>OW386290.2:53690865-54890865 GCA_936432065.2 Rutpela maculata | reverse complement strand
TTTACTTAGAAAAACCAAATATAACAATGTGGGGAATTTCAAGAAATATTAAATCTAGGGGTGGTGGGTGGCGCGTTTTCCCCGTATCCGATTTCGCTCAGATTTCACCCACATTATTTTTTTAGCAATTGAAACCGTTGTGGGGGGTGGCCCAAACTAAATTCGAAAATATTTTTCTCCTCAAGTATAAATAAGGACCGCCCTAATGTACATACTAAAAATAAAAGGTTAGAATTCCAATTCAGTACAGTAACTAGAGGTTTTAACTTCGGAATGATGTCATATGAAACGGATTTCGTTTATTTTTGGCAACTTAATAGTAAAAGCATCAAATAGAAGTTTCTATATTATGCGGCGGCTTGCTAATTTAGAGGGGGGGTGGATGCCACCCTTTTCCAGGGGCTGGCAACTAAAAAAAAAACAAAAATATTGCAGCTGAAAGAGCATCGAATTTTAAGAAGAAAAAGCCTCTATGCGACTTTTCATATAAATTGATAGTATTATAGTTATAACGAGAAGAAAATTGTGATTTTAGCTTGAAAAAGAAGTTTTTCAAATAGGTTTTCGTCAAATAACTCGAAAGGTATAACATTGAGCGAAAACATACTAGAGACAAATAAGAAACCTCCTAAATTGATGATGGATTTCATTTTTTTCAAACTTCGATCCCGCAATAATCTATTTTCGATCCCGCAATAATCTATTTCGACCCCGCAATAATCTTATGGAAATTGGGTTTCGGTCAAATCGTCTGAATTTTGGATATATTTTAGGTTTCGTCATCCCAAGCAAAAGTCTCAATGGGCACAAAGCTCGAAAATCAATACTTTGGCTGCTACGGAGCTTGAAAGCTCCAAAGCTCCACCACAGATTTATTTATTCGTGCAGTCTTTATAGATTTTTAAATAAATTATTTTTTCGATTTTAATGTCTAGGTTTATGTTTTTGAGGTTGCTGAATTCAAATCCGATGTCAAATTGTCCAAATTGACACTCGACAGCTGTCAATTAGCTGTCAAAGTGCCTTAACAAAGTGCAAATCTTATTTTTATGTTATGAGTTTATGCTGTTTAGGTAACTCAGTTCATGTATGATGTGAATACAATAATTCGACAATTGGCAGCTGTCAACAGGCTGTCAGCTAGCTGTCAAAGTGCAATAACAAAGTGCAAATCTTATTTTTTTGTTATGACTTTATGCTTTTTAGGTAACTCAGTTCATACATGATGTGAATACAATAATAATTCGACAATTAGCAGCTGTCAGCTAGCTGTCAAAGTGCAATAACAAAGTGCAAATCTTATTTTTTTGTTATGACTTTATGCTTTTTAGGTAACTCAGTTACCTAGGTAACTCAGTTACCTAAAAAAGCATAAAGTCATAACAAAAAAATAAGATTTGCACTTTGTTATTGCACTTTGACAGCTAGCTGGCAGCCTGTTGACAGCTGCCAATTGTCAAATTATTGTATTCACATCATACATGAACTGAGTTACCTAAACAGCATAAACTCATAACATAAAAATAAGATTTGCACTTTGTTAAGGCACTTTGACAGCTAATTGACAGCTGTCAAGTGTCAATTTGTACAATTTGACATCGAATTTGAATTCAGCAACCTCAAAAACATAAACCTAGACATTAAAATCGAAAAAATAAGTTATTTAAAAATCTATAAAGACTGCACGAATAAATAAATCTGTGATGGAGCTTTGGAGCTTTCAGGCTCCGTAGCAGCCAAAGTATTGATTTTCGAGTTTTGTGCCCATTGAGACTTTTGCTTGGGATGACCAAACCTAAAACATATCCAAAATTCAGACGATTTGACCGAAACCCAATTTCCATAAGATTATTGCGGGGTCCTTTTACATATTTTTTACCTCTAGGTACTGTATTAATTTAGCACTTTGACGATTCAATGGCCATGTCCATGTCGGGACACAAACATATTCGTATCTTGAAAATATGTAAAAGCAGTTGATGGACAGATATTACCGACAGATTTTAGCAAGTTTTTTCAATGTTTTCAATTTTATTTGTTTATAGGTTAAAATGTATAAATGTTCACACAGAAGAGCAGCTAAATTGGGTAATTTGTCTTGTGCCCTATAGTACAATAAAAATTTGTATATAACAATAGAGGCGACTGAGAATAAAATAATTACCTAAATCAACTGTAATGCATTGTGTCACAATAAGTAAATATGGCATGAAATGTGGCTGAAAATTGTGTATGGAGTTATTGATAGTAAAATGGTAAACTATTGGTATTAAGAATATTATTATAATTACTAAAAATTGATCCTAATATATTCTCTGGCAAGACAAACAATTTTTTTTACATTAACTGTGGATCTTATTCTGGTTAGAAGTTTGTTATAAAGTTTTGGATCTGTAAAAGAGACGAAATGCTGGCAAATACTTTTTGTGAAGACTTTTCGTTGGATTAAGCAGTTTGTAATTGTTTTTGTCTGGTATGGATGGTTAACGTACCGTTTCTCGTTCATAGTGTCAATAAAAGTACAACTTTGTTGATTTACCATGACATGCGGAAAGTAAAATGCTAGTCTTCTATGTGGGAAAGTCCCTGCAAAATTTTAGAGTGATCCGAGGTAATTTAGTAATTTTTGTTGCGTTAAAACTTGCAAAGATACGCTACTGTTACTTGTCTGTGGTCAGTATAGAGCAATAAACTTACTTGGGGAAAGAACATATTCGGAGATCTTTACATTTCCTTAATTAGCATAAAAAGTTAAGCTGGCGCGTGCGGTCAAAGTGCCGCCAAAGTTTGGTGTTTTGTGTTATCGACGGGTTTAAGTAAATATCTCTGACATCTACTTGTTGTTGTAAAGTTCACTAGCATAGGGTCAATGTATTTTCGACGCATTTTGCTATTTTTGGTGTGTTTGAACCAAAAAGTCACTTCTACCCTCTCCAGCTTTGCTTTGCTTGATGGAAGTTTTATAAAGGGGGAGGGGAAATCATACAGTTGTACGGCGTCACGTCAGATTGGTTAACGTCATTGGCGGCGCATTTCTACAAAAAAATAAGGTAACTTTTTTTTTGTCATATTTTTTAATTTTTCATTATTATACTCTTCGGAAATACGATAACGAAGAGTAAATTGTATTTGATCGGCACATTTCTTAAACCGTAAATATCTCTCGCAGACAAAAAATTTTCATATCATTGTGTTAGTGAACGAATTCTGAACAACTTTCAAAATGTCCGTCTGTCCGTCACGTTTCTTGTAAGCACGATAACTCAAGAAAGAAAAATCCAATTGTATTGAAATTTGGACAGCAAGTTAGTGTTAGCTAGAGGAAAAAATATTTATGTTTTTGTAATTGAATAGAAATTTGGTGGAATGATATTTCATTTTAATATCTAAATATTTATATATTTTACAAATATACATTTCATAATGTAACATACCACCGTGAAAATATGATTTTAGCTCGTGTCTTATAACGTAAAAATTTACATTTTTTTACGTGTAAGGTGGTGGTGTAGTTCTTACGCTTTTAATTGAAATTGACTCGGAATCCAAGGGTCCCGGGTTCGAAACCCAAATACGGTTTGGTATGTTTTTTTTATTTTTACTTTATTTTACAATGAGTCTTTTACCAACTAAGTTCGTACTATAAAATTAAAAATGTCTAAAACTAACATTATTTACAAAAAACTGCGAAGAGTATCCTATAGAATGTTGAACAATTATATAAAAAGTTCAGTGAACAGGCGAAGAGTACGTTTTTAGCTTGTTTTTAACTTCTTTCGGTGGAGACAAAATCTACTGATAAATTTTCCACATGTAATGGTAGATCACCCTGTATATTTTTAATATTTAATAAATTAGTTTAGTTTCATCATATAGTTTTTTTTGTGGAACATGTTTTCGATTTTTTCAACATTACTTCAACTTAGTTATGACTTGTTTCTATATACTTTAATATATTGTCGCAGATTCCCCCCACATATTACAATGGCATATCTTAAGAGTAGACAATGCCAATCAAACAGTTTCACCTGTGAGGAAGTAGCATAAGGGGAAATACGGATGATGGGCGTGGCCTTTCAGACTATCTTGACAAATTTGTAGTGTTTGTCGACTATAAAACGAATTATTAGCCAAGCAACTACATAATACACTGCTCGCCATGATATGAGATGTTACTTATTTATATTTATATTTTCGTAATAATTCATAATTGCTTTGTTTTAACAAATCTAACTGTTTATAAATATTTGTATATTACGAACGATATATTTAAATAATATGTAACTAATTGTGAAGCACTTGATAAAAAGAAAAGTTAGCTTAAAATAGATACTGTAAAATAAAAAATAAAACAAACTTACTTTTTAATGCAGTAAAAAGTCGAAAATTAAAAAAAATATATATTAAGGATAGGATTTTGCAGAGTGAGGGAAATATGCGTTTTTTTCCCGGTTTTTTATAAATATTTAAAAAATCATGAATGGTATAATCTTTAAAATAGTTTCAAGTACTTCCCATTGTTCTAAGAAATACAACCTTATACAGTTTTTATCATAAATTGTGTATATAGTTAAATGCCATACTCTAATAATGAAATTAGGAACTATTTTCATTGACAAACTACGATATTCAAGTACAACAGAAATTTGTAATAAAAAATATATATGGTTGTATTCGTTAGAGTAATAACAATTATTTAAAATAGTTTTAAAGATTATACTATGTTCAATATTTTAATTATTTATAATAAACCGAAAATAAACGCATTTCCCTCTCACTCTGCAAAATCCTATCCTTAAAGTTAAATAATTACTTCCACATCCAGTGTAAGCATAGTAACGAAAAGAAAAAAAAAATTGAACATTTTTATTGTTCAAATAGGCTTAGAATGTCATGAAACGTCGAGATTTTAAGTTTGAGTGAAAAAAATGTTCTGTCTGTAACCTTTTTTTTTGTACTCACGATTACTCTGAAACCGTTTAAGATATTAACTTGAAATTTAGTACACGTATGTATTTTAACGTGGTCTGGAACTATATTATATTTTCATCTTATTCCGTTGAGGTAAATGGGGTATAGATAGATAAATCAAGCAGATAAGAGTCATTGAAATTGGTATTTAGTATATAGAAAGGAAGCTATAAGGTCTAAAAAAATTTTTGGCATTAGCCACCCCCATTACCACCCCCACCCTATTATTAAAGGGGGGGTGAAAAAAAATATGATTTAGGGTTTGTACAAGAACCAAAAACCTCAAAATATTTTTTTAGTTCATCCACACCTACTACCACCCCCCTATCACCACTCCCACCCTACTACCGATGTGGGACATCGTTTTATAGGTATTTGGGGTAGACAATTTCAAATATTATATTATTAAAGTTCTATAAGCAATTATTTCCACACACAAATATTTTTCGTTATGACAGTCTTGGATAGGGGAAGGAAAATTATTCAACACTCTATAACTTTTTTCCCTGTCGTACGATTTTGAAAAACCAAAGTGGAATTTATTCGCTATTACCTCTAGTATTTGACTGATTAATATTTCAATTTTTTTTCAAATAAACAAACTTGTGGGAGGAGAAAAACTTTTTTTCAAATGCGTTTTTGAGTACGAATGAAAGGGTTCAGAGGAGAATTTTTTTTACAGATAAGTGAGGAGTTTTTAAATTTTTATTTAAAACAAAAAATATCGCAAGCAATAGGATAGCAGAGCATAATCCGTTTGCGGGAATGAGGGTTAAAGAAAAAGGATAGGGACTTCGGACTTTGAAATGCGGCAATATAAATCTTTTTTTCCATATTAATATTTTATCAATCTACCCATTATCAAATACTAAACGGTCGAAGCGGCATTTTATAAATAAGTTGCGCTATTACTATAGCGTACACATTGCACAAACCTTAGATTCGGACGAGTACTTTAACAGCTAAGTTGGTATTATAACTTTAAAAATGCTTAAAACAAACAATTTGTTTTTTTAACAAAATCGATAGGCAAATAAAAACTTATTAATCCTTTAAAATCTAAAAAATTGTTTTCCAATTTAGATAAATGTGTGAAGAGTATTCTAAAGGAATCTGCAACAATTATATAAAAAGTTGTTGCTACACTTATTCAAATTTGACCCCTACATATTAACGCATTTTGTTAAAAAATGTATAGTGGTAACACGATAAGAGTTTGAGAGTAATCCATTGTGCCGTGCCGTTATATAGTTATTTATAAGTTTAATATTTAATAAAGGGTAGATTAATTCCATTAAGATGGAAAAAAGAATATCAAGATCCAAGGTCCCTATCCCTTTTCCTTAACCCTTTATTCCCACAAACGCATTGTGTCCCTTCCCTCCCCTCCTATTGCTTGAATTGCGATATATTCTTTAAAATCCTCACTTACATGTAAAAAAAATTGTCTTCTGAACCCTTTCCTTCGTACTCGAAAACGAATTTGAAAAAAAATGCAAAAGATTTTTCCCCTCTCACAAGTTTGTTTAATTGAAAAAAATTAATCACTCAAATACTAGAGGTAATAACGAACAAACTCCATTTTGGCTTTTCAAAATCGCACGACGGGGAAAAAGTTACAGGTAGTAGTTATAGGTCTAATGATTTTCTTTTTCATACCTCCTCCCCGCTCACAATTGGCCCACCACCCCATCCTCCGGCTCCATCAATTCTTATCGTTTTCACCTACCTCAAAAAAATCTCATCTCCCTAACTCCTTTTTTGCGAAAAAATTTAAAAGAAATTACTTTATTGTATATTAGTGTTACGGCAAAGAAACGTGTAAATATTAAAAAAAAAAATTCACGAAGAGGTACCGTCTGATTTGAAAAAAACCTTTGTCTAAAAATCGCTATTTCCACATCCAGATTTCCTATGCAAGTCTCTTACAACGAAAATACTATATTTGCACTCCACCCTTTCAAGCATTTTCTTCGAGGAAACCTACTAGGCATCCATACTACTCGAAGGAATCCACTGTGCATGCAATTTACTCGAGAAAAGCCACTGCTCACCCATTTGGTTCGAGGAAACTCACTACGCATTCATACAACTTGAGGTAACCTACTGCGCATCTATAGTACGCGAGAAAAGCCACTGCACATTCATACTACTTGAAGTAACCTACTGCGCATCCATAGTACTCGAAAAAGCCACTGCGCATCCACACTACTCGGGGTAATCTACTGCGCATCAATAGTATTCGAGGAAAGCCACTGCGCATCCATAATACTCGGGGAAACCTACTACGCATCTATACTACTCGAGGTAACCCACTTAGTATAGAATCAATAAAATAATAGAAGAACTATAAACACCGTACAGGTTGCATGGTATTCTAATTTTAAATCGTAGAAGCTAGACACACACGCGATGACACGTCTCTGACGCTATGCTCCTCATGTATCCTTGAAACATTGGTGTCAATTTAGCAACCTGCTAAAATAATCTTGAAAGGCAGGTACGCTGTTGTTGGTTTGTTCATAGGACTAGATTACAATGCAACCTGTAGGGTGTTTATGGATCTTAAAATTCCACACCAAGATTTTCTATCCAAGTCTCTCACAGCGAAAAAAATTTTGATACTAATTTGCACTTCACTATGTGAAAATTATTATTTATGGAACTTTAATAACATAATGTTTGAAATCGTCTACCCCAAAAAACTATAAAACGATATGCCATATCGGTAGTGGAGGTGGGGGTGGTGGTAGAGGGGTGGCAGTGGGGGTGGATGAAGTAAAAAAAAATTGAAGCCTTAGGTTCTTGTATACACGCTAAATTACAATTTTATTTCTTTCACCCCCTTTAGTTATGGCGGGTGGTAATACCAAAAATTTTTTTGAGACCTTAACTTCGTTTTTATATACCAAATACCAATTTTACGGACTCTCACTGCTTGATTTACATATTTACCTCTATTTACTCCAATTTATCCCTCAAACTTCAATGAAGTAAGATCAAAATATAATCTAGTTCCAGATTTCGTTAAAATACAGACGTGTACCAAATTTTAAGTCATTACGAGCTTCCGCGAGATCTTCAAATTTTAATTTAACTTTTTTTTCGTCGAGGAAAAACGTGTTTTTGCGAATTTTAAATGCGAATTCATCCCCCACCCTGTGTGATTAAGTTGAACTAACTTGATAACATGATAAATGAGAATCCGTGTAACCGAATTGTCAAAAAAAAAAAATTAAAAAAAGTTGGTTTCATTTCAAAATCAGATCCGCTCCGCTATAATATTCTCTAAACCGCTGCATTTTTAAACATAAAGCGTCCCTTGAAAATGTTGGCCAGTATATGCTGGCTGAATCGCAAACGGTAAGGAAGTAGGCGTGGCTAGAGAGTTATTTATATATTTCGTTTTATCACTTTTATTACTAAATGCATTGCATAAAAAATACAGAAAACATATTTTATTATGTAGAAAAATATTGTGCTTGTCGTTACGAAGTTAGATATTTGATATATTTACTGTTGTGGTCTAAATTAAATAAACACTTTTAATCCATTCCGAGTCTGAATTATCAATGTGTCGCCATCTATGAAACTATGAATGAACTTTTACATGTGTTTCGTTTTCCCAGATTTTTAGGCAAATGTGTGGTTTATTTAAAACAACAAAAATCTTATTTTGTGCATCGCATACTTCTAAATGTTCATTCCTTTTTAATTTTTTTTTGTGGGACAGGGAGCTTTGAAAAAAATCACAAAGTTTCCCATGTAAAAGCATAGGCATTGCACACTCTTAAGATAGATTCTACCAATATCATAATTATTTGTTTGATTCTTAATACATGTCTTATACTATAAAATACAGGGATTACTGTTTGTAATTTTGATGTTAAAAATTCTACACGATGTCTCCACTTTGTATGCTGGTTTATAATAACGCCTAAGTAATTTTTATTTTTTCTACGGAATCAATATAGTTATTACAGGAGCAGTTGTAATGTTTGCAATTATTTGTATGTAATGTTATGTGATTTTGTGAATTACATCTTTTGTGAAGAACAGAAGGAAATAAACTTAGTTTTTGATGATTTAAAGTTAAGATGCTACGATCAAGCCAGTGAGTGTTTATTAATATAAAGTAGTCTAAATATGCTATTTAATAAATTAAGCTAAAAATTTAGTAAACAGTATATTAAACATAGATAATTTAAGATGGGCTACGGGGTTGCACCCCGTAGCCCATCTTAAATTAAGTAGTTACAAAGTTTAACTTCCATCAATTATTACAAGTGCAAGGGCGCGCAGTATTGTCAAATATATTTTAAATACCAGGAAGTGGTAAGTTATTCAATCGATTTTCTCTTGGGTATTACATTCAGACGGTGTTTTCACACCATCAATAGCGTCAGCTAACATAATTACGAAATGCTTGTGTAATTACGCTCTATTAGCTCTGTAAAATATCCATAAGAAACCTCATTTTATATAAACGTTTTATCGTAATAAGACATGAAACCCTTCAAGCATTAATAAAGCTAAATGTTTCAATATAACAACATAGTGCCGTGTATGTGCGTGTGTTGATTATGTTTTGAAATGAATGAAATGAACTAAATACCTCAAGTGAAAGATTCAACACAAAGGAAAAAACAATCTTTCAGTTAAGATCATGAATAACATAATCTGTATAGATACATAGATAGGGCTTTAATTACACAGACATGACCGCAAAAGTCAATTTTACACTAACAATGGTAGTGATTAATAAAAAAATTCTCCAACACAGTATCAGAAAGACGTTATTTAACAAAAAGTATGGAAGAATGAATTGGTATCTTTTATCGTGTTATCGTTACATATTTATTAAAATGTGTTAATGTGAAGGTTCAATTTAATAAGTGTAGACAATATTATCTTTTAGGACCATGTCGATAAAATGTGAAAATTTGCAGGTGTAAGTATCGCAAACGAGAAACTTTTTTTATCTATTGAAATAGATACTAAGTATATTGAGAAGAAATAAAGATAAAGGATGGAGGCAACTTTTTTATTTGAACCTTTTTTCTAGGATTAGCAGTTTTCTAGAAAATCGTATGTGAAAATACGCTCGCGGATGGAACGGTAAAATTATACGAACAGTGTCCATTGTTAAAAGATATATTACTGTCTCTTCTAGTTTTCTAGTTTCGTAACCGTGTATATGCCCAGCAGTCTACAGATTACAATCTTAAAAGTTTTCTCAATGCTACATTATCTGTGTAGTTAGGGGGATGCAAACTATAGCCTCCACTGCAGCTGCAGATGTCTGCAACACAGAGGCATGTCAATCTTTGAACACGATTTAGTTGAGATATTGCTGTTCTTCGCCATAATCTACGCTACTAAAGTTGCATAATAGTTTCATATCAAAGCGTATCATAGCAGTAAACAGCCACAGAAGTTCCTGAGTAAAATCTCCAGAATCTGCATACCGCTCTTCGACCCGTCAGAAAGCCGTACATGTCTTGTTTATCTTTGCTTCCATACGTCTTTTCCAATTCAAAGCTCGATCAAGATGAGTCTAGATTGTTGACTTCACTCGTTAAATGTATCTATTAAAGTTATACTATCGATTCTGGAACATTTTGACTTTCTACAAATTAGCTACAACTACTGGGACAAACTTTCGTAATACTGACCTATTTATGTACTTGCAACTGACATAAACAAGCGCACATAATAGTGATACTGTATTGTTCATGGATAAATAAACCTTTTTTTCGAGAAAGGTAAATGCATACCACGTATCAATAAAGACACATTAGAATATCTACTGCGACATTCAAATTCTCCAATAGCCTCCGAAATACCCATATTCATGGCCATCAGAAAATATATGGAATATGATAAGAACAAAATTGCCCAACTTGATGCAGGACTGTAAAGAAGCTCTCTGCGAACTTGACTCAGCTAACTGGATCAAACTTCTTTGGATATATGGGCACGGTAATATTGAGAGTAACGAGCAGGCAGCTGCTCTGGCTAGGAAGGATTTTCAGCAGCTGTTACTGGGTTAGGAGCCGACTCGTTACCCAAAGTCAAACATCAAGAACGCAACTGAGAACTGGACTCGCGCCCAGTTCGACGACTTCTGGGCCTCCCACACAGGACTTCGACAAACGAAACTCCTTATTTCAGGATCTTTGCCGAAGCGTGCAGAGCAAATCCTGCACTCAAGTTGGAACCAATTCAGAATTCTAGTAGGTATTTTCATTGAACAAGGCTTTTTTAGGAAAAGCTGCACACTATCGGGCTGAAGATTCTGTGGGGAAATGGAGGAAATTCCATCCACATCCTAATCTCTTGCTCTGCTCTTATGACGTTGAGACATAAACACTTCGGTATTGGTTTTCCTGTGCTGGAGGTAATAAGAAATGCCCCCGCGAGAAGGATTCTGGACGTTGAGGTTAGAATCCGCCTTGAACGGGGAAATTCCCTGATTTTGTAGCGAAGGTACATACAATAGGCCACATGACCTGAGTGTAGCGACATCTCGTCGCCCCGCTAATAAGAAAAAGTAGAGAAGAAGAAGACAAGATTGCCCAGCCTACTTCAACTTTCAAATAAAGTCCGTCGTCAGTACATCACCATTTTCAGAAAACTGAGTACATATACATTAATAGGATGTCAATAATATCGTTGAAATTTTGTTTAACAACTAAAACCAGCTTTTAAAAATCAAATCACTCTTCGTGCTTATTTAAGCATTAGCATCCATTTGCTAATATTAGCCTTAGTTCAATACTTTGTGAAAAGTTTTCATTTATGATTACATATATGCACAACTTTAACAACGAATTGTCTATTCAAAGTTATTCTCGTCATATCTCTTTAAATTATTCAAAACATCGAGAGCTTAAATAAGTGATATACAATTATTGTCTGTCATATGTATTATAGTATTCATCAAAAGAAAATTAAAAAAGTTATATAACTTCCGCTTATTTAATATAGTATCCTGTCTGATACATGTTCCACATTCAATTATCTCGTTTGTTGTGTATTTCACAAAAGTTTAAATTTACCATTGTTGGCCAAAAAAGTGTCATTTTTTTATGTTAACACAGATTGGGTTTATTTTTACTACAGAATTATGAAATTAATACTAATTAATAATAATATAATAATAATAATAATATTTATTTATAACAAAGTCTTACATTTGAGTATACAGTAAAATTAAATTGTGTGTGAAAATAGCGTACTGTTAATAAAAGATTTTAGCTAATACATCTGTATCCTTTGAATATAAATAAAACAAAAATCACTTAAGGGTATTGATATACCCTTGAATGTGATGAAATGCATTTCATTTATAATATCATTAGATAGGTTGTGTGCCATAGCTACCTTAACTAGTAATTTCATTTAATACAACATAATTAATTTAGAGTTAATACCAATAGCTAATACAAAATAATTAATTTAGAATATCATCTATATTTAACTTATATACCTACATTTATCTAATTACCTAACTTTAAGTATAAATCCCTACCTTCAGAATATATCCATCTCTTTACCTCGAATTTGATTTTCTTATCTTTTCTTATTTTTCTTATCGATTCAGGTAACATATTATATAATTTTGGCGCGAGGTAGTTAAAACATTTTTTTCCAATGCTTTTTGTAATTTTCTTAATTTTCTTACATATATATGCAAATAATCGCTATATTCCGGGAAGGTGCATGTAGCTATTAATTTAAAATAAAATTCTTCTTCTTCTTCTTCGTATCTTGATACGAAAGCAACGTCAGCGGTTAATACTTGGAAAATTAGCGACCACGACTCATATTCCATAGGCTTGCATATCAGCGTATACGCTGAAGGTATGCAACTCTAGGTGATATTGCGTAGCGGACATACCATTCTTTGAAGTAGTCGGACCTTTGTCTGTTAGGTAGATGTAAGGCAAGTAAAAAATCTTACGTTTCTTGGAAGAAGTTTGGTAAAATTTCTAGGTTGGGTGTAGTTTGTCTTCTGATGTCGGTGTTTGGCCTTAGTAGAGGAAATATACCGACGTTAAAAAATTATGGAAGAAAATCATAATGGGCTGAATTTTGGATATGATGTTCTTTAATAATTTACAAATAATATCCCAAAATTCCCCATCTTCCACCTTGAGCTTCGTCCACCATCTTGGAAAAAGGACCCATTTTTAATTTTTTCAGGGATATCTCGGTTGTTATTGTTAATATTGTAAAGAGTGTAGAGCACAAAATAAAAGAAAATTACGTTATAAAAATCTTTCATAAACTGAACAAGATACAGGTAAACATATGAATAGAAAAATTAAAATAACAGCATTCTTCCGTTCTTCGTATGAAACTAATAAATATGGTTCAATTTAATCTACAATTTACAAAGAAAAAAAGTAATCTGAATAAAATGGTGTACTAGTCTTCAATGTGGGAAAGCCCCTGCAAAATTTTAGAGAGCACCGAGGTAATTTAGTATATTGAAAATGGTTAAAACTTACGAAGATACACTACTGTTACTTAGGTCAGTAATAGGGCGACGAACTTACTTGTGACAGAACATATTGGAAATATTTACATTTCCTTAATTGGCACAAAAAGTGAAGCCGGCGGGTGCGGTCAAAGTGCCGCGTTTTTTGCTTTCGGTCGAACAATCAGAACACCGGCACGTACATAAGCACCGCCGAAGTTGGTGTTTTTGTGTTATTGACGGGTTTAAGTAAATATCTCTTATATCTACTTATTGTAGAATTCACTAGCATGGGGTCAATGTCTTTTCGATTTATTTCGTTATTTTTGTAGTGTGATTTGATTAAAACCAAAAAGTCACTTCTACCCTCTCCAGCTTTGCTGTCAATAGTGTCAATCCCGATAAAGTGATACGGTTGTACCGCGTTAAGTCGCATTGGTTAAAGTCAAATAAGGTAATTTTTTTGGTAATTTTTTTTTAATTATTCATTTTTGTAACTCCTTTCGGTGGGGACAACCTACTGATAAATTTTCTGCATGTAGATCACCCTGTATATGCGTAGTATTTTATTCGTGCTAAATTAAGCAGAATATTATAAACTAGAGGAAGCATTATACTCTTCGCCGATTTACTGAGCTTTTTATATAATTGTTACACATTCTATAGGATACTCTTCGCATTTTTCTTGTAAATAATGTTAGTTTTTGGACATTGTAAATTTTGTGATAGCAACTTTGTTGTGAAAAAAAAATATATGAAAAAAAAAATCACGATGTGAGGGATCGAACCCGGGACCCTTGGATTGCGAGACGAAACTCTTGCCGCTTCACCACCATTTCTTATTACTAAAATTGTTAATGAGTGTAATATATATCATTAGAAAATTTATTGTGATTATTAGGAAACACGCATTAGTAAAATGTATTAAAAAAAAAATAAATAGTGATAGGAAATAACATTTCGCAAGGTTTCTATTTATTACAAACCATAAAAAAATGTAAAAAATATTTTTTTAAAATTTAAATTACTAATAACTTTTTTATTTACCAATCTATTTTGTTGAAAAACAATAGGGTTCTTCCTCTAGCTGACACTAAGTTACTCTCCAAATTTCAATATAATCGGATTTTTCTTTCTTGAGTTATCGTGCTTACAAGAAACGTGACGGATGGACAGACGGACAGACGGACAGACGGACAGACAGACGGACAGACGGACATTTTGAAAGTTGTTCAGAATTCGTTCACTAACATAGCGATATAAAAATTTTTTCTCTACGAGCGATATTTACTGATTTAGAAATGTGCCGATCAAATACAATATACTCTTCGTTTTTGCGAAGAGTATAATAAGTACAAAATTTTCGAAATCTTCGAATATTTCGAAGAAAGATGCGAAAAACGGCGGCGGGACGCATTAGGGGTGGGTTTCATACCTGCGCCTTTTCTCGTTCTTTCATTTCTTTTCTCGTTATTTCATCGTTCTGTCTCATTCTTTTCTCGTTGTTTTCTTCTGGCGCCTATAATCCCCAAAGGGCAAAATATTATAATTTATTCCCTCTATTTTTCCTGATATCAATGGACTATTAAAATAAAATATTTTTACAAGTTTACGAATGAGTTCCTGATATTACAGTAATTTGAAATTTTTAGTTTTCTTTGACAAAATATAAATGATACAATGGTATCATTCAGCGTAAAGCAACTCATTTAGCTGAAGTTACACACCTCTTGAGTAAGTTGGAAATACTGCAGATCAGAAAAAATTTAAGAAAACTATTTTATATCCTCTTAAATTTTTGTTTAAAGGTTTCTTCTGCTCGACGTAGGTTAATGGATACAATAAATTATTTTTTATTTATTTGCTTTCATCATGATTAGAGAATATTATTTAGGTATTAAGCAAATCACGATTTGCACACTTTTTTATTTATTATGAAAAATACTACTTGCCCTAATCTGGGACGCTAATATACTAGTTAGGTAAATACTTTAAAGCATTCATTCATTATTCGAGAACCAACCGAAACAACTACTCTTCTACAAAGTATTGAATTATATGATAGGATTCCTAGCATTTTAAAGCAAACAAATATATTGAAAATACTTAAATCATTTATTTAAATTCAGTCATTCACACTTTTTTATTTAATATCATGGAATTCAATACTTCGTCAGTATTAGCTAGAAGAGTAGTTGTTTTGATTGGTTCTGAAAAATAATGAATGTTTTAAAGTATTTACCTAACTAGCATATTATTAACGTGCTCAGATTAGAGCAATGATATACGAAAGTAGGTAATTTTATAATAAGTAAAAAAAGTGTGAATTGTGATTTGCTTAATACCTAAATAATTATACTCTAATCATGATGAAAGCAAATAAATAAAAAATAATTAATTGTAAAGAAAATCAAGAATAGGCTTGTAAATAATGAATTAATGTTTCTTTACTCTACTAGTGAAAACTAACGAGTTCGAAAAAAATTATACAACTTTTCTATACAAATAGAATGTAAGATTCAATAATTGTTGTGAATGAATAAATGAATTTAGGTATTTTCAATATTTTTCTTGCCTTAAAATGCTAGGAATCCTGTCATGTAATGCAATACTTCCTCAGTATTAGCTAGAAGAGTACTTGTTTTGATTGATTCTCCAATAATGAGTGTCTAAAAGTATTTATCTAACTAGTATATTAGCGTGCCCAGATACAACAATATACAGAAAGTAGGTAATTTGATAACAAATAAAAAAAAAGTGTATAAATTGTGATTTGCTAAATGCCTAAATAATATTCTCTAATCACTAATGAAGCTGTTGACGAAAAACCTAAAATGGATTCCATTCTTCCAAGTTGAGGAACAAGGCTCAAGAAGGAATTTTAGTGCATACATTAAAAATTTAGCTCATTATCAATTAGTTCAATTATGTCCTGAATATTAGTGTAATTTGACTATAGTAATCAGAACATTTTAATGGGCCTGAAACATCCTTGGCGCATCCATTACGTTATTTTGATTGGTAGCCAACACACCTATATCAGAATAACTAGAGAGTTTTCTTAGGAATGCAACCACACCATTATTTAAACAACTGAAAATAACGTCAAATACTGCACTACAGACACAAAAACAAATCCTTATATTCTGATATTTTATCTATTCGTACTAGTATTTCTACAAAACTGATACAAGAAGCCATTTAATTTAATACTCAATTATTAAACATTCGCATTTTATAAAATTTCCATCGTGTTTATTTGGAAAATAAAAAAAAACATCATATTTTGAAACTGTTTAAGAGAATTATAAAAATAGGAAACGGCGTCTAAAATGATGCCAAGAAAGCTATAAATAAATAATATAAACACAAATTTATATGATTTGTAATTTGTATAGTTCCCACGCTGCGGTCTCTTCAAATAAACACTTTCAGTATTTTAACAAAATTTCTGTTGTCTAATTTTCAATACTGACAATGATCCTCCATCTCCGAAATTTTGCTAACTTGGTTAGCGGAACGCGCGTCACGTATACTGTTTATTATGTTGGTGAATGTGAAAGCGTTCTAATTATTTGTTCAAATTTATTTTTATTTACAACGTGTTTACAGACGTTTTGTGATGCATGCATTTTACTAGTTGGTCTCCGTTTGCTATGCAACACGTCTGACGACATCATGCCATCTGTCGCGGTTACCTATTAGTCGCACAGTCTCATCAAAACTCTTTAACATCAGTTGCTTGTTGACATTAGAATATCCCAGAATCGACTTAAGTCGAAGAATAAATATTAGGTCGGGTACACCAAAGAAAGCTGCACTTTTTGATTGAGATATGCCACTTTCTGTGGTCATAGTTGATGTCAAAAGGTAACTTTTGAGATAGGGAGCCACTTGAAAATCAGTGCATCAGTGCAGGTCACCAAAATGGCGGCCATTAAAGATGGCAGCCATTAGCTGTACTATTTTTTTTATCTCAGTCCTAATGGTCCGATTTC
Source organism: Rutpela maculata (assembly GCA_936432065.2). Taxonomy (NCBI): domain Eukaryota; kingdom Metazoa; phylum Arthropoda; class Insecta; order Coleoptera; family Cerambycidae; genus Rutpela; species Rutpela maculata. The sequence goes on along the minus strand of OW386290.2, from coordinate 54,873,411 downwards.
TATTTTCAAAAACCTGAAAATTTCATTGATAAGTAAGTTTTAATTGTGCTCAATATCCATTTTTTCCCACAAAAAAGGTTTATGTATATGGTGTTCCGTATATGTCAATAGAGACTTGTTTTCATAAACAATAGTTTATTACATTAAGTAAAAAAAGAATTATAAACAAAAAACTACTAAATACTAAGAAATATTCATGTAAATGAACTGCTTCTATAGAGCTTTTAGGACTCTAGATCACTCGCAATCATCTTTTTTATCTTCCAATTCATCCCTGATAACTAAATAATTATATATTATTATTATATTAAGGAATTGGATCAACAAAGCAATATTATGATCTTGAAATTGCGAAACGAATTTAAAAGTAATCAATTAAACGCATAGCTTTTATTGCATGTATTGCTGCATTGTTGACCCCCAGTGTAGTTCGTGCAAAGTAACGTGCATGGAACCTTGGCTTTTGAGCAGAAGCATCATGCACGGCATCCAGAGCAACTACACTTAACTAATTCTCTGCAGGCTGCCATAAGAGAAGGAAGAGAAGACCAAACCGGCGTCCACTCCCCATCAACCATGGTCCATCCCCATCCTTCTGGCCCTGGAATGTTGTCCATCACTGAGCATTTGTCCTGCCTGGTATGCTGAACGAGGACAATGCTGCCTTAGTACCTCTTTTGTTGGGGTCAGACTTTGTAAGCTGCGACTTTTTGAAGCAAAGAGAAGCTTTCTAACATGATTGAGAAGTCTTCTGCGTCTTTGTCGTAAAGCAAAACAGTGAACTTCTCCGAAACTTGAAAATAGACTATTGTGGTATAGAGATAGCTTGGACATGATGACGTTACATCTGATCCAGTGAATGCATGGAATCCTCTCAATGCAACAGCTTTATGTTCACCCGTACTTTCAAACATGGCATTAATCATGTATCTCTGATCCTTCCTAGTACCAAAGAGAATCCACATTTCTTGAAGTCCCGCAGTTTTGAGAACGTGAACGTGATATTGCCAAAACAACTACATCAGTATCTATTGTGCAAATAAATAAATAAATCACAAATCATCAAATTACAAAAAGAAATATATTTTTTTTAAATTGCGCAGAACCTTTAAGGTGTAGAGATAAATGTATAGGGACAAAAACGTGTCTTATTTACAAGAGCTTCCAAACAAAAAAAAAAAAAGAAAATAGAAATCGGACCATTAGGAGCTGAGATATAAAAATATTTATTGTGGCTAATGGCCGCCATTTTGGTGTTCTGCATGGATTTTAAAGTGGCTCCCTATCTGGAAAGTTACCTTTTGGCATCAACTATGACCACAGAAAGTGGCACATCCTAATACATCCTAATCAAAAAGTGCAGCTTTTTGGCTTTTATAGCCATGTACCCGTCGTACTAAAATAAAAATTTCGACTTAAGGAAAAACTTATTAAAATACATTTTAGAGCATAACATATCAGATTGAAAGGCATCAGCGCCGAAGACTGGCGGAAAAGAAGTCATACACGTCCGTAGAGACGTAAGGCACTACCAGGTGAAAATTCGAAGAAGCACTGAATTTTCACTTAGGAAAATAAGTTTATGTCCGGGCCATGAGACTAAAAGTATATTATGGTGATGGAAAAGTGTAGGGAAAATAAAAGCATATTTTTGGTTCAGGAAAAAGATATATTATACTTTTTCGAAAATGCCCAAAATTGGATTAATTTGGATTCATTCAGCGTCTCGTCAGTTGGACGAGTGTGGTGGAAAACCAAATGCAGGTCTTCAAAGGTGGCAAAGTTTTAGAGAAAACTGCCTTGTGCATAAGTAACATAAAAAGGTCATTTGCAAAAAAGTCGTTCGAAAGCGAAGTCGTGTCACATCCCCTATATTGAACCTATATGAGGCCGGTATTTCGCCGTAAAGGAGACAGGAAAGCAAATTAAACTTATATAACGTTAACTCCGTTCTTGTGAATGATATAATCACTAAAAGAAACCTTGAAGATAACCACTAGTGTCACAAAATTTTGAAAAAGTAAAATATTTTTAACTTCAGTCAGTCCCAAAACCAAAGTGCCTACATAAACTTTCGAGGAAGTTGTGTGAATATTTTTGCACAATCGATTGCTATAGCACGCTCTCAGTTAAATGGGAGTTGCGAAACCAAAGTCCTCACTCGTCCTTGCCCTACTTGGGGAAACGATTCATTGAAATATATAGATTCCCTTAGATAGGCTACTGCATAACTAAACCCTATTTGTATTTATTTTTTATTCTAATCAATAAATGGTATTATTCGAACTGTTGCATTTTACTGATTGAATGATTATCTTTAAGTCTTATTCCTCGAGGGCTTTTGTGTGTTAGATTTCAGTCGAGTATCCGGTGTCTCCTGACCCCGGATACTCGACTGTAACTTGAGTCTGTAACTCAATACACCGATCGGCTCACGGAGGCTCGAGAGGGATTTTCTATGAAAGTAAATCAGAGATCTCTAAGCAAAAGAGCCATTAAAGGGTCGCATAAATGAGGTAAAGTGCATCATCTGAGAAGCCATATTGAAAGAGGAGGCAGTTAGTAATCTAACGGAAGTACAGCTTTTACCTTTCTCGTTTATCAAACATCTCCAAAACATATCGAACTCGACTGGGAGTGGAAAACACCACACACAAACAAAACGGGGACGCGCGTGGGGCCCATAATAAATGAATTATTTGTTGAGTCCTTCAGGCACTGTGTGTAAGGTTCTTCTACAACATCAATGTTTTGGAGGGCCTTCTCTTCGCTTCTCGCCATCTGGTTTTCCTTGAGCTATCAACCGTTCTGTATTGTCCTCTCTTCAGATGATGTGGACAAAATAAGTGGATTCAGGAGAATGCAATGTTAGAGAGTCGCTTTGGGGGACGCGTTTCATGAAGAATAGAACTGACGATGCGATGGGCTATCCAGGGAATTCGCAGCATACGTCTCTATACTCACATCTTGAAAGCCTCCCTGACGGCCCATATCTTAGAGAAGTAATAGACTGGCGGTACATGACCAGTCAGGTGCAACGTTTTTAAAATGCATGCCAATCATATATATGAATGAAATTACCGTGAATATGCCAGAAACGCAAATTTTAGGCAGTTGTCGCGTGCAGAAGGGTGTGCAAATCGATTTTTTTTTTGTGTTTTTTTTTATTTTAAAATGAATACCAATAGTGCCAAACGAAAAGCCGTGAAAAAGAATCCAGCGAAAATTCATTGGCATGCAGTTTACGCGCGCAAAACACACGTTGATGTGCACATTAAATCGTAAAATTTTTTGGTGTTCTTGATTTTGGATGATTTTGATTTTGGATTTTTTTTAACGCTTTTCGTTTGGCACTCTTGGCATCCACTTTAAATTAAAAAAAAACACAAAAAAAAATAAACAAAAAAAATCGATTTGCACACCCTTCCGCACGCGACGACTGCCTAAAATTTGCGTTTCTGGCATATTCACGGTAATTTCATTCATATATATGATTGGCATGCATTTTAAAAACGTTGCACCTGACTGGTCATATACCGCCAGTCTATAATGAAAGATGTAGAAAGACAGAGGGTATTAACAAACCTGATTTTCGTGTATTTGATGATATTTCTATCATGCCAAATTTTACTGAACTGGTAAGTTGCCGACCATGCTATCTGTATTTTTCGTCGAATCACATATATGTCGGTATTGTCCACAAACGTTTATACCATCTTGTTTATAAACACCTATTTTTAACGTGCCACTTATTCAATCTTTCAGAAAGTACTCACTGATTGATTAACTTAAATGTCTAGGTGGTTTTCACTTGCTCGGACTACAATCATAATTTTTGTTTCTTTGTAATTCAATCAACAAAAATTTTCCTTAAAATTTGCTGTAACTCAACTTTGTAAAAGTTATTGCTATATTAAGGTAATTACGACGTAAAATGATGAATACACTTCCGATAGAAAACAAACCGGTCTTAATTTATATTACAATTTACATGATAACACCAATAAATCTATCTCATACACTATTTTATTTAAAAATAATATTAACCAAAGCAGCGAGGGAATCAAGTTTAAATTTTCATTAAATTCGAAGAAAGTAGTATGATCAAGTAAGTAATATTTACTTTCTGGTGACTGAAAATCGTCCTAAAGATAGAATATTCTGCTTAGTAGATTCTATTGGAAATTCAATATATTTTATACTTATTTGGTTGTTTTTATTACGCTCCTTTAAAGCAATCATGTCGACAACGTCGATAAATTCTACCTAGCAAGAATACCATATTTTGGCTCAAACGGCTATCATTCTTTTACTTGATAATAGAAATTTATTAATGAATATATTGGAGGCGCATCCGTGCTTCTCGAGGTGCAGATGCCAATATTTTCAACAGAGTAATTTCAAGAAAAGTGGGAACTGCAGAAACTTCGCAAATAAACTGAATCTATTTTTGTCACCAACACTCATTAATTGTATATTTTTAGTCTAAATTATGTATCTTTTCTGTATTGTAATGTAGGTGACTGTCAATAATGTTTCTACTGCTTATAGAGAAAACATAAAATAAATGATTGTTTGGATAATAGTACACCATCCCTCTGTGTTTTTATAGATCTGGAAAAGGCCTTTGACACAATTAGTGACAATAAAATATTTAAAAAAATAGAAAATTTTGGTGTAAGAGGTCTTTGCCACGATTTATTGAAAAGTTATTTAGATAAAAGGACACAAGTTGTAAAAATAGGAAACCAAACAAGCAAAGTAAGAACCGTGCTCTATGGTTTTCCACAAGGTACGGTCCTTGCCCCAATTTTATTTATTATGTATCTAAATGACATATTTAGCCTAAATATTAGAGGAGATATAGTATCATTTGCAGATGACACCGCCATATTACTTCCACATCCAGTGGAAGTATAGTAACGACAAAAAATTTTTTTTAAATTTTTATTGTTCAAATAGGCTTAGAATGTCACGAAACGTAGAGATTTTAAGTTTGAGCGAAAAAAAAATTTCTGTCTGTCGGTCTGTCGGTCTGTAACTTTTTTTGTGCGTACGTTTACTCTGGAACTGTTTGAGATATTGACTTGAAATTTGGTACACGTATGTACTTTAACGGGATCTAGAACTAGATTATATTTTCATCTTGTTCCATCGAAGGGTTGGGGGGTAAATTGGGGTAAATTTTGGGAAAATAGGTAAATCAAGCAGGTAAGAGTCCATAAAATTGGTATTTAGTATATACAAGAGAAGCTAAGGTCTCAAAAAAAAAATTTGGCATTAGCCACCCCCATTACCACCCCCACCCCATTATTAAAGGGGATGAAAAAAAATTGTGATTTAGTGTGTGTACAAGAACCAGAAACCTCAAAATGTTTTTTTTCTTCATCCACCCCCACTACCATCCCCTATTACCACCCCCCACCCCGCTACCGATGTGGGGTATCGTTTTATAGGTTTTTGGGGTAGAGGATTTCAAATATTATATTATTAAAGTTCCATGAACTATTATTTCCACATACAAAATTTTTTCGTTGTGAGTGACTTGAATAAAAATCTGAATGTGGAAGTAGTGATTCCTTGGGCAGCGGTTTTTTTTTAAAGGAAATTCATGGGAGAAAGTAAAAAGAATTTCGGAATTGGACTTAAAGGTGATTAAGGATTGGTTTGATGAAAATATCTTGACCCTTAGTATCTCAAAAACAAAATATTTGCCATTCTGCTCCTAAAGAAGCAATTTACCTTTATTTAATGAAATAAATATTGTTAACACTAATTTGGTCATAACTACCTGTGAAAAAATTAACTATCCGGGAATAATTTTAGACCCTCATTTAAAATAGAATCATCATATCACCAACACCGTAAAAAAACTAAGATCTTTAATTTACAGATTTAAAATATTAAAAGATATATTAAGCAAAAAACACATTAAAATCATTTACTATGGCATGATTGAATCGATTTTAAAATATTAATATTAATATCATTAATATTAATCCAAAAAATATATTTAAAGATCTTATATGGAAAACCCAACCTTTATCCTACTGAATTATTATACAAAGAGTCAGAATTATTAAATGTCCGTAAGCTATATTCGCAATGTTTATTAATGTACCAATACAAAATATACTCAGAAACAACACTCGTTGATCATAACTACTACACAAGAGGTAAAGATAAAAAACAAATAAAGGTAGTCGTTGCACAAAAGACTATAGGAACAAAATGTTTTGTCTACTTAGGTCCCAGATTATACAATAAGCTCCCAGAAGATATTAAACAAATCAGATCTGTAACAAAATATAAAAAAGAAATAAAAAAATGGCTGCTGAACATAAATTACACAGAAATAGATACATTTATTAATACTGGAAGTCTTTAAGCTTTCTTTTAGTCTTTAAGTTTTCTAATTCCTCAAATTTATGTTTTTTTACTTTTTGTAAATTTTCGTTTTTAAGTTAACTTCTAATATTTTAATTTTAATATTTTTCTTAATATTAATACCTGAAAATTCACTCACAGCAAATTCTTTTACAATTAAATGAAAATTTTATAAAATCCATGAAAACGTATATTGGTAATACCCAACACGGGTCTATTGCCTTTGCATTCAGGTTCTTAGGACCCTTCGCAAAATAAAGAGAACTTAGTTGGATATTTCGCATATGTACGCACACTCTTATCAAACTACCCATTGCTCACAGACTCTAACGAGTCTAAGCAATCACTCATTTATTTATTTATACCTATGCCTATACCTTTATATTAAAATTAATCATTGTATCTTTTGTTAACCTATATAAATAAATAAATATTCTATTCTATTCTATTCTAAAAATATAAAGTTATTCTTGTTTTCACTTGGGAGTCATTTGCCTCTTGCACATACGTTCATAAATTCTACATCTAGTCAAGACGATGTCGAATTTAAATTAAAGTCAAGTTTACCTAAAGAGGTATTAGTAACCAAACATACTGTGCGACTACAAGAAAGGTTTGTGTAATTGTATCTATCTAAATCTAACTATAGTTCACCACAGGATATTTAGACGTGTAAAAAATGCCGACGTCTTTGACCTTTACCGTATCGCCAAAGACGCCGACATTTTTTACACGTCTAAGAATTCTGTGGTGGACTTTAACTGAATTTCGATGTCACCTCATCTTATTCTCCACTCATGTCGATAAAACGTCGCGTCAACGTAAATTTTACTTAACTAGAAACAAGCAATAACACAAAGTTTTTGGGCATCGTCATAGACTCAACACTTGACTTTACAGGACACATAGAAAGTGTGTGCACAAAATTAGCTAAATGTACATTTGGAATTTTAAACCTTAAAAAAGAAGTTAACGAGACGGCCCTAATAACATGTTATTCTCTTGTATATTCAGTACTTAGCTATAATATTATCATCTGGGAACAGGCAGTAGAAATTAGTAGGGTCTTTGTTATGCAAAAGAAAATAATTATGATTATCTTTAATTTACCATACAGACATTCATGTCGTGACACTTTTAGAAATAAGAAAATCATGACACTACCTTGCATATACATGTATAAATTACTTTCTTTTGTTTTTAACAACATCGGCAAATTTAGGCTCAATAAATCAGTACATGATCATTGAACAAAGAGTGCCAACGATATACACATCTACAACTATAGGCTTAGTAAATATAAAAAGTCCCCCTACTGGGCTGGTGCCCATCTATTCAATTTACCTCCTGATAGATTAAAATTAATTAACACATACAGGTTATTTCAGACAGAACTAAAAAGTTATTTGATAGAAAACTGTTTTTATTCTGTTGACGAATTCTGCTCATCAATGACATAGACTGCACTCATCATATTTAATTTAGACTCACTATTCAATACATTAAGATTGTGTTTTTTGTTATCTACAATTTATTGTACGTCTGTTGTTTGTATATATTTTCTGTTTGTACTTTACACAAGTATAATTTTTTTTATATATATATTTTACTAATTTATAGCTGACGAAACCTTTTCTGTGAAAATAGTTTTTTATGGCAAATAAATGTTTCTATTCTATGGTGAATTCGAATTTTGCGACTAAATATAATTATACATAATTTAAGTAATCTCATGGTGAAATTAAACCAAAATATTTAGTGTAGTAAGATTCATACATCCATAATGGAAACATTACAAAAAGATTTATTATTAATTTAGAGACGATAGTGATAGTGAAACTGACTTAAATGAATTGTAATTTTGTATTAAAATAGAATTAGAACGAATAGGGTATTTTATATAAATTTATTGTAGTTTGAAATATTTAAATGACTATTTTTTTGAAAGTATATTTTTTATAACAAAACTTCTCTGAAAATTCCTCAAGGAAGTCTTGATTTTGCATTTTTTTTATTTAAACGGTGTTGAAGTACTATTTTTGGCACCTAAATGTCAACGAGTATTACTTCGGGGCGTAGGCATATTCCTTGAGCCTTGTTATTGCTTCAATAATAACTCTTTTAAATATTCTTCAGTTTTTTCAAATTGCATTTTGCATATAAGACACATTTTATAAAAACCTGATCTGACGTATCACGCTCCGAATAAATGTTCTGTGTGCTGCAGAATTGAAATTTTACCAGATAACTTGTTTCATTTGATTACATCAGAGAAAAATAGTTTGCCATTTATTTACACGTTATCATGGCACAACTACAAATAGCAACAATTTAATTTAAAACAAACACGGAGTAATTTTTCTCTCTCATGTAGGTAGGTAGAAAACACGCACATTGCAACAATAATTTCATTTATTTTCCGCAATTATAAATGGTGCATATATATTTGTATGCACTGTTAACTGGGTAAAAATATAAATATAAACGCTTTCGTTGTAATTAACTACACAAACGATAAGATTAAGAATTAATTGTTCAGGAGAATAACAGCTCATTTAATAAAAATACACGTTTTCGTAATAATTGGACGGTAAAGGGGAGAAGGAGAGGTCATTTTACGATTTACCACCTCCACATGAAAATGATAGGATATTCCGAAAACCACGTCTAAAATAAATTACTTTACAATAATTTATACACAAGGGTTTAAAAATATTAGAAAATAAGGGGGGTCTCTCGCTCCAGAAAAAATGTACAGTGATTTCCTATTCCGGTATATTTACAAGGTATTCCCCGAATTTCTGACGTATTTCCAGAATATTTCCAATATTTCCAAAATATTTTCAGTATTTCCAAAGTATTTCCAGTATTTATTAATAATAATAATAATAATAATAATAAACATTTATTGTCCAGAAGAATACACAGGGGTATTATAAGACTAGTCAGATTACAAATAATAAATAAAGACAAACAGTATAAAGACATTGTACATGTAGCTGCTGGTGCAGCTGGACGTCAAAACATAACATAACATTTAAGATACAGATACATAAATAAATAAAAAAATGACTAACTGGATGGAGTGACTGACGGAATTTTTAAACCATAGTTTGCGTGAATTCGTCTATGTTGTACACACACAAATTGAGTAGCAGATTTTTTACTTCCTTATTGAAGTGCTTTATGTAAGTAATGTTTTTAATATCGTTTGGAAGCTTGTTAAAGAGATTTAATCCCAATATCACGTGGGATCTATTGGTGAGACTAAGGCGGTGTGTTGGAATGGTGAGATCATTTCTGTTACGAGTTTCATATGAGTGGAAATGACTGTTTATATTAAAAGTATTTTTATTGATGAATACATACTGAAGGAGATTATATATATATAGTCCATAGACAGTCAGTATGCCGAACTGGCCAAAAAGGTCTCGACAAGAATGTCTTTTATTGACACCTGCCATGCACCGAATAATTCTTTTTTGTGCTTTAAAGACATTTGGCATGGATGCACAAGAGCCCCAGAAGCATATTCCGTAGATTAGTCTGGATTCCACTTGCGAATAGTAAAATGAAATGAGCATTTCCCCATTTATAACATTTTTGAGATTTCTTATCTGATAGCAAACTGTATTCAGTTTTGAGATGAGTTCATTGCAGTGTGGTTTCCAAGTTAAACACTCGTCTAGCGTATGCCCAAGGAATTTAACAGATTCAATTCTTTTCAAAGAGAGGTTATTGTTGACTATATTTAAATCCATGTTGTTTTTATTGTGATTTGTATGGAAATGTACATAACCAGTCTTTTCTATGTTTAAGAATAGACCGTTCTGATTAAAAAACTGAGATAACTTGTTTACTAGGAGGTTACTTTTGATCTCATTCTCGTTGTTATTACTACCTGTGACAAAGAGTGAGGCATCATCAGCATACATTACGACGAAGTAGTCTTTTACAAAATCAGGAAGGTCATTGATAAAGAGTAGAAACAACATAGGGCCTAAGATGGAACCCTGGGGTACTCCCACCCCTGTACTAATTATACCCGAGTTAAACTTTTCATAGACGCCATGTGTTTTATGGCCGATTTCAACAAATTGTGATCTGTTTGACAAATAAGAATCAAACCAGTTTAAGGCAGTCCCACGTATGCCATATCTCTCCAGTTTAAACAGGAGGCCACTGTGATCGACACAGTCGATTTCTGGTATTTCTTAGTTTCATGGGTTCATGACCAATATGGTTGGTTTAAAATTTTGTTTATTATTGCAAAATTAACACCATATGATTCTTTTTCAAATGCAGATTCAAACAGGGTTTACTAGTTCATAAACCTGCCACCCACCAAAAATTGAGCTGTGAACATAACAAACTACGAAAAATCAGTCAAGCAAATTTTGACTAATTTAAAAACCATTGGTTTAAATTTGTGTTATTATCAGACTTTATTGCTGAGTTTGCTTATTTAACAGTAGATAGATACTATTTACTAAATTTACAGATTATGTAAAATTATGTGTATTATGGGTAGGAAATGTGAATGAAATTAAAATATACTTTAAGGGAAATAAAATATTTATTTAAAAAAATTACATATATTATTATTTTAATTCCTGCTTTTTAGCTTTACATTGTTTTTCTACATAAGCTAAATGAAAAGGCCCGTTCCCTTACTGGCCCATAAAAAATAAATTCTTTTTTAACATTTTTGATGTTTTCATGGTGTTTGCTTGAAGACATAACTATATAAGTCTTTTGTTAATAGTTTTACCTTGTAGACATCTTTTTCCCCTATATGCCAAATATGATCAATACCAATGACATAGTATTTTTCGATTTCAATATTAATTTTTAGATTATTGACTTCATCTAATATCCTGATCCAAATCCGAGGAATCCTAATCGGGTGTTGAAAATCAAAATTTTCGGTTTCTGTTTCGTTATCATCTTCATATTTTTCGTTACATGATGCTTCCAAGGATGTTTCACTCAACTGACTTTGATATTTTCATTTAACTAACTTTAAATTTTTTGATTTTGCCGTTTGTTTACTTAAATATTTACATTTTTTTTCATCCTTGTTATTTTCTTAGGAATATTTGTTTTATCGGTTTTAGGTGCCGTTGCTATAACCCGCCACTAGATAAATGACTCTTATTCATAAATAACCAACAGAGGATTATTTCACTGTTAATGCTTTTCCATTCACTGTTATTTTAAGGCACGATGTATTTTTACATTTTTTTACGGTCTATTAAGTGAAGGTCCTTGCGTTTTTGTATTATCCAATGCCATTGATATTTTTTGATTTCGTAGGCCGAGTTTTCATTGAAACAATCCGGTGCCCAAGGAATCATTACTTCCACAACCAGACTTCCTGTCCAAGACTTTTACGACGAAAATGCTATATTTGCACTCCACTATGTGGAATTAATTGTTTACGGAACTTTAATAACATTTGAAATAATCTACCAAAAACTCATAAAACGATATGCCACACCGGTAGTGGGATTGGGAGTGGTGGTAGGAGGCTGGTAGTGGGGGGATGAAGTAACAAAAATTTTTGAGGCCTTTGGTTCTTATACACACACTAAATTATAATTTTATTTTTTCACCCCCTTTAATAATGGGGTCGAGAATGGGATAGAGGTGGTAATGGGGGTGGCTAATGCCAAAAAGTTTTGTGAGACCTTAACTTCTCTTATATATACCAAACATCAATTTTATTACCCCCCTTAACCCCAATTTACTCCCCGAAACCTTTCAACGGAATGAGATTAAAATATAATCTAGTTCCAAATTTCGTTAAAATACATACGTGTACCAAATTTCAAGTCAATATCTGAAACGGTTTCAGAGTAATCGTGCGCACAAAAAAAGTTACACACCGACAGACAAACAGAAATTTAAAATCTCGACGTTTCATACATTCTAAGCCCATTTGAACAATAAAAATTTTCAAAGTGTCTTTGCGTTACTATTTTTCCACTGTATGTGTAATTACCAAAAGTTTTGAACCAGCAGCCCTATAAATTATTTTGACATTAGAGATAACCGAACTGAAGGTATCGATGACATGAAATGGCAAAAAAGTGAATTTAAAGAGAAAATGAGGAATGATTTTTTTTTTAAACAATTAGTTTTTAAGTTATTGATTATTTTAATGTTTAAAAAATGCCATTTTGAGGTTGAAGTTCGAAAACCATAAATCAAAATATTGTTAAATTTTGAAAACAGGAGTTCTAGAGCATGCAAAAATGACTAATGCGTATTATTAGTCATTTTTTCAAAAAATTGACCCTTCTTTTCTTAATGAAAATGCACGACAATGACAAGTTTTGTTTTACTTAAGAACGACATAATCGGGACATAATAAAGGTCTTTGCTACCAATTCAAGTTTGATTGGAATTGGATGACTAATAATTGAGAAATTGATGGGGGACATTAAAAGTGGAACATGCTGTATATCTCGGTCAATTTTTATCCAAATTAGCTTACATTGGTCTTAAATGAAACATAAATTAATAAGCTTTAAATATCCTATCTAGACATTTTCCCAATAAAATCATTAATTTTCGTTTTCGAGGTATTTGCAAAAAAACGTTTAGCCATTGTCACTCCTAATTCGGGAGCATTGTATGAAATATTTTCCTTCGAACTCTTTGGACGTTGAATGAGTACCCCATTTGTAGCTCAGTCCAGAATAATACCTTACTATACCCGAACTATTTCCATTCGTAAGTCTAATTTTCCTGGGCTATAAATTATAATTATATTTCAGAGAAGAGATAACATTTGCTCAATAGATATTTTAGTTAGTAATTTAGTAACTATTTAGGCATCAAATTATGTACTGTACACAATTATTATGATAACCTGTGTATTGTATATACGCGAGTATTTATGCCTATGGTGTAATTCTTTGTATACTTCTGATATTTCCAAATATTTTCGTGGTATTTCCAAGTATTTCTATGGTACTTCTAGGTGTTTCCTAATTTTACTTCCACATCCAGTGGAAGTATAGTAACGACAAAAAAATTTAAAAAAAAATTTATTGTTCAAATAGGCTTAAAATGTCATGAAACGTCGAGATTTTAAGTTTGTCGGTCTGTCTGTAACTGTTTTTGTGCGCACGTTTACTCTGGAACCGTTTAAGATATTGACTTAAAATTTGGTACACGTATGTACTTTAACGAAATCTGGAACTAGATTATATTTTCATCTTGTTCCGTCGAAGGGTAGGGAGGTAAATTAGGGTAAATTTGAGGTAAATAGGTAAATCAAGCAGTTAAGACTCCATAAAATTGGTATTTAGTACATACAAGAGAAGCTAAGGACTCAAACAAATTTTTGTCATTAGCTATTACCACCCCCACCCCATTATTAAAGGAGATGAAAAAAAAATGTGATTTATTGTAAGTACAAGAACCAGAAACCTTAAAATATTTTTTTACTTCGTCCACCCCCACTACCACCCCTTCATCACCACCCCCACCCCACTACCGATGTGGGGTATCGTTTTATGGGTTTTTGGGGTAGAGGATTTCATATATTATATTATTAAAGTTCCATAAACAATTTTTTCCACATACAAAGTTTTTTCGTTGTGAGTGACTTGGATAGAGAATCAGGATGTGGAAGTAGTGATTTCTTGGGCAACGGTTTTTATTAGTATTTCTTAGCATTTCTCAAATATTTCTGGTAATTCCAAAGTATTCATTAGTAAAATACCAGTGATTTCCGAAGTGAGAGACCCGCGAAAAATATAGTTTATAGTCTTCCAAGTCATCAGAATGATTCTTTGAATTCTCGACGATATCGATTAATGTAAAGAGAGGAGACAGAGTCTTATAGTTTATAACAGAATCCTAAAAGATCACTTCTTGTGGATAATTTATATTTATTGTTTCATTTAGTAACATGGTAGTCAATTAAACCTCATTATCGAGATAACTGCACCAATCTAATATTCGTAGTAAATCAGCTAGATCGATTTTCACAGCATTCGTAAACACCAATATGCAGTTTTATCCCTATAAAACACTACATCTAGTTTTATAGCTGTAAAATGCATTGTACTCGAAGATGCAGTACCTATTTGCAATCATTTCAATTTTACTACCTTTAAATTTCGAAATAATAAAATGTTTAGAACAGAGGATTAGACAGAAGTTCCGTCAGGCCAAAAAGGCTTATGAAGGAACAAACAGAGGCAAATTAAATACAAACTTTAATGATTTAAAAACATAGTTACAAATTAATTATCAAAATAATTACAAAATAATTATCATTACTGCATCTAAAATTAAATAGAAATACCAACCAAAACAGTAATCAATTATTACATGTATAGACACAAATGACATAAAGCAACCTATGGCCCATAATGGCACAAATTAAAGTCTCAGTCTGTGAACGGACTGTGAAAAAATGTACACGCTACTAATTCACAAAGTCAAAGCAATGCACTGTGAATCACTTCAGATCAACCTTTGACAGAGTATTCCCTGCTTAACTAGCTAGACTTCATTTTCAATCTTCTTAAATTAAAAAACCGCTAAGGAATCACTATTTCTACATCCAGATTTCCTATCCAAGTCTCTTGCAACGAAAAAAACGTTTGTTTGATACTATACCTGCCTTCCATTATGTGTAAATAATTGTTCATAGAACGTTGATAATATAATATTTGAAATCGTCTAGTTCCAAAACCTATAAAACGAAATGCAACGTCAGTAGTGGGGTAGCTGATGCCACAACAAAACTTGTACGAGGGCGTAATTCCACCCCCGAGATCAAATAACGTATGTTATAGTGCAAAACAATGTGAAAAGCCATAGCCTCGTAGTTTGTAATTCCAAATATACAAATGTAGGTTGACAGAAAATATACCTAAAAAGTATAATATAATCTTATTTTTAAGGGGCTTGAAACCACCTCTGCAGATCTAGGTATTTCTTACCCCTTTGAGTCACATATTTTTCTATTCAATGGTTTGGTCTAAATTTTGTTACCGCGAGTTTTTGAGGTCGCTGATTACGAATTTGAAGTCCGAATCCGAAAATTCCTGAATAAAAGATGGCGAATAAAATATGGCGGATGTAAAAATCGGAAAAGCATTCAAAATTTGAAGATTATGGTTGAAATTTGTTACTCGGGGGTTTTTGGAGTCGCTGATCACGATTCTGGGGTCTTAATTCACAAATTCTTAAATCCAAAATGGCGGACCCATTATGGCGGATTAAAAAGTACCATAAAAATTGGTATTTACCACCCAAAAAAATTGAGTAAAAATAGGCAAATGTCTAAAAATGAGAAACAAGGAATATAAATTCGATTTGCAGTGTGCAGTCTCGCTTAAATGTGAAAGTGAGGACGAATGAAATAGGGACGATTTGGACCCAAATACATAAAACTGATCATCGTGGCAATATTCTGGGAAATTATAATTTAGAGCTTGAAAGCGACTCCTTTCCTAACGAGTTACATGAGCTGGGTGGAAAATTTGAATGGCGAATAGTATATTATTATTATCAATCTTGACCACGTCTATCCAGGCAGGGAGGGGTGGTGGTAGCTGTTAGTTTGACATCTGTCAAAGTGACGTTTATCCCGTTTGACATCTGTCAAAGTGACTTTACTTCCTTTGACATCTGTCAAAGTGCCGTTTATCCCGTTTGACATATGTCAGGTTGACATATGTCATGTTGACACCTGTCAGTTTGACATCTGTCAAAATGACGTTTATCCCGTTTGACATCTGTCAGTTTGGCATGTGCCAAAGTGACGTTTATCCCGTTTAACACATCTGTCAGTTTGACATCCGACAGTTTGATATTTTAACGTTTGTTAAAATTATTTAAGATAATAAAGATAGATATAAGTTGGTAACTATTGCGGAAATTGATTTATAAGTAATTATTCTGATTAGAGTATATGGAAATAGATGCCCAAAATGTCGACTAGATATAATATGTTTCCGCAGGATATTTAAAATGTGGCGCGAAAAAAATTTTCTTTTTTATAATTTTTGCCAAATAGGCGTCTACGGAGAATCATGATTAGCGACTCCAAAAACCCCCGAGTAGCAAGTCTCAGCCATAATCTCATTTTTAAACATTTGCCTATTTTTACTCAATTTTATTAAACATTCATAACGTATTTCTTTGGATGGTAAATACCAATTTTTATGGTACTTTTTAATCCGACATAATGGGTCCGATATTTTGGATTTAAGAATTTGCGAATTAAGACCAGAATCGTGATCAATGACTCCAAAAACCCCCGAGGAACAAGTTTCAGCCATAATATTCAAATTTTGAATGCTTTTCCGATTTTTACATCCGCCATGTTTTATTCAGGAATTTTCGAATTCGGACTTCAGAATCGTAATTAGGGACCCCAAAAACCCGCGGTAACAAAATTTATACCAAACCATTGAATAGAACAATATGTGACTCAAAGGTCTGTAGAGGTGGTTTCAAGCCCCTTAAAAATAGGAATATATTATATTTTTTAGATATATTGTCTGTCAACCTACATTTGTATATTTGGAATTACAAACTACGAGGCTATGACTTTTCACATTGTTTTGCACTATAACATTCCTTATTTGATTTTAGAGGTGGACTTACGCCCTCGTAGGGGTGGGTACGGATTTAATTTGCATATATTTCTTTCTAATGCTCAAAATCTTATTTTAAAATGTTTTCTCAAAGTATTTACAAATTGTTGAATTTCATTATGAAGCTTTACCGTATCACCGTATCTATTTTAGGAGATGTTTTTGCGTTTTACTAAAAAACTACCTGGGTAACCCATATTTTTGGCTGCGGATTCGGATTCAGCATAAAAAAATATACTAAATCTATGTATTCACGTCTCTGGTACAGAACTTTTTTTTTCTTTTGTGGGGTTGTGTAACGAGTTCGAAAAAACTTGTACAGCTTTTTTAGAATCGAAATGGAATGCAAGGTTCAGTAACACATGGTACCCCATTGGGTAACTCATATGTATTTCGACGTGCTGAACACGAATCAGGTGTCCGTTTAGCTCCATTGGTCACCATTTTTTTATAAATCGGGAAAATAACCTAAAAAAAATTCATAATACGGATACCTGATTCATATTCGGCATGTCGAAATACATAGGGATTGCCCAATGGAGTCCCAGAAACAGACCTTTTTTGTGTGTGTCTGTGTAATATATGAATATCACCGGATCCTCCGCCATTTTCTAGAAAATCGCGTATGCAAATATATTACACAGACACAAAAAAAAAGTGAAAAGTGACCTGTTTCTGGGAGTCCATTGGGTAACCTCAGGTATCCGTTTAGCTAGGTTATTTTGTGTGCCTGTGTAATTATTTTAGATAATATTTTTTAATCATATATTAATCTTCTGCAGCCCCCTCTCCTACTGGCCACTGGACACGAGGTTGATTTTCTACTCAGGCAAATTTTGTGATTCAAACCTGTTTTCCATGAAAATTTTGTTCGAATTAAAGAAGGCAGGAAAAATCGCTCCAGTTCGTGTCGCGGTTTTTCCATGCCCTTAATAATTCTCGAATAATTTTCATGGGAAAACAGATTTTTGTCCAAAAAAAATTAGCCGCTAAAAACCGACCTGTTGTGTATTAATACCCGAAAAAATTTTTGATACTATATTTGCACTCCACTATGTGTAAATAATTGTTCATAGAACTTTAATAATATAATATTTGAAATGGTCTAGTTCCAAAACCTACAAAAATGAATGCAACATCCGTAGTGGAGGTAGCTGATGCCAAAAGAAAATATGAGGCCTATAGTTCACACTAAATAAATCACAATTTTATTTTTATACCGAGTGGTAATGGGACGTATAAAGGGGGCGGCTCATGCAAAAAAAAAATTTGGCTTCTCGTGCACACACTAAATCTCATTTTTAAGGACTTTTGTTTGCTTTTTTTACCTATTTATCCCCATTCAGCGAAATATGATCAAAATATAATCCAATTCCAGATTTCATTATACGTCTAATCTAATTAATCTTGATGGTTCTCCAATAATGAGTGTTTTAAAGTAGTATATTACCGAGATCTGATTAAGGGGGCTGCTGGTGTGGAAAATCTAAAGTGCCGCCTTCTACTTCAGCAAGCATCCGATTTTGCGCCCCCTTTGCGTCCACAAACAAAATTTTTCCCTCGAAAATAAAAATTGATGAGTGGGGGGGGGGTGGAATCGGAAAAATTACGCCCCTTTTGCCCTGTCCCAGAAACAACGCTGAAAGTTGCTCTGACCTAATCATATTAAAAAACGCATAACTCGTTTATCCGGCCGCCCCTAAAAATAGACGGAGGTTGTGCGGTGCTCACCTCGCACACCCGCTCTACACGGCCCTGAAGGTACCAATATAAGAAAGTACTAGTCAACCATCCTAGGATGGCAAGTAGCCGCGCGGAGAAAGAAGAAATATCGTCACTGTTGGACAGAGACAAACTTAAGAAGAGACTTAAGAAGACAGACTTGAGAAGCTTAAAAATCTTGTTTGTCTCTGTCCAACAGTGACGATATTTCTTCTCTCTCTGTGCAGCTACTTGCCATCCTAGGATGGTTGACTAGTAGATAATTTCATGTTAAATAAAAAAAGTGTGAAATAATATTTTCTAATCACGATGAAAGCAAATAAATAAAAAATAGTTAATTTTAGTGTTGATGTTTAGTGTCGCTGCTTTTTTTTCTTGTTGTCTGTTGTTTTTGCGAGTAGTTTGACGATGTATGATATGTACATATGTATTTTTCAAACACCTACCACTCACTTGGCAACTTAACATTATATCTTTTATACTTTGTGTTAACTTAAGCAATGGCATATAAAAATAGCCTGCTAAGGCTTCGGTCACATTTGAGTTGAGACTCCAACTACACTTTCAAAACAATTTTACCGATAAAATTCGGAGCACTGGTAATATATATACGAAAAATAATCGCAGTAAAAACAAAAAAAAAAAACGATTTTTGAATTTCTTATGAAGTCCATCTAATCTCAATTGAAAAACGACGTTGATCTTTACCGCGGCGGTACTCTGACTGCGACGCAGATCAAACTTCGGCGCTTTGGAACTGGTTAGACCGCCTTTGTCGGCCTTTTTTATGATTTTCCAACTGACTTTAGCAAAAGCTTATATACATATAATTTACAAATGAACAAAAAAGTTAAAAGTTCACTATTCATTATGAATCTTTTAAGTTTTATGCATGCATTTTCTCAAACTGATAAACCAATAAAAATATGTTGTCTCAATTATATGGCGTTATATTTTTACATTTTGTACATTTTTGTGCATAGATACTTGAGCAAGATTACGAAAGAAAAACAATATTTCAAATTGTGTTATATGTAAAATCATAAATAATGAAAGTGTCTTAGACCAGCAATTTTGTTCCTGAAATATATTTTGCTATCACAAGAAATATAGTAGTACTTTAAATTAACATACTGAAGTAAAAGAACATAAATAAATAAAATGTGTTTTGCGAAAATTGTAAAATTTTGATCTTTTTCTACAAATTTCACTCACATTCATACTCAAATAGCTATTTCTCAAGCTGTGTTTCTAACAAAGCTGGAATTGTCATCATTATTGCTATTGTCATACAGGGTGTCTCACCGGGAACTGAATCGATCGATATAGAGAAAAGTACGCATCAGAAATTTTTGAAAATTTTGAGAGTTACTAAAGTCAGTGTGGCCAATCCAACTAAAATAATTACAAGCAGCTGGCACTTCCGCTTATACCGGAAGTCGATACCAACTTGCTTAATTTAAATGGAACACCCTATATTTTTCAGGGTTTTCGAAAAGAGCGTAAAATTCTGAGTCAAAAACATGTAGGATACCCTACAAAAATGCATGAAAATGACTATTTCAATGTTTTCGTCATCAACAATAGGCTTTCTTCTTTCCATTTTTGCCTTGACAGTGCCATAATTTTAAAAATTTTCCAGTATGCGTTTTACAGTGTTTGGTGACGGTTTCCGTTTTTCTGGATATCGATTAGCAAATGTGCTGCAAGTTCTTGATATTACCTTATCACATTCTCCATAAATAATAAACAAATTTAAAAAGTCTTAGTGGGTGTAATTTAAACGTGCTGGCATTTTTTGACATAAGATAATGACTGATTGTTTCTAATCATGGCTATTTTGATGAAATGATTACAACAATTCATGAATTTCAAAGAAAATCGCAAATATTTCAAAAAGTTGAAAACTTTAACCCCACAATGCTAATATCAGAAAAAAGGGAATTCAATTTTACACAACTTGACGTAAAAAAATACAGGGTGTTCCATTTGGCCTAAACAAGTTTTCGCGGTTTGAAGTTGACAAAATGTAACGCGAAAAATGGAACACTTGGTATGATATTATTGAATTTATTTCAGTTGTAGAACGTAGTTCTCCTTGTGTTCTTTTTATGTGCCAAGAAGCAAATGAGGATCTTTTACACGAAGAAAGTTATAACGCTTCTTGCAAACCGTTGCACCTGTCAAATTTTCTATAAAATGTTAAATATTTCTGAAACGGATGGATTTAGGCATAGGGTATCTTACATGTTTTTGACTCAGAATTTTACGCTCTTTTCGAAAACCCTAAAATATATAGGGTGTTCCATTTAAAATAAGCAAGCATCGACTTCCGGTATAAGCGGAAGTGCCAGCTGCTTGTAATTATTTTAGTTGGATTGGTCACACTGACTTTAGTAACTCCTAAAATTTTCAAAAATTTCTGATGCGTACTTTTCTCTATATCGATCGATTCAGTTCCCGGTGAGACACCCTGTATATGAGTTTTTAAAAATTGAATTTTTCAACATAAATTGTTTTTTACATGAAACAATGACCGATTTTAATCCACTTCCATTTCCTTATTTCTCGAGAGGCCAAGCACAAAGTCAAGAATAAAATTGCTATTCCACGAGATTTTAAAAAATGCTGCATATTACACTGACGAACGTTTCGCCAATAAAGATGGCATAATCAGGAGATGATTAAAATTACAAATACAGCAGTTATACGTAAAAATGTTTCACAGTTATATAGAAAATTCAATAATCCGACAAAGAACATACTATTTCACCTAGTTATTATTTTCCTTTTAAACTTATATTCACTTGCTGCATTCTGGCAGGACATTAGCATTTCGACTTTTAACTCTAAACCATGACATGCTTCTTGCATCGTGGCCTATTACAATATAATGAATTTCACTTAGTGGCCTTTGTTGGCTTCTGAATGGTGATAAATGAAATGTCCACTTTTGTAAAGAGTAACAAAGTACATTTATGGAAATGGAATGTTTCAGTTCGAATTTAACAGATTTCCTGGAAATATCACCCGCATCTCTGCAGCACTATTTTATATTCGCTAACTCACAGGGAGAAGACAGAACTGCAAATAGTGTAGAATGCATGTGAGAAACTATATTGATCCGTAACAGTTAAATCTCCATACAATTATAATAAACACTTTATGAGTAGTGGCAGGATGAGGTACAGTCTTCACGGAAAGCCTGAATTATTTACAAAAATATAATGTGTTTCCAAATTTTAATCTGTGCTTATAAAGTAAGTAAAATATTGTAATTTAAATAACAGAAGAAATAGAAATAATTTATATTCTGATTATTTTTCTCATAAATTATAGAGCAATGACATTTCGCGAATTTTTAAATTTCAACCAATGACAACAGTTTTCCACCGAATAAACGCAAGCTAGCTTTTTTTTTAATTACCAGCAAATAAATTACCCCCAGCTCTTAAATGCACATAATTGATTTAATATGCTCTCAGATGGACTAAAAACAAAATAAAACACTACAAATTCAAGAATATTTTTATTTGTAATTATTATGTACCAACGGTGTATTTACGCAATTTTACAAAAATATTTTTAATATCAAACTGTCACAAACTGTCAGATTTACAATCACGATCGCGTAAAAAAAGTCAAAGCATCTAGTGCGTCCGTTTCCATGATTACGAAACAAAAGTCGTTTATAAAACGTGTCGCCGTCAATTAATTAATAATAATAATAATTCATTTTTGATTTGGAAAATATACTTTGTTTTCAAAATCAAAAATGAATCGATTTGGGAACATATAATTTGTTAAAATTAACAAAGAAAAAAGTACTTAAGGAATTCGTTAATTTGGGAAATAACCTTGCATATACTCCTCCAGCTCTAAATCTTAACACACAAACTGCAAAATTTTGCTTTTAAGCAAATGTTCTCGACTTAATAATTTACACAAAAAGCCCGCAAATTATTAAGTCTCGAACATTTTCTAAGCAAAATTTTACAAAAAAAGCTAGGTACCTGCAGTTTATTCGATAAAACTCAGAGCTCTCGGGATATAATCTATGAATAAACGCAAGCTAACTTTTTTTAAATTTACATCTGATCTTCATTATTCTTCGACTATATGAAGAAAGCTCTATTTTGGCGAAAGTCGACAACATTAGGTCCGACAAATGTAAAACCGGAAAAGACGTCAGTCAGACTATATTCTATCACCAATCTTCTTTAAGATCTATAGTAAATACATATACGATGTGTTCTAAAGCCGATCCCTCACACATCGCGAGTACTAACGAGCACAAACATTTCCGAGTATGTTCAAGTACGAGAAATGAGCTATCGGAGCCCCCAGAGAGACGCCTTGCACTTTGCAGTCGTGAATTGCACGCTATAGCGTTATCGCTATAAATAAAATTAAAATCGAAGTAAATATACTTATATTTGTTTTTAATATATGTTCATATTTTATGTGATTTTTGGTATTTTTAAAGTATATTGATATTATATTTTTATATCGAATGTTTTTTATTTTTCTTAGCGACTCCATGGAAACTTCTCGCTTTTGGAACTTCTCGATTTCCAGTGAGTGAGTCGCTATAGTCGCTATATACACCCCCTCGTTAAAAAAGAAAATAGTCAATCAATCAAAGTGTCGATTGCAAAACGTACTTTTTTAATCGGGGTAGGCAAAGTGTCACATCTGTCAACTAATACAAAAGCCGGTTTAACCCTATCAATATTGACAGTTATGACTTTGGCTCCTTTCTTAAAGGTAAATAACTTATCTGAACGAGATAAAACTTTAAACGGTCCTTCATATAAAGGAGTAAATGAACGTTTTAAACGTTCAATGCGAACGAAAATAAAATCGCAAGAGGCAAGATCTGAACTAACAAAAGTTTTGTAATTGCCATGCGAAGTTGGAGGAACAAATTTTAAATTATTAAAATAAATGCGTAATTTGTCAATGAAATAAGGAATATCTGGGGAATTATACGATTCAACGAAAAATTCGCCAGGTAAACGAAGAGTTTGACCATAAATGAGTTCAGCAGGTGAACATTGCAGATCTTCCTTGGGAGTTGTTCTAAATGCTAATAAAATGATGGGTAATTCATCTGTCCAATGTGACGTATTGGCTCTAGCTAACAAGGAAGTTTTAGGTAAGCGATGAAATCTTTCAACTAAAGAGTTGCCTTCTGGGTGATATGGAGTTGTACGTATTCTATGAAAACCTAAAAACTTTGCAAATTCATTAAATCATTTTGACTCGAATTGTACTCCTTGATCAGTCGTTACTGACAAGGGAACACCGAAACGACAAACAAAGTTTTGAAATAAAGTACGCGCAACTGTTTCTGCTGTGATGTCGCGAAGAGGGTACGCTTCCGGCCACCTAGTGAATCGTTCAATCACCGTAAGAATGTAAGAGTTACCTTTGGATGGAGGTAATGGTCCTACCAAATCTATGTGGATGTGGTCAAATCTGATTTTCGGAATGGTGAAGTTCCCGAGAGCACTTCGCGTATGTCGACTGACTTTGACAGCTTGACAGTTAATGCACGATTTTGACCATAAATTGCAATCTGTGTTCATTTTCGGCCAAAAATAGTTATTTGAAATCAACAGTCTAGTGGCTTTAATACCAGGATGAGATAAGTTGTGAAAAATATCGAATATCGTTCGTCTGTAAACAAGTGGGACAAAAGGTCTGACTTTTGCACGAGAAACATCACACCAAATAAAATCATTTGAATCTGGAATTTGTATCTTTTTTAAAATGAAATTGGTTTTAGTTAGTGATGATTTATCTGACAATAAATAGTTGAGATTTGAATCTTTCTCCTGAGCTTCACTAAGCAACTTTAGGTCAAAGTTAACATTAAGGAAGGGAGAATTTTTAAGTTGAAGTGGTAAAATATCTTGTTTTAAGGAAGAAGTGTCGTAAATACGTGACAAGCTGTCAGCTATTACATTATGTTTTCCTTTAACATGTTGTATTTTACAAGAAAATTGAGCTATGTATTCTAAATGACGTATTTGACGAGGAGATCTTTCTGCTTTTGTGAATAAAGCGTTGATTAAAGGTTTGTGATCTGTAAAACAATTAAACTTTCGACCTTCAAGTATAAACTTAAAATGTTTAATTTCAGTATATAATGCTAAAAGTTCTTTGTCAAAAACCGAATAATTGGTTTGTGCTGTGGTTAATTTACGGGAAAAGAATGCTAAAGGAGCAAGAAATCCCTTATTATCTTTTTGCTCTAAAACTGCACCCATGGCAAGGTTAGAACAATCGACTGAGAGAGATAAGATATCGTCATTATTGCAAGGATGAGCTAAAACTACTGCATTACTTATTGCGTCTTTGGCTTTCGAAAATCCGTCTAAACATTGATCAGGCCAACTATTTATCTTTGTAATTTTATCATGAGATAAACTGTTACAAAGAGAATATAGGGGAAGTAATATTTCAGCAAAATGAGGTATGAAACGATGATAAAAATTCACCATACCTATGAAACGTTGTAGTTGTTTGAGAGTTGTCGGTAAAGGGAAATTATTAATGACTTCGACTCTCTCACTTGATGGTAAAATACCTGATGAAGAGATGTGATGACCTAAAAAGGTTAAATTGTCAACTCCTAAGATACATTTAGATGGTTTAATGTTAATTCCGTATGTGTCTAATCTCTTGAAAACCTTTTCCAAATGTTCCAAATGTTTTGTACATCTGATTGACTTGCGATTAATATATCATCCAAATAGACGAAAACGAAAGGTAAATTGACAAGTACTTCATTCATAAAACGTTGGAAAGTTTGACCGGCATTGCGTAGACCAAAAGGCATGCGGGAAAATTCAAACAGTCCGAATGGAGTTGTTATAGCTGTCTTATAAACGTCATTTTCAGCGACAGGTATCTGATGGTACGCTCGCACTAAATCAACCTTGGAGAAAATAGTGCAGCCGTGCAACTGAGAACTAAAGTCGTGGATATGAGGTAATGGATATCTGTCTGGAATGGTAATCGTATTTAGTTGTCGATAATCTCCACAAGGTCTCCAGTCATTCTTCTCTTTTTTCGCCACTAGATGGAGTGGAGAGGAAACTTGAGAAGATGATGGTTTGCAGATACCTAATTCTACCATGTTATTAAATTCTGTTTGAGCTATTTTAAATTTAAGATTGTCTAATCTACGAGGTCGTGAAAAACGTAAATGACCTTCAGTCACTATATGATGTACAATAGAATGTTTAATAGGTAAATTGTAATCTGGTGAACTAATTAGATTAGGAAATTGTAAAAGTAATTTGTTATATTTATCTGTCAAAGGAAATAATTTAAGTGTATCTAATCTATAATTGTCTAAAGGACTATTTTTAATAAAACAATTAACTGACAAATTAGTCTTGTTATCAATTATTCGAGCTCCTTTAAGATCAACAACTAAACCAAAATGAGACAAGAAATCTGCTCCGACTATCGGTATGTCAACGTCTGCTATATTGAAAACGAAAGGAAATAATCTACGTAAGTTTAGATTGACTTTTAACAATTTCTTACCGTATGTAAAAATGGTTGAACCGTTAGCCGCGGTTAATATCGTATCAAAATTCTTTTTTAAATCTGTGAAAGCATTGCGTGGCACCACAGATAAATCGGCACCAGTGTCAATTAGGAAGTTCATTTTGTTAGATCTATCGTAAATAAAAAGTCGATGACGTTTGCTGTTAGAAATGTCAAAATCAGACGTCATAAAATTGTCAAACTTCAGTCATCTTTGAGAATTATCAGATTTTTTACAATTCTTACTGAATTTGCACCATTCACCTCCACAACGATAGGCATTGGCACCATAAAGTTGATGGTAGTAACAAATAGTATTGTCTGTACGATCAAATTTATTGGAAACATTATTACGGCTGGGTGAACGATTGCGATTAGTGGTACGAGTTTGTGAATTGCTTCTACTTTTGCAATTGTTGCAGCATGAAGTAGAAGGTTGAGGATCGAAGGATTGATTGGAAAGTCTGGATTCTAAAGAGTTTAATCGAGAATTAAAAATTTCTTGTTTTTGTAATACTTGATTAATTGAATCATGGAAAGTGATTGAAAAATTTTTGATAGTGGTAGTTAAATCTGATAACGGGGTTGACTCAGAGTCAAGAGAATTTTTGGAGTACGATGCAACCATTGAATTTTGACAGGACTCCCAGATCTGATCCGCAATATCTAGAATCTCTTTTGTGTCTGTTTTCCCTGAAGCTGTAATGGCAATATATACTGTTTGAGGCAAACGTCTTTTCCATAGCTTTATCAATAAATCTTGACTAACCATGCTGAATCCTCCAACCATATTCAGCATGGATCTATAGAAATCTGAAGGTTTCAGATCGCCCATTTGGGAATCTGATAACAGATCATTCAGACGTTTTTCCTCACTCGATGATAAACGTGAAATTAAAACTTTCTTTAAATTTATATAGAGATCCGTTTCCGGGCGATTAGATATTATATCGTATATATTATCTATCACATCTAATGGCAAATTAGCTATAACCTGATCATACTTTTTCTTGTCATTGACAATTTTTGCAACAGAAAACTGTGATTCGATCTGGGTAAACCAAATTTCTGGTTTTGATTTCCAGTAATTTGACAGAGGTGACATAATGGGTTTGAGGAAAATCCTCGTCTGAAGGTTGTCTTGGCATAACTAATCGATTGTGATTGAATGATTGATTGACTACTCTCTCAGATAAAAAAGGGAATGTACTTTAACTCACTCACCGACAGATGACAGTACTTGTAATGTACAACTTCAGTTGATTGAATTAGGAAATTACCATAAATTATAGGAACAATCTATTCAAATTTGGAACCTCTATTCAAAATTCATCGGGAAAATTCTTCTCTTCATAAAATGGTCAATTTATAACGGTAGTTGATATATTGAATCCCTTCTTGTATATATTTATCACGTTGGACATAAAATTTTCACTTCTGGCATATATTTATGACGTTGGACATAAAATGATCACGTCGGGGTCACCAAATTTATAGCGTTATCGCTATAAATAAAACTAAAATCGAAGTAAATATACTTATATTTGTTTTTAATACATGTTCATATTTTATGTGATTTTTGGTATTTTTAAAGTATATTGATATTATATTTTTATATCGAATGTTTTTTATTTTTCTTAGCGACTCCATGGAAACTTCTCCATTATGGATCGAGTTTTCCTTTTTGTTTCTTAGCGACTCCATGGAAACTTCTCGCTTTTGGAACTTCTCGATTTCCAGTGAGTGAGTCGCTATAGTCGATATACACGCCTTTCTGAGTAGTTTTGTCAGCTGTTTACTATCGACGGGATTTGAACGTTGAAACAATATCAAAGCCAAAACCATGAACGAAAATTCACTAATTAAAAGCTGTGCTGCGTACGTTGTGGTATGTGGGGGATATGTCGCACGACCACTCCATTATTTATAATAATAAAATAATTTTAGAAATTCTTTTTCCGTAGGCACTTCTGTTTTTATTCGCTTCCGCAGGTCAACTGATGAGGATAAATTAAAAATCGACTTGTATAGACTCGCAATTGATACGATGCGTGTGGGAGCAGCGCGTCCATCGCAAATCCAAGTAAACACGGGTATGAATTCCCTTTGAATCTGTACAAATTTACCGACAACCCCGCGGGTATAGGTAAGTATAGGCAAGTGCGAGTGCGATTAGCAAATATTCGCGAGCATCTCTTCCCACACACATCGCAAGTGCCCGTACTTGCAAATATTCGCGATGTGTGTGGGACCGGCTTAAGAAATAAAATATTCAGATTTCTGGATGTTTGCAAGCATGTCACGACCTACTTATTGACTTTTATCGTTATTTTGCTCGTACTCAAATCCTACATCTCTGGAACATCATTTAATACGCCTCTTAGAGGCTTATAGAAATATGGAAATAATTCAATGAATACCAGATTACAACGTTCATTTTGAAAATTGGAAGATGATGTAATTAATGTGATGAGGGATTCACATTATTAGTTATTTCTGCAATAATTATACATTCTAAACACCCTGTGTATATAAATGTGATTTAAAACCTTAAAATCATGCTTCTCAAACTGTCGTTGAACTCGCTTGTACACATTTTATAAGATATGATTTTTCGTTGAATTAGCTGAGAAATTAGTTAATATTATATTTATAAGAATTTACATTGACTTGCTACTTAACGTGTCAATTATAAGTCTGTGTAAATTAAATCATAATTATTGCTCAGTTATCACTTATAATACCACGTGAATTCGAGATTACTATGGGAGATGCACGTGGTTGAATTTTCAACTATACGTATGTATAATAAAGCAATGTAAATAACATTCCCTTTCTGTTCCTTTTCCTTTCAAGCTTTGGAGTCTACGTATTTATCATATGGTAACATATATGTGGTTAATGATTTGTACCTATCCCAAACGGAGATGGTCAGTTGTGAGAGGCACCCGTAACATATTTAATCAATTATATTATTTAACATTATAATTGTTAATTGTTATTAAACTAGATATCTAAATATGTTACAAATAATATTTTAGAATTACAAAGCGTGATATATTAACAAAGATTATTTAAAAATGAAAATACCTAGTAAAGAAGAATTTAAACTAAAATAAGTAAACTAATGCACATTGATTGGAGAGGGAGTGTGGTATGTTCCTACAAAAATTGAAATACATAAAACTGACAAAACAATACAATCGGAGCTTTTGATAACTTTGACCACAATGAGAACATTATGTCTTTTTTTTTCCGAGGAGAAAAACCTTCAAAAGGTTCAACCTGCACTGGTGTCCAAGCGTGCAGGGATATGTGGGATTCTTACGGCACTAAAAAACCCCCCTCTTCCTCTCCGGAACTGTAGCTAAACATTTCTTCGGAGGCTAACGAGTTCTATGGAATTAATATCCGTGTTTCTTCTTCTTTTACCTCCATAATGCTGCAGCACATGGTGTTGATAGCCCCCCACTTCTCAGCGGCGGTGAGCATGTTTACCATTACGTCTGGCTTAGATACTACTCACGATACTGTTTCCGTGCTATACCAAGAGAAATCCTTGTTGTCAGGAAGGAAACCAAAGGTGTCAGAAACTTCAGTTCTTCATGTTAACAGGATATTTAGAGAAGAGTTGGTTTGTCAGAAAGCGATTCCTTTTACAGCATCACGTACTTATGCTAAGATACCAGAAAACTTTAATGTCAACAATTTGTTTGAAATATAAGAACACAGCTTATAAGGATTTAACCTAGGCGATTACAAGAATGATTCCAGAACAACAAGACGTTCTTCAAGAACAAATAATTCCCTCGTGGCCTGCGTTTAATTCTAGGATCTCAGAATCTGTCATTCAACAACAGATCCTTAATTCCAAATCCAGTAACAGAGTTTTCAACTGTGTACTCAGCTTTGTGTAACTTCAAAAATGTGCTCAGTCAACTTCAGCAAAATGTTTTAGCTGAGGCATATGATGAGGGTATGTATAATATTTTACAGCAGATTATTCCACATCACCCAGAAGAATTTAAAAATATATTTTTGCTTCTTGGAACATTTCATATGACTAAAATTCTCCTTGCTTGTATAGGGAAATATATCAAAAGCTCTGGTGATGAGAAAATCTTTATTGAAACTTCAGTATTTGGTGTAAATGTCACTGAGGCTGAATGGTACAAATTATGTACAATCGTTTAAATGAATGTTCCTACTTGATGAAGCAATGTTGAGGCTACAGCTAAACGAGTTTTTTAACGAAAACCCTCTGCACAATTTTGATGTCAATGCGGCACTTCATGGTTTGAGAAAATGCTTCCAAGACAATATTGATGCTACTGAAAACATGAATAGTGTTTTGGATTCAATGCCTACATTGCTTTCTGACTATGAGAAATTCGTAGAACGTCGTTCGTCTGATTCGAAATTGTTCAGGTACTAGAATAATGTTTTGAAGATGATTACTCTACTTAGAGACTTTGCTCGAAGCGATCGCGAAGGAAATTGGCTATTGTATTATGCCCCATATTAAACATGCAACAAACAGAGGTATCAGAGAGTGATGGTATTATCGAATGATACAGACGTTCTAGTTCTTCTGTTATATCATTGGACTACCTTCAAGAATCTTGGACTGAAGGAATTGTGAATTCGTCTAGGTGTTGGAGCTACGATGCGCCAAGTTCCCGTTCGTGCTGAACGAATTGCAATATGCTATGTACTTCCCGCTTTACACTTCCCAACTGGGTCAGACTGCACTGGCAAAGTAGGTACAAAACATGCTAGAATGGCAAGTACACCCGAAGCATTTCTCACAAAATTCGGAATTCCTGCGAGTGAAGTAATGGAGCAGTCGATATAATTAGCAGAAGAATACCTCGTACAAGTTTTGAAAACGGGATCAGTTTGTAAAACAATGGACGAATTGCGAATGTTTCTTTACACACATGGGAAAAACATTTCTATAGAAGACCTCCAACCAACCAGTGTATTAATTAGATCACACATTTTAAGGGCCTACTACAACACATATTTATATATAACATGTTTAAATAATGACATCACGCAACTTGATTCTATACAGTTTGGTTACGAAGATGTAGGTGATTGTCACGTACAACTTCACTGTTTCCTCCCAGCAACGAACTTATGCCTAGTTGTTCATGTCTAAAGTGTACAAGAGATTCATGTTTATGTTTTTCAAATGGAATATCTTGTTGTATTTACTGTCATTGCAGAAGTCTAGCCATTATTGATTGTCGTAATAAGTATTTTAATATTGCAACGTAAATTATTACGTCTGCTGTTTAAACTTATTGATATAAGGAGTCATATTTTGTTTTTTGTTATATATTAGTCATGTCATATTTAAGTATATGACAGTGATATCATTGACTTATTCATCTAAAATCTATAATTTATTGAACAGTATGTGCCACCACCTTCCCATTTTAAAAAAAAGTTTTCGATAAAAAAGTGATTTGTTCAATTTTGGAGGCTTCGTAAATAGTTATTAATGAAATTGAACGAAGAACTGTATTTTTTCCTTGGACTTTACCTGCCGTAGAACAAATGGTATTCCAAAGCACTCTAGACGAATGTCTTAAAATGCTTAAAAAAACTGAACATCGACTCAAAAATTCGCGAAAATGTCATGGTATTCTTAGAATGTTGTCTTGAATCCAAATATGTAAAAATATACAGGGTGGTGTTCCATTTAAAAATCGAAAGTTGCGGTTATTTCCGGGTAAACCGGAAATGGTCTCATACCGTTTTTTGTGTCAAAAATCCATATTTACAGATAGTTTATGCACCCCACCAAATTTCAAATGGATAAGTTAAAAAATAAAGGAAATATAAGGAGGAGCCACTAGCCTGTGGCACCCGGTATGTCTTACTAAATAATGATTAGTAACCACTTTTCAGTATTTATACTATCAGGAACGGGTTCAGCACCCTAAAAACATGTAAAATGACACCTTACATGCATGTGCAGTGCATTTTCAATAAGAATCAAAGATGACATCGATTTTCCAAAATGGCCACACGCATAGACCATCACCCAATTTTTTTTTAATAATTTGATGATTACCAACAATCCAATCCAAATGAGTGAATCTTTGGTAAATGAATGACAAATAGAAGTGTGCTCAGCGGTTGTATTATTATAAAGTTATTTAGTTTTCCATAATTATTATTAAATAATATGGCATATTTCAAAAATATTTTAAACCCAAAACTCAATCTGCATAGCGATCGCAAATTGTAAAAAATCATTGACAGACCCGTTTCAAACTAATATGGATGTTTCCACATTGGTTGGTGTTTGGTATAAGAGAATTTCGGTTTATTTTTGGACGAGGAGTTATTCCCATATTCGTAGACTGAGCTCATCAACAACTTCTAATGACCACAAGAAGATTTGTATCGTTGGTTGCGTCTCTCTCTAGCGAGTTACTTTTTTCGCCATGTCTCTCTCTCGCCGTGTAGCCGGGTGATAAAAAGAAATGCGCGGAGGAGCGCACTCATTTCAATGTCATGTCTCCAACACATCCCCTCGCCAAAACCGATAGAAAAAGAGAGAACTACAACTATACAACATCGGTTGTAAGATTGAGACAGAATCAACGATGGAAAAAAACAAGATGGGTAGGTCACTCTTCCCCGGCAGATTGCTCAGTCTAGGAATATACGTTATTCCTCACGCATATTTCAGACTTTCTTGTGTGTAAAAAGTCATCACCAGCTGTTTCAAAATGATGATATTAAGATGGTACATTGGTGTCGGATCCTCCCCAAATATCGCTTCAAAAATAATTAGATAGGTAGTCAATAACATGAATAATAAACTACCTTTGTTCGTTCTTAATATCAACTACAGATTATTGACTTATAACCATTTAGTGCATGGAATAATACCGACAGACAACATAACAATCTTTTAGATACTGAATAATATATGAAGGTTGTTGAATGTTAGTTTTGAAATATTATGGAAAATACCGCACATTGTTGCGTTACTTAACGTTAAATAAACCGACGCAAAAATGTTGCAAAAATATATGCATGTAAATTTCAACCAGATATAAAAAACAATTTAAATGTTTCAATAAATATTTGAGGAATAATTTTCCAATTTTTTCGATCGATGTTCGAATACTTAAAAATCCTGCATATTATTTCCATAAAAATAGTCGAATAATTATTTACAAAACAATATTTTCATACCGGTTGTCTGCTTATGAAGCTCAATTATATCTATGCTAGAACGATTTATTTGTCATTAGTATCCATTGCGGAGTCATGTAAATTAGTAATTTTAAAAAATTGTATAGGTATTTAAGATAAATAAGACATGTCCTACAGCTTTTCTACATTTGACCTAGACCTTCGGTACTGAGTCGTGTATTTTGTTTAAGAGACTTGAAAGTATGGGTATTAGAGGAGTGACCTTACAACTATTCAAAAAATTTTTACCAAACAGGAAACAAAAAGCAAAAATCAATGAAGCAATGGAGTGCCTCAAGGAACTGTTCTGAGTCCCATATTCTTTCTCTTAGCTTAATTATTACTGGAAACCTCATCACTTATATAGATGACATGACCATATTGTTTACAGGTGATAGTTGGAACGATACATACAAAGCAGAATTGAGTCACAGCACACGCAACAGTCAGCAATTTAATGTTTTAAAATGTCCACGACTTGACTCACCAACCTTTATATTGGCCAGGACTTTCAGGGAATCTTTTGAGTTATGAATACCTCTTGAATGTGTGTTGTCCATGATACGCAGTAAGAAGAGTATTGTGATTTACTACTTTTTTTAGTTCTTTCATATTGTGCTGAGTCTACTGCAAAGCATTCGCACATGATCCTTCCAATTCATATGTACATCAATAGTGATACCTAAAAATGTTGTTGTTGAAAAATTTATTTTTACATTGTTAATATCTGCTTGACTAGGATATCCAGTTTTACTCCTACTATGTTTAAATAGGATACATTTCGTTTTCTCATTATTTAATATTAATGAATTTTTATGAAACCACTCGGATCATATTTGTTGCTTTATTCTGAATGTTGTCATAATTGGAAAGAAAGAAATTTCGCGAGACCGGATGTACAACGGACAACCACGACAGACAACATGATGTTGCCAGAAGTGCTATATAGCTAAATGAGGCCAACTGGAATAATGCATATATCATAAAACGCCTGCCAAAATATTGTGAAGACGATTTTTCAGTCAGAGTGGCAAAAAGACATGTTTCATTAACAAAATATAAAAACATGTTTAATTTGTTTAAAACATGATTAAGAAAAAAACAGGTCTTAAACACAAAAGAACATGTTTTAAACGTATTGTCATCGTGAATATACAGGGTGTCCCAGAATTGAGTTCCCGGATTCCTGAGTTCATATTGGGCTCATATAACCCAACTTACCTTAGTCCAAAAATGTATCCCTGAGGAAGTACATCCTCTTAAAGTGAGACAGAAAAAAAAAATTTCCAATAACTTCCGTTATATAGAACATAACATTTTCAAATTTTGATGGAAGCTGTATCTCTATAAGTACTCTATGTAAACTTGATAACAACCAAATATCTTTTGTTTCTCATTTTTTTTTCATAATAATTAATACTCGACTGGCTCTAATTTTTTAATCATCCTGTAAAATTACGGAATACTTAAACATTTTTACAGAACATTGAAAGGGCTGCAAAAAAGGTACTCTTAAAAAAATTTGTAATATCAATCAAAATACAAGAAATTATCGTTTTTTCCTCTATTTGTATTTAACATTTATTTACAGTTCTAGAACAAAATTTTGCAATAGCAGAAAAGTACAGTTTATTTTAAAAAACTACATTCATAACAAATGCTCCATATGACGTCCACCTGTTTCAGTACACAAATCAATACCTTTAAAATTTTTTGTAATATCAACCAAAAATCAAGAATTATCGTTTTTTCTCTGTAGGTCATAAGTGCTCGTCAAACAGAAAACTTGTCACGTTCTCATGACTGAACTTAATTAATTAGTAACGTCAAAAAAAGTATAATATTAATTTCGGTAATCTACCAACAAGTTGGGTTGTAATTTTGTGTTAGAAGGTTATCGCCAATGCAACAGGGTTTTCAAAGAGTACTGTTTCGAGAATTATAAATAAACAACAACTGTACTCATTATATTTTCAAAAAGTCCAAGCTTTATTAGAACAAGATTTTCCACCTCGATTGGAGTTTTCACGGTGGTTATGAAATAAACAAAACTATGATCAAAATTTCTTTTCCCGAATATTATTCACCGATGAAGCAGCATTCACGAGGGGCGGAATATTTTATCTACATAATGCTCACCATGATCATCTCTTGATGAAAATCCTCATGTCATA
The DNA here is from genome assembly GCA_936432065.2 of Rutpela maculata. Taxonomy (NCBI): domain Eukaryota; kingdom Metazoa; phylum Arthropoda; class Insecta; order Coleoptera; family Cerambycidae; genus Rutpela; species Rutpela maculata. The sequence goes on along the minus strand of OW386290.2, from coordinate 54,837,713 downwards.
AACGAAACAACAACAGACATTCTCAATAAATGTGTAGATAGGTATAATTAACAATCAACTTATAGATACAGTTAAATTACCAAACCGTGTAAATGGACAAGAGTACTTACACTTTTTGCAAAATGGTTTACTACCTTTGCTCGATTATGTACCTTTGGAAATACGACGTAATTTATGATTCATGCACGACGGTTGTCCTGCTCATTTTAACATTATTGTGCGACAGTTTGTTGACAGAGTTTATGGAAACCATTGGATTGGCAGAGATGGACTGCGTGGTCAGCAAGTTCACCAGATTTGAACCCTTGCGATTTTTGTATTTTGGAATTATTTAAAAACCACTGTATACTCTGTTCCAACTGACACTAGGGAGCAACTTTGGGAACGTGTACAGAACGTGTGCAATGAATTTAGAGGAATTTTGCATATTTTCCAACGAATTCGCTCGTCATTGATGAAGAGAATTGATTTGTGTACCTACTGAAACAGGTGCACGTCATGAGGAGCATTTTTTATGAACGTAATTTTTTTTAAGTAAACTGTACTTTTCCATTAATACAAAATTTTATTCTAGAATTGTAAATAAATGTTAAATACAAATAGAGGAAAAAACGATAATTTTATGCATTTTGACTGATATTACAAACATTTTTAAGAGTACCTTTTTTGCAGCCCTGTCAATGCTGTATAGAAATTTTCAAGTATTCCGTAATTTTACAGGGTGATTAAAAAATTACAACCAGTCAAATATTAATTATTATGAAAAAAATTGAGAAACAAAAGATATTTATTTGTTATCAAGTTTACACAGAGTACCTATACAGCTCCCATCAAAATTTTATCTTCCATATAACGGAAGTTATTGGAAATTTTTTTTTATTTCTCTCTCACTTTAAGAGGATGTACTTCCTCAGGGTAAGTTGGATTATATAGGCCCAATATGAACTCGAGAATCACAGGTTCCCATCCGGGAACTCAATTCTGGGACACCCTGTATATTAGTTACCAGTCACTTTAACACTTGAATGTAGTCTCGACTATAGTGTAGTTTGACGATTTGAAGATGGCAGTACTACCGTACCTCCTGTGATTGCTGTGGACGACGCAGCGACGTGGTGTTGTTGCTGGTTGTGATACTTGTATTGTATATTAATTGTGTATGTGTATTGTGCATACTGTGATTACTGTGGTCTGGACAGTGTTTTGAAAATCATGAGTGGTCGGAGTGGTGGGCGCGTCATTGGCGGAAGGCGAAAGGATCCTGCTTGGAAACACTTTTTTACAATTCAGAAAGCTGATAGTGATTCCGGAACGATAAGAGCAAGGTGCAAAAAATACCATAATGAAATTGTGGGTTTAGTAGCGAAAGATGAGCAGGTTAGGGTAAGGTGGAAACCGCACGCCAAATTTTGTACACCAGATTTCCTCTCTGACGAAGATTACACAGATTTTTTCGGATTTTCTCAAGATTTCCTTCAGATTTCCTCGGATGTCTCTGATATTTCCTCTTTGATAAAAAAAATGGGGGGGAAAATCCGAAAAAAAAACGATTTCCTCGAATTTCCTTCTGAGTGTACACCAGACTTCCTTCGCGGTTTGCCCCTCGGTAAAAACTAATAATACTTTTTATGGATTAATAATAGGGATTGTTTTCGATTATGTTTTGTTGTGTTAAATGTATGATATTTACGTTTATTTAGTCTTTAAGTCAGAATTATTTTTATTTATTTTGTTATGGATTAATAAAAATTTTTTCGTTTTTGTTTTGTTTGATGTTTGATCACGGTGTATTAAATAGGTGGTCCGACATACCGCACTTTCCTATTAGATTAATGACTTCATAAGTGCTTGGTTTCTATTTACTTCAATAGATGGCGCGAACTATAAGGTCCTACAATTACCTGTGTATACATAGGGCATGTGCATCGTATAACTAACATAACCTCAAATTTTAAGGTTTTTTTCCGTTTATTCTCATTTTTAATGTTTGTATAGGCATTTTTAGCTCGGAGCCACACTGGCTTCAAGTAAATATTTAAAAATTCACGCAAATAATTTTTCAATATTGTTGATTAATAAAAATCTCGATAAAAATAGACTGCTAATTAACCTACAAAAAGCGTCTTATTTTATTGTGACAAACTATTTAAAGTTTTATAAACATTACGTTGAACTTGATTTTGGTTGAAAATACAGGAACCAGGCAGAAATTTTAATAATAGTTACTTGTAAATATATATATATATATATATTTTTTTTTTTTTTTTTTTTGAGGTTAGCTGTGACGACACGTGCAATGTTGCATATAGTGTGGCATATATTCTTTCAATGTTTTAATTTAGCTACTTAATGTCAGATGTCACTGGACTCTTGTTTCACTAAACAAAAACAAAACGCCGGGAATGTATGCAACACTGTATGCACGTATGCACAGAACCTGTAAAATTATCTTTTTATGCGTAAGTAATTAGAGATCTTAGTGCTCCTGCCATCTATTACATTATGTACAAAGAAAGCACGTATGAAGCCACTGTGAGGGTTATCGTCGCATCACCTATTTAATACATCCTGTGCTTAATTTGATATATGATGCAAGACGTTTACGTTTATTCACTCAGAAATATTTTTATCTATTATACAATGTACATTTCAGAGTTTGTTTGTTACTTTTATAAATAAAGAAAACTTTGTGTTAGTACGCTGCTTTAATTTATTGTCAAAAAATCAATAAAAAAACAATTCCATTTTAAACATGTTTAAAACATGTTTTAAACTATTTATGTTTAATATTCAAGTGGGTTTTAAACATGTTTCGAACATGTGTTTTAAACCATTTGTTTTCGGTATTAAGCGTTAATTTAGAGTTGCAGTGTACGAACTGAGCACCTTTTCCAGTTTCAAGACATATTTTAAAAGATAAATAATCGTTCTGACTGTAAAATAATTCACAAGTGTAACTTAATACTCAATAAAGCAGAAAGAAACATCTCGAAGAATTAGAGAAAAGCAGGACTAAAAATTGAAGTCCAGATTACGGTATTATTCAAACTCCTAAGCAGTTGTAAAACGAATATAAATTTATAATCACTTCTTAGTCAAATCGGCCGAGCTCCGGCCTCAGGTAAACCCAGTAATCAATTTCCGTCTGATAAATTAGTAACACGCAGTAATTATGAAGATAGTATTAAAAGTTATGGTTCAAACAGAATCCGCCGTGGCCCTTTTAATAATTGAAATTAATTCAGTCTCCCCATTAAAATGAAATCATTAGAATTACGAAAGGGCCCTTACACCCGAAAAAATATTAAAGCCGTCGGAATATAATTACACAATTTAAATATTAAAGCTCAATCTAGAGTGGTTTAAAAGTCGTATAATTTTCCTGCTCGGCCAGCCCGCCTGCAATTTGCTTTTATAGTCAGTTGGAGTTTATGACAGGACTTGCCGGCAAACCAACGTCATTTGAACGTTATAATCTGATGATACTTCCGCTCATTGTGTTATTTGTATTCCATTAATGTCTGGCGGCAATGGCGTAGCCACCGGCCAACCGCTTATTTATCTAAACTGTAAAAATATGATTTTAAAGTGCATTTGTTTGATGTGAAAACATAGACGAAATTGAAATGAAATTGTTTATTTAAATTTTTCACGCTGGGCGAGTTATTTCCAGAGATCGGAAGGCTCTAGGTGGTGTCACCACATAAACACAAGATAAAAAAAATTGTGTGGATAATATTTTAGTCAACTTTAACAGCAATTATAGGACAGTAGTGCTTGACCTAGGTTTGTCAGACCATAAGGCAGTAAATATTATTATAAATATAAATAGGGACACTCCTTACAAAAATACCATTACAGCAAGGAAAATCAATGATGGTATGTTCATATATAATAATTTGGAGAGAGTTGTCTGGAGTTGAATGAATATAGTGAACGAAGATATAAACAATACATGGAAATTATTTCTAGACATTTTGTCTGAAAATATAAATGAGGCTTTTCCACTTATGTATATGGAAAAATGTACCGAAGAGACATTGGTTTACTTCAGAATTGCATAAAATGAGAGAAAATATAAGCCTGCTCAGCGAATTGCACAATAACTTTCTGAATGTATATCTAAAACAACATTTGAGAAAAAATGTCGAATATAGACATGACTAAAAGTAACTATTATAGTTAGTCCAGTCAAAATCTCTAACTTGAGTGCTAATGAATGGATTTTGATGAAACCTTATGCAATGTGTTTGTAATGACGTTAATAAAAAAGTTAAAAAAATATTAGAATAGGAAATGATCGGAAGGAGTAGAAAACACCCCTTTTATCACGGGTTCCGTAACTTGTAGAATTAGGTCAAAAATGGAAAAAAAACAATGTATTTACCTTTTTTGACTCAAAATAAGATGTTTTTACTCTTGTGAATTTTTTCGAAAAATGCATACATTTCGAAATATGACCACTGGAAAATTCCTAAAAGTAGGGGGGGTAAAACTTGAAAAAAAAATCTGAAAAATTCAGGTGAATGTATCATCGAAATACAAGACATTTTATTTGCAACTTTTCTGTAAAGTGCGTTTTCACTGAGTTTTTCAGAAAAAAACATGAAAAACTACCCCTTTCTTTGAAATTGTAGCGCTTTAAAAATATGTAATTCAAAAATTTGAAAAAATTCGGGCGTATGCAATGAGGCTCTCCAAACATTTTTTGTCTATTGGAATTTTTTTTGTAACTTGCTAATTTTCCGAGTTACAGGCAGTTTTTCAAGATAAATAATATATATCAGGGGGTTGTGACTAAGAAGCCGATCCGCCATCTTGGGACGTCCGCCATATTGGATTTAGAATGATGTCACATTGTTTATCATATTTGACTCGTCAAACCCTTTCATTCGATACCCATATCAAGGGGATTGTGACTGAAAAGCCGATCCGCCATCTTGGGACGTCCGCCATATTACATTTAGAATGACGTCACATTGTTTATCGTATTTTACTCGTCAAACCCATATCAAGGGGGTTGTGACTAAAAAGCCGATCCGCTATCTTGGGACGTCCGCCATATTGGATTTAGACCGATAATGGCTATACTATGTTGCATTGTCACCAGACTTATATAAGTGTGCCAAATTTCAAAGCTCTAGCTTAATTAGAACTAGTCGAAATTCAGCTTGCAAGATTTGACCCGAACTAACAAACAAACAAACATTGCAAGTCAAATAAAAGCTTTTAAAAATAGAGAATCTAATAAAAAACCTACAAATTTAGACACTGACGTTGAAGAAATTAATAATTACTTTATAAACGTATCTGAGAATATTACATAAGAACTACCCAAAATTAGTAGCAATTATACAAACTATCTCACAAACCTGGACAATTCTGAAGCTAATTTCCTAATTTCAAATTTGATACAGTTAGTATGAATTTAGTTCATGATGTAATAATTAATAAAATGAAAAATAAAAATAGTAGATATCATTATGACATCAATAAATATAATAAAATGTACAAAAAACTTAATTGTTCTTCTTATAAGCCTAATTAATCAGGGCACAATCAGGTATTTCCCCAGAAGTATTGAAGGTTATAAGAGTCATATGAATCCATAAAGGCGGTTCTTTAAATAACAGAAATTTCAGACCTATCTCACTAGTTCTTATTGTTCACATTTTTGAGCCTTGCCTAAAAAACCAAATAACTCAGCATTTTGAAAGTAACAACTTATTTTACTGTACAGTTTGGATTAGAAATGCCGCAAGATCGAGACTAGTCTCGATTTTGTCTTGAATTTCAAGACAAGACCAAGACCATCTCTGAAATTTCGAGACCAAGACAAGATCTGACCTTTCAAGACCAAGACTTTTGTCGAGAGTCTTGTCAAGAGTCTTGGTTTTGTCTTCCGATAATAATTTTTAAAATTTTTATTTTTAAACAATGACCTTGTCTCTAAATTGAGGGTTAAATGTCAAGACTCAAGACAAGACCAAGACAAGACGAGACTCACTAGTTCAAGACCAAGACAAGACTAGTTAAACCAAGACTATCTCTAGACCAAGACAAGACAAGACTTGCTTAGTCTTGTCTTGTCTTGGTCTTGCGGCATCTCTAGTTTGGATCCACAATAAATATCACTACGAATGATGTAATTATCCAACTAGTAAATAAAACAGTGGTAGGAAATAAAAATAAAGATTATATTAGAGTCACTTTTGTGACTTTCAAAACACAGTTGTCTGTGTCACGCACCAGTTCAATTTCAATTCAAACAGACTCTATTTTAAGAATAGAATAGAATAGAATGGAATAGAATAGAATAGAATAGAATAGAATAGAATAGAATATTTATTTACCAATTTTTTGATACATAATTATGTACATTTGGCAAGTAAGGTATTACATTAGAGACTAAATTAACATTGTTTACAAAATAAAACTGATGGACAAAAGACAATATTACAGATAATTGTAAAAGACATATACGAACATACACACGCATATGCCTATTCATACACAAAAATTTTTATAAAATAGCAGCACGAGCAAAATAGATCTATTTAAAAACTCATTCACACTATAAAAGGCATTTTTTAGCAGTAAACTCTTTATTTCTTTTTTAAAAGAAGGCACGTTCTTATCTTTAATTGATTTAGGTAGAGTATTAAACAATACAATACAATTATAGTATGAAGAGTTTTTAAAGTTGGTTGCATTATGAACTGGAATTGACAATAATTCTTTATTTCTTGTATTATATAAATTACGGTCAGCCAAGGTAGGGAAGGCATGTAAATTAGTCTTAGCAAAAATTAGACATTTGTATATGTAAACACTAGGAAGAGTGAAAATATTTTTGCTCCTAAAAATACCTTTACAGCTTTCTCTGTTCTTGAAATTAAAAATCAGTCTCAGTAATCTCTTCTGGGATACAAAGGCTCTCTGCAGATGAGTCGATCTCCCCCAGGCCAATATGTTCAATGACAGATGTGAATATGCCAAAGCATGATATACACTTAAGAGACCAGTAGTTAAAATTTACAAAAATGGTTTTATCACTATTTAAAATTAGCTTGTTTCTCTCGCACCAAGCGTGTACATCGTCAAGCAGAAAGAAACACCTAGTAGTGAGTAGTATACATTTTAAGGTTAAGTTCCTCCTGTGTAGCAGCTGATACTGAGACAGTGGTATCATCTGCATACATCGTGGTAAAGCCATGTTGAATGTGGTCTGGTAGATCCTTAATGTATAGCGAAAATAACAGAGGCCCCAAAACTGAGCTTTGTGGGACAGCCAGAGTTACGTCATGGATATCCGATCTACAATCATTACAGTTTACGACTAGCTTTCGATTTTCCATATAGGAGTTAATACAGCTTATGAGATTCCCTCTAATACCAATATTTTCTAATTTTTGTGAGAGAATATTCTTATCCATATTATCTTAAATTAACTAATTAATAATATTATCTTAAATTATACATTTCAAATATGGGCCTCCACAGAACCTGGCCCGGAGCCAGCCAGACAACCACGGCATGCAGAGCTAGGTGAGACAGGTACGGTTCCGCTAAACGGCAACGAATTAAAAAATTATAATACCCGTCTTAACTTAAGACTAATATTAACGTTAAAACAGGTGTCCACATGGACCTAAAATTAATTAATATTAAACATAACTTAATAGTCCAATCAATGAATGCCCAAAAGGGGATTGTAGAGAACATTTAGGAGGGGAGAATTTTCCTCTTTAGGGATGTGTTGGGGGTAGTTAGGAGGTAGAAATACTAAAAGTCCCCGCCCCTAGCTCCGCCGCTTCAGGGGGGAACGATACGGCGTATGGAAAAAGGTAATCTATGCAAAATTAAACGTAATTAAATTTTCCACAAGAATGTTTATATTCATTTTCTTCCTATGTGTTATAGTTTACGAGATACTCGCCAGCGAAAATCGATGATTAATAAAAAAAAATCAATTATGTACCTTGAATATTTCTATTGAAGCGGTTTACCGTGGTCTGCTAATAAATCACAGTCACAAAACAATTTTTGTTTTCCAACACTCGCCATATTTACTAACGTAATATTTTGTCGAAATCTATACATTTCCTTAAATATACACTGTACTCAATTAAAATGAAGATACCCTTATAACTTTTTTATTTTGTTTCCGATTTGAATCAAATTTTACTCAAGTATAGAACAAATTAGAATCTAATTACTACCAGAAAAACATTCGGCTGTTACAAAGGCAAAGCCACCTGCGGTACCAAAATATACTGAAAAAAATAAAACGTTTTGAATGTTAGAAATTCTAAAAAATGCATCCGATCGGCGCCACAAACGTACATACACCAAAATTTGATTTGGTTATTGACGGGGGATTTCTCATACATAAGCTCATCTGGCAAAGGGGATCCTCATCCCGCAATTTTTGGTGGCTACGTGAAATTCGTCAAGACCCATCAATATGATTTTTAATCTTTTTCCTCATACTTTGGTACCGCAGGTGGCTTTGCCTTTATAGCAGGTGAATGATTTTCTGGTAATAAGTAGATCTTAATTTGTTCTATACTTGAGTAAAATTTGATTCAAATCGGAAACAAAATGAAAAAGTTGTGAGGGTATCTTCATTTTAAGTGAGTAACACTGTATATTTAAGGAAATGTATAGATTTCGACAAAATATTACGTTAGTAAATACGTCCAGTGTTGGAAAATAAAGATTGTTTTGTGGCTGTGATTTATTAGCAGACCACGGTAAACTGCTTTGATAGAAATATTCAATGTACATAATTGATTTTTTTTTATTAATGATCGATTTTCGCTGGTGAATATCTCGTAAACTATAACACATAGGAAGAAAATGAATATAAACATTCTGGGAAATTTAATTAAGTTTAATTTTGCATAGATTACCTTTTTCCATACGACGCATCGTTTCCAAGTTATAAACGAAGAATCGTAAAAAGGAACCTTTCCGCTCCCCTCTCCCCCTGAAGTGACGTGGCTAGGGGCGGGGACTTTTAAGTATGTTTACCTCCTAACTACCCCCCAACACATTCCTAAAGAGAAGAATTCTCCCCTCCTCAATGTTCTCTACAACTCTTTCACTGACTGGACTATAAAGCTAATCACTAGGCAAACGCACTAAAAAAAATTTGATTCTTGGCCCGGGTAAAAAAACTCAACGAAAAAACCCGTACGAACAATGTTGCCCTGATGGTCTCCGTGCTTCTAGGAATGTAAGATGTATAAAAAGATGTGGATAAAAATATTGGTAGTTTTTCAAAAGGTTATTGGTCGAAAGGAATTTTGAGAAAACAATCATAGGACAAAAAAGCAAAAAGGATAGGCAACGCCTGGTATGGTAAGGGGTGTTTCAGGTTGAAAAGTATTGCATTATGCTGTCTGATTTGGATTATATTGCGTGTTAGCGGACTATCGTTCAGTTTGAATTGATAGAATTATTGCCAGGTTTCTTGGACGTAGCAAACAAATAAATTAAGAAGATGTAAATTTTAAGATAAAATGTATCATTTATTAAGCGTCCTTTAAAATTGTGAAATTCAGTAAATTACAAGAAAATATAATTAAAAATAGCAGAATACATAAGAATATAACCACGCGGTCCTAATGATCAGGGTTAATAATATTTATTTCTCAGACTGTTATAAGATATATTTGGTGTGTTTACAAATAATATCTTTGATAATCTTTTTATTTTTAAATAAATATTGATCATGATCTTATGTATTTTGCTATTTTGAATTTGTTTATATTTTCTTGTAATTTACAGAATTTCACAATTTTAAAGGATGTTTAATAAATGAACATTTTATCTTAAAATTTACATCTTTTTAATTCATTTGTTTGTATCTGTCTTATTATCAGGCTTTTCCACAGCAGTCGGTTTTGTGATTAAGGGAGGTAGTTTATTATCAATTTTACTGTGGATGGCGCCCTTTTTATTAACTTTTATTATTACTCCCTTCTTAATCACGAAACAAACTAGTTGGGCAAATATCTGCGAACCTATTGAAATATTTTTATTTATTGCCAAAACCAGGTATAAATAATTATAATTTTTCCAAAACCAAGCACGAATGTTTCATTGGGGCCCAACGTGGGGCCAGAAAAACGAACATTAACAGAAAAATCCTGCCCCAACATAATTCAATGGCGCTGGCCAACTTTAGGACCGAAATTTTGAGTTTTGTTTAGTGAATCAGAGCTACTATGACATAATTAATTGTCTGGGCTTTATTAATTCAAAGATAGTAAATATAATGTACAATGCGTACCAAAATATACTGTGTTTTATTATATTTTAACTACAGATTTTTAAGGGAGGTATATCTACCACAGTCTGAAATGAAACGCATAAATTTGTGCTCTAAAACTTTTAACTTTCGCATTGTTATGACCGGTAAGCTGCACCACACCAGCGCCGCGTATGTGATGGCTGGCCTGATTACCATCATGTACAACAATTTTTGTACACACTTCTGGACATTGAGTAGACCGTTCGTACAGTTTCGTTGATGTGGGTGTTGAATGTCAGTTTCTTGTCTAAGTTAACCCCCAGATACTTGACGCACCGTTTGATAGGAATTTCTTGACTCCTGTTCGAAATTGGTGTTATGATGCGGTTCTCTGTGAACCGGCGCGGTGCCACGCACCAGTGTCTTTTGAATAAATTAAAATAATATAACTTTGACACGAACAACTGCAACTTACATGGTTCATTTATAAACGACAGACAACAATATACAGGTGTAAATAATATAATAAATCAATGTCACAGATTGTCAAAAGTGAGGTACCGCAGGGATCTGTCTTAGGAGCAACATTGTTCTTAATCTACGTTAAAGATCTAAACAAATCTATATCTAGTATTGTTTGCTGATGATACCACAGTGTAGAGGCATTTGAGCGAGGCAAAGCAAAATGCATTAAAATGGTACACATCAAATCAACTTTCATTTATATGTATGAAAATAAAACTATAAATATGATATTTAAAAAGTTATGAAAGTTTTCAAATTCCAAAAATAGTGAAATTTCTGGGAATATATATGATCCAAATTTAAACTGGTCTCATCACGTGGACAATATTGCTAAAAGTATATCAAATATTTATTATTGGAAATTTAAAAAATATAATTCCATTTAAAATATTACTCACAGTTTATTATTTCCTAAAACATTTCAAATGACATATAGTCTGATAGCTTGGGAACTGTAGCATTTTAAAGTGCTACAACTCTAATTTCTAATAATTTGGTATTTAAAATAGATTTAGTGCCGCCTAAACATTCATTATTTACTTTCAGGGACCAAGTTACAGGTTGCAGGTAGGCAACCAACTTGCCTCTTGACAGTACGGTGTGTTGCATACTGTGGAACTCTTGGTCCGGTAATTTGATGATATAATTTCAAAGGTGTATAACTGGATTAGGTTTATTTATTCATTTATTAGGATTTAATAGTTTCAGTCTATGGAGTTTACTCTTCTTATGTTCTTAAAATTGGGTATAACACGTTTTCTGGCTCAAAGTAGTAGAGGAATTTTTGTTTGTAACTAGTTTCATGTTGGTAACGCTGGGGGAACGATCGAAAGACGTCCTTCTTGCGAAAGTGGTGGCATCGTAGCTAAAGTGATATTTTCATGGATTTGTGGATGATGTCCTAGCGTGTCCTCTCGTACTGCTCTTGCCGCGAATGTTCAGAGTGTTCAGAAAACTGTGTTTAGCTGAACCTTCAAGTTGGCGGTTTTTTTGTTGAGTAATGCTCTCTTCTATGGAGAGTGTTTGGAATGTTTGGATCCAGTGATTTGTTCTGGTAATGTTCTGGAAAAAAAAACACGTGGTTTTATATTGGTTATCTTGATCCTCTTGGAAGCGCCTCGTGCTGGCTTGTTCAATTGGTCTTGGTCCGCGTCATCCTGCCACTCACTGTGATGAAATTATATTCGTGTTAATCCAGGAGCACTTCTGCTGGAGTAACAGCTGTTCACTGGAATGTTGTGGGGAGAAATCGCATGAAGACACTGAAGTGCTGGGAGATGTGCTCTAGGTATCAAGGAGGACTCAAAATCTCGCCGGATTGCCGGAGTTTATAAGGTTTTTTCTTTCTTAATTTTCAATGGCTTTAATCCACCAATTTAGTAAATTTTTTTGTGACAATAATTAAATTAAATTATCTTATGATATCAGATCATCTATCGATTCATAACCTTCAGTTCGATTTCAAGTGTATTTAATTAAATGAATCTTTGTGAGCATGTCGCTATAAAAGTAAATATGGTACCATGAATTGCTTAGACACTGCGTAATAACTTAGTAGGACAGGATCATTTAGTTCTGTTATCAACTTTTAACCTCACATAGTAAAGACTTTTTTATAGTAAACTTGTTAGTGAGAAGAGTATATGTTGCCCTGTCACCTACTTAAATTCATATGCGAACAATATAATTTAGAATTCTTCAAATTGAAATTTTAATTGAAATCACCAGTGTAATTAATCTTAAATGTTATTTTTGTACATACAATTTGGGTAATTTTAATAAATGTTGTCCATGTCTAAGTGCTCTCATTTCTTGATACTCATCCAAACTTTGTTTAGACTTCATAATAAATAACTACCTACTATAGTTAAAACGATACTAGTTAAAATTTCAGTATTTTCCATCGCATGTTATATGCCAGCTAAAATTTTGTTTCTTGGCTGACAGAGTTTCATTTCTAAATTAACTATTGGCCAAGTGGCGCCCTCTATTGTTGTCTGTGTTTACTCTATTACTCACTCCTCTTTTTTCTCTCCGAAACAAACTGACTGCCGTACACATGTGAATGTTTTTTTATGCATTAGGCATAAAAAGCGTTGCAGAACATGCATCACAAGCTGTCAGAATTTTTTTTAATTTACTTTAGAAAGACTTTTAGAATTATTGCGAATCTTGGATTTAGAGATGATGCCAGAAGTAAATTTGTTGAACTAGGAATTCTAACATTTCCGTCTCTACATATTTTTTTTGTCTGATATATATTTATAAAAATTCAGATAAATATAAAAACTGGAGGATATCCATTTATAATACGAGGTCACAACAAAACATTGTAATTGATTATAGGAGACTGAAGTTAAGTAATTGTGGTTTCAATTATTTTTCAATAAACTCCCTAGCCGAGTGAAAAATCTTCCAGAGGTGAAATATAAACAAGTAATAAGGAAATTTTTAATAAGGAATGGATTTTACAGCATAAGAGAATTTTTAAATTGTAAGGTTGACACCAATAACTTTTAACAGAAATGAATATTCAGCAACGTGACTTACTTTACCTTAGTGTATGTATATACGAATAGTATCATGTGTATGTGTATTGAATGTACTGATTTTAAAGTGTACGTATTCTATTATGCAATTTTATATTTTTTATATTACTTCATAATATAGCAACAAATTGTAAATATGTATTGACTTGTGTGAAACAATATTAATTATAATTGTTACTTGCACCAATAAATTGATTTGATTTGATTCATGCTTATATGACACAATATCTTATTTTGTGGTTATTACAAAAAGCCCCATTACCACCACCCACACACTATTATTAAATGGAGCAAAAAAATAAAATTGTGATTTAGACATCAAGAGCCTCGAAATTATTTTTTTGCATTAACCCCTTATTACCACCCCACCCCATTATTAAAATGGTACAAAAATAAAATTGTAATTTAGGATATACAAGGTGATCTACTATGACATGCAGAAAATTTATCAGTTGTCTCCACCGAAAAGAGTTAAAAAAATGAAAAATGAAAAAAAATGACCAAAAAAATTGCCTTTTTTTTAGAAATGCACCGCCAATGACTTTAACCAATCTGACGTAACGCGGTACAACCATATCACTTTATCAGACTTGGGATTGACACTATTGGAGATGGTAGAAGCGACTTTTTGGTTTTAATCAAATCACAGTACAAAAATAGCGAAATAAATCGAAAAGACATTGACCCTATGCTAGTGAACTCTACACAAGTAGATATAAGAGATATTTACTTAAACCGGTCAATAACACAAAAACACCAACTTCGGCGGTGCTTTGTACTTGCCGGTGTCCTGATTGTTCGACCAAAAGCAAAAAACGCGGCACTTTGACCGCACCCGGCAGCGTCACTTTTTATGCCAGTTAAGGAAATGTAAACATCTTCAGTATATTCTTTCACAAGTAAGTTTGTCGTCCTATTACTGACTGAGACAAGGGCTTTCCCACATTGAAGACTAGTACAACATTTTATTTGCCGCATATCATGGTAAATCACGTTGTGTATAAGAACCAAAGGCCCCAAAGTTTGTTTTGGCATCAGCCACCTCTATACCTCCAACCCCATTATTAAAGGTGGTAAAAATTTAAAACTGTAATTTAATGTGATTACAGGAATCAAAGGCCTCAAATTTTATTTAACATTAGCCACCCGTTTACCACCCCAATCGATTATTAAAGAAAGTAAAAAAATAAAATTGTGATTTAGCGTGTACATACACAAAAACAAAAAGCCTCAAAAACTCATTATTAAAGTAGGTAAAAAAATTAAATTAAATTTTTTTAAGCGGGAACGGCGGGGGTTTCCACTAAAAAAAATCCTCCCTGCCTCTACCCTCTAATTACCGTGTGGCATATCTTTTATAGGTTTTTGAGATAGACAATTCCAAAGATTGATTATATTAATACAGTTTTAAGAACGATTATTTCCACGTAGTGAAGTGTAAATATAATATCGTTTTTTTAACCCCCGGCCTCAAAGGAGAGGTGTTATAAGTTTGACGCGTATGTTTGTATGTCTGTCTGTCTGTGGCTTTATATCTCTTCAACGGGTGATCCGATTTTGATGCACTTTTTTTTATTTGAAAGAGTATTTTGCCATATTAGATTTTGATGTTTGGTCGCCATCTTGATTACAAGCTTTTATTTAACTTGCCTTGTTCTTGTGGGTCAAATTTTGCAATTGAATTTTAAAATAGTTATCCCCAACCCATTGATCTGAAATTTTGCATACACGTTTAGTTTGGATGACAACGCATGGTTAGCTAAGTGACGTCATTCCATATCCAATATGGCGGACTCCCAAAGATAGGGACCAGTTATTTTTTATGCACCCAAATTGTTGAGAAGAATACGTCACACTAAATTCAATATGGCGGACGCAACTGAATTTTAAAACAGTTATCACCAACCGATTGAGCTGAAATTTTGCATACACGTTTAGTTTGGATGACAATGCATAGTTAGCTAAGTGACGTCATTCCAAATCCAATATGGCGGACCAGTTATTTTTTATGCACCTCCATGATATGGGTATCAAATGAAAGGGTTTGCTGAGAAGAATACGAAAATAAAATGACGTCACACTAAATTCAATATGGCGGACGTCCCAAGATGGCGGACAAATTTTTTTAGTTTTAATACTATAATTTGATAGTACAGTGTATTCGCTCATATGTTGCATTCTAAGAAATGGTGAAGGATTCGGTTTAAACTATAAGTTTTATATCGGATAGGAACGACGCAATGACTATACACTTCTCCAAGAAATTAACACACCACCAAAAAATAACCAAAAGTTTGAAGTTAGTTAATTTTTAACCCCCGACCCAAAAAGAGTAAGTTTGACGCGTATGTTTGTCTGTCTGTCTGTCTGTGGCTTCATATCTCTTCAATGGGTGATCCGATTTTGATGCACTTTATTTTATTTGAAAGAGTATTTTGTCGAGAAGGTTTTAGGCCATATTAGATTTTGATGATTGGTCGCCATCTTGAATTCGCCATGTTGAACTTCTCTAGAAATTGTCCGATTGAAGTAAAATTGAAAATATGCAGACAATTATGGTAGCCGAATATGATTTTGGCCTCATTTTGAATCGGTCATATGAGACTGGTACGATTAGATACATTGATCGGGGGTTTTTAAAAATGTTCTATTTTTTAACCCCCGACCCAAAATGAGAGGTGTTATAAGTTTGACTCGTATGTCAAAGTAAAGCTGTGGCTTTATATCTCTTCAACGGTAGATCCGATTTTGATGCAGTTTTTATTAGAATTAAATATAACACATAAATATATTTATAATAGAACCAGTCATGTAGACCATGTGCGACCAGTAGAATACAAAATTGGACCGAGTCGGCTTAAAGGTTAAAAAGTTACATGTGGGACTTGTGATATAATAATACGCTATGTTATATGTATATGTTTAGTTTAAAAAGTATAAAATAAAATTAGATTACAAATTTAAAAAAAAAAAACCGACACAAGAATATCGACTAAATAACTAATATAAAAAAAATAAATTAACAACTTTAAGAATTATGAAATAATTTTGATTCCATATACAAACTCTTATGATTTATTTAAATCCAGCTTACATTTTCTTTATGTCCTCGAGATTTGCTTTCTTATACGCATGAATATGTCGGGGGCTGCTGTAAAGACGAACTTCTAAATAGTTATATTCAAAACAGCAGCTCCCGATATATTCATGTGTATAAGAAAGCAAATCTCGAGGACATAAAGAAAATGTAAGCTGGATTTAAATAAATCATAAGAGTTCGTATATGGAATCAAAATTATTTCATAATTTTTAAAGTTGTGTTAATTTATTTTTTTTATATTAGTTATTTAGTCGATATTTTTGTGTCGGGGGATTTCTTAAATTTGTAATTTAATTTTTTTTTCGTTTTAAGAGACTTTGATACTAAATGTGGATGTGGAAGTAGTGATTCCGTAGGCAGCGGTTTTTTGGTATGTTTAGAGGAAATGTTAAATAATGGTTTAATGTTCAGCATCTGTAAAATGTATTTCTTCGCGTGGCTTTCATTGTTATTTTAGCATTATAATTATGTTTATTCAATACTGACATGTGTTTATTGTTGGGTCTGTTAGGTCTGCTCAACATAATCGTCTATTTATTCAACATACTAATAATTAATTAGCAATTAAAACAGAACATTGTACTAGTACTAACTAATTAATTTATTATTCACACGGAAATTAATATTTTAATCTAGTCTATTCTTTGCACAATATGCATAAAAACTTAGTAGAAATTAATGCGAGATATTTTTAAATTTATGATTTTGAGAGACCGTAACAAGACGATAAGCACTAACTTGTCTCCGTGTGTCTAGATGGGTATACATACACGTGGAATGGGAATGGGAATGGAATTTTAGGTGTGACACTGAAGATGAAGAGGTTTCCACAAATAACAAAACACTTGAACGCTAACCTCGAATACTACACTCTACTCTAATTTGAGGTAGGTACGTTGGTCAAACCAAACGTCCAATTATAGATTCGAGAAGCATATGACCATTTCAAATAGGGCAGAACTGAAAAGTCTAGTATTACCCAAACATACCTTGATAAAAATCATAAAAAGATATTAATAACTTAACGTCAATTAGATATGTAACAAATAATAGACAGCTTGATACTTTATAAAGCATAGAAATTGCAAAGTATAAAAATAGTATAGATGAGGACAAAGGATTATATCCCAAATAGTCCAATTTATAGTCCAATTTATAGGTTTAGAAAGGAATACCTGATTGTATTAATATAAATAAAGGATGCATTGTTTTTACTTTAGTTTTAGTAATCTCCATATGATGCCAACATGATTGATGAAAGACGCATCTAGTGTATTATTCCAATGTAGCATTCAAGTGTTTTGATATTTGCAGAAACTACTTTATCATCATAAAAACTAAGATAATCTTTCTATTTCATATTCAATCGAGGGAGGTTTTAGTTAATCCAATATAATCCCTCTTCTTGGCAATATTAGTCATATCGTATATATTTTCACTAACGAAAAGCCTAAATTAAAAGCGCCTTCCTGTCAAAGTGAAATGATTAAATTTGCAGAGTACGCAAAATATCTAGGAGTAGTTCTGGACCAAATGTTTAACTGGAACTCCCACCTAGAGATAATCCACAGAGTCCTCTTGGCCCTGTGGTCATGCAGTAGGATTTGTAGAAAATTTGGGGGCATTAGTCCCAACAAAAATTCACTGACTGCCGAAAACTAGGATCATTATAAGAAATAAGGAACATAAAAAGTCACAGATGTCAGATGCGACGGCTACCTAGATCATCAAAAACCTGCCCTTTAACGTGTTTTTATTACCGAAAAAAACTGTTAAGAATAGACAGATACTGGTGATGGCCCCAAGCGGGGCCAAGTATAAGCCATTGAATTATGTGTACAGGAGCCTGAACAAATGCACACAGATCAATTAAAATATTTTCTGAACGTCAAACGGCCCTAAAAGTACTTGGTTGGCAATTCGAAAACTGTAGGAAACTGCCAAAATAGCTTAATAAGAATAGGAAGAAGAAAGTGGATCTAGTCTAAATATTGGCCACTCCAGGCTGGAAGGCAACGAAGCAATCGACCTTCTAGCTAGAAAGCGCGCTGGTTTCATCAGTTAGAATCGCCTTTTAGTTACTATCTGGGCTGAGAAAAAAATAGTCCAGAATTGGCAACCTCTCTTTATACAAGAACTATCGAAGGCAAGAACTGGAAGTCTTTTAGATCTAAATAAGGCAAACCTGCAAACTCATATTGGCCTATGTTCTGGACACTGACACACAAAATAGTTCTAGGTTAGGATGTCAAATGCCGCCCATGTATGGAAGATGATGAAACGGCAAAGCATGTGCTATGGACTGTTCTTCAATAGGAAAGAGGCATTTGCTACTTGGCAAAGTTCAACTTCTACCAACAGATCTGAACTCACTTCTACCCAGTAATGTTCATCGGCTTCATTCAAAAACTGAAGGTCGCCCAAATCTATCCACCGAATTTCAAACTAATCTAACATAACCACATCGTACATACGTACCGGTTTCATTGCAAAGTTTCTGAAAATCTACTTTTCGCATTTGCGAGTGTCAGTAGCTCCATGGTTAGCTCATCTAGCTCCTACTCTGAGTGTACGAAATGAGTTCGAGTCTTACACAGCTAAAAAAATTTCATAGTAAATTATTCCCAAGAAGTGTATCGGATACCAATATAAACTGTAGGGCTCCGTGTCTTTCGCTCACATAAATATAGATCTCCTAGATTAAAGAGGGTCATTGAGGTGACATGGAAAGCAGTTAAAATACATTGTTACATATTTTACCCCCAGAGAGATATGTGGGAATTCCTTCTAAGTTCCATGTATAAGTAACAGAAAACAATTAAGTTAGTTAGTTTGGCAATCGTCCCAGAGATGGGCGCGCGGTGTCATAACCCAGAAACGTCAAGAAAAGTGCTGCCATCTATCTGGAGCATTGTAGAATGTGCTGGTAGAATGAATTACCTAAGACTATAAAAGGAGAGTGAGTGGCCGCGCAGTTCAGCTCAGTTCAGAAGTCAGTTCATTTCAGATAGTAAGTTCAAAAGAATAAAAGAAGAAGTAAGCAAAGCGATGAAGTAACTGAATTGTTGAATTATAGTACTCAGTGTAATATTAGTAAAGTAATTATTTGTTGTAACTAGTACGTAAGTTAATAAATTAGTGTTTAGTGTTACCCTGGTGTTATAATTATCGGATCCACGATATAGGGTGTTTACAAAAAAACACATAACAACATTTTAAAACATTATAGTTGTTGACGTAACAGTAATTTTTCAAAAACAATGTAAGTCAATTAAGTCATTGCATGGAAATATTGCAGCAGTATAACTTCATAACCAGACATTGTACTGAAATACCGCAACAAATGGAGATATTCTCTCCAGAAGACCATGTGAAGACTGTAAACACTTTCATCGCATGGAAAAGCAGCAGGGCATTGTAACAATCAAAATGGTTACAACCCCTCGAAGTAATTAAAGATGAAGGTAATTAATTATTTGTATTATCTACTTAACGATCTTTTTACCTTATATACAAAAATCTTTGTTTCATATATACTTGCCCCTAGAGAGGAACGTGCAGGCTCTGAAGTTTACATCTTGCGCATTCTGGTAGCTTAGAACTCTAGGATAAATCCGTAGAATTTTACTAAAATTAAAGTTGTCGTCTAGGGTTTGCGCTGGATACTATAGTCACAAATTATGATGACATAATGTGAGTAAAATTTAAATCAGACGCAAGAATTCGTAATCATATATATTCAGTTTTGAAAAAGATTTGAATTACGTGGTACACTGACGTAGATTAGGCTTATGCCAACATTTTCTGGGAAATAATCCTAATTATTAATTATTCAATTAATCTATTATAATATATGTGTACTATGCCAAACAAACTGTGAAATATCGGATTTAAACTATTTATACTAGAGACAAATATTCAATGCACCTTAGTAATAAATTTTAGGATAATTCCTAGAAAATAAACAACAAATTGTAAAGATCTAGAGTACTTACTCAGTAAACGAACAATTTATAAAATTCATAATTTTTCAGGAGGGAGTGACATACCTGAAACAAACAAAAAATATATATTTTTTAAACTTATTAAAATCTTAAAATATATCTATAATTACTATTTAGGCCAGGCAACGAATGTTCAAAAAGGAAATTTTAGGGACAGAAAATTTGACTTTGGAACTTTTTTTGGACTAGTCTGGAGATGAACATATCAAAAGTGTCCACTCCTAGGTGGTGAGTGGGGGGAAGGGGGCACTTTAAAGGTCCCATTTTTTGGTTTTTCGCTTATATCTCGGAAACTATGCGTTGTATAGAAAAAGTTAATCTATGCAAAATTAAACATAATTAAATTTCCTACAAGAACATCTATATTCATTTCCTTCCTATGTGTTATATTTACGAGATATTCGCCAGCCAAAATAAATAATTAAAAAAAAAAGTATTAGGTACCTTGAATATTTCTATCAAAGCGGTTTACCGTGGTCTGCTAATAAATCACAGTCACAAAACAATCTTTATTTTACAGCACTCGACGTATTTTATCGAAATCTATGCATTTCCTTAAATATACAGTGTGACTCACTTAAAATGAAGACGCCCTTATAACTTTTTTATTTTGTTTCCGATTTGAATCAAATTTTACTCAAGTATAGAACAAATTAGGATCTACTTATAACCAGAAAAACATTCGCCTGCTACAAAGGCATAGCCTTCTGTAGTACCAAAATATGCTGAAAAAAATAAAAACATTTTGAATGTTAAGAATTCTAAAAAATGCATCGGATCGGCGCCACAACCGTAAATACACCAAAATTTGATTTGGTTATGGATGGGGGATTTTCCATACATAAGCTCATCTGGCAAATGGGGTCCTCAGTTTCCGCAATTTGTGGTGGATACGTGAAATTCGTCAAGACCCATTAATATGATTTTTAATATTTTTCAGCATATTTTGGTACCACAGGTGGCTTTGCCTTTGTAGCAGGCGAATGTTTTTCTGGTCATAAATAGATCCTAATTTGTTCTATATTTGAGTAAAGTTTGATTCAAATCGGAAACAAAATAAAAAAGTTATAAGGGCGTCTTCATTTTAAGTGAGTCACACTGTATATTTAATGAAATGTATAGATTTCGACAAAAATTACGTTAGTGTTATAAAATAAAGATTGTTTTGCGACTGTGATTTATTAGCAGACCACGGTAAATCGCGTTGATAGAAATATTCAAGGTACCTAATACTTTTTTTTTAATTATCTCTTTTGGCTAGCGAAAATCTCGTAAACTATAACACATAGAAAGAAAATGAATATAAACATTCTTGTAGGAAATTTAGTTATGTTTAATTATCCATAGATTACCTTTTTCCATACGACGCTTATTTTCCGAGATATAAGCAAAAAAACAAAAAATGGGACCTTTAAAGTGCCCCCCTCCCGCCCGCTCACCACCTAGGCGTGGGGACTTTTGATATGTTCATCTCCAGACTAGTCCAAACAAAGTTCCGAAGTCAAAATTTTCTGTCCCTAAAATTTCCCTCTATAATCATTCGTTGCTTGGTCTATTATGTCAGGGACATAGCCCAGAACGGGAAGAGTGTTAAAATTTCATATTTTTAACAACCCTGAAATAAAAAAATTTTAACCTGCAGAAAAAGTGAAGACATCCCTAAAAAATACGACATGAAATTTCATTCAGTTTTATATATGCCTTTTGACAATGTAGATTGGGGCTGTATTATTGGAGATGGGGCACCCAAATATCTGGAAGAAGTTTATTATTATGCCTATTTGATTTAATCAAATCGGTATATTATAACCGGATGATATTTCTTAATGTTTATCGTAAAAGAAATTACAGAAATCCGTTTTACAGCACACTGAACTCAAATATTGAATAAAAAATGTCTGTATGTATACTAGTGTGAAGTGAAAAAAAAAATAAGTTTCATTTTCAAAAAGCTTGGGTTTGCAAAAGTTGCCACTTAGCATACGTAAACACATTATAATTTATTTTTTTAATTTTATTTATTTTTTAAGCTGCCGCAAGCGTCATAATTTTTTTAAATTTTCATGAATGACTCCATTTTTGAACATTTTGAAAAACTGGTGGTTTTTCAAATTTAATTATACTTGGAATTAAAGGGTTAAAATGCTAAAAATTTGAATATTTAGCAGCCCTGCGGCAACTCATAGCTGTTTAATACAAAACTGAGTTTTTTTTTAGAGATTGACAAAAATATTTGAATGGCTTTTTATACCCAAGCTAAATTTTAACACAAAAAAATAAAAAGATATGAAGATTATTTGCAGGCGGGTTTTTCCAAAACTTTAAAGTCTTTGCGACACCTCAAAATAACATTAGATTTTAATAATATTTTTCCTGGTATTGCTTATCTGTAACCCCCAAGCATTTCTGATTTCCAAAAAAAAAGTGAGAAAGCGTCTATTTCCCTCCACCGTAATGTATACATTAGGGCGGGCCGAAAAAAAAATGAAAATTTGAATTTGCAAATGATATAGCTTATGATTTGTTGCTATGTATCTAAAACTAATTCGGTTAAATTTTTAGACAAATCGGTTAATATCTAACCGCCCCCCCGCGGCCTTTAAAGTGAAGGAAAAAGCCAATTTTTCGATTTTTAAAATTTTTGAAATTGAAGTTTGAAATTTTTTTATGACTTTATTAATGTCTAAACGTGTGTAGCAAAAGTTTTCCGAATAAAATATTTTTCAGTTTCAGCATATAATGGCTACTATTCACTCTGGTGATTTACGATATTCGCCTGCTGCTCATGTCTTAAACTTCACCCTCGTGAATAATAGCCATCATTATATGCTCGTTGAATAATATACTATTAATTCGGATTTTAGCTTAATTTTTTCCGCTTTCATAAATACGGAAACATTAAGTTCGTTATTTGGGGAAAATATCACATACAATATATAAATATTTTTAAAACGCCGCGCCATGTAAAAACAGTTAGCTTCCATGCATTAAATCCTTGAGTTAGTGTAAAGGGTAAACGCAAGCTAAAGTAACCGTATGCCTTAAATCCATTGACAAGGAAAATCATATCGTTCTTAAGGAATTTTAATTACATACGCAAATGTAGCGGTGTAGTATGAATGGTGGGCAACGTGAGACGGCGAATTGTTTCTTAATGTAAAATGTCATAAGTTCTCCGTTAGACACCGTTCATCATCATGAATCTCGTAGGCAGCTCAAGCAAAGAGGACAGTCAATTTTGGCCGCCATTCGTAAACACAATGCGATCTGAATTCCTTTGGTGATCAGGTTCAGTGATGTTAAGCTGGCCCTTGGCTGTCCACTTCTTGACAATACGATGGATCCTCCGCGTGATCAGGTTCAGTGGAAAATTCAAGCTGGTTCATGCAGTCCATTCGTGAACATTTGAAACTAATAGACCACTGGTCCCTCTCTTTCCTACAGGAACGTGAATGTTACGTCCGAACAGATCGGTCTGACGGGCAACTGCTCGTTCCTTATTTAGAATTATACTCTCTAAATACGACCTCCTGGTTCCTTTGTCCGAAAACGATTCGCGGTCTTATTATGGATACGGATCAGAGAGAAGGAGGTAATCTTACCGTGTATCAAACTGGCTAAAGTCAGTTAAATATTATTAAGTTGTTGCCACTGCATATTCATTTTTAACCAACTTCAAAAAACTTTAAAAAGGACGAGGTTCTCAACTCGTATGTATGTTTTTTTAAGTTTGTTCAATCATTACTTATAGATTCGCTTAAGCGATTTCTATGAAATCTTCTCAAACTATGGTTCCATATTAATTTCATCAAGCTACGTCTAGTGCAAGATTAGCAAAAATTGGAAACGACATTTTGTTTATTGAAAATTTTGTAATATTTGGCGAAGGCGCCCCATGAATTTCGTTGGAACTGCATTAGTGCTGGTAGCCAGTAGGCATTTTAGGAGCAGCCAATAGCGAATCTGATTTAAAAAATTAAGAATCCAATACGGTAGCCATAACGCAACATAATAGTATTGCAGATATAGATGAAATTTGATATACGGAGATTTCAGAATTGTCTGTTAACAAGTCTGACGTTAAAGGTTAAACATCCAAAATGATGGATATGTGTACTGGTAGAAGTTAAATAAAGAGGCCACTAAAAATAATAAAAATTGTGAAAAAAAAAATTAAATGGAACCGCGTTCAAAAAAGATCGCTAAAAATTGAGAAATTAAAATTTCATCTGGCGCGGGCGGCGCGGCGCCCAGTTAATTGAACCTCATTACCCAATATAGATATTGAGGTCGGTTCAAGAACAAAAAAATAACGATTTCAAACGTACCTTTAACCGACTTCAATATTGATATTAGGTTCTATTTTTTTCAAACATTTTTTAATTAATAAAAACTTATTTAATCAAATTTCATCTCATCTAAATTTTTTCAGTCACACGGCAATACAAACCTTAATTACATTACCAAAAGCAAACGGCTATATATTTTCGGTTGAAAACGCGATTGCAACAGTGACTGTGGTACCTACCTCATTGATTAGCTAATTTATTTGAAATGATACTACGTTGTTTTATTTCTATATTCAAACTAATCATATTCAAAACTCACGATTTAATTTTTCATCTATCTTATTGTTAAAATATTATTACGCGATTGCCATAATCTGCGTTCTATTCATCGTAGTTATGAAAACGTTATTTAAGACACCCGCGACCGGTTGACTTCAGATTTGGCAGTTCTTTACCTTTTAGCATTCAATCTGCATTGGAGGGTTCTTAAGTGCCATTTTTATAGTTGCAACCGACAAAGATTTAGTACTTACATGCGATAAGATTTGTACACAGCTCCTTGTTTGCTATCAGGGAGATATCCGACAGTAAAAACAAGACTTTTGTTGACTGTGACTTCATAACTTCATCTATACAAATTGTATTCTTCAGGTGTTTAAGTGGGATTAGTTGATCTCTGCTAAGTTGCAATTATAACTACCAATTCATCAAATCATTAAAACACCGATACTAGTTGGCCTCCAAACTGTGATTCTAGTTCTCCAAAATCTCGACAGTGGTCGTGACAATCATATGAACTTTTGTGATTGCAATTGTAACCATATCACTACTAGGAAGTTTCCCAGATTTAGTGTACGATTTTACGCATGCCTATGTCAACTGTCAATATTCCATAATGACTATTGTTGTAAACACATTATTTTTGTTGTTTGTATAACTGACCCGATTATTCAACATGGATAATTGTGATGACTACTAATAATTTGTACAAATTATATGAAAATTGTCCTAAGATAAATGTATTCTGTCCTTTCCTTCAATATTTTACTTTTCCAGAAATAAGTGAGACTAAATAAATTTATAAAATGCACACAAACAAAACAGTACCAGAAGTAGAAATAATTATTAAGTGAGTGTAACATGAATTTGGGTCCTATTTTCAAAAATCCAGAAGATGACGTAAACTGACAACTTTGTATATTTTTCTGTCTCAACCAAAAGACAGATAAATAATACGAGTAGTCCAGTCAACGGAGCGTTAAAATAACCAAAATCTCTAACTTGAGTGCTAATGGATGGATTTTGATGAAACCTTGTGCAATTTGTTTGTAATGGTGTTAATAAACAAGATAAAAAAAAAAGATTAGAATAGGAAATGATCGGGTTCCGTAACTTGATCAATTAGGACAAAAATGGAAAAAAATGTATTTACTTTTTTTGGTCCAAAATAAGATGTTTTTACTCTTGTGAATTTTTTAATGTGCAAAAAATATAGTACATTATTTATCGTCAAAAACTGCCTGTAACTTGGAAAATTAGCAAGTTGCAAAAAAATTCCTAGAGAGAAAAAATGCATACGTCTGAATTTTTTCAAATTTTTGCAAATAAAAAAAGTGTTGTATTTCGATGATACATTCACCTGATTTTTTTCAGATTTTTTTTCATTTCCCCTCCTCCATTTTTAATAATTTTCGAGTGGCCATATCTCGAAAAATATGCATTTTTCGAAAAAATTCATAAGAGTAAAAACCATTTTTAACCTAATTCTACAAGTTACGGAACCTGTGATGAAGAGGGTGTTTTCTACCCCTTCCGATCATTTCCTACTGTAATCTTTTTTTTTTTAATTTTTTATTAACGTCATTACAAACACATTACACAAGGTTTCATCAAAATCCATTCATTAGCACTCAAGTTAGAGGTGAAACTCCCGTTGCCTGGACTAGAGGGGGATATTGTATGTTTCAGAATGTTATTGAGGTACAAAGAGGCGTTCCTCTATTTTTTCAAGCAGCGTATACTTATTTTAGCGACAAGGGGTAAATAAATAAAAAATATATTCTGAAACAAAGAGTCCAAATAAAATAAATTCGCTGTTTATTTATAAATAAACTAAAAACAAATAAGTGATAAAGCGGTTAA
This sequence comes from Rutpela maculata, assembly GCA_936432065.2. Taxonomy (NCBI): domain Eukaryota; kingdom Metazoa; phylum Arthropoda; class Insecta; order Coleoptera; family Cerambycidae; genus Rutpela; species Rutpela maculata. The sequence goes on along the minus strand of OW386290.2, from coordinate 54,810,843 downwards.
TAACACCCTAATCGGATTACAGGTCTAGCATTGTTTCGGTAGGTGTATACGTGATAAAATTTTGGTATTTACTTACGGGCTGAAAATCGAATTACATTTTCACTGACGTTTTCATTTCGCTAGTTCGATTCACTCTACAAAGCGTGTCTCATTCGATTTATAAGCTTTCCAATATCTCACTGGAATAACACGAAGGTAAAAGCGATACAATACGGGATAATAGAAATTTATTATTATAGAGATGCTTAAAGAGAATAATCGCATTATTAGACTACTTTATGGATGTGCATATGCTCTTTTTTGATGGTACGGCTTTAGTGCAGCGAAATATATGGGCTTTGTGTGCTGAATATTTCAGCGTGTGTTTCCATCGGCTTTTTTAAATGTGGCCATTTGATATAATCATTCAATGAAAACAATGTTTACAATTAATTATAGGTAGGAATAAATTCGATGGCATTTGGGGGGTTAGAGTTTAAGGAGTTATCATACAAGAAAACCGCTAGCACATCGTTTACTTTTTCAAAATAAATTTATTGACGTAATGAGACTGATTTGAAAATATCTTTAACCACGTTCTAAGTCATCTCAAATACCCTCCTAAGTCTATGAGATCTAAATTTATCTGAATAATGGATACGGGGCCTCACAGTTTATAGTGAAATTCGAGCCACTTTTTGGGGTAAACTGTTTTTACTCTTAGTTCGGGAGCCAGCGACACTTTTAGTTGCTATATTCGTTTAGATTTAGTTTATTTTTTTGCTATCAAATGAATGTAACTTATCCACAAAACAAACTCCTCCCACTTCGTTAGAGGGCAACGCTTGGCAGCAGCATTTCCAATATGTTAAAACAAACTGTCAATGCTATAAGTGTTTAAAGAGATTCTCTGTATTCTTTATTGACATTACATTATGATGGAAAATAATTTCTTGCCACCTTCATTGTAGACCAGCACGGCGTGCTCCTGTCATTAATATAAATATGTAATAAAAAAAGTCAATTAACAGAAATGTTTAAAGCTGATTTTTTTTGCCAGTAATTTATTACTTGAAATTTTTAAAAAACTTATGCTGCCGGTCATTCGATGGAACATGGCTTTGGCAGGAGCAAAAGAGCCCTGTCAGGCGCTGTCCCGCTGGGGCGCCTGCAGGAGTCGTTAGCTTAAATTTAATACAAAAAAATAAGACATTAATTTTAAGCAGATCTTTCAAAAATAGTCTCGCTGGCTCCTGTACTATCTTATTTGTACAGTTCGCTAATCGTAATATCAGACTTAGTTTATATATGTCTCGTCTATTTTCTTATCGTATCTCAAAAAATTCTGTACTATTTGGTCCTAATTTCCCTGTACTTGCATTTATTACAAAAAAAAGAATTATTTATACAGTATGCACTCATCTATCTTTTCAGTTCAAGCTTGGACTTAAACAAAATTCAAATATATACTTCGTTTGGGATGCTTTGTTATGGTATGAATTTAGTTTTTAGTTGCAACGCCTATTTTTATTATCAATTTTGGCAGACGTTCTGCAAACCATGAATTATTTCTAGTTGGTCTCCCTTTGCTGTATGGTACATCTGAGTATCATGTCATTTGTCGTGGTTAGGCGGATGGCCTAACCGAAGCTCTCCCATCAGGACCCTGGTAACCTCTTCCCAACATTTAGTAGGTCGTCCATTTTCCTAAACTACCAAATGTTCTTATTGTCTTTCCTTCGGTTGATATAACCGAAAAATGAGAGAACTTGGAAGAATACGTTGAGTTGTTGGTACCAGAAGCTGTCCAAGAAATTCGTAACAGGCGTCTTGAATCACGTCTTGAAAGCATTAATAAGCCATCTGTCTGCTTCCCAGATCGCCCATGTCTCAGAAGCGTAAAGAAATATGGAGAAAATTAGAGCTTTTGCAAGTCTGATTTCTGTCACGCCAAGTTTTGCTCAACTGGCAAGTTGCTGATCTTGCAATTTGTATTCTTCGTCGAATTTCATGTTCTCAGTTGACAGTATTGTCTAAAATGCTTCCAAGATATGCAGTTTTCTTTGCTACCTCGCAATTACCAATCCTTAGTGTGCCCGTAGTTCTCATTTGCTCGGTCTACAATATAATTTTAGTTTTGTTTACACTTAAACTGTATTAAGAGCTTATTATTTGAAGGTTATCCAACAGGCGTAAGAGCTCATCCTCGCCCTCGCTTGCTGCAACTAGGGTGGTATAATTTGCGAAATCTTAATTTCGCCGATGGCTAAATCACTGTGCCAGTCACGCAGTGCATGTCGTGTTCACTAAAGCAGTCAAGGAATATTGGTGACATAACACAGCCTCGTCTAACGCCCTTGCCAACCTTACATTTGTCATAGTTGGTTACGTCGACTTTCACTAAAGCAGAGTTCCCTTCATACAGTACAACACCAAATGTCTTGGTGTTCCCATCTCTAATAATTCAGCTCACAGTTTGTCCCATTCCTAATTGTCAAAATCCTTATAGTAGTCTACGAAATAAATATACATAGGCACCTAACATTATCTTGTCTTATAGATAAGTTTAAATTCAGTATTTGCCTCTATCCCTGCTTCTTGTGTAGCGGTACGGAAGATTAGGGTTTTCCTAGATTCCAGTTTCCCATATTTTTTAGAATATTCTGTGAAAAATTCTCATTCCATCTTCGCTTTTCGCTTTTTTTTTTAGAGGAGGGAAATTCTTTCAAAGACACTTCACCTGATGGTGTGCGGTGAGGTAGTATGGGATTTTCACCCTCTTCTTGACTCTACACCACCAATCGCAGAACAGCTTTCGCATCACTTCAGGACGGGGTTGTTCTATTGTTCATCCTGTATATCCTTCTTGTTAGGCCACTTGTATGCAACTTGCATTGATTAGGGATTCAAGTTCCTGAGTTCACGCTCTTCAGTTTCATTTACGTGAAGTACACTTTATTATGTTTCACTCTTTTTCTCCTGCCAGCATCTTCAGCAGATACCTTATTCGCTTCGGTCGTGATATTATTAACTCTAGCTGCTCTGCCAGTTTTCAGTTTCTACATGACTCCGCTTTTGATTTCAGTATTAAAGGTTCGCATTCGTAGTGCTGCTACCTGACATCTTCTGCCTCAGGAGAGTCATTTTCAAAAAGCTTAGAGTACCAGTGAAGTCCTTAACTGACCACGTGTTGAGTTTAGATTTGTGTAATTATCCTCTTTGCTATTATTGATCAATGATCAGCAAGTGACTCCTGTTCTTTACAGACTCTTGCAGAAAATTTTTAGCTCAAATATCAATCCTATTAAATTCCTCGATTTCTAATCACGTGTGCTGAAACAACCAATCAGAACAGAATTACACTGATAAGATCCCTTAGGGATCTTTTCACTTATGCCATCCAGTTTGACAGTAATGACAGTTCAATAATTTAAAATTTATTTTTTGACAATGTCGATTTGGAACTGCAAATAACGATTTAATGAATATAATAATGGACGAAAACACATAAAATAATATATAATACATAATCTACATTTAATTTTACAAATTGCTCTTTTAATAATTGTATTTTTAATAAATGCTTTTGAACAAATAAATAAAATAAATTGCAAAAAATTTTCTATGCCTACGGCGTCGGGATATTACCAAGCAAGTGCTTTCGGAAACTGTGATAAAATTATTTCGTATTATCAACGTCCTTGGGATATTATAGCTGATAAGAATTATTATACCCTTGGCAAAGAGTCTAAATTCTCTGCGTTAGTCTGTTAATTACCCAAGTTCCTTTCATATTTCTACGTATTTCGCTTTGTTCTCACATTGCTGCTCATGTGATGTTTCCCTTTTACTTGCACCAAATTCACTACTGTTGACTTGACGAGGACTAATCGAGTTATTTTTGGAGAGGTCCAGAATTCCACTGCATTCCGTCTCATGTTGTTATTGTTTCCAAAGAAGCCATATTTCCTGTCAAGGATCTAAAACTTCCGGATTCCATACAATACATCTCGGAAAGATCAGTTATATTTTGATGTTTGAGTCTGCAAGTTCTTTCTTCAGCAGACAAATTATGTTCACCCTGGTAGCCAATTTATCCCAAGGAGCCTAGTGAGCCAACTCTCTGGGCCCAGTAGCCAATTTCACACTGCCCTGGAGAAGCACAGCGCCGATTGCCAGCCGAAGCGGGAAGCCTACCCGAGGCCTCGCTAGAGTGCATATCCATCGATTCTCGTAGGAAAAAAATGAGCGCTGTAGAGTATTTGGCATCCAGCCCTTAAAGAAATTGTTCTTCTGTAGATTCGATTCAATTATATAACTCCTAAGATGTTATTACAAACCTTAAGTTTGAAATATATTAATTTTCTACAAGTTGTGCAAATTACTTATTAAATAAAATGAAAGATTGCCTTGCACTAAAAACACCATGTGACCTCTTACATGTTCATTGTTACAAATCAATTCATTACATAGAATATTTTATACTACTTCCATAAATACCCAGAAATAAACAAGTATCTGATAAATTCTATGAAAAGTAAAACTGTAGAAACCTACTGATTAGAATTGGAAATACTAATACTTATCCACAACTACGTATAAATAAATATTGCACGAGGAAAATAACTTTTTAAATTAATTGTAACTCAAGCAGGCTATTTAAAACTGTTTCAGATTTTCTCTTGAAGGTTTCATGCGGGCAGTATTCTAAAATGGTCTATTATTCTAATAATTAACGATGTACGTGTAACACTTTTACTCAGATGGGTAAGTATGTAGGTAGCTCCGTAATTTGTAACACTGAATTGTCAAGAGAGTCTCAACATGCACTTTCAAACATGAGTAATTACCCACAAGAGGGATACTAGTTAACTCAATTAGCTATTAAAAAATATAGCAATAAAAAAATTAAATTAGACGATTTGTTAAATTTAACCGGCGATGCGTGTAGTTTAATGAGTGACATAACATTCCGGGAAGTAATGACGGACATTGCGATTTACAAAGCCGATTATTCTTTATAGGATCTATTACGCCAAAATTTTTCACAACAGTAATATTATCTTGTGTGTATTTAATTATCTATTCAAATAATTCTTGAAATTGTGAAGACCTGGACTCACAGGAGCCTACAGTGGGACCAGGAGTTCACAAAACTTAACTAAAGCTTTAAATTATACCTGTAGTACAGTAGATATAGAATTTTGGGTTAAACTAATTCCCACAAGGATGGGGTTTGAATTTTTTAATTCGTTTTTGGTATCATTTTGACATATTAAAAGTCTAGAAAAATCTGACTGTACAAAATGCGTTTTTTTTGGCCGCCATCTTGAAAAAATTTTTAAAAAATCATAAAAATCGTGTGTGGTATCAAATTACAGAAAATTCTATGCTGAAAAAGATTATGACATTGGCTTTAAAAAATAAAAATAAATAACACACAAAAAGTTTAGAAAAATCTAAGTGTGTAAAAATATTTAAATTACATTTTTTTGAGGTGACATCTTCAAATATTGATTTCGTCTGAGAAATTGAAAATGGCAGAAAGGAACTATATCTTGTACTCTGGAAGTGAAAGCGAAACTTCAAAGTGTATTAAATTGTCTACTAAAGGTATACAAGGTATCATCAGTGCAAGTAAAATTTGAAAAGACAATATCCATGAGTTATTTGAACCATTGCGTGATCACCCCGTGAGTGTCCATGTCGAGTGCGGTCATCTGTATACAAATCCCAATAATATCCAGAGTGATATGAAGTTGAAGTTGCGTACTCAGGATGAAGCACTAGTCAGCTGCTGTAGAGTATTACGGTCGGATATACCAACATTTACATTTAAAGAACACTGTTTGTTTTGTGGTCGCTTTATTACCGACAGTGAGAAATGGGTTAAATCTGTCGTTATACAGGTCCGTACAGTAACGTTTCACAATTCTGTTATGAAGACGTGTAACGCCAGAAATGATTTATGGTCTATCAATGTTCAATCACGATTACTATCAGTTAATGATTTATCAGCAGCAGATGCCATTTATCACCAGGCATGCAGCGTAAATTTTCGAAAAGGTGACCAGATCCCAAAGAAGTACCGAGATGATTTTCAAGACGAATTACGTTGCAAGCATCTTGGTCGGCCTGCAGAGAAAGAAAAACATGATGCTTTTTTGGAAGTATGTAGGTGGTTTCAAGGAAATGATCAGCCGGTTTCTGTCCAGCAGCTGGTTACTAAAATGAAAGACCAGTTGATACTGAACCATATAGTAATCGTCACATGCTGCAAAACATTTTTTTTGTAACATTATCATTTCCAAAAATTATGGGAATGTCCACTATGGTAACTATGGGTCAAACAGTGGGCTAATATTCTCTTAGATTACCAGAAACAAAATAAAGTAGAAGACACTGAATTAGAAAAATATCGTCTAATTGAAGCAGCAGCGAAACTGATCTAAACAGAAATCAAACTATTGTCGGCTGTCAGTAATAAAGCGACGACAAAACAAACAGTGTTCTTTAAATGTAAATGTTGGTATATCCGACCGTACTGCAGCTGGCTAGTACTTCATCCTGAGTAAGCAACTTCAATTTCATATCACTCTATTATTGGGGTTTGTGTACAGGCGGTGACATTCGACATGGACACTCACGGGGTGATCACGCAATGGTTCAACTAACTCATGGATATTGTCTGTTCGAATTTTACTTGCACTGATGATACCTTGAATACCTTAAGTGGACAACTTAACACACTTTGAAGTTTTGCTTTCACTTTCAGAACACAAGATACAGTTCCTTTCCGCCATTTTCAATTTCTTAGCAATACTTGAAGAAGTCACCTGAAAAAAAAATGGAATTTAAATATTTTTACACACTTAGATTTTCCTAGACTTTTAGAGTATTTATTTCTATTTTTTAAAACCAATATCATAATCTTTTGAGCATAAAATTTTCTGTAATTTGATTTTTTAAATTTTTTTCAAGATGGCGGCCAAAAAAACGTATTCTGCTCACTCAGATTTTTGTAGACTTTTAGTATGTCAAAAAGATACCAACAACGAACTAAAAAAAAATCAAATTCCGTCTTTGTGGAAATTAGTTCCACCTATTTTTTTGCATATATCTACTATAATATTGTTAGATCCAAATGAACAGCAATATTTCAAGAATATTGTCTAGGAATTATTGGATTACCTACTATTATTTACGAGCCATTAAAATAAGAACAAGATACGCTGAGAACGAGATCTATCTTTACCTTAAAACAACCACTACGCTTTCATCAATTTCAATAACGGCTTATTCTTAGATGGAGAAGAAGCTAATTTCATTATGTAAGAACAGGGTAATACTAGAAGCAAGTATTAATTTATTCGAGGAATAGTGATACTAAGATCTTCTTGGATAAAGTCCATTAATCTTGCAATTAGTGGAGCTTTTTTTCCATGTAGGCTATTGAAGTCTGAACAAGAAAACACATTTTTTTCTCGTGCGAAAAAAATGTTGATTTCAATACTCTGGTATCATTCTATCAAGTTTTCTCTAAAAGCCTATCAAAGACATTTCAATCGGTTCAGGGATGTAAGAGAAATTGTCGAATTACGAAATCATTTTCTTAAGCACGGCATCGCCACCCTTAAGTGTGTCGTGATTGTTCCGATTTATTCCAATCGACCCATGAAAAATCTAGAAAAACCGAAATTACGTCGAAAATATTAAATTATGTAATTTAGTTCGGCAGCCCAATACCAAGATGTTCGAGTTACTTTAGCGAAGATAATTTCAACTTTCTCATCAGTTCTGGGAGAGATGAGAAGAAAAGTTCAAGATGACGGAAGGTTCTACCTGTCCTAAAGGGTTCAAATCGTGCATTGAACATGTAAAGAAAAACCGGTCATCTCGGTCTTCGCAGCGAGGCAGTTTCTGTTTTCTTCGTGTCGAGGGAAGTAAATATGATGAGGAAAAATTGAAAACTGCCCTTTTGACTGATACGCCGAGTTACAAAGACCGAAGTAATGACAAATAGCCACCAGTCAAAATCCTGGTCACCGCGCCGAGGCAGTTCTGCTCATTATCGAGTAGTTTCCATGTCTCTTGACCACAAGAAAGTTCGAACGGAGCTTTTTGCTAGTTCAGTTACGAGTGATTACATTCGCATGTTGCTTAATTTTGAGGGCTGATCAAGTCATCGCGGCGAGGTATTTCTCCACATCAGGCTGTTCCAAATATCACTAAGAAAACGAAAAAAATATGAACTGAACTTTTCCCCAGTTCACATTTGAGAAAAATGATTTTCGCCGAGAAAGAAAAAGAAATTAAGGCTGCTTGTAAGCTCAAGGAAGAGAATTTGTTTAAATGGAAGTGGAATTGAATCTCAAGGTTCCGGATATACAGTAATGATAGAAGAAGGATTGTCAGATTTATTATTATAGTTTCAAACATTTAATTCATCGCCATCTGATGAGCAGCAGCTGCCATCTTTTATTTACATATACACACGTTCTATACCTTCTGATGGAGATGCTACATGGCTTTGGATACACAGATGTTGTTTTCATGGGCAACGAAGTCATCCAGCATCTCCATGTCCTCCGCGCGCCGCCGAGCCAGCACGCCGAACGTATGTGCTTCTCCATTCGATTTTGCGCAGCTAAGGCCAACGAAAAACGGCAGTTCGCATTTTTTTAATCTTTTTTTACACCCCACTCTATAAATGGAAAAAGTTTTGGCCTCGCTGCTTTGATCACAGCCCCACAAAAAAAAAGTGGTCTGTCCGGCGGACCAGATCAGTGTATCCGTATGTATTTGGACCCGCTCAAACCAAATCCGAAGTCAGAATTGCCAGATTGGCTCGTTTTTCACCCCCAACCCCAAAAAAATAGTCTGTCCGGCGAACCGAATCAGTGTATTCTTATGTATGGCTGAAACCGAATCCGAAGTCAGAATTGTCAGTTTGGCTGATTTTTCACCCCTGACCCCCCCAAAAAAAAGACACCCCCAAAACAAAAACAAAGCGTATCCTTATGTATTTTGACCTGCTGAATCCGGATTCGAAGTTAGAATTGACAGATTAACTCGTTTTTCACCCCCGACCCCGAAAAACACACGCCCCCAAAAAATGGTCTGTCCGGCGGACCAAACCATGTATTCTTATGTATTTGAACCTGCTGAAAACGAATCTGAAGTCAGAATTGCAGATTGACTCGTTTTTCACACCTAACCCCAAAAAACAACCCCAAAACGAAAAGAAAATGGTTTGTCCGGTGGACTGTACCAGTGGATCCTTATGTAATTTGACCTGCTGAATCCGAATTCGAAGTCACAATTGTCAGATTTGCTCGTATTTCACATCTAACCCCAAAAATCACCCCCAAACCAAAAAAGTGGTCTATCCGGTGGACCATACAAGTGTATTCTTATATATTTGGATCCGCTGAAACCGAATCCGGAGTTAGAATTGTCAGATTGGCTTGTTTTCACCTCCACAAATCCCCCCCCCCCCACAAAATGGTCTGCCCAGCGAACCATACCAGTGTATCCTTATGTATTTGGTAAGGATACACTGGTATGGTCCGCCGGGCAGACCACTTTTTTGTTTTGGGGTTGGGGGTGAAAAACGAACCAATCTTACAGTTCTGACCTCGGATTCGGTTTCGGCGGATTTAAATACATATGGATACATACACTGGTATGGTCCGCCGAACGGATCATTTTTTTTGCGGGAGTGTGTTTTTCGGGGTTAGGGGTGAAAAACTAGCCAATCTGTCAATTCTAACTTCGAATCCAGATTCAGCAAGTCAAAATACATAAGGATAAACTGGTATAGTCCACCGGACAGACCACTTTCTTTTTGTTTTGGAGGTGTTTTTTGGGGTTAGAGGTAAAAAACGAGCCAATCTGACAATTCTGACTTCGGATTTAGTTTCAGCAGGTCAAAATACATAAGGATACAATGGTCTGGTCCGCCGGCAGACCATTTTTTTTAGGGGTGTTAAGTTCGGGGTGAAAAACGAGCCAATCTGACAATTCTGACTTTGGATTCGGTTTCAGCGGGTCCAAATACATAAGGATACATTGGTCTGGTCCGTCGGACAGACCACTTTTTTTTGTGGGTCTGTGTAATTTTACCCTCCAATTTGATACAACTTTGATTGATATTATTGGAACTGAGGTCAATGAAAAATGGCAACTCTCGATTAATTCATATCTTGTTCATCATTTTTAATGAGAATTAATCGAGAACTGCCTCGCCGCGGTATAAAAATTACGACATTTTTTTCGACAGACGGAAAGTCGTGTCAGCCACCCGTTCTTCGAACTTTTGTCGTATGAAAAAGTGTCTTAGAATTTCATAATCCCTGCGATAAAGCTGTTTTGGTAACGGGCTGCCGTACTATTATGAGCAAACAAAGAACTCCGAAATGGTTTTTTGGAAGAAACTATTTCTTTTTTCAAATAGAACCATATTGTTATCAAGGTATCATTCAATACCACCATCAATAAGGAATTTCTTGATATGCCCACCTTACATCTGGAACAGTTACAACTGAAATTACAGTCTATCAAAAATTAAAATATTTAATTTCGTTCTAATCAAACAGTACACAGTATTTGAAGAAGAAAGCAATGACGCAAATAACACCCTTACTAGATCCCTGATTTATATCTATTCTGGTCGGTTTAACGCCCAATAAAACAATTAAATCAGCATTATTTGCTAAACGTAGGCTCGTTGCTCTCCACGTGCCCCATTGCTGCGGTAAATGCCTACGGCGTTAAATACATCCGCCACTAAATTAACTAAATCTAAACTATTTATATTAGCTAGATCACATAAGGTGTCTTATATAGAGAAACATATATTTTGCATTTTTCGAGTTAAACAATTCTATTACATTGGTAAGTCATATACAGGGTGATCTACCACGACATGCGGAAAATTTAACAGTAGGTTCTTCCCACCGAAAGGAGTTAGAAAAATGAAAAACTAAATAAGAATGACCAAGAAAATTTCCTTATTACTTCCACATCCAGTGGAAGGGGTCCTTTACCTTTTAGTATATCTTTATGTTTGTTGTAAGTACGGATTTTGTGGTATTTTGTTAGTCTAGTATGTAGTAGTAATATGTAGAGTAATATACCTTTTGTCTTTTATTATGAGAGAAAATAATAATATATATCTTTGTGTGCTTATAGTATACTGTTTAATTTATCTTATGTACCGATATAAGGGTATTTTAGTAGCTTATATCTTTTGCGCGTGTGTGTATATATATATTACAATGTGCAATATTACAATGTGCTGATATTGTTTATCGTAAAATATTTAACTTGGCCTGTTAAGCTTATTGTAATATATGGTTATTGTTGCCTCATTTCGATTTTCTTTAACCTCTAGCTCTCCTTTCTTGATACACTAGTTAATCATGGCGCCCAGAACCTTGAACCCACTGAACTTTTGCTCTCCGTACCTTTACTGTGCTAGCCAGGGTAAAACCAGTGACGTAACCACGTTACTCGTAGTTGTGGCCATCTCAATTTTACTTGGGCACTTACCCACCATTGCAACGCCACACAGCAAAATTGGTGGGGGTTAGAAGTGACTTTTTAGATTTAACCACACAACAAAAATAGCAAAAATTTTTGTAGAACACAGCGCAGCACAAAATTTAAAAGTAATAAGAAGTCAAACAAAATGTTCCAATGCATTACATTCAATGCGCTGTTCGAAGCGCAGAATGGCATATTGAACGGTATCGATCTACGAATATAATTTAAAATTTAACGGTACACGCTTCAATTGGAACTCGGGAAGACAATAAATACACTAACTCTAGGTCAGTAAACTCTTACACTACATAGCTGCAACGGACCTGATTGTTGAAGTTCGTAATAAGATAGAAAGAGACACATATCAGTCACGATCGAGTGTTGGCCTTAACTTTTGTTTGAGATCGTTCCAGGTGTCGCGCGGTTCATTGTGTTCTACACCGACCTACACAATAACAGTAGCGTATCTTCTCAAATTTTAACGCGTTTTAATACCTAAATTACCTCAGAACACTCCAAAATTTTGCAGATGCTTTCCCACATTGAAGACTAGTACACCATTTTATTTTACACATATCATGGTAAATCACGTTGTATATTAAGTATTTCTACAGGGTGAGTCATGAGAAACTGTACATACTTGTACCGTAAGTAGAGGCACCTACGACAAATACGAAGTGACCATTAAAAAGTGTTTGTTCCCTTTCTTTACTATCATACAGAGTGATTTATGAATTATGTCCAAAAATTGTTTTGGTCATAACATTTTAACGGTTAATCCGATTTGCCTCATTTTTTACAACAATGTACACTGTTGCCTAACAACCATCATACATACCCAAAATTTAAAAAATCCAGGGATCGTTTCAAAAAAATTTGTTGGATTGCTTCGTATACGATAATTCACCCTGTATATGATTTATATAAAACTTGATATGAAATTTGTATAGGACACAAATAGGTAGTAAAACCTTAGTATTTAAAATTTTTGTCACACTCTCAATAAATTTTTTATTAACGATCAATTTTCAAGTCAAATGAAAAGTTTGGCAAAATGGAATATTTTAATGTATACTAATATTTGTAAATACAAACATTTAGCTAAAAAAAAAAAAATCTACATACCTCGTGCCTAGGTTTAATAAGTACCATCATTTTAATCAATTTCCAGGCCAGGTCTTACATGTTTATTTACAATACGTACAGGGGCGGCTCAAGGGCCGGGCAACCCGGAGCGCCGGTTCGAAGGGGTGCCAAATTGAGGGTAAAGGAGGGGTGCCAGAGAGCAATAATTTTTTTCGGATTTTTAAATGCACCCCCTCCATGAGGCGATAAAATTTTTTTTAGATTTTTAATAGCACAATGAGGCGATACAAAATTTTTTTTCGGATTTTTATTTGCACCCCCCCCCTCCCATGAGGTGACAAAAAGTAGTGATTGATCGCGGAGTTCGAAGGGATATCCTTGTACTTTAGTATGAAGTACGTCCGTGATGATCTCAGGAAAGGGCGCCAAAAAGTGCTCCCGCCCGGGTGGAAAATTTACCTTGAGCCGCCCCTGAATATATATGTATTTAAGAATTATAAAAAAAGAAAAGGAATAACGAAAATATCAAAACGTAGATCCGTATCTTGTATTTATTTTAAATTCAATGCTTTCATTTGAATATGATGGCTTTTAAAAATATTTCGAAAAATGTACAGTTTTCGTTAAAATTGATCTTAAACTGAACATTTAGGTTGGGCACTTTAAATGGGGAAAATTTAGGTAACACAAATTTGACTACTTATTTCTGTCCTTTTTGGAAGCAATTTGACTAATTGGAGAAAATACATACAGAGGCAACTTTTTAGATGGACCACATCAGCCACATTTTTAAGACCTGGCCTGGAAATTGATTAAAATGATGGTACTTACTAAACCTAGGCACGAGATATGTAGATATTATTTTCTTTTAGCTAAATTTTTGTATTAATTAATATTAGTATGCTTTAAAATATTCCATTTTGCCAAACTTTTCATTTGACTTGAAAATTGATCGTTAATAAAAAAATTGTTGAGAGTGTGACAAAAATTTCAAATACTCAGGTTTTACTACCTATTTGTGTCCTATACAAATTTCATATCAAGTTTTAGATAAATCATATACAGGGTGAACTATCGTATACAAAGCAATCCAACAAATTTTTTTGAAACCGTCCCTGGATTTTTTAAATTTTGGATATGTATGATGGTTGATAGGCAACAGTGTACATTGTTGTAAAAAATGAGGCAAATCGGATTAACCGTTAAAATGTTATGACCAAAACAATTTTTGGACAAAATTCATAAATCACTCCGTATGATAGTAAAGAAAGGGAACAAACACTTTTTAATGGTCACTTGGTATTTGTTTTAGCTGCCTCTACTTACGGTAGAAGTATGTACAGTTCCTCATGACTCACCCTGTATATGCAAAGAAACTATGAAAAATTTTATTATTTCACTATTTCCGTCGAAATTCCATAGGTGAGATAATTGAACAAAACGTTTGTTGATGTCATTAAAAGCTCTAACAATTACACTAATACTATTACTTTTTGTTTTATTTTGTTTTGTTTGTTAAATACCGAAATTATTCATACTGCTTTTGAAAAATGTTAGAAAATATTTGACCTTATCAGCAAGATGTAGTAGGTAATTTGAGTAATAAGATGGTTATTAGACATCGCGACCAAGCTACGTATTTGCTTTGCTTGCTTGAATTAGCGGGGAACTGGCAGTTCGTCAGAACGTTTAATACAGTTTACATGTAGAATTCTATTGTTAATTTATGAAATAGTTTTCTAATATATTCTTAAACCAGTCGGCGTATTAATTCTTACATATCAGAAGTGAGATTATACTCACAGTTTTCACCCACCAGTGTTGGAAGTGATTGCATCAGAATACATCATGTCATAACGATCATCTGAGTCGCGTACGTCGCATACTCTTTCCTCTGTTCCTGACCTTTCGGGGGTAATGCACCAATCTTTAAAGCCTAAACGAAAAAGGTTCTCGAAAGGTAAGCTGAGTGGAAAACATAGAGACAGCTCAACAGCGAGTTCAATGTCGAGGTCGAGCTCAAGTTCTTTACGTAATGATGGTCGGGCATAAACGGCGACGCGTAAGGCATAGTGTGAGTTTTTCTACCCGGACCAACCATGGAAACCTGTGTTTGATCCTCAAAGGGCTGAACAATCAGTAGATTTGTGGGTTCGACGAGTCGACGAATTAGCGGAATGTTACAAGGGAGACAAATTTTGACTGTGATTCGATTAGTTGCCAATAGACTGATTGGTATAGCTAGAAAATGGTATGATTCCCAGGATCAACTTGCAGTAAATTGGAAACGGATGAAGAAACTCCTCATTAAACAATTCACGAAACCATTGCCGTTCGCTAAACTGCTTTGTGAAGCTGCATTATATGAAACGCACATTGTCAAGATTTAAGTGAATACTGGTTTAATAAACTAGATAAATTAAAATCTTTATAGCTGAACATTTCCGGAAAGTTATTTGGTTGATGCAGTAATAGGAGGGATTACCGACGAAAATATTGCAAGATCCGCCCGATCAACATACATATTTAAGTAGGCATTAGGTCGCGCTCCAGTGATAACCGGTAGTATCCAGAAGCCAGAAATTCAGTGCTTTAATTGAAAAGACTTCATCGCGCGAGAGATTGTCCCAGCCCAAAGTAAAATGTTTTCATTGTAAACGCCTTGGACATAAACGAAACAAATGCCCGGATAAAAATAAACAAAGTACTAGTATCAAATAACATGAATAAAAATCTCTACATACCTAATGAATGTTGCTTTAAATGGGGAAAAGTGTAATAGCCCGGGAGGCAGCGTTGCAATTTTGATGGTGATTTCACGCCACTTGATTTTGTGTGTAATCGATAGTCTAGATATGGCTAGTAATCGAAACAAGCGTCAGCTGCCAGAATCGTGGTGGACCTGGTCGTGAGAGAACGTCTATTATGTCGAAAAAAAAAAAAAAATCAAAAATGATTTCAGGTCGTTTGAAAATTTGTACAACAAATGTTTACATGATAATAATAATTTAAAAAAAAGTCAGCTGCGTAGATAATGGGGGATTATACGTCAGCCGCTTATATAAACTTGTATAAAAACAATTGATGTAAAATCATTTCGGGTTCAATGAAACTTATATACAGTTAACTTTTTATAATTAAAATGATAAAAACAATCGTCGGCTATTCTTTCAATGGGGTAAGACCGTCAGCTGAGGGATTATAAATGCGGAGCGAGCTTTTAATCTGAGTATGGTGCAATCCAATGTATGATCTAACTGACTATCTTTCCCCCTTTATATCAATAGCTGACGTACATTTTCATTTAATATATTGTTTAAATAATCATTTCTAGAAATTTCAAGTGACTTAAAATCAATTTGAACTAAAATTTATGGTTTTAATTACAATGGTAATATACACTAATGCTGGAAAATAAACAATTTTAAAAAAATATATTTTTCCATTGTATTTTCCTGTAGGTTAAATTTGCATAGACCTTGACAAATTGTGACAGTAACTATCTGTGCATTTCTACGTAAATTTCCTGTGCCCTTACCTATGACCGTTAGGGTTCTTTAGGATCTATTTAAGTAGAAGAATTCGAATTGGCTTGGCAGCTTATCATGTTTATATAAAATAAATTTCATTTCATATTTATTTCTAATCAAAGACAGGAACTTAAGATCTTTGAAAAAGGAAGCCGTTACTTTCTTGCAACTTGTTTTAAGCCACACCAAAGACCTCCTTCCTCGTGGAGACTACAGAGAACGTGCTGAAGTCTTACTAATACTATTGGGCGGAATTCACTGGCCTGGAGTTTTTCATAAAGCAAGATGGATCCATGCAGCAAAAATGTGCGCATTTAGCGAGCAGCTGGGTTATGAGCTAGAAAAGGTTGATAAATTGCGACAAATCTGTTTTTTCAATGCTCTGGTTTACATTAAATGCTAGTTGAACGCTCCTAAAGCAGCAGATGCCCCATGAATGATTTACAGCTATGGCGCTGCTTGAACAGTTACAAAACTATTGATCCTAAAGTAGTTTAGGCCGCACTAACAAGTTTCAATCGACACTTATGGTATTTGGCAGAGGAGACAGTACCGTTATCACTCTTTTCAAATAAGATATCCGACAATAAAAAGAAAAAAATCGCTTCCTCATTGGTAAATATCAAGAGTGAAACACCAATGATGATCAACGGTGTATTCCCAAATTTAAATACAGGAACAAAACTCTTCCAATTAGTAAGGCACAGCTCATGGCTACTTTCCGAAAGGTTTCAACAGGATGGATCTTGGTTGAGAAAATTACCAAGAATGAAGCAAAGCTTGTTGGAGTCTGTTGAATAATCAACTTCATTTTTCACCAAATCCCATTTCAAACATTTTTAAAATTTTAAACTGTTCAAAAATGTATTTGCTTTAAAATCATTTCAATTGAAACTAATGTATTACCTCCGTCATCTGTAGAGGCAATTGTTAAATAATAATTATAATTTAATAATCTAAATACAAATTGTTTTCTTTTTATTTCAGAAATTAGATACTATTCCAATAAAAAAAACCTCTACTGATAAAACAGAACAAGAGATAAAACATTTAGCAAATATGAATTTTTGCGTTTTCTTGAAAGAAAAATCATTCTATTAAGCTATATAAAAGCTTAAATCTCGTAAAATTTGCTGAAAACACTAATTTTGTTAATTTTCTTGCATTTTCGCTGTTTATTAAATAATTTTAAATACACTTTCAATTAATATTGATGCAAGTAGTATGTATATTGCAATTTTTGGAAGCCTAAAGAATCCCAACTACATTTATTTAATTAGAGAAAATATATTTTTCAAAAAGAATTGCTTTTCTTAATTTCGGCGTTTTTTTTATAGAAATTTAAAACTGTAGACTCCAGAGGCAAACTTTCCCATAAACCTACAGGCTTCAAACCTCATATCGTTTCATTAGGAACCAAAAGGAATCAGAAAAATCCTGAGGAGAAACAATTTTCAAAAAAAAAAAAAATTTGAGACACCTTACACACTATGAAAACTAGATTAAAACCATAAATTTTAGTTTAAATTGATTTCAAATCATTTGAAATTTCTAGAAATGATTATTTAAACAATATATTAAATGAAAATGTACGTCAGCTATTGATATAAAGGGGGAAAGATCGTCAGTTAGATCATACATTGGATTGCGCCATACTCAGATTAAAAGCTCGCTCAGCACTTATAATCCCTCAGCTGACGGTCTTACCTCCATTGAAAGAATAGCTGACGATTGTTTTTATCATTTTAATAATATAAAGAGTTAGCCGTATGTTTCATTGATCCTGAAATGATTTTACATCAATTGTTTTTTATACAGGTCTATATAAGCGGCTGACGTATAATCCCCCACTATCTACGCAGCTGACTTTTTTAAAATTATTATTATCATGTAAACATTTCTTGTATAAATTTTCAAACGACCTGAAATCATTTTTCATTTTTTTTTCTTCGACAATATAGACGTTATCTCACGACCAGATCCACCACGATTCTGACTGCGATTACTAGCCATATCTAGACTATCGATTACACACAATAATCAATACACAAAATCAAGCGGCGTGAAATCTGTTTCTGTTAATTTCTTATTTTAATCATGCCAGAACATACTTTACAGAATAATGATGTTTTATGTATTAAGTAATACATTATATTTATTATTTAATATGTTGTAGAAAAATAATGATAATAATGCATGCCCCACTCTATCCTAAGGGGCTTGGCGGCAAAGCTTTGAGATTTTTGAGGGCAATTACGTAATGCCCACCGAGACAGTAGTGATGGGTCAAACCAGCTATTTTTGTGTAGCAGCTACTTCTGCTACTGCTATTTTCATTTAGCAGTTAAAAATAGCTGCTATTTTAATAGCAGCTATTCTTAGCATTAGTTGTTTTAGCTAAATGGCGCGTATTGACAGATAACAAATGAAACTTTATAAAAAAAAACGCAATCGCTGTATGGATAGTTAAATATCATTAGTTTCAAAAGAAATATCTGCATAACATTTTATTAGTTTATGTTTTATATTCCGCTAAAATATTTGAGCAGATGAACGTAATCATGTGTTAAATATTGTCAAAATAAAATAGTTTTACATGAATTACATATTCCCTTCCTAGTTGCTGCACTGTGGACCCGCTTGGCCGCTGCTCGCTGTAGCGGAACGAATGTGCATGGCTGCTTGTGCTATCACTGCTATTGGGCCGACGCGACGCAGCCTGCTGCAAGGGCGCGTTGGCACTCGGCGAGTGATTTCAACCTGCTATAAAAATAGCAGCTATTTATTAGAGCTCGTAACAGTTGCTACTGGTATGGAGCAAATAGCAGTTAAAAAATAGCAGACTGCTATTTAGCAGCCCATCACTACGAGACAGTTAGAATACATGTACGTCTTGGCCAACCTAGTGCAATGATAAAGGCAATAGTGCTAGATGATAATCAAATGAATCATGAGCGATGATGGTCGAGATTTTATAAACTTGCCGAACGTGATATTATTCAAAATCGGAACTGATGTTTTTGTACGGGAGCTAAGAATGAATGTAAACACAGTATGTGACCATGATACTAAGACATAGTATCATGGTATGTGACTTTAAATGCTTTGAAATTCGAAAAGACGGCAATGTTAAAATAAACCTTGGTGGAGTTTCTGATGAACAGAAAATTAAATGTGAGGAACTTTAAGTGAATTTAATGATCGGATTTCGGCATCTATGGTGAATCTAGGAAAAACGAATCCAGCAAAAATGGTAAATAAGCTAATAACAAACGTAACAGGTTGAGCAAAAAACTTTTACCAAATTATAAGGGGCCATTTAGAGTGGTTAAAGTGCTGACAGATATGAAGTAGAAGATCTACGGGAAAATCAGAGATGACACAATGTCCGTACTGTAGTTGCGGCCATCATGATCGAAAAATGGATAACTATGATGTAAACGTAAGTTGAAAATAAGTCGATGACCTTGACGTTGATACTGAGACGTGGATAATGATAGCCTGATACTGACCGCCTATTGTTTGAGCCGAGACGTGTGGCGTAGATGAAAAAGGTTAATGAGTATGATTGGATTTGAGACGTAGACACCCGTAGACACGAGGAAGGTAACAACTGAAGCCGATACTGCCTACTTGTTGTCTGATTTGACACGTAGAGACACCATTTGAATTAGTAAAAGATGTGGATACGCGGATGAGAATGACTGAGGCCGTTACTGTCTATTCATTTTCTTAGTTGACACATGTGTGAGGTAGTTGAAATAAGTTAGAACATTAGTGCTTTCTGTATGACTTTGTGGATGTGGGCATCCCATGTCAATTTTTGATCGAAAATGACTCCTAGGTATTTTATCTCGCTGGTAAATGGAATTTCTACTCCATTGAGCAGTGAGGGGTTTTAAGTGTCCAAAGGCTTTTTTTCATATAAAGGTGACGACTGTAATTTGGTGAGGAGTTTTTCCTCACTGCACCACCTTTCGACAATATTTAGTTCTTTACGAATGTTCTGGTATCGTGTTCGCGAACCGTCCCTTGACTACCATTACTAGATCATCAGTATGTCATATCCATATGCAGATGAGGTAAAATGCTCTACTAGAGAGAAAAAATAATTAAATTCCAGACATCCAAAAGTTATCCTTCTACTTTTCAAAAACATCTAATAATATAAGATTGCTTTTATTTTTTTTTTATTTAAATTATATTATTGTTTTTATATTCTTTCTTTCACGCTTTATTGTCCAAGTTTAAGTTGTCAAACCGGTAAAATATGCTAGTCCATTTTTAACTTCCATATCAAAAGATCATCCATTTTAAAAATTAAATGAATGCCGCGCTCTCCAACATAAATAGAAATGAAATATCAATAATGCCAGAAAGACTTCTTTGCTACCGAGATACATCTCGGTGGAAATAAAAACATATGTTGGATCCCAAGTTTTCACTACTGGATTTTAAATGAGGAGAGAAAGTGAATTACCCAAAGTTTACCACAGGAACTCAAACTCTTTTGAATCCAACTGGAAATAATTTAGCCCTGATTTCGTATGTTTATTTAGAGGTCACTTAATTCCATCAATAATAATATTATTGATTGTCATGGGGCCACAATAATATCAATATCAATAATTACATTAAATTAAATGTAGTTCCAAAAGTTACATAGAATTTGCGTGGAGATATTTATAACTAATCATTGAAAACCTACTGAAGTGCGTAAACTGATTCGTGGAAATATGCTTCTAAGCATAAGAATTCATTCATAATATATTTATTAGCTAAATAAAATTAATTTTAAGAATGGAAATAGCTTAGGTCTAAGATTTTATTGTTGAAATAAGCCAGAAATGGGGACACTTAAAAAGTTTGGGGTGAAAGGGTTTTTGCCGTTTTTTGCAAATATCTCGAAAACTGTTGATTAAAATCAAAATATCTACATGTTAGATTTAAAGCTTATTCAATTGTCTCTCTATTTTATCGCATTTGGATAAGAATTTTTTTTAAATCCACATTTTTCACCTCTTTTCCTTGATTCATTTTTCAGGTGCGTTTTCCGTGATTTACTCTAGGGTCGTATGAATATGTTAAATAAAAATTTCCTGCATTTTTGTTTTTTTTATCCCTCTACGTTTACGAACAAAATTGGCTAACTTATGTTCAATAAAAAAAGTGTTTTCGTGAAAATTTAAATTGTTAATTTAGTCGTTTAAGTGTTCGAACGATAAAAAATTTAAAAGCATTTTTGGAGCTTTTAACAGGACAAATCAAATGGGATATATTATCTTCATTAAAATTCATCTTTAAGCAAATTAAATGTTGCAAATTTCTCAACAAAATATATTAAATTATCTTTCAACCGCATTCATTTATCTTTATTGCACCGTCTTTAATAGCCATTTGAACGTAGGTTAAGTTTTGGTTAAAATTGAATAATAATTGTAAAAAAATATTCGTAATGGGTAAAAATAAATATATTTTCTTGTATACTGCCTTAGTCAGTCGCGTTCTCCTTTGTTCGTATATGGTCTTCCACTCCCAGGCGGGCTCAAGAAGATGTAAGAGATATTTGATAGTTAAGAAATAAGCCAAGGCTGCACTACCGTAAATTATTAGCGACGCTCTCTCTAAAAATTATTTTTTTTCTCTCGATGCAATTTTTCTTATTTACCTAATGGTGATGGATTTTATGCTTAAAGATCCCTGAATTGTTTAGATAAAAAAACCTCTCTCGAGCTTCCGTAATATGACCGGGGTCCTGAAACACCCGATTTACTCAATTCTGGCCTATCAAACGAAACCTTCGAGGAATAAGGCTTACAACAAGTCATTCAATCAATAAAATGCAAACGTCCAAAGAATACCATTTATTAATTAGGTTTAAAATAAGTACAGTAAAAATGATGCAATATCCTATTTAATACATTATAATGTGAATAGAATCGCCTCCACAAAGTAGGGCAAGGTCGATCACCTCTTCAAGAGGATATTTAATGCTACCATACGATGGAGAGCGTGCGCTAGCAATCGATTTGGTAGAAAAGATTCACACAACTTCCCTAGAAATTGATGAAAACATTTTTGGGTTTTTTAGGCTAACTTTAAATAATATTAAAACATTTTACTTTTAAAATTTTGGGTCGCTCGTGATTAGCTTTAAAGTTCTTTATCGTGATTAAATCATTCACAAGAACGGAGTTCCATATGAGTTCAACTATATAGTTCAACTATATATGAGTTTACAACTTTCTGTCAGTCTCACGACGTACCGGTCCCAGGGCCGTACCCAGACCTGTTTTCTCGGGTCATTTGTCCGGGGCCCGGCCCTATAAGGGCCCCCCCGGCCTACGAAAAAAATTAAAAATTAATCCTTTCCATTTTTTAAAATCCTTTCCAAAATAAGGGGGCCCGGAAGATTTACTTTGCCCGGAAACGGCCCTGACCGGTCCTCACATAGGTTCGATATAGGTGATGTAACACGACTTCGCCTTCGAGCGACTTGTTGGCAAAATGGCTTTTTGTCTTACTTATAACTTTGTCATTTGGAAAGACCTGTATTTGGTTTTCCTACTATCGCTTTCTATCAATTATCCAACGCAGTCGTCCAATTGACGAGCCGCTGGACGAATCCAAATTTGTTTTATTCCAAAAACCGACCTTGTCCATTTTTACTAATTTTTGACAAGCAATTGCCTATAGACGCTACGCGCCTTTGTCACATTTCTTGGTTTCACCCTTTTAGTACGTCGCATCGTCAAAATTTTATATTCATTCTTTTGAATGATAGTCACAATGACTTTCATCCAACTTTGACGCACTTTTGAAAAAGTATAATGTATTTTTATCGTTGACCAAGATTATACTTTTATTTTCAGTATACTTTCCCATAATCATAATATACTTTCACTCTTACGGCCTGGACATAAATATATTTTACTAAGTGATAATTTCGGTGTTTCTTCGAATTTTCACTTAGTAGAGACTTACATCTCTGCGAATGTATATAAGTTCTTTTGTGCCGGTTTTCGGAGCTGATACCTTTCAATCTTATATATTATGCTCAAAAATTTCTTTAAATGTAATCGAAATTTTTATTTAGTCTTCGATTTAGGTCGATTCTGGGATGTTCTATAACATTAGTTATAACATTTACCTTTAAAATGTATTTTGGTTTTATTTTAAAATTACGACAAAAATTTTTTAAAAACCAAGAGCACTACTGCCCTTTTAGTATATTTTGTGTTTTTGTGTGTATGTGAAATAAATGATAAATTAACAAAAAATAGAAAAATGTTTCGTTATTTGTGTGTGCCTCAGTGTTACTTTTAGTGTTTTCTATATTTTACTATAAAAAAATTACACGAATTATATCATTTTGTGTAATTACTTTTTATATATTTAAGGTATGTTATTAACCAAGAGTAAGTATTTAAGTACATCTTAGGTTTAAGAGCATTTTTTCCAATGTTTGGCCATACCTTATAAAAATTAAAAAGGATAATTTAATTCTAATTACAAGAAAACTTGCTTATTAATGTTTCAAAATAAGTAAGTATATTGATACTCTACATACGTTTCGGCTTATTAGGCTCTTGACAAAGGCTTAATAAGCCGAAACATATGTAGAGTATCAATATACTTACTTATTTTGAAACATTAAAAAGCAAGTTTTCTTGTAATTAGAATTATTTATAAAATGTTTCTCAAGGAACCGACCACAAATTCAGTCAAATGTATTAAGGATAATTTATGAAGAACAAAAACTAGTTAATTAACTTGCCGACGTTTGTGTCTTTCCCGCACAGTGAGATATCTAGGGGTAACCTTGGATTCCAAATTGTCATGGAAGGACCACGTGGAAGTTCAAACGAGGAAAGCGTGCGCATCTTCGGTCTTAAGTGGGGTATAAGTCCAAAAACTACTCTCTGGGCTTACACCGTTAGGGTAAAACCCCTTATTACATACGCGGCACTAGTGTGGTGGCACTCCCTAGAGCGCTCCACAATCAGGGCTCGCTTATGCCAAGTTCAAAGACTAGCATGTCTAGGTATAACAGGCGCAATCAGGACCACTCCAACGATTGCGATGGGGGCCATTCTTGGACTCACTTCCTTGCACGTTGAAGTGGAGCTTGAAGCTAGGAAAGCAGCAAACAGACTGTTCAAAAATGGAATGTGGAACATGACGGTCCAAGGGCTAGGGCACACAAAGGCTCTGGTTCTACCGGTAAGGGACCAGGTTATCGCTCAATCAGGTGATGACCGGTGTCTCCCCGTCTACTCTTTCACAATTCCATATACCGTCGTGTTTCCCAGTCGAGACGTCTGGGAACGTGACAAAACGCATCTCCTGAATCCCGGTGATCTGGAATGGTACACAGATGGGAACGGGCGCAGGCATACACGGATGCAAACCAAGGCCTCGTATATCGGTACCACTTGGTAGGTACCCTAGTGTGTTCCAAGCAGAAATGTATGCCATACTACGGTGCGCATGCGAAAATCTCAGCACAGGTTTCGTAGACAAACATATTTACATATGCAGCGACAGCCAGGCGGCCCTGAGGTCCCTTGCGTCAAACAAGGTGACCTCTAGGCTGGTGCTTAACTGTCGAAACATTTTGACCGAACTTTGTGAACGCAACTCGGTTAAACTCATATGGGTGCCCGGACATAGTGGTGTGGAGGGCAACGAAGAAGTAGATCGTCTGGCGGGAGAAGGAGCAAAAACTCCCTTCCCTGGCCCTGAGCCAGCCTTCGATCTGCCAAGGAGTCTGATTCACTCAGAACTACAAGACTGGGCTGCGGCACAGTTTAACAACTATTGGGCTCGAGCGCCCGGTATGAGGCAGTCGAGGCTCCACATAAAGGGGCCCTCGGCTGCCTCTACTGTAAAGTGGTTGCTTGGGCTCGATAGAGAAAAAATGAGACGGATGGTGGGCCTAATAACAGGACACTGTCCTCTGAACAATCACCTACATACAATGAGGTTGAGAGATGATCCAACTTGTCGGATGTGTGGAGTGGAGGATGAAACCATCACTCATATCCTATGCAATTGCGCCCCATTAGGAGCGTCAAGGCATAGGCACCTCGAGAGGCAATGCTTGCATCCAGAGGAACTACGGGATATCCCTTGGAATAGACTGCTTTCCTTTGTGGAAAGCACTGGTCTTTTCTAAGGGATCCTACACGTCGCGAACGTACAATGGGCCGACAGGCCTGAGTACTGCGGATTTCGACATCTGCTTGCGTTCTCTCTAATCTAATCTAATCTGCCGACGTTTTGGTATAATTTATGGCCATCCTCAGGGCACTATAATATATATTATATAAAATTATGTAAAATATTTAAAAAAATGTTTCCTTAAAAATATTTCCTTTAACCTCCTCTCAAGTCACTGAGGCAACTCCTTTTAAATCCAGAATTTTGCGTTAGGTAAACAGAACATATATTTTTTTCAAATATTAAATTTACACACGAGTTATTCTCAAAATATACCTCACTATCAGATTTCGGAGTTTTAAAACACTATTTCTTTTTAATTTACAAATTATACACATGGTAATTACTACTTTAGTTTTATAATAAATTATTGACCAGCAGCAGTGTCTTTTCTATATTTTTTTCGGCAGAAAATGCAAAAGATTTTTGTCCACTATGTTATCAAACTTTAAAATTGTATTTTGTCAATTACAAATACATTTATAAAATAACTGATACTTTAAATTTGTATTTAATCTTTTTTTGAAAATTCGTGTTAGCTTTCATCCTTTTGTCCACTGCGTTACTCTAAGTTCTCTGCTTACCTTTTAAGAAGTAACAAAGTGGACCAGTACGCGGTGGACAAAATAACATCAAATTGCATGTTTATAGTTGAAATTATTAATGATGTAAACTTTAACATATAGTTACGTGTTTACACCCTTTTTGTAAACACCCTGTATCGTGGATTCGGAAATTATAAACACTAATTTATTAACTTACGTACTAATTACAACAATTAATTACTTTACTACTAATATACTGTGTACTATAACTCAATTATTCAGTCACTTGATCACTTGGTCTACTCTCCGACCATCTGAACCGTACATCAACTCAAACTCCAACTAGACTAGACTGTCCAACTCTGCTACTCCATGCCTTCATATACCCAAAGATGAGGGATCTAGATTAGTCTGCATGATGTCATCAATCTCTAGATGTTTCCAGAAGGCTCTTTTACAAATCTCTAAATTCAGACACCGCATGCCATCTCTACATCCGAACTAACTAAGCTAATTTATCGTTCTCTGTTATGTTGCTTCTACCTTTCGCACAACTTAAAGAGAATGCTCATAGATGTCTCTGGGGGTATGTTGTTTTTGTTTACTTACTTCAAATTGGAAACAATTAACATTAGATCCATTAAATTGAACCTACCGGAATTTAAGGTAACAGAGGGAACACTGAATTTTTACAAATTAGAAACAACCCAGACATCTGCTATGGCAGTAAAATAAAATCGGTAAAGGTATTTACCCAAAACTCCCCTCTCTGGCGCACAGCCACATTAAAAATGCATAGTTTGCATCCTTTAGTCATTAATTATTTTTTCTGTTGGATGACGACACAGTTACTGAGATAATAAAAGCAAATCAATCTTTGTTTCCTTACCCCCTGTCGGTAAGTTGCTTGACATAAAGCAGGAAATTTTAATTTTGATTTTCGTTTTATTAAGCAAAACCTCTTAATTTATTTAACTTTAAAGAAATGAACAGGAATTCTGAGTCGTTATACTTTCAAAAAAAATTTAATTTCACCGTTTATTTTTATTTTATTTTTTTTGTATCAATTCATTTTGAAGTTATGTTGCATCACATGCACTTTTGTCTAGTTATCTTTTAACAAATATCTCGTTAAGTCCCTATCTTATTTTAGCGACTAAATCAAATGCCCAATTAAACAATAAAAAATTTAAATTGTAGAAAATTACTGTTTATATTGTGTTGGCTAGTGTGTGTTGATATTTGGTAAACTAATAAATGTTCATTGGCATTATTCATACTTCGCACGATATCCTGCTATTGACGATACTTAAAATTTCCCACATTTATCGAGTACATTCAATAATAATTATTTAATGTTAATAATCCGTTACATTTCGATCCTATTTGTCGTATTATCAAGCGGTTTTTTTTTCAAGTATAAATGCAGCCCTTTCGTGTTAAAATAAATAATTACTCTGAGCAATTCTTAAGAGAACGAGAAAAATTGTTCACAATGTCAATGTTCATAGCAGAGACGAATTAACAATGCCTTTGCATAGCACCTTTATGTTGCATTGATCATTTTCGTACAATGCCATGTATTTATATAACAAACTAAGCTAAGATTTTATAAAGTGTGCAGTACCTAGTTTTTAAAAGAAACTTTAAGAACACCTTTTGGAACAATAGTTAGCTGACAACTCATTATATTTTTTCATTACGTTCATCCGTATATGTATTTACTTTTCCTTACTATTAAAACTGTTATTATATTCGTACTTTATGTAGGTGCCTTTTAAATACGTATGCAATTATTTCTTGTTTTACATCCAAGCTAACTCAGGTGGAACACTAATATTGACCAATATTGGTTCAGTATTTTAAAACGTTGGAAAAATTCAATAATGAAATAATAAAAAATGTGAACATATAAACAGCTCGACGATCTGGAGGGGAGGGAGGTCTCAGTGGCGCCCTCATCCCCCAATTCCCCCCCTGAGGAATCCAGCGAAAGGAAATCTTACACTATTACTTCCTTTTCATTGCAATTCGTTATTCCATATAGAGATTTTTTCAACACATTAATATCAAGATTTTTATGACTTTGTCAGAAGTGTTGTGTTTTTCTTCTATATTATAAGAAAAAAATACTTTAGGTAAAAAAATGCTTAGGATTCTCTATCACAAACAAACATTTGTTATTTTTAACGAATTCTTCCCAAGTCGAAATTTTTATTTTTCCTCGACTTAGGTCGATTCTGAGAAGTTCTATAACATGATCATCGGTTTGGCGGGAATGTCAAAAATTGTTGACATTGGCACCGAAAAATGGGTCAAATTGACAAGATATCGAACAGTTTTATTAGGAAAAAATGATTCAAATCCATAGATCAATTTGGGACCCGATTTGAGAAATATTAAAAAATGCATTTTTTGTTTGTTGGACATGCAAAAACGAACACTCAGTTTTTCAAAAATCTCAATAATACAATTTTTTCCAATATGTAGCCAACTTGGCGGATACTGCATGTTCGTTTTTATCATCATTTTGGTCTGATATGAGAAGGCCGAGGAACTTGGAATAATATACGTTTACTTTCCTTTTGCCGCTTAATGCGAAGGCTGCTGATAATCGGATCTACAGAAACTAGTAGCTAACGTATTATGTCTGTCATTGTATCGATTCGACTAAACTTCGTAGCATTGAAACTATGCTTTCTTCAAATATTAAATAACTCATTTCGCAGAATTCTGGCCTCCAACGCTAAAGTATTAATTAAAAAATAAGTTAGTTAAAGTACACTATAATTTGAACATAAACATATTCCGAAATTAAATAATGGTGGTTATAAGTTTATGTTAGCCTTTTACAGCCTTCAAAGTTGGGCTAAAACGAAAATAATATCTATTATTTACTAATCACCTAACAAAAAACTGAAGTATTTAAAAAACATTTAATATACATAAAATAATTATGTACCAGTAGCCACGTGTGCCATAGTTTTCAACTTGATTAACAAATTACAAAGCCCGGTGTTTCTGGAAAGACTGCCGAGCGTTTGCAAGACAATAAAGCAAGCGCAAAAAAAAAACTTCTACCGCTATTTACCTGCACCAGGAACGAGTAGATACTTTATTTAGCAAAACCTGTTCTAGCTCGTTGCTAGATAAATATTAGGTAATTTTAGGACGATTTATTTCCTATAGTGCATTTAAAAATGTATACCTTTTGGGCAACCAGATTAGTCAACCGAGTCACTTACTACGGGAGCCCACCCTAACTGTACGTGCATCTCCCGATCCTTGGGGACAACGTTTTTCATAAAGATTAAAACCTAAGGAACAATTTTATACATGTCCATAAAAAAACTGGCTGTACTTTCAAAATGGCGTCCATGTTTATAAAAAAAAAATTGCAAATATTGTTTTTGTCATTTAACACAAAAAATAAAAAATATGGAGAAAAACTTTCTGCACAAAAGACAAAGTGCGTAGAATCTTCTACACTTTTGTTCATATGCAATATTTCGATAGGAGCTACCATTTTCCAGATAAATGATTATATAAATACAAAATTCAATATAAAACGTGGAATATTTCTTCCAAGTCTTCTTCCTCTATTGCTTCATTTATGATATCGCTATCATCCTCACTTTCGTATATTGCGATTTGATTTGGAGTCATCTCCTGAAGAATTTCAGTAAGCGATTGAGGCAGCATTTTATCTGCTGAACACCAAAGAGGTTCTCCATTTCCTTGCCGTCCATAATCATTCCAAGGCTTTGGAATATTGTGAATACCTTCGTCGACTAATCGCCAAATACGCGTTTGGTAAACATTCCTTTTAATATGCTCGATAAGACAAGCTCTTGATGGTGGAATCGAAGAAAAATCAATGATCCCCGACAAACTGTGTATTGCAGCCAATGGGTGTTGTCATGTTGTCTATGTGTGCGTGTCCTGGCTAAGTGGTGGAAATAGCTATAGCTAAACTCTGCCAGCATGTTAATGTAAATCAGATGTTTAATAAAAAGAAACAAAAAGAGGAAGGAAGAAAAATTTTAAAAAGTTACAGAGGCATATAATATTGTCTAGCCTTCTCGATAAGTTGCCGCAAATTCAGTATTTCCTCTCTATACCTTAGCCGAGAAAGAAGGATGGTAATAAATGCACGTGATCAGCACACGCAACAAATTCTATTAATGTTTAAATTTGGAGAGATCGTAATTCAAAATAATGTTTACAAAAGCTTATCAAATGAACGTCGTTCAATGGTTTTACCCACAGAGGAGCATTTTTTAGAAACGACTAATGACTACTCCATTATATATTAGTCATGATAATGACTAATTGGTCAGTCATTAGTCATGGATATTCCGATTGATGATTGGTTAGTGTTTGGTCGTAGATGTTCCGATTGATGATTAATTAGTCTTAACTAACGAATGAATCATTCCTTAGTCAAGAATAAGATTAATTAATCGTTAATTGGAACATCAACGACTAATGACTGACCTAAATTGGCCATTAATCATGACTAATATATGATTGATTAGTCGTTAGTCATGATGGCATAGTCGTCTAAAAATGCCCATCTGTGGGTAGAATGAGCTAAATGTTTTAAACACACATACCATTGAGCGACGTTCATTTGATAAGCCTTTATAAACATTATTTTGAATTACACTCACTCCAAATTTAAACGTCAATAGATTATGTAACGACTAATTTCGTATCCATATAATTTTAACTAGGAAAATAGCTCAGCAATTTTTACCGGCGCGGTAGCTCAATCGGTTAAGGCGTATTGAGTAGCGAATATGCTGATCGACTGTCTACCGCGCTTTGGGTTCGACCCCCAGCCCCGGTATTGACAACACCGGTGGGTGTGGATGTATGTCTGCGTTTTTCCAAATGTGTAACCCCCTTCCGTACAGCCTTGGCTTTGGATTTGGTATCTGTGGTGTGTTTAATTCCTTTTCACTCCTTCGTAAGAAAGGGATTGGTTTTCCTATTTAGTCCATTCTCATAATGACATTCGCTTGGATGCTCTGCCAATTTTAAAAAACCTCCAGGGGACGAAAGTATTGCCCTAATATAACAATTTTTTCGAGGTTGGCATTCTGGAAAATTGTTACAAAAAAAAATATGGCAGATCAAAGATGGCGGCGCACGACTTTTTTGAATAAATCCTATCTCCGTTATTTCTTAACGGATTTTAAAAAATAAAAAAAGCAAGTACTCATTTTAAGTACACCTTTTATAAAAAAAATAATACTGTCATATAAAGTCATTATATTTTGTAGATTTCTTAGATAAATTAAAATATCGGAATTAATTTATTAAGTTATTTACTTTTAGCGGAAAATCCATTATAGTACATGAAAAACTCTTCAAATATAAGTTGTAAAGAATTTAATGCTGATTTTAAATATGTCCTCACTTTTGCTTCTACTTGAAATAATAATAGTTTTAAACGTCAAAAACCTTGCGCGTGTCACTTTGCAATCGAAATAACCTACCACAGTTCAGTAGCTGTTATGGACACTAGCAATTTAAAAACGGAAGTTCTCAACGTTTCAAGAGAGGTGCTTATTAAATATGCTAAGTTTGAAAATGTTTTCCTTAGTTTGGGGACGAATCATTTCTTTAAAAACAGTATGAGAAAAAAATAAACATTATTTATTAGATATTAAATACAGATAAAAACAATACTTTATGGATATAAAATTTTCAGCAATGTCGTATATGAAAGTTCTTGTAGCTGTCAGCCAGACCGAAATTTTTTGCTAGTCTTCTGAAAGAATTGTATTCTTACTTAAGCTATTTTGTTTTTACCTAAAATATATTGATCTTACCCGATTCACCCTCAGATATATCAAGTTCCGTATCGTCGTCATCATGTATGTCAGATATGCGCATTGCTTCAATATTGATACATTCAAATTCTGTACATGCGCAAGCTTCGGTACAACATAAATGTTTTTTTTTTTGCAACTGCAACTTTTGCTGAGCCATATTTTATTAAAAACAGTAGGCTTTTAGGAGCAGGTGGCTTTGTAATTGGAACTGCCGCATGTAAACTTCCTTCCATTTTTTTTCCATCCACATAGGTCTGGATTGGCAAGTTTCTGAATATAACTTAACCTCCATACTCTCGCTATAAAATTTGCCCTATATAAGAAACCCAACATTACTAAATAGCGCATTATTCGATTAAATTAATATATTTACCTAAGATTATGCTGTTCAAGAGCATTAAACGTAGGTGGCAAATTCTCTCCTTGCTGTCCCTTTAATAGAATATAATTTGCATCGTAATTCCTTGACAGAAGTAATCGTTGTAGATTTGTAAAGCATACAAACGAATCTTTCCAAAGTCCCTATTCATTTGATCATTTGGTGTTTCCTCCGAACCCAGTAAAGAAAACGATTTTAAAATACTGTCATCTTCATTTAAGCCTAAATATATCCTAAAGACATTTATTTGCTTTTCCTGAAAAATTTTCCGCTTGTATCGGTTCCAGTAAATGCATGGAATCCAAGGACAGCTTCTGTAATGCCCGGACCTAAAGTAGCGGTGATATGTTTCAGCCAAATCGTTCTTCTTGTTTTTCCACGTCCTGTTAATATATTTGTTTCATGAGGCAACACTTTATAATAATTTAATAAAATAATAAGAATGTCTGTATCGGAACTGTCTACAGTTAAACTGATGCTGTTACCGTATTTTTCTCCAATAATTATTGCATGATGCACAAGTAAAGTATCAGCTTCCCCATGGTTATTGTCTGCTAGAATTTCAGGGGGAATATCAGAAGACTTCGAATATGTTTTATTTCCATATGAAACGACTACATTTTCAATATTTTTGTTTGAATTGAAATTATGTTCCATCATTTTTTGACCAAGATATTTCGTTAACTCATCTTTTGTTTTAATACTCGATAAGAAATATTTGACACTTACGTTTTTGATCAATGTATTATCACTTATTCTGTAATATGTGTTTTTTCCTCTAGATCTTTTTTCTCTCATTTGGTTTTTTAATGAATTTTCTTTGTAAACAGCGAACACAATATAAAGATTGTTATAAGCAGAACATTTTATTATTATTGTTATTGAATTATAAATATTTAATTTAAAACATTGTAAAAACAATTATTATTTATGTTTTTGTTTAAATATATAGTTGATAATATTACATTATGCATAACGACTATAATAGATAATAATTCATCTGTTAGAAGTAATTTGTTTTGAAAAGTTTTAAACTGTTGCTATTAAATATATCCATAACCGCTACTACACCGTCAGATTATTTCGTTTTGGAAAACGACACGCGTAAGGTTTTTGACGTTTAAAACAATTATTATTTAAAGTAAACGTCATATTTAAAATCAGCATTAAATTCTTTACAACTTATATTTGAAGAGTTTTTCATGTATTACAATGGATTTTCCGCTAAAAGTAAATAAGTTAATAAATTAATTCTGATATTTTCATTTATCTAAAAAATTTACAAAATATCATGACTTTATATGACAGCACTATTTTTTTTATAAAAGGTGTATTTAAAACGACTACTTGCTTTTTTTGTTCTTTAAAATCCGTTAAGAAATAACGGAGATAGAATTTGTTTAAAAAGTCGTGCGCCGCCATCTTTGATCCGCCATATTTTTTTTTACAACAACTTTCCAGAATGCCAACCTCAAAAAATTTGTTATATCAGAGCAGTACTTTCGTGCTCTGGAGGTTTTTTAAAATTGGCAGAGCATCCAAGCGACACGGGATTTTTGGCTATATGAGAATGGACTAATTGTTGCATCTGTATATCTATCCGTGAACAATTTGGAAATAATTATAAAAGTATTTATTAAACCGTGAAGACAATTTAAAAATAAATTCTTTATTCTTTAAATAATAACTAATAGCGGAGCGGATCTGGATTTGAAATGAGACCAACTTAAAAAAAAAAAAAATCAAAATCAAATTTTTATCGTGTTATCACTATATATTTGTTAACAGAATTATGCGCTTCCGAGGGATCTCCAATTTTTAATTTTACTTTTTTTTCGTCAGGTCAATAATAACAAAGTTATCGTGGAAAAACGTGTTTTTGCGAATTTTAAATGCGAATTCCTCCGCCACCCCGTGTGATTAAGCTGATCTAAGTTGATAACATGATAAAAGAGAACGCGTGTAACCGAATTGTCAAAAAAAAAATTTAAAAAGTTGGTTTCAAAACTCCTCTTTTTCTCGCCAGATCCGCTCCAGTATAAATACTTAATTAATTGAAATAAATGAAATTGTTATTTCTTTGACAAAATAAATAATAGCGCATTTCGATTTATTTTCTGCTCCGTGTGTATATTTTCGATTACCTGCATACCGATTTTAAAAAGCAATGGTTGCCGAGGTTGAATATATACGGTGGAAATCTTGAGTCATCTGCTTTATGTGCACACTTTTTAGCTATTTTTTTTTAATTACAAAACGCTAAAGTTTCAATTACAACCAACACCAGCCGAAAGACTTATTCCTACTCAAAGGAGCTCGCGTCACTCCACACCACTTGCAGACTGTAGTTTCGAGCTAATGGCTCTCGCCAATGCAAGGTGATGGATGACTGAAACGAGTCCCTTGTTCATTCTTCGCACGTGATGAGATTTATAAAACCACGACATGCAACAAAAATGGCAGGCCCCATCTAGCAAGCAGTCTGTTGCAATCAAACTTTAGCGTTTTGTGGCAATACAATGCTGTTGGTTGCAGTCTGGTTTTTTATTCCTTATATATTTGAGGAAATGTATAGAGGAGTTCGACAATATATTTCACTAGTAAATATTCTGCCCTCTAAAAGCATACCTACTAATTAGATTGTGTCCTCGGAACCTTGTTACCAAGTAAGCCTATAGCGCTCCAGCAGCAAACTCTTCTATTACATAACCCAGTAACCCCATAAACCCACAACTACATAACTCTGGAGATGTAATAGAAGAATGTGAAGAATCTGAACAGGGAAATTCTGAGATTGTGTTCTCGGAATCTTCACATTCTTCTATTATATCCCCAGAGTTATGTAGTTATAGGTTTACGAGATTACAGGATTATGTAGAAGAAGGGTTTGCTGCTGGAGTGCTGTAAGCTTACTTGGTAACCAGGTTCCGAGGGCACAATCTAATTGATTCCCCAATCGAGAGCCTTCTATTTTTTTCATTGAATCCTCAATGTTATGATTAGATGGTTTACCGTTGAAGAGCTCTGATGCATAGGGTGCTTGATTCCAAGTCTCTAATGTCACAATGGCATGAATTCCCCTACTTAGAATCTCGCTTTTTTTGTTGGATCTTTAGTGTTAAGGGATTACGAGGTTATGTGGTTATGGGATGCTGATCGTGGGATGAGAGTGTATGATCTCAAGTATAAGGATCCGATGTCATTGACTCAACAATCCTCACTGTTTTAATCGGATTCCTAGAGTTATGGGGTTAAGGAGTTATGAGATTTTACGGTTTATTTAAGTTATGTGGTTAATACTGAAATGCCACAATGTTATTAGGTTGAAGTTTTAAAGTTAAATGACTTTTGGAGTCTGATTTAAATGAGCAATATTACGATCCAACAAACTTTTTTTGGTGTTAAAAAAAATCCTGACGTGATGGGGCAAAACGAAGGGCAGATTCATGTTCAGCGGCTCAAAGTACAAGGGATATAGGTATTGTCAGTACTCCAGCACACACCACTTTTTTTGTGGGCCTGTCTTATTAGTCATGATTGAAAATTTATTCGATTAATACCACTTCTGATTCAAAGATTAAGACTAATTCATGATCGATAATAATTAATAACTGAAATTGGCCGAATTAGTCATTACTATTTTAGTCAGTGAATTTCAATCATAACTCAAAATGCACTCTATATTCTTAAAAATAATTGAGACCTTAAAATTGGAACATAACGTCTCTAATAAAACACCAGCTGAGTGAAAACGTAATCCTATTTTCTTCTAAATACAACACGTATCCATGATACTTTTTATAACAGTTTTTTTTTTTCGCATCTGGACAGTATTAACAAATTTTCATTTCAACTAATTTGTAGATTTCATTACTTTATCAAGTAAGAACTACAACAAATTTACATTGTAAGAAGAAATGCTACAGTGTGTCCCCGGATTGAGTTGGCGATAGGTGTAATATACCAAAAAAAAAAATTAGTACGGTTTTCATTTTCTGATGTCTCGGTCTGCTTGATGTAAAATGGATTTTTACCAAATTTCAGTTAAAATGGGATCTAACTTGCAGAGTCAATCTAAGATGAAAATAAACGAAAATAAATCGTTGCAGGTAAACTGGTCTTTCTGTTAATTTTACGGAAAAATTCTCTCTGGAAAAAATATTTTGCATTGAAAATTAGAGCCTTATGCCAACTTTCATTGCATTTGAACAAAAAATAATAATGATAAGAGAAGAAGTTACAAAGAATTAGAAGAAAGGTGGAATTATGTAGTAACTTAGGTGGGGTACTATTTGAATAGGTTTTTTATTGAATTCATTGAAATTGTTAATGTGCTAAAAAATAAAAAGCTATTTACTTTAAGTAGTATTATTATTTTTTTTGTTCGAATGCAATGAAAGTTGGCATATGGCTCTAACTTTCAATGCAAAATATTTTATCCAAATAGAATTTTTCCGTAAAATTCACAGAAAGACTAGTTTACCTACAATGATTTATTTTCTTTTATGTTCTTCTTAGATTAACTCCGCGAGTTAGATCCCATTTTAACTGAAATTTGTTAAAAATCCATTTTACGTCAAGCAGACCGAGACTGCAGGAAATGAAGCCGTACTAATTTTTTTTTGGTGTATTACAAACTATCGCAAACTCAATCCGGGGACACACTGTATAAGCACTCGTCCAGAGAATGTGCAGAAATGGTATTGTGTATTCAAGTTGGAAATTTCAAAAAGAAAACGTGAAAAAAGACAAATAAATATTATACCTACAAGGCACTGAGCTGTAGTATTATTAACACGTCTCTATTATGGAGGTATTAGAATTCGAATGTGTTTAACAGGACATAAATCTACTTTACTAGTCAAGTTGTAACATCCCTCGCTCTATTGTTGCTGTTAATTACAGGAGGATTGACAAGCTGTACATTTCCTTTAACCCTGTGCATGCAAATAATTCGATGTTGTTTATTATCACTGATTCTGGCGAGTACTTGAACAAACTACAACAAACATTTTCTAGACTTAAATATAAAAAAATGTAGATATTTCATCGCAATTCTCTTTTATTAAAAAAGGAAGCGAAACGGTTTAAACGATTTTTAAGTAAAAATTATCTCTTGTAAAAGTAACTTGACTAAAATGGTTTTCGTTACAACCAAACGAAAATGTCAAAAAAGTACTTTTTTCTGAAATCGATCGGGAATGTCTACATTTTCGGCGCGATTTTAGAGCGAAAAATGCACAATTCCAGTATTTTAGTCCGTTGCTAGGAAACTATCAAAAAACAGACCGGAAAAGATCCGTTGCCAAGCAACGATCAACAAAGCCGTACGGGAATGTTACTTCCCGGCCTAGGCCGGGAAGTAACATTCCCGTATGGTTTTTTATATATATTTTAATATATTAATATTTTTTTTATACGTTTAAAATAGTATTGATTGTAATTTCAGAATTTTTTTTTTTAAATATTTATATTTTTGATTTTTATACGTTTAAAATAGTATTTATTGTGATTTCAGAAAAAATAGTATGTGTACTTCGGTGTGAAAGCACATTCCCAGACTTCGATGCTTGTTGCGCTCGGCCAACAATTGCATCGTCGTCCGGGAATGTATCGCTTTCACACCTAGATACACAATATACTAATAAATGCAGGTAAAAAAGTGGAATTCGATGTTTTTATTAAATAAACTCCAATAAGTTTCTTCAATA
Source organism: Rutpela maculata (assembly GCA_936432065.2). Lineage (NCBI taxonomy): Eukaryota > Metazoa > Arthropoda > Insecta > Coleoptera > Cerambycidae > Rutpela > Rutpela maculata. The sequence continues at coordinate 54,773,001 of OW386290.2, read as the reverse complement.
TTTAAATCGAAACAAACTAAATTGGAGATGCTTCCACCATCTAAAATCATACATATTTCAAGTTAAAAATTTTTTCTTACGTAAAGCATTACGCAATTCTAGGGGAGTAATTTCCTCACAAACTTGCCTTATTATTTCATAAACTTCCTTCTACTTTGTGTTTAACGAAAGCAACGTTTAGTTTTATTATATCTCGAAACAGGGCGGATTTATGGGGGGGGGTAACGGGGTAATTACCCCCCCCCCCCCCAAGATTCTGTAAATCATCAACTTTTGTTTCAAAATGTTATGATTTTTGTTAATTTTGGAAAGAAAAAAATTTTTAACAGGGTAATTACCCCCCTAAGAAACTTTCATTTTAAAATTTTATTTTGTAGGATTTTTGCCCCTTGCTCTTCAAAAAAATTTTGGGACGAAAAATTTTTTTTTCGGATTTCTCCCCCCGCTCTTCAAAAAAAATTTTTTTTAGGAGGTCATTCTTATAAAGAATCGCTTCTGCACAGCAATTTACAGGGAAAATGTTTTTACATTTATTTCCACATTGTGCAAAGTTAGCAATAATGGCAATAATCCATTAAGTATATTTTGGTACGAGAATGTCCCATTGGAATATTTTTTATCTTAGCAGCGCATTCATCTGGTATTATATGACTACGGTATTAGAGGGAAGTCTTTAAACTGGATTACATTTAAAGAGTGTTGACAATATGTTAAAGTCCTCACCATATACGAATACCCCCGAAGGATTAAACTGTGACGTAAGCCCCACCTTTTGTCGATTTATGGCTAAGTCACAAAAATTCGATAATCCTTGGAACACATTTTATCCTTTACGTGCATTCATATATGATGAGGACTTTAATTTACTACATTATGGTTCTGCTGAAGGAAGCAGGTGAACATACATGCTGTTTCTAAAATATGGGAGTACAACAGGGTTAAGTATTGGGTCCTATGCTGTTTATATTGTATGTGCATGTACTTGACTTCATTTTCACTGAAGATATTTCCACCGCGGAGATATTTCATTTGTTTATAAGGCTGTTTTATAAACGTTTAAATAAACAAATAAAAAAATTGACCATATAAAAAATATTTATCGATTGCATGAGGCCAGGCCCGGTATCCAAAAAGTCAATTAAGAACGAGTTATTAGTTGATAAACAAATTATCTTGATTGTTTAAGCAGTGGCTAAATATTTAAGATGTCGAAATTAAGAAATGGTGAATTCTATGGATACTAACTACACTTTTCACGAAATATAATTTAAAAATAGCGTTTAATATCACAGAAAAAATTGCTTAATTTGTTTATAACAAATGAATGGTTCAAGATAAAAGGTCGTACTTGGCCTCAAACGACGCGTTTTAAAAACACTTTAATTTTTATGTAGGACTTACCGTCTTTTCCTATAGATTGTTATAAACAATTAAACATTGTTTATAACAATGCTCCGGTCGGTTTAGGCAAAAAAAATTGTTTTGGACTTTTTTTTTTCAGCGCATTGCTTCCTATAAGAATCGTCAATTAATTTTTTTAACGACAAAAATACATTTCAAAAGTTTTCCCAATTCAGCTATTATCCCATAAAATGCATACAATTGACTTGGGAAAATACTTTGCCTAGTAAGTTACCATGTGCGTTTCAACAACTTTTAAAGAAATCATGTTTTACTACTAACTAAGATGTCAAGATAAAAAGTGGTGCGAGATGCACTCTGTATGCTTATGCTCCGTTTATGTTAAAAATGTCATCGATATTGTTTTTGAGAGATATATTATAACATTTACAAATGAAAAGAACGACACCTCGGAAATGAAAAAAATTAAATATTCGATTCTAATTTACTGCACTAAAAAATAACTCAGATTTATGTATTGCATCGAGTTTATACTGTTAATAAAAACTAATTTTTATGTGAAACATTTCAAATATAGAAAACCAGACATAAAAGTTCATACAATGAAATTGGAAGTAATATTTCACTGGATAAATAACAGGATTTTTGTTTTAAAAATAAATGAAAATGTATCCTATGAATATTATTATTTACGATAATTCGAAATCGACATTTTTAAAATAATTATTTAGTGTTTCATGGCAATATATATTTTATTGCTTTTATTTTTCATTTGAACTTATGCATTTGAAGTTTAAACTGAAAAAAGTTGGTAAAATCCGGTCTAATAAACATTGACTATTTAAAAATATTATTTTGGGTATCCAGCAGATAACATTCAAAGCAACTGCAACTATTCGTTCTTTCCATATATACTACTGATCCATGTATGATCACGCAAGTATATCAACAAGAAGTCTCCCTTATGACACTTCTTATCAACTTCTTTCATAGACTTAATAGTCCATTCTCATATTGACATTCGCTTGGATGCTCTGCCAATTTTAAAAAACCTCCAGGGCACGAAAGTACTGCCTTAATATAATATTTTTCTCGAGGTTGGCATTCTGGAAAATTGTTACAAAAAAAAATATGGCGGATCAAAGATGGCGGCGCACTACTTTTTTGAATAAATTCTATCTCGGTTATTTCTTAACGGATTTTATAAAACAAAAAAAGCAAGTACTCATTTTAAGTACACCTTTTATAAAAAAAATAGTACTGTCATATAAAGTCATGATATTTTGTAGATTTATTAGATAAATGAAAATATCGGAATTAATTTATTAAGTTATTTACTTTTAGCGGAAAATCCATTATAGTATATGAAAAACTCTTCAAATATAAGTTGTAAAGAGTTTAATGCTGATTTTAAATATGTCCTCACTTTTTCTTTTACTTTAAATAATAATAGTTTTAAACGTCAAAAACCTTGCGCGTGTCACTTGGCGATCGAAAGAACCTATCACAGTTCAGTAGCTGTTATGGACACTAGCAATTTAAAAACAAAAGTTCTCAACATTTCAAGAGAGAGGTGCTAAGTTTGAAAATGTTTTCCATTTTATTATTATTATTATTGAATTTTAAATATTTAATTTAAAACATTGTAAAAACAATTATTATTTATGTTTTTGTTTAAATATATAGTTGATAATACTACATTATGCATAACGACTATAATAGATAATAATTCATCTCTTAGAAGTAATTTGTTTTGAAAAGTCTAGAACTCTTGCTATTAAATATATCCATAACCGCTACTACACCGTCAGATTATTTCGTTTTGGAAAACGACACGCGCAAGGTTTTTGACGAATCATTTCTTTAAAAAAAGTATGAGAAAAAAATAAACATTATTTATTAGATATTAAATACAGATAAAAACAATACTTTATGAATATAAAATTTTCAAAAATGTCGTATATGAAAGTTCTTGCAGCTGTCAGCCAGACCGAAATTTTTTGCTGGTCTTCTGAAAGAATTGTATTCTTACTTAAGCTATTTTGTTTTTACCTAAAATATATTGATCTTACCCGATTCACCCTCAGATATGTGAAATTCCATATCGTCGTCATCATTATTTATGTCAGATATGGGCATTGGTTCAATATTGGAACATTCAAATTCTGTACATGCACAAGCTTCGGTACAACATAAATTTTTTTTTGCAACTGCAACTTTTGCTGAAGCATACCTTTTTACAGCCATATTTTATTAAAAACAATAGGCTTTCAGGAGCAAGTGGCTTTGTAATTGGAACTGCCGCATATAAACTTCCTTCAATTTTTTTCCATCCACAGAGGTCTGGATTGGCAAGTTTCTGAATATGACTTAACTTCCATACCCTTGCTATAAAATTTGCCCTTTATAAGAAACCCAACATTACTAAATATCGCAGTATTTGATTAAATTAATATATTTACTTAAGATTATGCTGTTCAAGAGCATTAAGCGTAGGTGGCAAATTCTCTCGTTTTATAGAATATAATTTCCATGGTAATTCCTTGACATAAGTAATCGTTGTAGATTTGTAAAGCATACAAACGAATCTTTCCAAAGTTCCTATTCATTTGATCATTTGGTGTTTCCTCCGAAGCCAGTGAAGAAAACGATTTTAAAATACTGTCATCTTCATTTAAGCCTAAATATATCCTAAACACATTTCTTTGCTTTTCCTGAAAAATTTTGCGGTTATATCGGTTCCAGTAAATGCATGGAATCCAAGGATAGCTTCTGTAATACCAGGACCTAAAGTAGCGGTGATATGTTTCAGCCAAATCGTTCTTCTTGTTTTTCCACGTCCTGTTAATATATTTGTTTCTTGAGGCAACACATTATAATAATTTAATAAAATAATAAGAACGTCTGTAACGGGACTGTCTACAGTTAAACTGATGCTGTTACCGTATTTTTCTCCAATAATTATTGCATGATGCACAAGTAAAGTATCAGCTATCAGCTTCCTCATGGTTATTATCTGCTAGAATTTCAGGGGGAATATCAGAAGACTTCGAATATGTTTTATTTCCAAATGAAACGACTAAATTTTCAATATTTTTGTTTGAATTGAAATTATGTAATTTTTTGACCAAGATACTTCGTTAACTCATCTTTTGTTTTAATACTCGATAAGAAATCTTTGAGACTTACGTTTTTGATCAATGTATTTATTATCAGTTATTCTGTAATATGTGTTTTTTCCTCTAGATCTTTTTTCTCTCATTTGGTTTTTTAATGAATTTTCTTTGTAAACATCGAACAGAATATAAATATTGTTATAAGCAGAACATTTTATTACTATTACTATTGAATTATAAATATTTAATTTAAAACATTGTAAAAACAATTATTATTTATGTTTTTGTTTAAATATATAGTTGATAATACTACATTATGCATAACGACTATAATAGATAATAATTCATCTGTTAGAAGTAATTTGTTTTGAAAAGTTTAGAACTGTTGCTATTAAATATATCCATAACCTCTACTAGGTACACCGTCAGATTATTTCGTATTGGAAAACGACACGCGCAAGGTTTTTGACGTTTAAAACAATTATTATTCAAAGTAAACGCAAAAGTGAAGACATATTTAAAATCAGCATTAAATCCTTTACAACTTATATTTGAAGAGTTTTTTATGTACTACAATGGATTTTCCGCTAAAAGTAAATAAGTTAATAAATTAATTCAGATATTTTCATTTATCTAAAAAATTTACAAAATATCATGATTTTATATGACAGCACTATTTTTTTTATAAAAGGTATACTTGAAATAAGTACTTGCTTTTTTTGTTCTTTAAAATTCGTTAAGAAATAACGGAAATAGAATTTGTTTAAAAAGTCGTGCGCCGCCATTTTTGATCCGCCATATTTTTTTTTACAACAATTTTCCAGAATGCCAACCTCAAAAAATTTGTTATATCAGAGCAGTACTTTCATGTTCTGGAGGTTTTTTAAAATTGGCAGAGCATCCAAGCGACACGGGATTTTTGGCTATATGAGAATGGACTATAATATCTAACATCAATATTATTTTGTAATAGTAATTTTGTTTCGAATGGATTATGTACCACTCAGTCTAAGTAGTACAATAAAATTAGACAAAAAACCACCCAAACCGGGAAATCCGAAAAAACAAAGGTTTGAGTATCCCAAATTGTTTATTACCATTTGCTCTAAATGTGGTAAAAAGTTTCCGCAGCCAGACAATCGGGCTTGGTGAGGGGGAGGGGGCAGGAGTCAGAACACTACGTTTTCTCAGTTTTTCGCAAATATCTGAAAAACCATGCAATGTAGAGCAAACATTAATCTATATAAAATTAATGTACGTTAAAATTCCCACAAAAATGGTCTTATACATTTTTTTGCTGCGCTCAATAATAGTTCCGGAGGAGTGAAATACCGGGAATCAAGAGATCACTTTCCGGCCGCCATTTCTTTATCTTTCTGATCGAGATGAAACTAGGCACGTTCTGAGAAATTATCCAGCCCAATTTTTAACAGGAATTAAATCATTCATGCCATATTGACGGTAATTTAGTAATGTTGTAGTTCTTTATACCCTGTATATATTAATTTTTTTGGATTTTCATCATTTTCATGTGTCATTATTTAAATGTGCTCTTAAAAAAATACTAGCAGTATTAGCCACATCCGAGGGTCTAGAAAGGAATGAATGTATATTTTGAAATAATGAACATGAGGACAATTAGTAGTCAACGTGAATTTACAAGATTTTTTATTCCTCCAATAGCAAACCTTCAATGGAATATACGTACTCATTATATTATCACCCCCTGATCCTAGTTTAAGAAGTTATTAGATGATTATTGCTATGTATGTATGGAGTAAGTGTTTTAAAATTTCACTAGAGAAAGTAACCACCGACCACCATACATTCAACAATGAAGCAACGACTATTTAAACGTATCGACATCGACAAAATAAAAATAAAAAAATAAACTTCCGACTAATGTTACTCAAGTGTGATAGATAATAAATACATCGCAGTTCTTTGTACATTAACGAGATAAACAAGGTTAACGGACTCTGGTCTTGTAACAACTAACATTATTATTTGATGGTGTAATAAGAAAATCACGTATTATTAAATAATTTAGTTAAGTTAGAAAAGTCGGTGAGAAAGTGTTGTATAGTCTCACTTGCTAAGAGTTATTTATTAAAAAAAGAATTGAAATTGAAATATTTCGGTAATACATATATCAGAAACTCTCTTTAATAACACAGTCCCACAAAAAAGTGGTCTGTCCGGCTGAAACCGAATCCGAAATCAGAATTGTCAGATTGGCTCGTTTTTCACCCTTAATCCCAAAAAATACCCCCAAGACAAAAAAAAAGTGGTCTGTCGGCAGACTATACCAGTGAATCCTTATGTATTTTGACCTGCTGAATACGAAGAATTATCAGATTGGCTCGTTTTTCGCACCTAACCCCAAGAAACACCCCCAAAACAAAAAAGTGGTTTGTCCGGCGGACCAGTCCAATCTTGTCCTATATTATTATATACAGATTCGCATTGCGCTATTAACCGACCGCCCACAATAAAGACGTCTACCAGTACTCTAGCAGAGGTAAAGAGAGGACACACCCATCAAGAGGCATGTACACGATTGCATGCTTCGCTCTCGCTTGCCGCGGTCCCCCTTGCTCTTATTGCCAACCCAATACGTACACTTTCCGATACTGTATATAAAAGAATACCCTGACCAACTAACTGACTGACTGACTCACTGATCTACCAACGCACAGCTCAAACCGCTGAGTCTAGAAACTTCAAATTTTGCATGGGGTTCCTCGAATGGCGTAGGCAACCACTAAGAAGGGATTTTTCGAAATTCGACCCCCGAGAGGGGTTGAAAATTTAGGCTTTTTCGGGAACGGTTGGATCTAGATGCGTGAAATTTGGCAGAAATATTTTTTGTTGAAATCTATCTACCTGCAAGACGAAATTTCGATTTTCACTTTTTGAATGGGTGAAAACGGGGGTGATAGAGGGTTTAAAGCGCACCAGTATTTTTGTAATCGCGTAAGTCTTAAACGTGATTATTCGAGCGATGGACTCTTCTGAAGAAATAAGAAGACACGTATTCGACGGTTTTCAAAAAGAGACCCCGAAAGGGTGAACGGGGAGAGGGAGGTTGTAACTTGGCTTCTTCGCTGTACAATAATTATTAATATTTTTGTAATGTGTTCGAGATTCAGACTAAACTTTATATTACTTAGAGGAAACAAATTACTACACCAGCAGCTCAGAGACTCGGCAGACGAGTCATGGGTCAGAAAACACTTTCCAAATGGTCTTACGTGTTTGGTAGATTGTAGTTAATAAATGACAGATGTTTTTATAATTTATCTTAAAGAAATGTTAATTTGACTTATATAATGATAATTTTCCTAGAAAGGCGGGGGCGCCAATCTTTCTATATTCGAGATTTACACTAAGAGTGGAGTTTGATTACAAGAAAGATACATTAATCAAATTATAAAGAAAGTATAAATTGTTGACTATAAAAAAGTGTAAATGGTTTGTATACCTTGTATCAAAATACCTGAAATAAGTGAACAAAGTAATTATAAAATTGATTTTATTATAAACCAATAAAACTGGATGTGTTTTTGTTAGAAAACGACTAAACTGAGGCCTTAAAATTAAACAAATTTATGTACAATAGGGAAAACGAATGGACGATAATATGTTTCGTAGATATTATTTAAAATACTGTCTTAAACATGAACCGACAATATAGTGTTTTAAAAGTCATAATTAATTATTTAAATGTAAACGTTTCGTAGAAATTGTGATCACAAAGTCTTTACAGATCGTTTCATATATTTGTTTTCAATTAGACGTTACGCAGATAATCTACACCTAAATAATAATTGAAAGTACTAATTGTTCGTGAAAACATATTAAAGATAAAGTTGAAAATTGAAATAATTTAAAAAAAAAAAACATTTGCAATTTGTTTCTTTAAAGAACTCTAAAAGTGTTAAAGCATAAAAATACGAGATATATAAAAAAAACATTGGATAAAAATTTTGTTTGCGACACTTATCTGGTATTCTCAGTGGATTAAAGTAGAGAATCCAAGTGAGGGATGATGATAGTGAAATCCAACCCACTGTGATGCTATCGCTGATTGCTAGATGAGCCCAATATTAAGTCAGGGAGTTCCCAGTACTTACCATATTCGACACCTCCAGAAATTCCATAAATACACTTTACATCTATTCTACCATATTACCGTCTCGGTCTCCGCAAAAGGTAGTCCTAGTCCATTCCATCCCAAAAATACGTAGAGGAGAAGACAACCCCTGGTGATTAAAATAAAAGTTTCCAACCCAAACTTAAATGTGGCGTTAAAAAAAACGTACCTACCTAGAATGCGTATCTACGATCTGCATCTAGAACCCTGGAAAGAAATGAAGCATATAGCACGGCTTGCTGCAAAATGGCCGTTGCCAAATCTAAGTTACAAAAAAAAAATATTTCTTTATAAATTACTTACGGATTAAACCGGTGAAGAACAATATCTTAGGCCTGCTTCATATTCATGAAGAGGGACTATCAACCCTTACGATGTTGAAGTCGTTGGTAAAAGACGAATTTAATTAATGAAGACACATCACTACTCAAAATAATTAGCAGACAATTACGAAGTACAAAGCTACTTGTAACGGAGAATAATTCATTCTGTTCACCCTTTCGCAGTATGCAAATCGTTTCGCATATTTACCCTCTCCATTCTTAAAGCTAGACGTGACTCTGGTTGCATACCGTTGTGTTTGTCTATGAAGAAATTTTAAGAAACAATATTTGAAATCTCCGCGGTCTTTCATGCTTGAGTTCATTTATGTTTTAATTTATGAAGCAGCAATATGCATGCTACAAGGTTTTTAAGCTTTTCGGAAACGGTTAGACCTAGAAGCGTGAAATTTGGCAGAAATACTCTTCACTGGAATCTGTTAGACACGGGTAAGGCGAAATTTCGATTGTCACTTTCTGAAAGGGTGAAAACGGAGGTGGTAGTTGCTCTAAAGGACACCCGTATCTATGAAATCGCGTAAGTCAGAAACGCGATATTCCAGCGATGGGCTCTTCTGAGGAAATAAGGAGACACGTGTTCGACGATTTTCAAAAAGGGAAGAACAGGGAGAGGGATGTTTTTAAGTATGACATTTGACACGTACCCGCCCATGTGCTTTATTGTCGATTATTTCACTCATTAACGCTATAGCCAATGAGAGACCGTTTTTTCAAAACATCGCATCAATCAAACGTCATTATTAGTGGTAATTCAAGCTAGATCGGCTTTTGACAGGACCAACATGCAAAATTTATCGCTCTAATTTTTTAGGTCGCTGCAGCGGCAAATATGCGAAAATTTTTTGACGTTTTTGTCGTGAAATATTTTTGGCAAATAGGGCAACTCGAGCTTTTAAGTTTTATCTATAAATATCTTCTCTAGCTTATTATTAATTGTTAACGTACTTACCTTGTAAATTGTAATATTGTATTATGTAGTAGCAAACAAAAACACACCTCAATTCCAAAGCGAATCTTGTCTGAAATATATAGGCTGTAACTTTTGCCTATCTGTAACTATTTCAGTTTTCCTAGTGTTAAATCAGGTAACAATTACACACAAAGATTGTACTTAATATAGCTCATAATACAGGAACAAGTCAAGCACAGCTTTCAATAGCTTAATAACGTAGTTACAAAGGTAAGCAAATCATTTATTATAAATGTCAAGTACACATTCGCTCTGGAACAAACTAAAAATGTATAGTACTTACATATTATGGTAATCTACCAAAAAGTAACTCGTTGAACCAAAGCTGTGCATCAAACATTATAATTTGTTGTATTTAAAATTCTCTTTGCTTAACAAAGCAAACCTCAACATAATTCATAAACTTCGTAAGTTAAAAGTGAGGATTAAATACGTAAATATGAGTCGATGAACATTTATTTATTATGGAATATAACTTGTAGCGCTAGATGGCGCTCTCTATGTCAATCTCGGAACCATGGGTGTATATTTTATTTGGGCGAGACATCGGTACTAAAGTAGTGCTCTCTCTATCGTTCCTCGTCGTATTGCACCTCAGAAACGCCTGAAAGGTGTTAAGCCAGTCTATATATTATAATATCTAAGGTTTCAACTCGTTTTATTTACTAGTTGCCATGGAAACGTCACTAGATTATTTTAAAATATAGCGAATCTCCGTTGTTTCTACTGCGTTTGTTTCAGATTTGCTGTTTTGACAATATGAGTCGGTTTGGAAATATTTCTGTATATCAAATTAATGATGAAATTGAAAATAAAGGTCAGTAAACTCCAAAAAATGACAAGAAAACGTCTGAAGGCAGTTAATGAGAAAACATAATATTGAAGATGTACTTAATGAATTATTTATTCGTGAAATATTCTCGTCAAATACCACTCGTGCTTTAAATTTTATCTAAAAATTTTTTCTCAAGCTAAGTCGCCCCTAGTTAATATAACTCGTGCAAATTGGCAGTTTATTATCAAAGATTAAATCCCTCCCGCTAAAGCGGTCGGGATTTAATCAGATAATAAACTGCCAATTTGCACTCGTTATATTACCAGGCAACACGCTTTCGAAAAAATTTTCGATACAATTTTAAGCACTAGTGATATTACATACGATAAAAAGAATTATTTTTTTCGTTTAACTCGCTCTAACATAAAAATAGAACAAGCTAAAAACGTAGGTACTCTTCGCCAATTTACTGAGCTTTTTATATAATTGTTACACATTCTATAGGATACTCTTCGCAGTTTTTTTGTAAATAATGTTAGTTTTTGGACATCCCAAATTTTGTGATACCAACTTTGTTGTGAAAAAAATATATGAAAAAAAATTGAAAAAAAAAACATCCGACCTGACTAGGATTCGAACACGGGATCTTTGGATTGCAAAGCTGAAGCAAGCAAGCAAAACTGAAGCTTTAGCCAGTGGACCATCAGAGATCTGTATAAAAACTGAATGTCTGTAATATATATCTTTCGAGTCATACTTCAACGCATTAGACATATTATTATGAAATATATATTAGTAAAATGCATAAACAAAAAAATATATATTACAGAGGTAATATTTCGCAAGATTTCTATTTAAGTGCAAGTGACAAAAATTAAGAAAATATATTTTTTTTAAATTAAATGAATGATACCTTTCTTATTTACTGATTGATTTTCTTCAAAAACAATAGGGTTCTTCCTCTAGCTAACACTAATTTACTCTCCAAATTTCAATACAATCGGACTTTTCTTAGTTATCGTGCTTACAAGAAATGTGACGGACAGACAGACAAACAGGCGGACATTTTGAAAGTTGTTCAGAATTCGTTCACTAACACAATGATATGAAAATATTTTCTCTACGAGCGATATTTACTGATTTAGAAATGTGCCGATCAAATACAATATACTCTTCGTTTTTGCGAAGAGTGTAATAATGATTTGTTGTCAAATTGCGATGCGCAGTGGGTTTCCCCGAGTACTATGAATGCGCAGTGGGTTTCCTAGAGTACAATGGATCCGCAGTGGGTTTCCTCGAATACAATGGATGCGCAGTGGGTTCCCTGAGTACTATGGATGCGCAGTGGGTTTCCTCGAGTACATTGAATGTGCAGCAGATTTTCCAGAGTACCATGGATGCGCAGTGTGTTTCTCCGAGTCTTATGGATGCGCAGTGGGTTTCCTCGAATACAATGGATACGCAGTGGGTTTCTCCGAGCGCCATGGATACACAGTAGGTTTCCTCGAGTACAATGGATGCGCAGTAGGTTTTCCTGAGTACTGTGGATGCGCAGTGGGTTTCGCCGGGTACCATGGATGCGCAGTAGGTTCCCTCGAGTATACTTCCTGAGTACTATAGGAGTACTCAATGAGTATGTAGTACTTCTTATAGGCATAAGTTAGTATGTCAATGTTCTTAATTCCACGCGCAAGAAGTCTTCCACGCGAACGTGGTCGCGGGCATCAGCTAGTGTATTTCATATATTTGGACCCGCTGAAACCGAATCCGAAGTTAGAATTGTCAGATTGGCTTGCTTTTCATCCACAACCCCCAAAAAACACCCCCCCCCCCCCCAAAAAAAAAATGGTCTGTCGGGCGGACCATACCATCTTATGTATTTGGATACACTGGTATGGTCCGCCGAACAGACCACTTTTTTGTTTGTTTTTATGGTGTTTTTTGCGGTTGGAGGTGAAAAACGAGCCAATCTCACTTCAAATTCGGTTTCAGCGGGTCCAAGTACATATGGATATACTGGTATGGTCCGCCGGAGAGACCATTTTTTTTTGGGGGGGGGGGGGTGAAAAGCGAACCAATCTGACAATTCTGACGTCGGATTCGGATTCGGATTCGGTGAGTCAAAATACATAAGAATACATTGGTATGGTCCGCTGGACAGACCACTTTTTTTTATTTTGGATGTGTTTTTCGAAGTTATCTTACAATTTCAGATTCGGTTTCAGCCGGTCCAAGTTCATATGAATATACTGGTCTGATCCGCCTGACAGACCATTTTTTGGGAGGGTATTTTTCGGGGGTCAGGGGTGAAAAACGAGCCAATCTGATAATTCTGACTTCGGATTCGGTTTCAGCGGGTCCAAATACGCCGGACAGGCCACTCTTTTTTGTGGGACTGTGTAATGATTGTACTAAGTACAATGGGGTAAAGGTGCGATTATACCTGGGGGGGAGGGGGCGGAAAATAAAATTAACCAAATTTGAGAAAAAAAGAATGGCATTCTAAATATTTTTTGGGTATTTTCACGTACAAAATAAGTACATCATCAAACAATATTTCACTCATATGTAATTTTATATATTCTAATTAAGCTCGAATCTTCCATAGTTTCCATATAACAACTTAATTTCTTATAAATCTGTCTGTCAGCATTATCATGTGGCTGTCATTCGTCCAGACATGTACTATTTATTATCCGGCATTGGCCGTCTGGCTCGATTTTTAACGTGTCAGGCCATTTTAAAATTTTAAATAAATGATAAGCTCCCACTGAAGTTGATTAATCCTGCAAAATGGGAATTACTATGTACCTATACTATTCTATACCTTATATTACGCGAAAATATAAAGATTTATCTGTATAAAGGTTGTCCTGGAAGTAATCTGATCGAAAGAATCTTCATTTCTACTCTTATTTGTTTATTGGTTTTCAGTTAATACTTTTTCAATTATTGAGGTTATTAATAATATAGCAGGTAGATGAAACTCAATGGAATTGGACATCTTGGGCAATCCTCCATATAAATACATTGAAAGATGCAAAGTCACAATAATTTTTACGATCTTTTTCATGCACTATTTAAAAAGCTACGAAAACATGATGGACCACCTTTGACTTGAAATTGTTTGTGAAAGTAGAATTATGTATCCGATTTTAAGTTAAAAATGAGACAATTCTTTTTTATATATATAAAAACCAAATAGGTGCCAATTACACAATTATTTTCAAATCCTCGATCATTTATTTTTAAGAGCACTGCGTTCAGTGAACACTATAATATTATAAGTGAATACCAAACTTAATTTATTTTTATCTAGAAAAAATATATATTTTTATTTATTGCATTATTCTCACACTAAACGCAATTTACTAATGAACATTATACAACTGCTTGCTGACTGGATTAAAATTATTTTTTTAATTTAAGGAAATACACATACCTGCATGATAATGAAAAAGTTTGACAGCAGTTCTACATTTTTATCATGGATGAAAATGATGGTTAGTTACACTTTTTATATCATTACTGCGATTTACAACAGGACAAAAACAGTGCAGTAAAATACCTTTAAATCTGCAATTAAAAGAAAGAGTTAGGGGATCAACATAAGAAAAAGTTAATACCTTTGCCGAACATCTTGCAAAAGTATTCACCCCGCAAGCAGATATCAATATTGACGATGCCAGTATCGAAAACTACCTGAAAGTTCCATGTCAATTGTCATTACCTTTTCACCAGCAGCGATCCGCAGACACATAAACCAGACAAATTGACATAAAGCACCTGGTTATGACTTAATTGTGGGAGAAATACTAAAGCACCTCCCTCGTAAAGCAACTGTACTGTTAACAACCATATTTAATAGTATGCTGAGAATCTGTTACTACCCCAGGCAGTGGAAATACGCCCAAGTTATAATGATCGCTAAACCAGGAAGACCGCCTAATGAACCCACGTCATATCGACCAATTAGTCTTCAATCACTATTGTTCAAAATATTTGAAAGACTTCTTCTCACCAGAATTGAAGAAATAGTGCCATTAAACGACCTAATCCCTCAACATCAATTTGGATTTAGGCAAAACCATTCCACCATTCAACAGTGTCATCGAATAGTAAATAAAATCAAGGAAAGTCTGGAAGAAAAGAAAATGTGTGCCTCTGTTTTCCTGGACGTACAACAGGCATTCGACAAAGTATGGCATCAGGGGCTTTTCTACAAGTTAAAAATGCATATGCCAAACCAAGTGTACATTCTACTAAAATCATATCTAACTGACAGCTATTTCCAAGTTAAATCTGAGAATACTTTATCGGATCTACATCATATAAAAGCAGGAGTACCGCAGGGCAGTGTTCTTGGGCCCTTTCTTTATATTTGCTCTTTACTTTAGATATCCCATTGTCAAATTCTACTACAATGACTACATTTGCAGATGACACGGCGATTCTTTCATCAGACTTAAATCCAGACAGAGCATCCGAAAATCTACAAAACCATCTTAACTCACTACAGGACTGGTTAAAGAAATGGAAAATCAAAATCAATAGTGAAAAATCCACTCAAGTCACCACGACGAAACGAAGTACATGCCCTCAAGTCACTAGAGATAACACACCGATACCTGTAAAATCTGAAGTCAAATATCTTGATCAAAAGGTTACATGGAAAACACATATTAAGGCCAAAAAAATAACTACTATACCTAAAGGTTAAGAATATGTACTAGTTAATGGGTAAAAAACCCCAATTATCATCAGAAGTTAAAATACTCATATATGAAACTATATTAAAGCCTATTTGGACCTATGGCATAGAACTATAAGGGTTGCAGCAAAGCATCGAACACCAAAATACTCCAAACTTTCCAGTCGAAAATGCTTCGAATCATAACAAATGCTCCATGGTATGTATCTAACCAAACCCTCCACGAAGATCTTGGAGTTCCTTTCATAAACGATGTGATTAGCAGATATGCCACCAAATATAGAGATCGTATTAGTGATCATAACAACCAGCTCATCAGGGAATTAGTAACACAGCCTTTGGTGAACAGAAGATTAAAAAGACAATGGCCAGTAGACCATAGGTGAAGACAGGTGGACCATCACTGGATGGTACCCAACTCAAGACCAGCAGTGCACACAAACCATTTACTTTTTACTCTGTAGCATAATTAGAGTAGA
Source organism: Rutpela maculata (assembly GCA_936432065.2). Lineage (NCBI taxonomy): Eukaryota > Metazoa > Arthropoda > Insecta > Coleoptera > Cerambycidae > Rutpela > Rutpela maculata. The sequence goes on along the minus strand of OW386290.2, from coordinate 54,757,091 downwards.
TTGTAAATAAGCAATAAAAGTGAATTAAAAAAAAATATAGGTAAAATAACAAGTGCCATAGGAAGTTTTGGATTAAATCATTGCTTCTAGTAAAATTTAAACAATTCTTGTTTCAATATTGAAAATTTCTGCTTTTTCCCTTATTATCTCCAGTCCTAGTAATCGTATTGCAAAAATACCAAATTGTTCGCATTAAAATTAAAAAAAAAACTAGACAATTCAAAAAACTTTTTGACAGTGTGTTAATTTAAAAAAAAAATAAAAATCACTAAAAATTGCAATTTTGGATAATTTAATAAATATAATGTAATAATGCATTAATTTTAACGAAAGTTGGTGAAACTATTCTCTTTATTGAATAAGACCTTCCTGTTAAATTTTAGCGCAAAATATTTATTTAGACGGTTGAAAATAAAAAAAGATCTCGAAATTTCAATGGCTTATTATTTAATTGCATCGACTCGTAGGGGATATTTTCTTTACAAAATGTAGGTTTTTACATGTATTTTACAACTTAATCAATTTTTCTTAATTTATTTATAATTTCCAAAATTATCAAACGAATTACGAAAATACATATATAACATTTTTGTAAAAAAATAATGATCTACTTGCATTTGGGGCCAAGACACGTCAATTCCATAGTTATTATAAAATATACAGAAACATATTTCGAAAAAAAAAAATGTTAATACTCTTTATCCATTATTCATAGCATTAATATAATGCTTAAATTTTCTCAATCCAATATGTCTATAAAAATATTTTGAAATACTAATTTCTTAATTTACAATTAGCACTATGATGCAAATAAATGGCCATTCTGATGACGTATTGCATAAAAAGTAGAGCCCGTCTCTATTGTAATGAATACGGGAAAGACTCTTGCAGGAAGTTGTGTGTCCTATAAAATTGCTTTTATAACTTTTTCTTGTACCTTACCGATATAATGTCTTAACAATTTATTCCACACATCAGATGTGTGTCTCAATTGTTTTGTTAACTTACTTTGACATTTTGCGTATACTAATATACACATCGATCCTTCTACTATCGCAATATTTTCTAAAAACGCACGCTAAGATCAAGCATTACTGTCGAAGAGAAAGGAATAATTTTGTAACTAATAATAACCACATATTAAAAAAGTATTTAATTTTTGTTACATTAAAATAATAACAAGGCAATAAGGAAAACGTTCACTTTTCGAGTTTTATCTAATAAATAATTTAATATATGAAATTATACCGTTTTATGGTCCAAAAATAATTTTATTAATAATTACAGGTATATCGATTTAATGATGATATATAAAAATATAAGAAATAACTAGTTACAGTGTTAACCGCGCAGAATAGCATTCGGCTTTTTTACTTCCTTTTTACTATCTTAAATCTGGTAGTAATAAAGAAACGACTACCTACCGAAAAACCACAAACACTAGTTACCTTAATAACACGAATAAACGCTATTTAGGTAATCTCAACTGAAGCGGAAAAAGTCAATAATGTTTCTAATAATACGCTAGCGATGAAAAAATTAAATCCATTTATAGGACTATTTCGATCTGTAACGAGTTAAATTAATCGGTGCCATGTTTTAAGGAAGTACGGGAGATAAAATCGTTGACAAAAGTTGATAAATATTGAGATCTCAAAATAAACAGATGCTAAAGGCGCTTGGGCTTGCGGTCTTAAAACAAAGCTGCCATTAATTAACAATGATTCGTAAAGGTTTTATTGTAAATATTTATGAATTCGCGGTTTGGTGGAGTCAATAGAGGCTGAAAATATGCAATATTTCGGAATAATTACGGGAAGCTTCGATTTTCCTAAAACCTCTTCATATCACTTTTACATAGCTTAAAACAAAAAGTTATAAACATATAATCGTGAGGAAATTGTTTATTAATTATTTAAACAAAAAGAAACTATTTTTTAACAAAATTGTTATAAGTTGAAAAATTTTAAAGCAATTTAATTCAAATTGACATATAAGGGGGTTTTCGAGGTCGCTGAAACAGATTATGATGTCCAAAAAAGGTAATTCAAAATGGCTGATCCAATATGGCCGACTTCCATCAAGCAATAAAATATTTCAAAACACTATTCAATAAAAACACAATTTAAATATTCACATAAAAACTTAAAAAGAAGCTGAGATAACGTGATATTGTACATAGCATTACAAGATGATCTGTGAAAAAATTCCCAAACTAGTTTTACAATGCTCTGCGGACACACACACAGCGCTGCGTGCGGGGCAGGTGATATGTACTGCTTGCCGCGAAGATGTTTTACTTTCAATCTCTTTCTATTAGTCAAGCATTATAATTTGACTCATGGCCCTGTACCATGTGAATATTTTTAATATGTTTTCGATATTTTAAACAGGATGAAAATTATAGAAACAATCAACATTGAGTCGATTTACTGAAAAAACATGATTTTTTCAATATTTCGTGAAAAGTATAGAAAGTAGGTATTTTCTTAATAAATAAAAAGTGTGTAAGTTGTGATTTGCATAATACCTAAATAATATTCTCTAATCATGATAAAAGCAAATAAATAAAAAACAATTAATTGTAAAAAATAAATCAAGAATAGGCTTGTAAATAATGAATGAATGTTTCTATACTCTACTGATGAGAACTAACGAGTTAGAAAAAACTTGTACAACTTTTCTAAAGTTGAAATCGAATGTAAGGTTCAATAATTGTTGTGAATGACTGAATTTCAATAAATAATTTAAGCATTTTCAGTATATATTTTTTTCCTTAAAATGCCAGGAATCCTATCATGTAATTCAATACTTCGTCAGTATTAGCTAGAAGAGTAGTTGTTTTGATTGTTTTTCTAATAATGAGTGTTTTAAAATGTTTTCCTAAGTAGTATATTAGCGTGACCAGATTAAGGTACCGTACCAATATACAGAAAGTAGATACTTTCATATTAAATAAAAAAGTGTGAATGACTAAATGTAAATAAATCATTTAAATATTTTCAATTTTTTTTTCTTTAAAATGCTAAGAATCCTATCATGTAATTCAATACTTCGTCAGTATTAGCTAGAAGAGTAGTTGTTTTGATTGGTTCTCCAATAATGAGTGTTTTAAAGTATTTACCTAATTAGTATATTAGCGTGCCCAGATTAGGGCAACAATAAACAGAAAGTAGGTATTTTCATAATAAATAAAAAGTGTGTAAGTTGTGATTTGCATAATACCTAAATAATATTCTCTAAAAGTATAGGTTTATATACACTCCAAAATTTTGTCATCATCAGATTTACTTGTTTATTTTGAGTCCTACTATAAAAGTATGCTGCATAGGTAGGCTAAATAAATTTTTTATAAAAGTTATTAACGTTTATTTTACTCATAACTTCACGAATTTTAGAGCAAAATTTTTTCTCTTTAATTTCCGTTAAAAAAGAAAATTTGTAATTTTTAAGGTAAATCCACTTGAAGCATCTTAAAGTACACATTTCAAGCTTTAACAATCGCACCTACAGAGATCTAATAACGCGATTTAAACCAGATAAATAGGTGGTTAAAGTTAGTTAAGTATATATATCGAATTTTATCATTTTCTCAAAATTTTGAAATTTTGGAAGTGTACATCTTCAAAAATAATTTTTTGTGGTTTTTTTCACTCATTGGATCTTTTATACACTACTTCAAGAGTAAAATGTGAAAGACCCAAGTTTCCATCTTTAAATTTTCAGAAATGGTAGAGCTTTTACCCATTTCATCGCAAATCTCTTTATGTTCCGACATATATGTACTATTCCTACATATATTCATCTATATATTTCAAAAAAATATAATAATCCAATAGCTACACGTTTTTTCTTTCATTTAAGCTTTTGTGAGGTCAATTTCATTAATTAGTTCAAAAGTTACAACAAATTTAGTGTAGCGCGCCCGAGGCCGTGCGCGCTTCGCGCTCCCTAATTACGTGTCTCCTTGTTCCATTTTCGTGCGTTAAACAAAAAAATCTGGAGCCTACATTTTTGATCGCACAAAAAAACTTCATATACATTTTTGATATAAAATTCCCCGTACTTTTGAATGGCGCAATTATTTTTTGAAAGAAAAAAAAATATTTTAAAATATATTTGACAAAGGCTGGTTGGTATTTTGCAACTAATTTGTTTAATAACAAACGCTCAAGGGCTACTGTTGGTAACTTTTGGTATGTTGCTCCCGATATGTTCAGAGATGTATTGTCAAAAGTTACCGCTTCCCGGAATTTTTCCGAAGTGAAAATTTCCACTCCTAGTTATTATAATAAAACGTTGTCAATTTTACAATAATTTTGGTCGGGGAGCCCTCCCTAGCTGTACATGCACCCCCCCCCCCCAATCCTTGGGGACAACGTTTTTCATAAAGATTGAAGCCTAAGGAACAATTTAAGACATGTCCTAAAAAAAAAACTAGCTGTCCTTTCAAATGGCGGCCATATGTTAAAAAAAACTGTTGTCGATCTTGTTTTTGTCATTTAACACAAAAACTAAATAAGATGGACAAACACTTTTTTCACAAAAAAACAACGTGCATAACATTTTCTACAAATTTGTTCCTATACAATATTTTGATAGGAGTTACCATTTTCCAGATAAATGAGTCCAAAGTTAAGAAAACATGGAAATTCATAGATCGGTAAATCACTCAGAGGAAATAACTGTGACGATTATTGTAAGGCGTATAATATAACTTTATATTATTAACATAACAAAAAATAGAATAAACTGAAAAAAAATTATTAATAATAATAATATTATAATTTGCAGACATTTATCTCGAAAACGGTAACAATGGTATCTGGAAAACGGTAACTCTTATCCAAATATTGTATAGGAAAAAAATTGTAGAAAATTGTGTGCACTTTGTTTTTGTCTAGAAACTTTTTCTCCATCCTTTTTAGATTTTGTGTTAAATGACAAAAACAATATTTGCAATTTTATATTGAATTTTATATTTTATTTTAAGAGCTGAATCATTTATCTGAAAAATGGTAACTCCTATCCAAATATTGTATAGGAACAAAATTGTAGAAAATTGTATGCACTTTGTTTTTTGTGCAGAAAGTTTTTCTCCATCTTTTTTAGTTTTTGTGTTAAATGACAAAAAAATATTTGCAAATTTATTTTTAAACGGACGCCATTTTGAAAGTGCAGCCAATTTTTTTTTGGGGCATGTCTAAAATTGTTCCTTAGGCTTTAATCTTTATGAAAAACATTGTCCCCAAGGATCGGGGGGGGGGGGGGGGCTGCACGGATACTTAGGGTAGGCTGCCGTAGTATTTGGCAATGAGTGTACCAAGTTTGCAACTGACAGAAGCAAACATTATTTGGTTGTTTTGGAAGAAATTATCCACATGAATGGTCAGTATACGTCATAAAATAATTGAAATTGAATTGAAATAATTTTCGTCAGGTTAGATTGAGACATTATGGCCATGGAATAATTTTCTGAATTTTGGTTCTTTGAATATAATAATAATAATAATATTATTTACCCCAAAAAAATATATACAGGGTGGACCATTAATAATAGTAGGCCATAATTCGAGGGTAGATTCTTTGGACTAAAATATGAGGAACTAACCAAGCATGCTTTAGTAAATTGTTGCTGTCGAAAAAGATACAGGGTGTCAAAATTACATATTTTTTTTTATGTGGAAGCCACATCGAAAATTTACTCTAAGTTGCAGCAAATAGTCCACAAGAAAGTCAGTGAGTTTTATAACACTGTTCTTTTCTGCAAGTGAATTATCTGTATTAAAGCCCCCAAAAAGGACAACAAATATAGCCCGGTTATTTTATAAGACACGCCATTTTAAAGGTAAGATTGGAGCAAAAGCGAATCTACTAATTAAATAAAAAAAGTAGCTTATTACTTCAAAGAAAGGGAATAAATCCCTGTCCGGGATATACAAAGGTAAAATTCGTAAATAAATATTTTTGAAGAAATAGGTAGTTAAAAATAACAAAATTTATTACAAAGATAAGGTACCGGTTGAGCAAAGAGATATAAACAGGGTGTAGGCAAATAAAATGTGCCGACGATAATAATATTCTACAAACGAAAGTACACACAGAGAGACAGACATACATATTTTTGCTGCTCTGTTTCAAAAGCTGCTGATACAAATATGGCAAATACTCACCCTACCTGAGGAATGGAATACGGGGATTATCTGCCCCATACATAAAAAGAGAAATGTGCTAGAATGTTCAAACTATAGAGGTATCTCCCTGCTTAACAGGGGATACAAAATCCTGTCCTTGATACTTCACGACTGACTGGCACCCCACGTAGAAAACATTGTCGGTTCATACCAGAGAGGCTTACTGAAGAACAAATCTACCACCGATCACTTATCGACCATCAGACAAATACTTGAAAAAACGACAGAATTTGGCATTGACTGCCATTACATATTCGTAGACTTCAAAGCAGCTTATGACACCATCTTCAGAACTCAGCTATATCTGGCTATGATTGAGCTGGGAGTACCAAGAAGCTCGGTAGAATTAATCAAACTGACAATGAGAAAACTCGAATGTAAAGTGCGAGCACAAGGGGACTTGTCAGACCCATTTAACGCCAATAGAGGCTTACGCCAAGGAGATGCATTGTCATGTGCGTTGTTTAACCTTGCTTTAGAAAAGGTTATAAGAGATTCAGGACTAAACTTAACCGGCTCAATATACACTCCAAGTTTACAAATATTGACATATGCTGATGACATCGTAGCGATTGGAAGAACCCAGCAAGAAGTGATCGAAGCTTTCACACGTATAAAAAACTCTGCAGAAAATATGGGACTCATTGTGAATTTTCAAAAGACCAAATATATGTCGGCAGCATACATACCTAGAATGCAAGTAAACAACATAAAGATTCACAATGAAGCTGTCGAACTTGTGGAAGAATTCATCTACTTAGTGTCGCTTGTTGAGTATAAAAACAATACATCCAAAGAGATAAAAAAAGAGAGATAAAAAGAATATGCGTTGCAATTTTGGCCTAGCTCCTCAGTTAAGATCAAGATATATATCAAGAACAACAAAATGTAAACTCTACAAACCAATAATACGCCCAGTACGCACATATGCCAGGATATAGCCAGGATTCGAACCCGTGACCCCGTGGTCGCAAGCTTAATGTCTTAAGCACTACGCCACCGAGCCGGGTAGAAAGAAAAGTCTTCAGGCTGATATACGGAGGAGTCAACGAAAACGAACTATGGAGGAGATGATATAACTTTGAACTTTACCGACTCTTCAATGAGCCAGATATCGTCAAGAATCATCAAAATAAGCCGCCTAAGATGGGTAGGACACGTAATGTGGATGGAAGACAGCGACCTACTAGAAAAGCCATGCTAAACTTAGATACTTAGATAATGTGGAAGAAGATCTGAACGTGGTTGGAGTGAGAGGATGGAGAAGGAGGACCCTCGACAGGGAAAGCTAGAAGGAAATCCTGAAGCAGGATAAGGCCCACGAAGGGCTGTAGCGCCATCTATGATAATGATTTACAAGACAAATGGTGTTGTTAATATTTTATAAACTACTTGGTAAGATTCACCTTTGTTAGTTCAATACTACTATTAAACATATACAGGGCTCAAATTCTAACCCTTTCATTTTTTGAATATCAAAAACTTTAACGGAAGAGACATCTGCTATCAAACAGATGCTGATTTTTTAAATATTTTTGACTACTACAAAACGTTCCACACCTAAAAATATATAAAGTGTTAAATAAAATAGGTACTATACTATGTCCAAAATTCATTTTCAAAAGTTGACGGGAAAAAGTTTCAGGAGAATTATTCGCTTTCATCATGCAATTTTTTCCAAAAGATAATCAAAATATGACACCAAATAGACGGTTTCTGGTAGAAAATAATGTGAGGGAGATCATTAATAGGGAGTAGGTACCCGGTTTCTCCCTTGGCAATGGCGTCAAACAAGTACTCCATTTTAAAACTAAAAAAAAAGAGAACATAACATAAATATTATTTTTTTCCTTAAAATATATTATATATTTTTTTAATTATCAATAGTATATCAACCACATGTCAAAAGTATTTTGAGATTTTGCGTCATACACGAAGCATTTTGGCGTGCGCAGCTTCAATTGCAACCGATGTGTGCTGATAAGTAAATAAATTTGTAGATACTGCAGAAAACAGTAATAAAATATTGAATAAACAAGCTCAGATTTAATTTAAAATTCATCACTCTGTCGATAATCTAGAATAACTTATTAATTTTTAAACGCCTTGAACGGTTAAAAGGTATATGAATTTTAAAATATCGATTTACATAAACGATGTTGCTCTCAACAACCCAACTGTTATGTATCTCATCCACAACATTATGCAGTTTAAACATGACAACGGTTGCAACAAAATTCGCAAACAAGGCGGATTGGAAATATGCTTATTCATAAAAGCACATTTACTATTTAACTTGAAATGGAAAATCAACCAAAATCATTTATAGAAAATATGATTTGTTTATAAACTAAATGCATCTACGACGAGAATCACAATTCATAAATAAATACAAATATAATTATGATTTAATGACATTTCCCGATTTGTGTACTTAAATGATTTAGTAATAATTCCTGAATTCACCGACTTTTTGTCTTTTAAGAGAACTTTTCTGACCTCCCATTATTATGCTGAAATAAAGATAGTATAATACTTATATCCAGAATTAACTCAAACATTTCAAAGTGAAGCGCTTCCACTAGGAAAGCTCGTTACCAAGAGCTTCAATAATGAAATTCAATAGCCCGCAAATCGTGTTTGATATTGTTGATCAGTACTTTCAACTGACACAGTGAGGCCTACGGTCGACCAGACGTTTTAACTTTGGCGACACGTCAACCTTTGACGATAATAACACAGGTCTACAAAAAAAGATTTTGTCCTAAGATTCTAATCTAACATTTCTGAAGTATTTTGACGCGGTAAAGCTGATTTTGGACACAACAAAATTTTCTATCGTGTCAGTTTCTCTCTACCGCCCCCTTTCATCACCTAAGAAAAAGCAAAAAAAAAAAGTCTTGTCCTAAGATTCTGTCCTAAATTTTCTAAAGTACTATGACCAGCTGAAACCAATTTTGGACACAAAAAAATTTTAGGAGATGAAAGGAGATGGTAGAGGGAAATTGACGTGATAGAACATGTGTCCAAAACTGGTTTCAGTAAAGTTAGATCAGAACCTTAAGACAAGACCTTTTTTTTGTAGATCGTGTGTAATTAATGCAGCTGCAATGATCTACTAATTCTTTACCCGTCCGAGATTCAGTTGTTATTACGGTTCAGTGCAATACGTAGTGCAGTAAATAATGATAAGCGAATTTATTGGATTGAACCATCAGTTATGATGGGCAGACCTCTTTACACTTTCCCTAGATAAATATACAGCTTTAACATTTTAAAATCCAAATGGTTATTCCAAAGTTGAAACTTACTTTCGAAAAACTACAATCCTCGTCGAAATACGGTCAAAAATGCGCTACATTGAAAAATCATAATTCAGTTATTGCGGTTGGAGTTCTTTTTCTCCCAATTTATACGAAATTTAGGGTATTTTTAACCCCCGACCTCAAAAGAAGGGTGTTATAAGTTTGACGCGCATGTTTGTATGTTTGTTTTTATTTGAAAGAGTATTTTGTCGAGAAGGTTATAGGCCATATTAGATTTTGATGTTTAGTCGCCATCTTGAACTCGCCATGTTGAACTTCTCTGGAAACTGTCCGATTGAAGTAAAATTGAAAATGTGCAGACAATTATGGTAGCCGAACATGATTTAGGCCTCATTTTGATTCGGTCATATGAAACTGGTACGATTAGATACATTGATCGGGAGTTTTTAAAATTTTTCAATTTTACTTGTAACTCAAATTTGAACCTTTCACGAATGATCATCAGACAAAGGTATTTCAGCGTATTTATAAAAATTATGAACAGCACGATTATCAAAATCATTAATTTTCGTACCTCCAACAGCAAAAACATGCTTAATATTGTTAAATCTTTAAAAAACAAAAAAGTTCGGAGAAGACGAAAGGATCCCGCACAAAACCAATGGAAAAGGCAAATCGGTCAAACCGTTTCAAACTCCGGGAAAAGGTAGTTCATATGATGCTGAACAAAAGCTCTAATGGGCACAACCCCAAAAAATGAAGTTTTCGAAATAATGGGGGTGAAAAGTTGAAAATCCGATTGGTCCAAACAGATGGTATAAGTTATCCATGGCGAGTTTTGCACCAGCCCGGTACACCAATCTCTGAAAACCTAACTTCACCACCCTTGTATATAATTGCAAATAAAATGGATTTGTAGCAGGTTATTCGTGACAATGCTTATGAAACCGACGCGCGACCTTTAAAACATTTATTTCAAAATCGAAATTCGGAATATTATTTTGGGGGCCTGTAATAAACAAAATATTTATTATATAGTAGAGTAAACTTTAACTTGGCGGGTCCAAAGGTCGCTTCATCATATAAACTAAGAGAATCAGACATAAGAGACTAGTTTCTATCTGCGTCATTGCAATGGTTCCGTGCGCATCGCATATCAAATCGTAAGTTGTGTTACCATCTCACACACACCCGGCAAGTTAAGGTACCCATTCACATACAGTTCGCCTGCAGTCTAGAACTGCCGATTTGCATATCGTCAGTTAAAATTTGTCAATACACATACAGGCCGCCGATAGGTTTGAGCCTGCAGTTTAATTGAATCGTACGATAGACTGATGTGTATGGACAAAAATCGACAGTTTGAATGTTAAGTTCCCAACTTTAAACCTGTTGAAAGATTTCGTATTAATTTTATATCAAAATGACAGAATCGAGTAATACTACTGCGTCTTTAAACGAATTTATCGTTTTATATAGGCAATTGCCTTGCAATTGCAAATGCCATCCATTCTGAGATAGTTTTTAAGGTCATTTTTGGCATTACTTCTTAACTTTCGCACCTATGTCATATGAGATAACGTATCACGTTGCAACAACCAAATTTTTACCCAAAAACGTTTTTTTGCCTTTGTTAATAATAAAAGTACAAGAAGTGGTGCTAGCTATGTTCTTCTGAAAAACATTGTTCACTACTGATTACTCCATGAGAACCGCTCGTGTGTGTGATGAAATCTCAGTTCGCCTGCAGTTCAAATACTGTCAGTCTGAAAACTGAGGGCCGCATCGTTTGAATTAACTGAATAGTGTGTGGCTCGAAGAAGTTTAAATCCTCAGTTCAGATCGTACAGTCCTAGGACTGCAGACGAACTGTATGTGAATGGGTACCTTTAGAGTTTACTTGACTATACTAAAATACGTTTTTCGTATAATTCACAATTATTTTAGCGAACCGTGTAGAAGAAAATTAGAAGCTCTAGATTCTTGACAGTAGTTGGTTTATAGAATCTTAAGTTTAATATCAAATGTAAATTAAAACATTCTCAGTTGTGATCAAATCATAACCACAACACTAGGAGTCACATAAATGACAACCTTCTTACATGCAGGTTTAGCATGTTTGAGAAACGGCCTTGCTATTATAGCATGAATAGAATAGAATAAAAATGTAAGAGGTATTTAACTTATTTGTTGCAATTGAACCTTATACCGGGTGGCTCAGCCGATAGGGACACTCTTGTAACTTTTGGATGGGCGAATGGATTTTTTTCAAATGTAGTGTAGTGATATGAAGTAGACACGATTTTCAGCAAAAACACGTCGATTTAGTTTTCGAGGGGGAACTTCAAAACTACTGTATTGAATTATGCCTTCCACCCCTTCACCCCCAGCTACCCCAACTTTATAATTTTGTGACCTATCATTCATTTTAAACCGCTTCAAAAGTTCTATCCGTATACCAAAAAGAAATGAAATTGTTCGATCCGTCTCTGAGATAAAGGCATAAATTAATTCGGTAATGATTAAAAATAAGTAGACAGAAAATCAGAAAATGTGCGCTCCATTATTTGGTAAACAATAATACGGCCTATTTTCGAATTTGGGATGTCTGTCTATATTATTTAGTTATTCTAGCTTTGAGATCATCAATCTCTTCTGATTGAGTTTTATAAACAAAGAAAGAAATCAAATGTTTCATCCAGTCATTGCCTCATGGGAAGAGCGTAATGAGGAGCATAACGTTTCCGTCTTCATCGGTCTGGTTTTCGAGCGATTGAGTGATGAGTGGATTTACTACATTTTCTAAAGTTCTAAATAGTGGTCCTCAGTAAGATTTTATTCAATGAAAATAGGCCCGGTTATCTCGTTCCCCAGAATACCTGCCCACACATTGATCTTCTCGGGATACTTGTGTATGATCCACCTGAAACACATGTGGGTTTTCATTGTCCCAATACCTACCATTGTGTTTGTTAACAAATCCATTCAAGAAAAATGTCAATTCATCGCTAAAGCAAATATTTTTTAACAAATTTGGATTGTCTGTGATTTCTTCACAGAACTGTATCCTTCTGTCATAATCATCTTCACTGAGTTGTTGATGAATTTGCATTTTGTATGGAAAGAACTTATTTTCTCCTGAGCACCTTATGTACAGAACCAACAGAAATCTGAGTTAACTTGGCTATTTTAGGAATAGTATTAGGATCCATAGCCAAATGACCAAGAACTTCGGTCTGCGTTGCCTAGTCCTGAATTTTTGGTAGATAATTTTTTATATTATACACACCGAACCAGTATCGCCAAATTTCCTAACTAAATTAAGTACATACTGGTGGATTCCACGTTTACCAGGGTGTCTATCGTTGAAAACTGGAACTGTGCATAACGATGTTCACTTCCTTAAACGTAGATAATATCTGTTATCTCTGCCAAAGTATAAACCATTTTTGAAGAACTGTTTACTGTTGTATTAAGAAACCACACTAAACACTTAATTATAATGATCTTGTATTTTACACCATTTTTTTTTTAATTTTGCTTTTACCGCGAAAGCGGATCAAACAATTTCATTTCTTTTTAGTATACGGATAGAACTTTTTAAGTCGTTTAAAATAATGGGGCACATGATAGAGGGTACAATTCAAAATTATAAAGTTGGGATGACTGGGAGTGAAGGGATGGAACACAAAATTCAACCAGCATTGGTTCTGAAGTTCCCCCTCGAAAACTAAATTTGAAATTTGGTACCCTACCATAGTCGACCATTGCGGGTCCGAAAATAATAATTTCAAGGTGGCGGCACTTCCGGAAATACCGGAAGTCGATACCAACTTGCTTATTTTAAATGGAACACCTATATATTTTCGACTTTTTGAAATGATCATAAAATTCTGAGTCAAAACATGTATCTAAACCGAGCAGTTTCGGAGATATTTGACATTTTATAAAAAATTTGACAGGTGCAACGGTTTGCAAGAACTGTTATAACTTTCTTCGTGTAGGAGATCCTTATTTGCTCTTTGGTACGTAGAAAGAACACAAGATGAGCTACTCTCTACAAAAAAAATAGATTAAAAAATAGTATACCCAGTGTTTTTTTTTTCACGTTACATTTTGTCAAATTCAAACCTCAAAAACTTGTTTATTTCAAATGGAACATCCTGTATTTTTTACATCAAATTATGTTAAATTAAATTCCCTTTTTTCTAGTATAAGCATTGTAGGGGTTAAAGTTACAACTTTTCGAAATATTGGCGATTTTCTTAAATGTCCAAAAATTTTTAATAAAAATTGCCATCAACTTATCCATGATTAGAAACAATCATTAATGTCAGTCATTATTTTATGTTAAAAAACACCAGCACGTTTAAATTACACCCACGAAGACTTTTATTATTTATGAAGAATGTGATAAAGTAATACCAAGAACATGTAACATATTTGCTACTCGATACCCACAAGAACAGAAACCATCCACCATCTACTGTAAACCGCATATTGGATAATTTTAAAATATTTGGGTCTATCAAATGGCACGTGCTAAACTTTTTTATGGCACTCGATGTAGAATTAAATTTGAGATGAACTTATATCAGCATGTCCTATGTCTAACACACGTACTTTGAATTTTTCGCAAGTTTTTGTTGAAAATTATAATTTATCCAAAAAAACGTAGAAGCCTATGAAACAATTGAAACAATAAAGTTGATATCGATTAGCAAATGTGTTACATGTTCTTGGTATTATTACTTTATCAAATTCTCCATAAATAATAAACAAATCTAAAAGTCTTCGTGGGTGTAGTTTAAACGTGCTAGCATTTTTTATCAAAAGAGAATGACTGACATTAATGATTGTTTCTAATCATGGGTAAGTTGATGGCAATTTTTACTAAAAATTCTTGGACATTTAAGAAAATCGCCAATATTTCAAAAAATTGTAACTTTAACCCTAACAATGCTTATACTAGAAAAAAGGAAATTTAATTTAAAATAATTTGATGTAAAAAAATACAGTGTTCCATTTGAAATAAAAAAGTTTTTGGGGTTTGAATTTGACAAAATGTAACGAGAAAAATAAAACACTTGGTATACTATTTTGGAATCTATTTTTTTTTTTTGTAAAGAGTAGCTCATCTTGTGTTCTTTCTACCTACCAAAGAGCAAATAAGGATCTCCTACACGAAGAAAGTTATAACGGTTCTTGCAAACCGTAGCACCTGTCAAATTTTTTATAAAATGTCATATATCTCCGAAACTGCTCGGTTTAGGTATAGGGTGTGCTACATGTTTTGACTCAGAATTTTATGATCATTTCGAAAAGTCGAAAATATGTAGGGTGTTCCATTTAAAATAAGCAAGTTGGTATCGACTTCCGGTATTTCCGGAAATTCCGCCATCTTGAAATTATTATTTTCGGATCCGCAATGGTCGACTATGGTAGGGCACCAAATCTCAAATCTCTATCTCATCTGCAAGTGGGAAATATTCTAATGGCTGCCTTAAAAAAATCACCCTGTATATAAGAATCAAATTTTTAAATGAGACAACCTGTAGGTATATTTTTCATATTTGGATCCTGCTAGCCAAAATACATATGATCTGACCCTCATTATTATTATTATTTATTTAATTATAAATTTAGTACAAAGAGAATATTATGCATTTTCTTCGTAATTTAAATATCTAATTAAATAACAGGTTGTCCAATAGGAGTTCCATTAAAAAAATAGTTTTCGTTGAAAAACCAATATCGTTGAACTTAATGAAGAATAAATAGTGTTTAATGTTAGTATCCGAAAAGATAATATTTTAAAAGTACTTTCAGACTGATTTTTAAAAAGTTGGGAAAATCGCGATCTTCTATGAAAACTAAAAATTAAAATATCTATATTTTCTGGAAATCAAAATACTATTTGAGGGTCAGGTCATATGTATTTTCGCCAGCAGCATCCAAATATGCAAGAATGTACAGGTTGTCCCATTTAAAAAATTTGAATTTCATGTCAATTGCATCGAAACCGGAAGACGGCCATTTTGGTTCTTTACATCATATCCCATATTACTACACTAAATTTGTTAATGTTTCGACATATTTTCTAGGAATTTACTATATATTATTAATTTTTCTATAAATTGTCATTTTATTTTATATAACTATGAAGATTTAAGAATTCTGAATGGAAACAACCTGAAAATTAGATTTATTGCATTATTAACAGAAGTTTACTTAATTTTTATAAAGATATTTCAACCCGCAGTAATAATAATAATAATAATAAATGTCTTTATTCATTTAAATATATAACAATGTATAAACAAATTTTAAAATCGCGTTTGACACCAAACAGTACAACAAACATGTTATATACTAAATTAAAAGGCGCAAGATTCAGACTAAAATGTCTGCTATTCTTCTTGAACCTTAGGGAAATTATAATTGTTTGGAATTAACTTTGACTAGTAAACTAAAATTTAAATTGGTGTATAACATTTGTAATAATATATACTGATTACGATGAGTAGAGAGCTACATAATTAAGAATTGACAGAATAAGTACATATATACATATACAAAATACCCCTATCCAGAGAGAAGGATATAACTGAAAGATTACTGCCTTCTTTCTTGTTCTGCCATTAATAAATCTTGCACATATTTATAAAATTTCCGGAGCGTCATTGAACTAATATCAATCGAGAGAGCATTTATATTCTTTGCAATATTGAATGTAAAGGATCGTTGAAACATGGCCGTTCTATGTTGCGGAATTGTAAGTTGTTCCTTCCTTCTTATGTTTACATTATGGATGTCCGTTCTGTACTTAATCTTATTATTTAGGTAAGGAGGCGTCTTTTTTATTAATATTTTGTGGTACAGAACATTTGCGTGAAGTTTCCTTCGATTTTCCATATTTAACCACCTCGCCACTGATAATGTGTGGAATATTTTATCATATTTACGGATACCATAAATAAGACGCAAGCACGAGTTTTGCACTTTTTGTATTCGTTTACTATCTCTAACAGTGAGGCAGGGTCCGTACACAAAGTCACAATAATTAAAATGGGAGAGGACCAGGCTGTTACATAATAAAGTTTTCAATTTAACGCTCAATATGTGTCTATGGGAATATAACATTTTTAGGTTACCATATGCCTTTTTCAGCATATGGGAGACGTGGTCAGAAAATCTAAGATCTTTATCAATAATTACACCCAAATTCTTTACTTTTGAAACAATATTGAGCCTGTCCTCCCCCAGTTTAATCTCGATTGTGGTTGGATACTACCAAATAGCAGAACAGATGACTTAGAGGAATTTATACATAGATCATGTTTCTTCGACAGGTTAACCAACTCATGGATGTCCCTATTTATATCAGCAAGAGCTGCTCTACAGTTACCTTTATCAAAAAAGTGATATATTTGGGTGCCATCAGCGTACATGTGAACCTTACATGTGTTCAATACAGAGGGGAAGTTTAGTGTATAAATTGTATAAATGAGTGGTCCCAAAATGGACCCTTGTGGAACACCTCTAGAAATCCTACAGCTATTTGACATTTCTCCCTCCAATATCACTCTCTGAGATCGATCTGCTAAATAATGTTTAATTAAATCTATTGCTGGATGACTCAGTCCAATAAAGTGCAGAATCGAGAGCAGGATTTCGTGGCCAATCATATCGAAGGCTTTACTATAATCAAGTAGTATTAGAATTCCACAGTGCTTGTTATCAATTTCTGTTATTACATCATCAGTGATGTTGAGAAGTGCAGTACCACAACTATAGCCGGGTCTGAAACCAGATTGAGTGCTTGGTAGAATATCATTGAGTATACCTTAATATTTTGTATAAACCGTGACAGTTTGAAATAAATCTGTCTATCTGTCTGTCTGTTCATGAAAACTGAAGTAAATGAATATTCATATCGCCAAGCGTCATCTCACCACGGATATTGAATCGTCAATCCTTTTTAAATCTGGATATATTAAGTATAATGGAGAATATGTCCACATCATATGTCTGTCCGTTTGCTCGGATTGGACTTGTAGTCGAGATAAGTAATACTTCATATAAAAAGTGACACCATCTACTTAATAGTGCCGTCTTAGCTACACGTTACTGCAATTTAACAAGATTTATTGGTTTAGTTTATTGTTACTCTGGCCATTTTCATCATTTACGGGGATAGATGCCGTCAATCAGGTTACCTATGTAATTCAACTGCTAGTTGCAATTCCAGCCATTAACGTGAGTTTATCCGAACAATGTCGGAACAATCTGCTTTTGAAACTTGTAGTATATTCAAACTTCGTATCATTCTTTCTTTATGCATTAACCAAACCTATAAAATGTTGAACAGCTGCCTAGCAAGCACGTCTCCATGATCTGATATATATTTCAATTTTTCATCATATGTATTTATTTATTTATTTAACTAAAATATTCAACGGGTATATAACCCAATTATAGAGATAAGTGAACAACAACAGATAATACATTGTAAGAGAAAATACAAAGTGTACATACTACGTAAATATTCAGTTACAAAGTGATATAAAATAAATAAATCGCGAATAAGAAATGTGATTGAAACATCATAAGAGAAAAGACAAAGAAAAATGTAGCATCGATTTAAAGGCGTAAGAAACGAATATACAGGGTGTTTCATGACGAACTACACATACATTTAAGGGTGACAGAAGACCCCCTTGCCTGTTCACGAACGGCTATAGAAATGTGTATGTAGCGTTTAATTACTGAGATACAGAGTAATAAACTACTTACGCATGGCCAACATTTATTTTATACTAACTACCATTATTAATATTTAAAAAATCCAAACCGAATTTTCATATTTGATTTTCAATATTTCTATAAAAAAAAACACCACACTGTATATATTTTTTCAACATTCAGTGGAAAAATTGTAAAGTCCATACATCAGTAAACAAAGGTATGTACATAGATTTTTGCCGTACCTTAATTTTTGTATTTCAATTTGAGTTTACTGAAATTGTAGTGTATTACTGCATAGATCTCAGAACAGGCATCACTAATAGACTACAAGCTCATCGTAATTTTTAAGGCGTCAAGTAACCCAGCATGAATTATATTCAGTACGATGCTGGTATATGAAACCAAAACTTTAGGCACTATGCTGTCACTTTTGGTCGGTATAGGTGAGTACACAGGTAAATTGAATTTTCCATCCAAAGTGCGCTCTTCAGACAAAATATTCTTACACGGCATTCCTCATGTTTGATAGTTCATAAAAAAATAATCGCCTAGAACCTACTGCCGTACAAAAATAATTGGACTGGAAGCCAGAAGAATTTTTGATTTTCCGAAAATTTTCCCAGGCAAATAGGTAATTTAATACTGCTCGACGTTTGTACAATGAGATTTGTATGCTTTCCTAGATTCATTATTCAGCAATGCCGTACATATTTGGTGTTGCAGGTTGAGAAACCCGGGGCGCAACCCCCTACCTATAGTGGTGGTGATTTGAACCAACATCAAATTCAATGATCTTAATGTATTTTCATGAAACGAAGACATTTTTTGCCATGCCGTACATTTTTCATGGAACACATGGCTGCGTCAGGAAAATCTATTTCTCTCTGAAAAGAGCAATTTTAGGGTGAAAAATTTGTTTATGGCATTAGCATAGTTTGTTAATATACTTAAAATAATAATCAATAAAAACTAAATGCTGTACAAAAAGAATGGTTCCAGATGGCTGGAAAAGTATTTTATCACCCTTAAGATTTTATTTTATTCTTGCAACTATTTTCTACTTCATAAATGTGATTTAGTACTGTACAGCGTTTGTACAATTCAATTTTTACACGTTTTAATGTATCTGTTATTTAGCAATGTCGTACATATTTGCTGGTTATAATAAACCGATCATATTAACTTTGGATACCACGGAATTCCCTATAAAAAGTACAAGTATATTGTGTCATACTTGCATAAAAATCATTCCGCGCTGACAGAGCCAACCCTGACTTTCACGTCACCGAGATACCGAGATAAAATTGCCGAGCTCTGTTTATGAAAGATAAACTGTCCGTCACATTCAATGATTAATATATAATTGCCCCGTTCAAGCAGACAATAAGTCACATTGAGTGGGCTAATATGAACGGCATCACAATTGTCAATTACTATTTGATATAGTCGATAACATTTTGTAGATGCCGTACAGTAATTAATGACCCTAAAGGTCGGTGAAAATGTTATGGTAAATCTCATCAGCTGTGGAAAATTCTAAAAGTAAAAATGTACGGCATCTATTTTTCTTTATATTTCCATCTTTAAAGAATTCAAAATAGCAATAATTTTAGAAATATTACTCCTTTTATTAATACACAGCGCATTTTGAATATCTTTTAAATTTTGAAAATTTCATTTATTTTTTTTTAGTTCATATTTTCATTAATTATAACTGGCTATAATGTACAACGATAATATTTAGTTACATCATGTCAAAAAATCGTTTGCCGTACAGGAATTTGTGATCTTATTGACAAAAGATGAGATTCAACTCCCAAACGTATGTAATTGTTTATTGATATTTATAGTTACCACAATTTTTAGACAGCACAGTTGTTAAAAATTACTGTAGGTGTTGAATAATATTGTAGAATCGATGTCGTACATTTTGCAATGATCTTGCACCATACGGGTCTAGGGAAGTGGTTGCGCCCGGGATTTCTCACCCTGTAACCACCAAATATGTACGGCGTTGCTCAATAATGAATTTATGAAAGCATACAAATTTAATTGTACAATCGCCGTGCAGTATTAAATTATCTATTTGCCTGGGAAAATTTCCGGAAAATCAAAAATTCTTCTGACTTCTGGTCCCATTATTTTCTTTTGTACGGCAGTAGGTTCTAGGCGATTATTTTTTTATGAACTATCAAACATGAGGAACGCCGTACAAGAATATTTTGTCTGAAGAGCGCATTTTGGATGGAAAATTCAATTTACCTGTGTACTCACCTGTACCGCCCAAAAGTGACGGCATAGTGCCTAAAGTTATGGTTTCATATACCAGCATCGTACTGAATATAAAAATTACGATGGGCTTGTAGTCTATAAATAATATCACAGTCTCACAAAAAAAAATCAGACCAGCGAACCCCATGTATTTTCGGTCGCTGAATCCGAATCCGAGGTCAAAAAAAATCGTACACCTCCAAAACCATTAGCTAGAGCTAAAAAACACCCCTTGAACTGGGTAAAAAGAAGACTTAAGCTACGAGAATAGTTGTTACATTTTAATCAATCGAATTATACAAACTAAGATTAAACAGCAACGTACATACAATAGATATGAAACACACCCCCAGGGAGGGGCGAAATCTACCCCCCATATATAAAAAATCGATCCAAAACAGCAATGATTGCTGAAAAAGCTCGAAATGTCTAAGTTTTGTTAAAGTGATAAGAAACTGCATCAGGTCCGACGTAATCTTCAAAAACTGCCCCTAGGGTTGAGAACAACCACCTCTAAGTTTAAAGGACACGAGAAAAACAAGAAAAAACATAAATTTTTATTTTCATGGATGCTATGATAGAATTAGAAACTTACGTACCATCAACGTCCTACAGTGTCAACCCTCAGAGGGTGTGAAAACCATCCCCATTCAAGATTCAACTCGAAAAAGCTCGAAACTCCGGAGGTTTGTAAAGGTGAGAAGAGTCTGCAGTAGTTTTGGCTCAATTATTTAAAACTACCTCAACAGCGCTGCCAAAAAATCACCCCTATCTTAAATGACAAGAAAAAAACATTGATTTAAATGTATTTCCATTTTTATGGATGCTATGATTGGTTAAAATTGCGTAGTACTCAGAGTTAGACTTAGAAAGTCACGTACCACTGTTGTTATTCAATTCCACTCCCTACCTTTCTGGGGGTGTTACTTAATAACATTGATAGGACATGAGTTTCAAACTCTAAGTGCACAACATAATTTTTACCAATCATAGCATCCATAAAAATGTAAATCCGGTTAGTTTCTCTGTTTTTCCAGCATTCTACGGATATAGGAGTGGCATCTCGCAACCCCGTGGGGGTGGTTTTCAAGCACAGCGTCGACCATAGTCTAGTATCTTCTCACTTCCACACAACGCAGGTGTTTCGAATTTATATAGAAGTCACTGTAACTTTTTATAATTAAATCTTACGTAGGGTAGTTTTCACACCCTCTGAGGGTTGACACTGTAGGACGTTGATGGTACGCAAGTTTCTAGTTCTATTTTAGAGTACTACACAATTTCAGCCAATCATAGCATCCATGAAAATAGAAATCTTGTTGAATTTTACGTTTTTTCTTGTTTTTCTAGTGCCCTTTAAACTTAGGAGTGGTTATTCTCAACCCTATAGAGGCAGTTTATGAATATTACGTCGGACCTGATGCAGTTTCTTACCACTTTAACAAAACTTAGACATTTCGAGCTTTTTCAGCAGTCATTGCTGTTTTGGATCGATCTTTTTATATATCGTCCCTCCCTGGGGGTGTGTTTCATATCTATTGTATGTACGCTGCTGTTTAATCTTAATTTGTATAATTTGATTGATTAACAACTATTCTTGTAGCTTAATCTTCTTTTTACCCAATTCCAGGGGTGTTTTTTGGCTCTAGCTAATGATTTTGTGGGTGTATTCAGGGACCGAAAATACATAGAGATACATGGGTCTGGTTCGCTGATCTGAATTTTTTTTTGTGGGGCTGTGTTTTCTTTTTCTTAAAATAATAATTAGACTAGGCCCAAATAATTTGACATTTTGATATCTTCTTGTCATATGCATTAGAACTGGTGTACTTAATTATTAATTTAATCTGCAAATAATTTTAAAAATGGAGAAAGCGCTATTATTTATTTTTATGGATTTTGTGACGGCAACGGTAGAGAAGCCGCAGAGGGATAAC
Organism: Rutpela maculata; assembly: GCA_936432065.2. Taxonomy (NCBI): domain Eukaryota; kingdom Metazoa; phylum Arthropoda; class Insecta; order Coleoptera; family Cerambycidae; genus Rutpela; species Rutpela maculata. Next base: position 54,734,675 of record OW386290.2, on the reverse strand, counting down.
ATATGCAATTTCCTAGTACAAGGGTGCCTAATTATCAGATATTTTCACCTGTTTCGTTACTCAAGGGAGAGTGGGAAGTTTCCATTGTCAAAAGTCGAACGAAATAAGTGTGCGTGTGTGGTGAGGTACGGTACTGGTTTGAGACCTCGGCCGGCGAAGTTAAGACACATCGGGCGAGTCCGCTACTTAGTAGATGGGTGACCGTATCTCATCTCGCCGTCCTGGGTAAGTGGAGAAGTAGCATTAGCTAAAGGCAATTAAAATAAAAAATATGATTAAAAAAATATTATTCGAGACGAAGAATAAGAAACTAACTTGATCAGGAACACACTGAAGTAAGTAGTATCCGAGGCATAAGTACTCAATTAGAAGTTCCTTACGCGCAGGAATGACGGACACAAGAAGGAAAAATTACATCCGTATAATATTCAACGAGTGCAAAGGCTTAAGCAGGGTGTCAATATCTGTACTCATTTGAAGTTCCTATCTCAGTTACTGTTACTTTGGTGCTAGTTGGGATCATTGATCATATGATCTATATGGACGAAATAAATTATTATTATTAATATTAACATTAGAATTAAATAATTAATGAATTAAGAAATACTCCTGACCTTAATTTAATATAGTCTGATGAAGCAAGTTTTCATTTTGAACCGGGCTGTCCACACAAGTGCAGAATTTGGATAGAACAGAATTCGAAACAATTTTACATGAGAGGGAATTCCTAAAGTTAAATGTTTGGTGTGCCACTGATAAAAGCAGAATTTATGGACCATTCTTCTTCGCCGAGAAAATAGTTACTGGTGCTAATTACACTGATGTTACAAATACTTTCTTATCCCAATTGAACTAGGACGTGTAGTTAAATGGTAATGGAAATGAAAGTTTTTTTTTTCGGATCGACCAAGTGGGCCCTACATTCGCCTGACTTAACAGTACCCGATTTTTTTATGGAGATTGCTTTATATAAATTCAGTAATAGTATCCGTATCTAAGTGTTAATTTGGAAAACAGTCGGTGTATCGGATAAGAGAATAATCGAGGTTATTTCCACTTTTCGGCGTTTCGAATAAAGTTTTATTTTTCCTCGGGACTACAATAAAAAATGCAAATAATATAACTCACAATATTACAAATATGGAATGAATAAAAATCAATTTAGTACACATAAAATATATGTCAATTACTCTACAACAACAAATTAAAATTCATTTCAAAATTATTTTGAAAAACGAATTACGAGGGGTAAACCGCTGGCCAGAATTTGTACACTAATGTGCATTTCAATGCACATATTGCACATATTTCACCGCAATGCATTGCTGAAGTATTTAAATATACCAAAATGCATTATTAAGCATTGCAATTCATCGCTGAGACATGGCAATGCATCTGCAAAGCATTGAAATTCACTAAAATGCATCCACGAAACATTGTAATGCTTCGAAATGCAACCACTGTGCGTTGCAATGCACTAAAATGCACCCTTCACATTTCACATTGCATCGATATTCATTGTCATAAGCAAGATATTTTCCCTGCAGTTCAATAAATTCAAATATTTTACTTAAAGTGCCAGTTTCCTAATTCATGTGTAATTTGTGTGAGTTTTAAACAATTTTATATATAACCCGCAAATATCTATTATATAAACACTGAAATAACGTTGTAAGGAGTGTACGCTAAATTGTAGGTGTATGCGGTGTAATTAGATATTTTAACACCGAAGGAACAGAGCGGGCATATGAGGTTAGAATTTGATCTTGTGATCTATTTTTACGAAATTTCATAATTTGAAATAAGAAAAATATGAGTTATCACGACATTGCGGACCCGAATCAATTTTGGGGAAAAGAAATGAGAGTTGTTGGTCGACTGGCTGTTAAAATGCACAAAAGTGGGATTTTCCATTAATAAAGAAGGGCTCCTCGATTCCGTTAAGAAGATTGTAGAAAAATCCACCATTAAAACACCCTTTATTAATAATAGACCGGGAAAAAAAATGGTACTACGCTTTTTTACTACATTCAGTATTAGCCCACGCTGAATATGTAAATAGAGCTAGAGGTACGGATACATAACAAAAATAAGAAATTGGTTTTCTGAGGTTTCATTATTACTTCCACATCCAGTGGAAGTATAGTAACGACAAAAAATTTCTGTCTGTCTGTAACTTTTTTTGTGCGCACGATTACTCTGGAACCGTTTAAGATATTGACTTGAAATTTGGTACACGTATGCACTTTAAGGGGATTTGGAACTAGATTATATTTTCATCTTATTCCGTCGAAAGGTTGGGGGGTAAATCGGGGTAAATGGCGGGGTAAATGGCGGGGTAAATGGCGGGGTAAATAGTTAAATCAAGCAGGTAAGAGTCCATAAAATTGGCATTTGGTATATACACCCCATTAATAAAGGGGATGAAAAAAGATTGTGATTTAGTGTGTGTACAAGAACCAAAAACTTCAAAATATTTTTTTACTTCACTCATTTTATTTACAACCTCTGCAAATGGACAGTTACACCACTTACATTGTACAAATACGAACGGCTTCCAGCAGCCTTAGTTGCAACAGCTCCATCCGGCTGGGGCATTAGTAAAACCGAAAATGGGTGAATGACGTCAGAGAGTTTTTTGAATATTTTCAAATATGTATGTGCCCTTCTTAAAAGAGAAATTTGTCGTGTTTCCAGTCATTATTTTTCTACACAGATATCGCTCACATCTAACTCTAGAACTAAGCTGATTCGGTCGAGAAAATCAATTAATAGTGGTAGCCCTCCACACAAATTCAACCCACATTCTCCAGCCGCTTGATGTGGCTGTGTTTGGACCCTTCAAAAAAATGGGACAGGAAACTGTTTGTAAATGGCGGATTGATCATGATGAAAAAGAAATTTCCAAAGATGTGCCAGTAATGTTGTCAGAGCTCATAAATGATTCTGCAATGCCCAAAAATATCAAGTCCGGATTTAAAGCATGTGGCTTACATCCTTTTGATGCCAATAATGTTGACTATTCGAGAGTCATTATTAGAGACACTTTAACAATCAATAATGTAAATATTCATGAGGTAAGACATCATCTAAAATATATTGAAAGCAAAATCGATTAAAATGCCCTAGCACAATGCCAAACTTAACAATAAAGAAGGCACTGACACTCCCAGGGATTTTCCTCTTCACGTTACTCCTCCTCCTGAATTATTACAAAATCAGGCTTCAATTTCTACCGAATTTACACCAAAAGAGCCACAAAATGACAACCTCTATAACAATGAAGAAGACATTGCTGCCACGCCTTCAACATCATCTATTGTCGTTTCACCTAAGCAGTGTTTTTCAGAAATATTTAATGATGAAACTGAAGAGGCTGGTGAGGGTATTAATGCAGGAACCAATAAACAAGGCACTGACACTCTCAAGGATTTTTCCGTTCACGTTACTCCTCCTCCTGAATTGTTACAAAACCAGTTTTCAATTTCTACCGAATTTACACCTAAAGAATCACAAAATTACAACCTCTATTAGAAAGAAGAAGGCTTTTATGTCACGCCTTCAACATCATCTATTACCGTTACACTTAAGCAGTGTCTTTCAGAGATATTTAATGATGTTATTCCGTGGCCAGATCTCCTGACAAGTGAGTTCAGTAAAACGAATTAAAAGAGCAACAAAAAAAAGAACAGCAACAACTAAAAGAGAAACATATAAAATGGAGAGGGAACTAAGGAAGAAAGAAAAAGAAAGTAAGCAATCTTCAAACATTGCACACAAACATCTGCAAGAAAAAAAGAGAAATTGCAAAGAAAGCAAGGAAATTTGTCGATGACGATTCCTCCGATGAATGTGAAACATATAGCTTATATGAAAGCGATAATGAAACAATGCAGGAATTGTTAACGAGAGAACAAAATGAGGAAATGGACACTCAAAAATTCTTAACAGACATTATAAATATACAAGTTGGGTACTTGTCAAATTCGCCACAAAAATTACTTACATTAAAAAAACATTATGTGAGTCAAATTAAATAATTTTCGCCAATGAATGAATGCTTTATGAAATTTGCAAGAAAATTAACCGAGAAACTTGTAAAAACATCAGCTTTCAAATTTCCCGAAATTGACGATTCCAACTTCATAAGATATTGTCTCTCCTCCCCGAACCAACTTTAGGCCGTAGAGACGAAATCAAATTCCCAGTCGATTTTTCTTATTATAATATTCAATGATAATAATTTAAATAATAATTTTCCTGTGCCTATTTGCCGTTTTCTTCATATGTTTAACTTTTAAGTTTATATTTCTCTTTGTGCTTAAATAAAATATTTATGTAGTAAGTTTCACCTTTGAATTTTTTTTTCAATTTATTTAATTTATTCGTTTCATATATCTAATGGCATTAACCTTTATCAATTTGTTTGTATTCTGTAAGTGGTCATAAGTAAGGAAAACATATGCCCATAACTAGGGATATTATGGCCATAAGTGGTGAAATCTCATTTTTTTTCATGTTTTATTTCTTTTTGAGAAATCTGCATAAGTTATTAAAATGACATTTAAATATGTTAATTGATCATAGTCCTGGAGAGGTTTGTCAATTTTTGCAAAGGTATCAGATAAGTATTTTTCGGTATATGAATATGTCAAGTTCAGAATTTGCTAAAAGTGGCCATAACCGGCCCTTTCACCCTAATTAAATGCAAATTTATAATCAGTCTACACTTTAATTATTCAGAATAATAACTAATAGGAATTAGTCTTGCTTGAATGCAAATAATAAACTTATTTATTACAAATAACCATATAATATTCAATATAATCTACACCTACTTACATTTTTATTTTATTTAACAACTTCTCGATTTTAAAGTTTAAGTTTTTCCACAACCCACACTAGCACTATCAGACTGTAACCCGACCAATACACTTGTTGCTTGCTGCGAAACTGATTCACGCGCATGCACCGTCCTCCTAAATCGTAATAAAATGCAGTACAATTTCCCCACAATGCACAAAAATGCATGTACAAGCATCGAAATGCACTGCTAAGCATTGCAATGCATCGCAATGCTCCACAATTCACTAACAATGCATTTAAATTCACCGTCGGCATTTAAATGCACAAACTATGCATTGCAATTTATTGCAATGCATAGGTCTTGTACACCAAAATGCACCAGCAGTTTACCCCTCGCAAATTACGATGAATAAAATAATCTAATAGTAAGTAATATCCTTACCTTTAGTGAAATAAACCCACAAACATAATTCTTAAGGCAGAAAGTGTCATAATAAAAACAACAAGCAACCCATCCAACGAAAACGTAACATATAATATAATTATTAAATGTAAATGTGATGAAGTGAATATTTCCATACCTATTACAATACTGAGTATCGTAATAAAAATAATTGGCAAGAATTTACTGTGTGAATAAAAACACTCACGCAAGTTTCTTTAGACGAACTAAAAAATGTCTTTAATTCTACTATTTCTTTTAATATTAAATTTTTTTTTGAAACATTAAACTAAAAACGAACTGTATTTTATATGATAAAAAATATATAATATGAACCACCATGTAACAATAATTGTTCATATTAATTATTAATATGAATTACAGTTTCAAAAAAGTGGAACTTTTATATTTTTGCTAATTAAATTATTATATGCAACACTTAAGTTATCTGTGTCAGTCTTCTTATTAACTCTATTATGATTTAAATTAATAAAAATCATTTCACTAACGAGTCTCCGTTGGTAATTAGTTTCATGATCTAAAATACTGATATTATCAAAATTAAAATTATGGTCAGTTGAAAAATGGTGTTGAGCTAGCATAGTTTTCTCCATTTTATTCTTATATTTTTCCTTACAAGAATAGTTGTGTTCCCTAATTCTAGTTTGTAAATGTTGTTTAGTCTGACCAATATAAATTTGATTGCAATCCAGACAAGGAATTCTATACACAACATGGGACTGTAATCCAATGAGAAGTTCATCCTTCATTGATGAAAACAAGTTGTCTACTTTTTAGTGTGATCAAAACGAAATTGATGTTATCGTTGTATAAAATGCGTTTGAAACTCTCAGATAATTCTCTGACATAGAGGAATTTAATATATATTTTATTCGAACTGCTATTATCCTTTTGGCCGGCCCTAGGATCTGCACATCCACTTAAACAAAAATTACACAGGCACAAAAAAAAATGTCGAGTGCTAGAAAGCAGACCTATGTATTCCCATGCATTTCGACCCGCTGAACACGAATCCGATGTCTGTTTTGCCGGATTGGCTCTTGCATTTTTCCTGACTCCAAAAAACACCCTAAGACTGCGCGAGAAATCTCAAACAAGTAAATAAAAAGCTTAAATGGGCTGACTACCATTTCCATACGTATTTTGGAGCGCTGAGACCGAATTTGAGGATAGAATTGGTCGATCAGTTAGGAATTTTGACATAACCTCAAAAAACATCTAAAAAATGCCCGAAAAATTCCAAACAAGTAAATAAAAAGCTTACATTAAGTGATCACTATATCTATGAAGCACTGAAACCGAATCCAAGGTCAGAATCTATGCGCGACGATCGAATATCTTGTAAAATCCATATCTAGGATGAGAACGTACCCAAAAATGACTGAATCATAGCCCGAAATTGACTGTGCTCTACACAATATCTGAACATATAATTTCCGACGTATTTTTACGAGCTGAACACAATACCGTAGTCAGAATTAAAGCACAATCTACAAACTCTATAGAGAAATATCATTTCAACATATATTCTCAGAGATAACTTTTAAATTTTCCTATATATTACTGAACAGTGACATTTTTAGGAAAACATTTTCGGACAAAGTTTGCTCTGTTGAGAGAGGAATATCGTTTGGTCTTAACATTTACTTACACCCTCCCTTGATGATTTTTTACTTTTTTTTCTTAGAGCTGTTTAGAATTGTATAGTTTTCTTTATTCTGTTTGATTGTCATATGCCATTTGTTTCTTTTTCTATTTTTGCGACTAGGACACCTCCACGTAGTGACGGCGGGCAACGATTTATTTTGGCTAAGTTCCTTGGTAAGAAAATCCCGTCATGGCAAAAGTAGAGAAAGAGTTTACGATCCAGGGGAGGGAAACCCCAGTATCGGCGGCCGGTCAGGTTGGGAAAGCGGGACCGCGGGCGTCGTCATCATGCAACCGCAGCTCTAGTGAAGTGGGAAACTTGGCTTCCTATGAGTACAAGAAATTTGCACAACTGTGTAAATAATGCGAATTCCTTCTGTTTTGTTTGTGGTAAATTCGAGGTTCCGAAAAATCGAAAAAAAATCAGCGATAAAATAAAAAATATTTATCTAAAATCTATATGTGATAAGTAATTATATTCATCAACCCGTCTTCATTATGACAATATAAGAGCAAGTGTTCTTTTCCCTATGTACAATATTTTCTAAAGTCTTTTTCTCTTTTTCTGTATGAGCTAGAACAAACATCACTTGATACTAAATTGTCTTTTTCCATAATCGCCGCTAAATATTCTTCCCTACCATTAGATAGACCAAGATTTCTAATAACATTATTAAGTTTATAATTTCACCAAATATTGGGAGTTTTAGTTCTTATCGAACACTCACATTCACTATCTACATATTCACTGTCATCTTCTTGACTTGGATTTTTATATTTTACTTTTTAACGTTCTTTCCATTTGTCCAACATCTTATAAAACATGATGCAAGATACCATGGAAAACCTTTATCCACTATGTCCATACTATAACATTTTAAATAAATATTTTTTTATTTTATCGTTGATTTTTTTTTTTTCGATATTTCGGAACATCGAATTTACTGAAAACAAGGCAAGAATTTTACACAAATAACTTTAAACCAAGAATTCTAAATCTAACAAAACTAAAGGCAAGAAATTTGCACCAAGAACTCTAAATGTAACATATTCTAAGACAGGAACTTTACACAAAGAACTCTATACCAAGAACTCTAAACCTTAATAGTTCTTGCCTTAAGAACTTAACAGTCTTGTCTTAATTTATAATACGTTTAAGTTTTCGGTTTAAAGTTTTTGTCTCAGGTTAAGAATTCTTAGTTTAAAGCTCTGGCCTTAGGTTATGTTAGGTTTAGAGTTCTTGGTTGAAAGTTCTTGGTGTAATGCTCTCGCTTTAGGTTATGTTAGTTTTAATGTTCTTAGTTTAAGCTTTTAATTTATTTGTTTTATTCAGTGTCAGCGCCCCAAATTACGTATAGCTATAGTGATCAGCTCATTTTAACTTTTTATTTACTTGTTTGGGATTTTTAGGGCATTTTAAGGTGTTTGGGTAACACTGAATTTCATGAACAAAATATGGCTTCTTTTATAAGTAAATTAGAAAAAAACGACTATCCTAAAAAATTATGTAATACCATAATGATTCTCCAAGAGTCATAATGGGACAACCGGTATTACAATAGAGTACATTAACTTGGAAATCAATATTAAAATAGTTATCTACCTCATTTTATAAAATATTTGTTCGTAATTTTACACGCAAAACAGATGATTACTTCTAGCATTAGCCCTAGGAACATGGAAGTAGAGTAGCTATACGATATCGTCACAGTAAAGTTTATTAACTAACTTTGTGTAAGATAATGATCGAGTGCATAGCTCGCTTTGCAATTAAGTTACTCATTTGAAACTACTCATAAACTACTTCTTGTGGAATACCTCCGTGTGCACAAGAATTATCTAAGGTGAACGTAGATGATTTAGAAAAAGCGTCGTTGCAGTTTCTCAATGTAGCAAATATGTAGAGTATATTGAAATCCATACCACAGATGTATATTCGAGGTTAGATTTTAAAAAAGTTACAGCAAGCGTAAAGTGCGAAGAGATTTGCAATCTTCATATTACGAATTATGTAACTGACTCTAATATGCAGCTGCTAGTGTTATTGTTGTAGAACCTCCGAGAATCGACCTAAGTCGAAAAATAGACAATAATTCGACTTAGGAAACAATTATTAAAAAGGCAATTTTACAACATAACTAACCATATTTAAGGCACAAAACTGGCACAAAAAGACTTAAACACGCTTGCAGACGTGGGAGGGTACCAAATGTGAAAATTCGAAAGTACGCCGAATTTTGATTTTGACAAGTGCCCCTAAAATATTTTTATATTATATCCGTCAGTGCCAAAACTAAAGTCGATTGTTACTATACGCTCTCCATTGTATGGTGGTTGAGATATATGTCCTCTAGAGGAGGTGTTCGTCCTTGCCCTGTTTGGGTAGGCGGATTCTTACAAATATTAGGTAGGCTATTGCATATTTCTGTATAGCTTTAGATTAAATTAATAAATAGCATTATTTGAATTGTTGCATTTTACTGATTGAATGATTAACTTTAAGCCTGACCTCTCGGGTGCTTTTGTGTGTTGGGTCGGCGCTGAACAACGGGATCCTCAAGGACCCGCAAGTCTGAAATTCAGAACACCGATCAGATCACGGAAGCTGAAGAGAGGCGTTCTAAAAAAGTCAACACAGGCGCAAAGAGAAAATATATATATTTTCCAAAGGTGAAAGACACCGATGCTTATGTTTTTTGAGCAGCTGATTCCAAATACCACGTCAAAAATATATGGTTCGCAGCTTAATTTTTCTCAAATTGACATTTCATCCCTAAATTCTGGGTTAAATGGCTATTAAATCTAATAATACGACAGGCGTTGAAATGAAACTTCTGAATCGTTAAAATGGCTCTAGTCACATACTCCCAACGTTCTATCATACCACGGAAATTATGGTGGTGTACTTTTTCCCCCAAAAAAACTACTTGTTCTGATTTTTCCATAATACGCTTATGAGGACTTGACAGATCGGGATTATTACAGGGAATATTGATAAGTCGAGTATCTTTTGACCAGGAGACCAAAGTAACCCCCGGGGATTGGAAGCTCCCCCTCCCTGAATGACAAAACATTCAGAAAATATTGCGAAAGATCTGAAGAACGGTTTCCTCAAGTTTTTGAGGACGAGTAACATGATAATTGCAATACTTAAAAAAAAAGTTGAAGCGTCTTCTTGGGCGAAGATCAGCTTCTGAAATTCGTCTCGTAGTTTTGGAGTACGGTAATTTTGTTGACTTAAAATGATTCAAATAGAAGGTGTTTTCTTGGATAAGAAAAACAGCTTCCGAAACTCGTACTGGCTAGTACTTATGCCTACGTCCATTACTCGAACTTGGCGGCTCTCGCTCTTGAGAAGCTAGGCTTACCGGATCGCGCTCTTACGTCGGGTTCGCCGTCTTTCCATGTCTGCTCATGGGGTAGACTTAATATCGCTAATTAATCCGTACATGGATTGAATTACTACATAGGATTTTGATGAAAATTGACATTTTCGGTTCGACCGTATATAGGTCAAATCGCCACTTAGGATTTTGAGAAAAAATATAAAAAAAAAGCAAAAACGGCTATTAGCCGTGGTCGACCTCCGAAACATCTAGAGGCGACTCTTCTATATCTGGCTCATCTCAAGCATCATCGGGGTTTTGACTTGTTACATTCGGCTCATCTTGAGCACCTGCGGGAATATTGATTTGAACTAGTGTGGTATCGCTACGTCGCTCTGACCTGGGCGCGATCTCATTGTCTGATGAGGAAGCGTCGTCATTAAGATGGGCTTCATCTGGACTATCTTCTGATTCTTCAGACAATTCAAATTCAACATCGGGGTCTCCCTTAGGTGCCGGCCTGATGGCATCGACATGTAATCTTGTTGAAGTTACCCCCTTGTGAATGAGGTAAACCTCATTGGATAACCTCTTAATAACTTTATGTGGTCCGCTCCACGAAGGCGTAAATTTATGATCCTTCCTGATCCTTTTAGCCATCACCATATCTCCCACTTTATAAACAATAAGCGTTACCGCCGCCTTGGACGCGTAACGCGTTTGGTAATTCGTTTGGTTTTTACGAATTTCTTTGACTCCCTGATTGAGAAAACATTCGGAAAATACTGCGAAATATCAGAAGAACGGTTACACCCCCCGCCCCCCCATTATCAAGGCGAGGAACACAATGGTTGCAATATCCCCCACCTACCTCTAAATGGAAGAAAACTACCCTTGTTCTGATTTATCCATACTAAGCTTGTGAGGGCCTGACAGATCGGTTATGACAGGGAATATTGATAAATCGAGTATCTTTTGATCAAGAGACGCCAAAACAACTCCCGGAGGTTGAAACCACCCCCTCCCTGAATGACGAAACATTAGGAAAATACTGCGAAAGGGCTGAAGAACGGTTTTCTCTCGTTTTCGAGGGCGAGGAACACGATGGTTGCAATACTCCTCGTCCTCAATAACGGGGGAAACCATTCTTCATTCAGAGAGGGAGTGGTTACAACCCTTGGGGTTGCTTTGGCGTCTCCTGATTAAAAGATGTTCAAATTAGCAATATTTCTTGTAATAACCCCGATCTGTCAAGGGTAGATTTTTAATTTTCGAGAAAAGTGGGGGAAAGTATTGCAATTATAGTGTTACTCGCCCTCGAAATCTGGAAGAAACCATTCTTCAGCCCTTTCGCAGAATTTTCGGAATGTTGTGTAATTCAGAGAGGGGGAGCCTCCAACCCAGGGGGTTGTATTGGCGTCTCCTGGTCAAAAGATACTCGACTTATCAATATTCCCTGTAATAACACCGATCTGTCAAGCCCTCACAAGTTTATTATGGAAACATCAGAACGAGGGGTAGTAGTAGTTTTTTTTGGGGGGGGGGGAAGTACACCACCATAATTTCCGTGGTACGATAGAATGTTGCGAGTATGTGACAAGATCCATTTTAAACGTTTCAGAAGTTTCAATTCAACGCGTGTCGTTCTATTAGATTTAACAGCCATTCAATCCCGAATTTATGGATGGAATGTCAATTTGTGAAAAATTGAGCAGTGAAACATATATTTCTGACGTAATATTTGAAATCAGCAGCTCAAAAACATAAGGATAGGTGTCTTTCACCTTTGGAAATTTTGTTTTTTTTGTGTGTGCCTGTGAATTAGAAGATCTTGAAGTGAAAAGATCCAATACAGTGTTAAATATAGGTTATCGTGCATCGTAAGATAAGCCAGTCTTGGAGAGAGAGAGAGAGCAGTTTGCAATCCACGGTAAGTCCAGCTTTTACCTGTCTCGTCTATCAAACACCTCGAAAACATATCGAACTCACCTGAGAGGGAAAGTAGTCACACACAGTCAAAAAGGGAAGCGCGATTGGCGCCCATAATAAATATATTAGTGTCACATCCTTCAAACAATGTGTAGTAAGATCTTCTACATTATCTATAGGACTTGACAGTTTAGAGTGTCAAAAGTGACACCAAGGTCTAATATTATGTCAATCGATAGCGTAATCATATATAATGCTTTACTTATTTAATTAAATAGTTCTATTTAGTACTTTAACATGATGCCACTGACACATTATCAGTTGTAAGTGTATTGCTGCGTTAAGATAAACAAAACGTTTTTTTCAATCCCCCTCCCCCTTACTGCATATCAAAAAGAAGTTTATAACTGATGCATATAGGAGAGAACATCTGAGAGACTCAATTTTCTTAAAGGACGTTTCTTCTTAGGATGGCAGTATATGAGTTGGTCTTTTTAGAACTGCACGGCATTACATTACATTTGTTGGCGTAGTCGGTCACGCATATTTTTTATATTTTAACCGGAGCATCATTTTGAGGGGCACATGAGTGAGGAATAAAATGTAAGATGATACTTAACGTATTTTACAGACACTTAAATATTCTAGTAGAGTTTAGTACCTCTCAAATGAGGTGTCACTTGACCATTTAAAATTTTTAACGGAGACGTTGTAACACCTAACTTTGATACGTGTGCGCATTAACACGACGAAGATATTAAAAGAAGCGCAGTTAATGTTATCGACGGACGTGTTCTAAGACATTTTCAGAAAACAAATGGTTTATGAACTTGATAACTTATTTCATTGCCCGTCATCAAACTATAATATGTATGTATTACTAACAATACCTGTTCCTTGCCTGGAATAAAGTATCCAGTTGTTTAAAATGACCAACTATATCATTCAGCGTATTATCATATTTTTGTGAATTTAAGTCAAACTGTTCAAGGTGGACTAAATTAGATGGGATTCGGGGTATTCTCTAAAACTATGGCAGATAGACAAAAACCAATATAGGTGTGCGATCGTCTATCTTTTTCGACTACCGAGCTAGAGAGTGTTTTTGAAAAATTGGCATTTTTTGATGACTTTTATCTCAATTACCAAGTGTCGAATCGTAAATAGAGTAACACATTCTTGAGGCACTTTTTTGAGTATAATCCGTTACTGATAAGAAGAGAATTATGCAATATATCATATATCATATTTATCTCTAGAAAAAGTGGTTAATTTTCAAAAAATTTAATATATTTGTGAGGAGGCCATGGAAAACTATTAACAACAACACTTCTTATAATATAAAATAATTTTGCCAAAAATAGGGAAAACAAAACTACAATAATAAATAATCGAATTGTATTCCATTGACATCTATGCATATTTATCTCATTTCTAATATCTACAGTGTGTTTCACTTCTCATGTATCTTTTTTATTTGTGACCGAATTCATTTCAAATTTTTATCAGCCATACAACTCCATAAGATGACTTTATTCAACACACAAATGCCGCCTAGATCTAAAACGCCGGCCTACTGCGATAAAAAGAATATTGCTATTTTCGAGAAATCATAGTAGGCTTAGAGATAGACAAAATTTTTGTTAATAAAAGTTGTTCGGAATCACTTGATATGCCCCCCTGTAAAATTTTGTGAAAATCGGAATATTTAAAAAAAATTTGTTGTTCCACTTCTCGTGAAAACACCACTGTATCTTTTTTATTTGTGGCCGAATTCATTTCAAATTTTCATCAGCCATACAACTCCATAGGGCGATTTTATCTAACACCTAAAGATAACTTTTTCCAACAAATGAAAGTTGTGAACAAAAATCAGCATTTAATAAAACGCTAAAAGGGACACTTTTTATTATTACACTATTACACATTAACTTAAATGTAATATTGTTTTCTTTTTTTCAATGGTTTTTTAATACTTGCAAATCTGTATGTATGTATGATGTATGAATGAATCAAATTTACCCACCTCCCGTTATCCAATCGAGCTGAAATTTTGCATACACGTGCAATTAAATAATAAATAATTTCAATAATAGTGTATGACTTTCATTTGCTGTAAAAAGTTCTCTTTATGTGTTAGATAGAATCGTCTCATGGAGTTCTATAACTGATGAAAATTTGAATTTGAAAAATGAATTCGACTACAAGTAAAAAAGATATAAGGGCGTCTTCACGAGAAATGAAGGAAAAAAATTTTTTTTTTAATATTCCGATTTTCACAAAATTTTACAGGGGGGGGCATATCTAGTGGTTCTAAACAACTTTCAGTAACAAACTTTTCTCTCTAAGCCCACTATGATTTCTCGAAAATAGCGATTTTCTTTTTATCGCAGTAGGCCGGCGTTTTAGATATAGGTGCCATTTATGTGTTGAGTAAAGTGATCTTATGGAGTTGTATAACAACTTGAAATGATGGATGATAAAAATTTGAAATGAATTCGGTCACAAACAAAGAAGATACAGGGGTGTCTTCACGAGAAGTGAAACAGAAATTTTTTTTTGAAAATATTCCGATTTTCACAAAATTTTACAGGGAGGCATATCAAGTAATTCCGAACAACTTTTATTAACAAAATTTTTGCCTATCTCTAAGCCTACTAGGATTTCTCGAAAATTGCTATTTTCTTTTTATCGCAGTGGGCCGCCGTTTTAGATCCAGGCGGCATTTGTGTGTTGAATAAAGTCGTCTTATGGAGTTGTATGGCTGATAAAAATTTGAAATGAATTTGGTCACAAATAAAAAAGAGAAGTGAAACAAAAATTTTTTTTTGAAAATATTCCGATTTTCACAAAATTTTACAGGGGGGCATATACAGTGATTCCGAACAACTTTCATTAACAAAATTTTTGTCTATCTCTAAGCCTACTATGATTTCTCGAAAATTGCTATTTTCTTTTTAACGCAGTAGGCCGGCGTTTTAGATCTAGGCGGCATTTATGTGTTGAATAAAGTCGTCTTATGGAGTTGTATAGCTGATAAAAATTTGAAATGAATTCGGTCACAAATAAAAAAGATACAGGGGTGTCTTCACAAGAAGTGAAACAAAATTTTTTTTTTTTAAATATTCCGATTTTCACAAAATTTTATAAGGGGGCATATCAAGTGATTCCGAACAACTTTTATAAACAAAATTTTTTTCTATCTCTAAGCCCTACTATGATTTCTCGAAAATTGCTATTTTCTTTATATCGCAGTAGGCCGGCGTTTTAGATCCAGGCGGCATTTGTGTGTTGAATAAAGTCGTCTTATGGAGTTCATGGCTGATAAAAATTTTAAATGAATTCGGCCACAAATAAAAAAGATACAGGGGTGTCTTCATGAGAAGTTAAACACACTGTATATAGAAGGCCATGATAAAAAAAAAGAAAATCGAAATAATCGTAAATGTCAAAAACTAATTTGTGAGTGAGCATTGTTAAAAATGGTTAAATTTAGTAGTGGTGAAAAATATGATATGATTAGGTGTTTTATAGAATGCGGTGAAGATTCAAATTTAGCTTCCGAGCTTTATTTTAATAGGTAAGTTATAGACAGCAAAACTATGTGCCAAAAGGGCCGCCCAAACAATATTTTTAGATATCCAGAAAATAGGCAGAGAGACATAAAAATATTGAAAAGGCTACAACAAAACTTAAAAGAGTTTAGATCATTTTTTGTAAAACCTCAAGAAAAAATATATAATAAAACAAGAAAAGAAACTGTAGAAAATATTCTTTTAGAAACTGTAAGAGAAAGAGAAAATCCTAATATATCGTCTCGCGAAATACAGGAAAATTTAGGAATTCCAAAAACAACTGCGTTGCGTTGCTTAAAAAAAATAAATTCAAACCCTACAAAATTAGAATTAGTCACCATCTATACCCAAACGACTTTCAAAGGCGTCTCGATTTTTGCCAGTTGTTGCGTCAGTGCAATGAAGAGCCAGGATTTGAAGGAATTATATGGACAGACGAGGCCCATATAAGCAATGCCGGAATTTTTAATCGGCATAATAACCACCATTGGGCTCATGGAAATCAGTACGTAACCACTACAGTTAATCGTCAAGGACGAATTGTATTTGGTGTATAGTGTGGTCTTATTGGATACCAAATGATAGGTCCTCATTTTTTCACGGTAATTTGAATACTGAAAATTTTATTAACATTCTACGACAAGAAATAGAGCCCTTTGTAGACAATATGCTTGTAAGACATTTTCAAAGATTAATAACCAACACAATGACGCCCCAGATCATACGTCAAATGAAACACGAAATTATTTAAATGCTCAATTTGGGGGGAATCACTCAGGACTAGTTTATCAATGTCTAGTTAGCTAAGTTAACTAAATTGATACCTAATAATTAACTTAGCTAACTGGACATTAATAAGCGACGAAGTAGTTTAGATATTGTTTAATTTTTAGGAAATAATGGTCCTATTTTGTGGTCAGCTAGATCTCCCAACCCCTGCCGATTTTTTGGCTTTGAGGTTATTTAAAAAGTATTATAAATAGAGAACGTTCTAATAACATAGAAGAATTGGAAAACAAAACAATTACTGCGTTTCGGACAATAACTCCTGTCATAATTGGAGATGCAAAAAAGCTGTAAGGAGGTGTAAAAAAATATAAATTTGTTATTCTCTGTGGTGACCTGAACATCGACTATAATAAGGACTCAAATAATAAAAAATTTTTAATTGACATATTTCATTCGTTCGAAATAAAAATTATATCAAACGGCCCCACAAGATTGTACACAAACTGTAATGGTCAAACCAGCTCTAGCTCGATTGACTATATATCAACTAACTTACCAAACAGTATGTATGAATGCAAAACAGTAAATCCTCTAATAGCGGATCATTGCTCAAATAATTAAAGTTACACGTGTTTTATACGCAGACCCTGTAAAGACTAAAAATAGTAATTATTGTTTTAGAAATACATCTAGTGATAATATTACACATTTTACACAACTCGTAAGTATGATAGACTGGTCAATTATCTATATTGATAATGTAAATTTAGCCTTTGATAAATTACTAAGCGAAATAACTTGGTGTATTGAATCTAGCTGTCCTTATGTAAGTAGAAATTTAAATCTAAATAAAATGAAAAATAATACTTGGTTTACTAAAGAACTAGAGAATGAAAGAAATGAACTAGAAAAGATGTATTGGTTAACACAAAATCTCAAATGTGAAGAAGTAGAGTAATTTACCAAAATAAAAGAAAAGAATATAAAAGAAATATTAGAAAATCAAAGTTAGTTTATTTTACAAAAAAAATCGAAGAATCCGAAAACAAAGCGAAATAAACTTGAAAAATAGTAAACAACACATTAGGAAGAGGGAAAGGAAACACAAATATAATAACTAATGTCATTCATGAAAATAAACTTGTTACTAAACCTGAAGAAATTACAAATACTTTTGCAGAATACATTAGCAATGTAGCAAAATCAAGCGTACAACAACATTTTGGAGAAAATATTTCTTTACCAAATACAATAACAAACATACAAAGTAATTATTCACTCTTCGTTGCTTATATAGACGCATCGGATATAAAAAGAAAAATTAATAAAATGAAAAATAAAAAATCTACCGGGGTAGATGAAATTAGTGTCAAACTATTAAAATCAATTAGTAATATTATTTGTGAACCTCTAGCTTGCTTAATAAATAATTCATTGAGTTGTGGAGTATTTCCAGATATTCTCAAATTAGCATGTGTTATACCATTATTTAAAAAATAAGATCCTCATAAAATAGAAAACTATCGGCAAATTTCACTACTTAGTACCTTATCAAAGCTTTTAGAAAAACTAGTATATAATATAATCGTAAATTATTTAAATAAACTGAATATTATAACACCTTGCCAACATGGTTTCAGACAACATATGTCAACAGAAACAGCTTCATATCACTTGTTAAACTGCATTTACAAAGAACTGGATGAAGGTAAATATGTCATGCTTTTAATGTTCGATCTGTCCCGAGCCTTCGACACTGTGGATATGGAATTTTTAGCTAATAAGTTATATTCTATAGGAATAAGGGGGAATATATTAATGTGGATACGGTCGTATCTAGAAAATAGAAAAATGATAGTAAAAAGTAATAATGTAGTATCTTCCATAAAAAAAATGTAGATTTAGGCGTGCCGCAGGGTTCAGTGTTGGGACCCCTTCTTTTTATGATATATATAAATGATCTTCCACAACATATGTCCACTGGTCAAATTACAATGTTCGCGGATGATACCTCGATATCAGTTTCAGCGTCGACACCAGAAGAACTTGCTTCAAAGGTAAATCGCGCGTGTGATGAATTGACTGCATGGACACAACGTAATAAATTAATTCTAAATGAAAGCAAGACAGTGTATTTAAATTTTTATCTTCAAAAACCTCTTCCTCAGAATTTTGAGACAGAAAACAAAATGACGCTGTCTGTGACTGCAAAATTTTTGGGTACACATCTAGACTGTCGATTAAGGTGGGATAACCATGTTGACTTTGTTTGTGGCAAACTATTCGGCCTTTTATGCGATATTACAAATGAAATCCACCCTCCACAACAAAGGATTGCTAAGTATATATTACTCGCTGGCTTATAGTCATATGGCTAATAATATTGTATCCTGGGGAGTTGGTAGTGGCATAAGCAGAGTACTGATATCCCAAAAAAGATTGATTAGGCTAATTTTTAATCTACAACCTACAACCAGTTGTAAAGATTATTTCAAAAAAGAACATATATTAACGGTACCTTTTGTATTTATGTGGAAATGTGTGCTTTATGTTTTTAAACATAAACATAATTTCGAAGAAGTTGGAAAATGCCACAGTTACAGTACAAGACATGGTAGCAACTTAATGATACCTACTTATAAGACAAGTGCTTATAAAAAATCCCCTGCTTACAACTTCATAAAAATATTTGATACGCTGCCTCAAAAGTTAAAAGATATAAAAAGTTTCTCCAATTTTAAAAAGCAAACAAAATCATATTTCCTGGATAAGGCATTTCATTCTGTACAAGAGTTTCTATCTACATAAATATGTATTATAAATATAATTTATTACTGTATAAGTACCTTATAATCTATCTGTACTAATATCTATTGTTTTTATTTTTATGCGTATCTGTTTGTATATAAATGATGTTGTGTGTGTCTGTTTTTAATCTATACGTGTTAATGTTTTTGGATATATTTTAATATTTTTTAATGTTGCTTGACTTACCATATCTACAAGAATGTATTTAAATAATGGGACAATAAATATCTATCTATCTATCTAAAAATGCATAGATATCAATGGAAGACAATTCGAACATTTATTGTAGTTTAGTTTTCCTATTTTGGGCAAAATTTTCATAAAAAATTTCGTATTACCTACAAGCAGTGTTTTTGTTGTTAAGAGTTTTCCATGGCCTCCTAACAAATATATTAAATTTTTAGAAAATTAACCACATTTTCTAGTGATAAATATGACTTATGATATATGGTTGGATAGGTAATTTAAATTGTGATAGAATAGTGAAATAATGTGGTTGCATTTAAAAAAACACAAGTTTTGTCTATGTCTCGAAAACTGAGGCATGCATAATTTTCTTCTTATCAGTAATGGATTCTACTCAAAACAGTGTCTTAAGAATGTGTTACTCGATTTTCGATTCGACACTTGGTAATTGAGATAGAGGTGATCCAAAAATGCCAATTTTCCAAAAGCACTCTGTAGCTCGGTAGTCGAAAAAGATAGACGTTCTCGGTTTGCGCCGTTGTTTGTTTCTCGAAAATCTAGCTCAAGACACCTATATTGGTTTTTGTCTGTCTAGTTTTAGAGAAACCCCCAAATCCCATCTCATTTGGTTCACCCTGTACATAGTCATTTCACCTTTAACTTGTTAGCACTCTAGGTTATCTACTTGGCTAGTGATTCTCGGTGTCCTACTTCAGAATTAATCAATTGTCGATAACAGACACTGCCCTAAAATTCTATGTCGTCGATAGTTAAAAATCTAATAGAAAACAATAAAAAAATTCTCCATCAGTATGCTGATAATTCGCAAATTTATTGTTCATTTGATCCAGTAGACCATAAGTCTATTCAAATTAAGATCAATCAAGATTTAAAAAAATAGATATCAAAGTGTATGTAACCATAGCCCAAAGTTAGACGCATCTAAATTCCAAGTCATGTTTATTTTCATTGAATAAAAAATCAGTAAACCTCACTTTCAAAATAAATAATGAAACAATTCCAGTGGACAATGAAAAAAAAAAACATTTAGACGTAACTCATTTCCGCAGTTTGAAAGTCATATTAAAAATGAAGTAAAGCTGGCTTATTATCTAAAAGAAAATGTATTACTTAAAACATCTCAAAGATGTAAAAAAATATTTTGTGCCGTATTAATATTATCTCTAGTTGATTATGGACATGTTGGTTTGTTGTAATACGCTGTCCTTTTTAATAAACATTTTATAAGAAAACTTCAAAATTCTTGTGTGAGGTACGCGTATAATATTCCCTACCGTAATCATATCACACTATATCTATATGAGCATAAACTTTTAAATATGGAAAACAAGAAAACTAAATCATATGTATTATTTCATACGGAAAATCGTTAAAACTAATGAGCCAATTTATTAAGATCTAAATTAATTACACATAACCATGGCCCCACTTTGTGATAGTCCCATACAGGACAGCTATTTTTCAAAAATCATACACGTCTACAGCCCATTTGTCGAACGAACTTACAGATGAAGCAAAAGTTGAGAAACATAAAAAAATCAACAAGCATCAAAAATCAACTACTGTTAACCACTTCAATAGTTCTGTGATGCCTCCTGCATTTTAACTTTTTTTATGGGGTATGTAAGTTATTTATCAGAGAGCTCGCACATGTCATTGTTAGTCTGTAACACGGCATTGTCATTCAAATGGGTATCTTAGATTTTAGATTTAGTTAGTAATACTAACTATCCCAGTAATATTGGGCAAATGGAAGAGCAGTTGTACGAACATGTACCATTTCTACTGTGAATAAATGTAATGAGTATTATCGTTCTAAATGGCATTGACGTAGAATTGAAGACAAAACTAAAAACCATTTTATTTTTGCCATTTCTGACCACCACGTAAAAAATGTTAAAATATGCAAAAAAGTTATTCTTCTATTATTGTGTTAAAATGAATGGTTTACGGGTAATTAAATTGTAAAGTCGCTCGTTAACACCCTGAATATCTACTTTTAATATGCTAATTAAATATGTGCATTATCTGAGGAATAATAATTTAATCTAATTACAAATACTTCTAAACAAGATTTTGATAATGATTGTACTTCAAAGGTACGATGTTGTTTACTTTAAATATGTGGAAGTTGATAGAGAAAAAATATAATATGTGAAAAATATACATTTTATTTAAAGTACATATTGACATTTTTAGGTTATTCCACTAACTAATTTCTATTTTTTAATTAACGAAAAATCATTGGCAACGTAAAACTAATTAAAGCATAAAATTAATATATTCGTTTGTGTAATAACATAACACAACCACACATTATTGTGCAGTATTTGGAAATAACTATAATTGCAAAATGCCTATGTTTACAGTGTGTTCCTAAATTGCTGTCAATAAATTCGGCAGCTAATTTTGCATATACAAAATAAGAAAAATTCCTATAAACACATAACAAGCCTTAGTACTGTTAATCTTATGAGAATCGCTGAGGCATGTAGGAAGGACGAGTTGTGTAAAATGGTAATTGAAGATGTCAAAGATAATAATTCTGTAACAATAATAACAATTCCAGAACATGGAATAGAATGCAGCGTTCTTTCACGATTATTACTGCAAGATGAATAGAAAAACTCATAAATTTTGTTGAAATAGATAGAAAATAAATTAAAGCCAGGCGAAATAAATAAAATCATGAAATGTTTATAAAATATCAACCACGTAAATGTATGAATCATTCAGAATATTGTTGCGAAAATCTCCACTCACCAGAATATTGGGGATCGGAAAATCCCAGTGCTTATACCAGCCATGCAAATTTTGTGTTCGACACGCATGTTCAAATGAAGACAACATGGTAGGCGAATGTGGTGAAAGAGGACATGACTCGACATATGAAGAAATATTGTAAAAGCAAGTCGTCAAATGATGACGAGCATACTAAGAAGAGGGATGATGTGTTTACAGCTGAAGGTTTTGAGTAATGATGCTTGGATAATTGGCTCTGGTGCAACACAGCACGCCACCCATAATTTTGAATGCTTTAAAACATTTAAAAAGTGTTCAGCTCACATTATAATTTAAGTTGGGAATAAAACTATGGAGGTAACTGGACAAGGTGTAATTGCAATGGAAGTATATATCAAAGGTAAAATTCGAAGTGTCCCGCTTGAAAATGTGTTGGTATCAGAAGCATCAAGAAATTTATTTTCTGCTAGTGCAGCCTTGGATCGTGGTTTTACAACTAGAATGTCAAATCAAGCATGTGAATACTTAGACGGAAATACCATTAGTACTTGGTATTCGCTGCGGTAACCTGTTCAAGTTAGTTGCTCGTGCAAAAAACTCTACTACTGAGGTACAGTTATCTAAAGTTGACACATTGCAACTTTGGCATGTATGAATTGGGCACCAAAATAAAAGACATGTGAAGAAAATATTAGAAGTACGTACAAGGTATTCATGTTACTGTTAAAGATGATTTTTGTGAAGATTATCTACAAGGAAAACAACACCATCATAGTTTCCAAAGTAGAGCTCAGAATGCGACAACAGTAGGTGAAGTTATACATACGGATTTGTGTGGAGCAATGGAGTCCATAGGCGGTTCAAAATATTTCGTATGTTTCACTGATAACATTTCGATGTGTATATTTCCTTAAGAAAAAGTCAGCGGTTATAGCAAGGTTTGATGAATTTCTACGCTTCATTACAGCTCAAACAGGAACATATATAAAGGCAGTTTTAGCAGATAGTGGTCTAGAATTTGACGGATTTTAAAAATTTGTTAAAACATATTGGTGCAAGATTTAGGAAATCTCGAGGGAAAACTGTTCCATATACCCCCGAACAAAACGGACTTGCTGAAAGAAATAATCGAACATTGGTAGAATTAGCACATTCTATTTTAGCTGCTAAACATTTACGAAAAACTTTATGGCCAGAAGCGGTTAAAGCTGTAGTTTATATCTTAAATAGATTTGGGTCAATGTCAATAGACAGGAAATCACCTTATGAAGTTTTTCATGACAAAACAATTAGAATCAATCATTTACGTATTATCGCACACATTCCAGAGCATTGTAGAAAGAAATTTGATATGAAATCAAAGAAAGGCGTGCTTGTAGGTTATTTAGATGATGTCGATGGCTATCGGATATGGTCTCCTGGTACTAATAAAGTTGAACGTAGTAGAGATGTTGTATTTTCTAGAGAACGTATTCTTGCTGAAGAATCTGAGCCATTGAATAATTTAGAAGCAGTTACATCAACAGATGCTGTAGATTGGGAGAAAGCAATGAGAGAAGACATGACTTATTTAGCTGAGAAGAATACATGGTATTTGATGGAGTTGCCTAAAAATCGAAAAGCAATTTTAAATCGTTGGGTTTACAAAATAAAACGTCGTGTCAATAGTGAAATCGACCGCCATAAGGCAAGTCTGGTTACAAAAGAATTTTCTCAAAAAAAGCGGAATCGACTATATGGAAACATTCAGTCCTATAGCTAGGTGTGATACAATCCGGAGATAATAAGCGATGCTGCAAACGAAGGTCTCGAGCTTATGCAATTTGATATTAAAACTGATTTCTTATATGATAGTCTGGAAGAGGAAATTTTTACGAGTCAGCCAGAAAGTTCTAATAATTTATCAGAACTTTTATACGGGT
Organism: Rutpela maculata; assembly: GCA_936432065.2. Classification (NCBI taxonomy): domain Eukaryota; kingdom Metazoa; phylum Arthropoda; class Insecta; order Coleoptera; family Cerambycidae; genus Rutpela; species Rutpela maculata. Next base: position 54,710,521 of record OW386290.2, on the reverse strand, counting down.
TGGTGAAGAATTTGTATGGTTTAAAACAATCACCACGTTGTTGGAACAAAACATTGACAAATTTTAAATTAGAGTTTGGACTGAGAGCGAGCAATGTTGATTCATGTTTATTTTATTCAGTCAAAGATAATGAAAAAAATGTACTTGCTTTATATGTCGACGATGAACTTGTAGCAGTTACAAGAGTGAAAACAAGATTTATTAAGAAATTACAAGAGAGATTCTATGATGTATACTAAAATGAAGAATATATGTTTGCAAATCAAAAGGATGAATGATGCATGATAAAACCAAGAAGCTTAGAGAAAATATTCCATATAAGAGGCTGTAGTCAGCTTAATGTATTTAGCTGTGGTTTCCTACCGGACTTGAGTTTTGCAATGAGAAATTTGCAATTTTTAGATAAGGCAGAACCTGGACACTGGTTAGTAGTTAAACGTATTTTAAGGTATGCCAACAGCACTCTATAATTTGAATTATTGTTTTCTGCATGTTTTAAACCAAGAATTTTGGAGCGAGCGTAGAGGCGACTTCAATGGAAGAGGTTCGGCAAAATTTCCAGGTTGGGGGTAGCTCGTCTCTTGGCGTCGGTGATAGGCCCTGGTAGCGGAAATAGGCCGACGTTAAATAGTTTAAAAAAAAAACAAGAATTCTTGAATATTATTGTGACGCATATTATGCCAGAAAAATAAGAAACAGACGATCAGTATCTGGATGTGTTTTTAAATATAATGGAGGTGTAATTGCCTGGATAAGCAAACGACGGCAGTCTGTTTCACTATCAACAACAGAAGCTGAATCAGCTAGCAATACTGACTCCAAGCAAATATTTAAAAATTCACGCAAACAATGTTTTAATATTGTTGATTAATAAAAATAGAATGCTAATTATAGATTTCCAACCTATAAAAAGAGTCCTATTTTATTAGGAGAAAGTATTTAAAACTTCATAAACATTACACTGAATTAGATTTTCGTTGAAAGTATGGAAACCAAGTTGAAATTTTAATAACAGCTACGAAATACTCATCAATCTTAAGAAATATATATTTTTGAGGTTAACTGTGACGTCACGTACGCATGCCCTGTGGCTGCGTTCATCACGCCGTAGCGCTAACTAATCACTTATCATTTACGTCATTGATCAGTTGTGAGCTGAACGGTGTATTCTGTCACTATGATACATGATAGACAGAAAGCAGCTGTAATCTGAATTAGCATGCAAAGTATTGGTTGGGATTATTAGTACCGCAACAACTTTATTCAGTTTAAATAAAGAATAGTTTAATATAGCCCCAGTGTCGAAAGCTTGATTTATTTGGCCACTAAAATCAAAAGAAAATAATATTACATAATCTTCACATTCCTAAATAATTTCCAATTTTTCTTGGTTCATTTTTGTGACCTTCCGATTAACCGGCACAAACAGAAAATGTTTACTTAGGTTTTTATGTTGATGGATAAGACAAATGTTGTGTTTGTCTAATTTTTTCAAATTCAAATAACTGATCAGTGATCACCAATCATGAATGGAATTAATTTAAAATATACGCTAGCGCTGTACGTAACCTGACACATGACGTCACACGTTGTTTGCGCGTCTAACGGATTTATTCAAACTTTAATGTTGAATACTGTCTGTAAAAGAAAAAATAAGAAAAAATCCGTTACACACTGTGTTTTGTATTAAGTAAAGATTTTAAAAATGCCAAAATTATATTTTGTGCCAGAGGCCTATTGTTTAGATCATAGATGTTTTTTTTACATTCATGACAGTTGGTAATAAAATATATAGATTGCCATTTTTATTAAAATTAAAATATTTCAACGGAATAGAAATTACTTACGTCTTTATCAAGAATTTCAACATTTAAATAACTATGTAAGCATTGTACAATGTACAGACAATGCTATGAATTTTTAGCAATTTCCATAAAAAGGAAAGAGGGCAAGACAGTTCTGTTGTGACTATGTTTCGTAATCTGTCCAAAGCATTTGACTGAACTACGAAATACTGCTAGAGAAATTTGAGTGTTATGAATCTTATCGTCATCTTCTATTTCATGGTTTGAATCCTATTTTCCTAACCGAAAAAAGAGAGTAAAATCACTTAGGAACTACTCTAATAAAACCAATGTGAAATTCCGCAAGGGCCCGTACTTGACAGTTCTTATTCCTATAAATATATCTTGAAGTTTTGCTTTCTTTTGTCGATAATACAATGATTTTATGGCACAATAAAGACTGAGAGGTGTTACATGAAGTGATATGCTCAGATTGACATACCTGCTTGCACATAATGTACAAACGTGGTAACTTTTGGATATAATTTAGAGTACATTTTCCTAGGAATCGGCACATTGGAAACTAGAATTCATGTTAAGTTTCTTGGATTTCCACAACCATGATAAATTGAAATTTAATGGATATATAATAGAACATAAGTAAAATCTCAGCTACTCATGTTATGCAATTCTCACAATGTCTAATGAACTGGATTATTCCATGGCAAAGACAGTCCTATTTTGACTTAATGTGATAGTACAACATTTGGGAGACCATGCAATCAGTAGCTACTGTAATGAAGCATTCATAAAGTCATGTTCCATTACTAAAGCTTCCGGATTTACACACGACACCAATGTGCACACGGCCCGCAAATCTACCCAGCTCCCGTCTAGCGGCACGGATTTGCACGCGACACTAAACTATGTGCAGTTCTACGTCACCAGTAAGCGAGGATTCTCGGATATAAAAGCCCGGCCACAAATCAACTAACTCAGTGTGGAAAATTCTGCCAATCTGTCTTCAGCGTGGTGAGCTGGACATATTACAGTTTTGTGCATCTCCCGACGCAAACACGACGGAACGAATGCAATCTGACCCTGGGAATCCTTCAGCGTGTTGAGCTGGGACCCCTCGAGTCGTTAGTCATTTTCCGACGCCGTTTCGCAGCCAGAGCCAGAGCGGATGAGCCTGACCTGGAGACCTCCTACAGCGTGTTGAGCTGGGAAACTTCTTGAGTCGACGATATTCGCCCGACGCGACGCCCGATGCCACTCCAGTAGCAGCAACTAACTTCGCATCGCATCGTTACACCCTCTCTCTCTCTCTCTCTCTCTCTCTCTCTGATAATAGAAAATGTTATCCCAAGAACCGTAAAAGATACGGACCTATATAACCTGTACCTGTATGTTATGTAACACTGTCACTACCTGTCTGAAGAAGTAAATAAATCGTTTATATTTTTATTGGGCTGTCTTATTAACTAATCTGGACCCTGATTAATCTCCAAACCAGCTACCCGACAACAAACCGTTACACTACTAAGTAGCATACTTATCTTTCGGTAAAAAATTGGTGAATTAACAGCTTCTATTATAACTTGCAGGAAGTACTACCATGATGCAGCATACCTTGACATACAAATTTTCTTTTATTTGTGACATTCATTTTACCAAAATATAAGTGCAAGACTATATGTGTGTTTATACTTTAATGACTAAGAAGTATTCTTATAATTTTGCGAATAAGATTATCTCTTTGGGCAATAAAATATATTTGTATTCTGTTGGGAATTTTCAAAAAATAACATTTCATTTAATTTATTGCCTATTCGGTAATTATTCATTTGCAATTTGTTTCTATATAAAAGTTAGATTACTGCAGTTAGACCGTAATAGGAAACATAAATGTCACATTATTTAATGCCAATAAAATACTTTCCCATATAACTGAATATTATAGTTAGCATTTGATACAACTTCAATTTTAGAATGTAGTATTTAGAGTGGAAATATCGAATGATATATAAATAGTGAAAACATTTGAAATGATTCAGCATCAACAACAGACTGCGGCATAAATTTAATTAGCAATAATATAAATTTCGCATTGATTACTGTCGATTTTTATTTCGTTTTCATAGGAAAGTAATGCACGTGAGGAAATTGAGAGAATCTAATTAAAAGTAATTGTTAAAATGTTTTTGAAACAACATAATATGGAAACTTTGAGAGAGACCTATTTAGTCATTTCTTCATCATTTTCAATGTAATCAATAAATAAATTTAAAAGAAACAATGGTTTTATTTTAAAGCTAAATGGCATTAAAAAGTAGAAAATAATTTTCAACTTTGTAAATAGAAAACTATTGGGCGCTCTGATTAGACGAAGTAATATTTTATGAGCGCCTAATGCGGTGGTAATGGGGGTGGCTAATGCCAAAACATTTTTTGAGACCTTACCAATTTTATGGACTCTTACTTGCTTAATTTAGCTATTTACCCCCATTTACCATAATTTACCCCCCAACCCTTCAACGGAATAAGATCAAAATATAACCTAGCTCCAGATCTCGTTAAAATACATACGTGAACTAAATTTTAAGTCACTATCTTAAACGAGAGAGTAGTAATCGTGCGCACAAAAAAAGTTACAGACCGAACAATTTTCAATTTTTTTTGCGTTACTATAATACTTCCACTGGATGTGAAAGTAAAATAAGAGAAGAAATACATCAATTATCAATTCAACTTTTTAATTCACAGGATATTGCAATGCATAATGTCAATTGAGCAATTGAAATTGTTATAATTGTTGTACATATTGTGCAGAGAATATTTTCTTATATTCATTCGTGGAGTTGGCAGACTCATCAAATTTATCTGTCTTTTCTCAGCTGTAGGAGTATGAAAATTTAACATACCTAAAATTTGGAAGCAATTTATATTGTTATGAATAATCGTGTGTAAAAAAAATAAGATGTTTTTGCGACAATACTCAAGTGTGCCGAAATCGAAACTTATGAGGAGTTGTGATTGAGGGAATCCTATAGCAGGATATTCCCCATCCTAAATTTGGCATATTTTTAAAATCTACGACGAATTCCTTCCAAATTATCAATTGATATATGATTACATCATTACCACACGGTATCAATATTCGGAAAGTTACGGGTGTTTCTGATAATAAACTATAAAGCATTGTGATAATGTAAGTAATGTGACTGTTAAAGGACAACTTTTTGTCAAAGAACTTCTAAATCACAAAAAGTATCAGGTCATGAAAGTGTGTTATTATCAACATAATAATAAAAGTGGACCAAGGATTTTTTGGTGCAGTAAGACACTGCATTATATTTCTGACTATTTAAGGGTACATTATTTTTTATACACCAGTCCTCGATAAGAATTAAATTTTGCTTGCACGAGATAGTCGTTGATACTTGCAACTCTATAAAAAATGTTTAAATCATTGGCATACAACAGGAAGCGCCGTCGAGTTATCAATAATATTTTTAGTGAATAAAATTGGAAAAAGTGGTCCCAGAACGAATTCCTGGGGAACACCAAAGGCAGCAGGTATTTAGACAGAATTTTAACCACGATACATTACTTGAGGGAGCCTATTTGAAAAGTAGGATTATAAAACTTCAAAAAGTCTTGGCTGACAGAAACCAAAATTAATCGGCATATTTAATAGTATATCATGGTCTATTCTGTCAAAAGGCTTAGAAAAATCAGTTTGAACCACGTCTGTTTGAAATCCCTCATCACTGATAACATCAGTTAAGAATTCTATTATACAGAATAAGTATGTCGCCTTTAACAAAACCATGTTGAGCCTATGTAACCAAATGTTTACAATAAGACAAAGCATGATCTAATAATACCACTTCAAAATATTTTGCAAAGTTGCAAATTATGAGTTATCTTAGATAATTTCCATTTCCAGGGAGAAGTATTCATTTTTAAGGAAAACTTGAACAATTTCGAAAAAGGTTCTGTAGAATTATTCACAATCATATAATAGAAGCAGAAATTTCATCTGGTTCGCTAGTAAGATTAGGCCTAAACTTCTTTAAATGAAGTAAAATGTTGTTTCCAGATATTAAAGGTGAATTAAATTGATCATTATTATTAACATTTTAAACGAAGTGCTCATTATTGTTAGTAGGGGTGTTATAGGATTACTGGAAAAAATATGTAAAAGCACTGCATATGCATATTTCTACTTGATCGGACAGACTATAAAATTATTGGGTATACCAACATATGTGCTCTTTTTACTGATAAATTTCCAGAAACTCGAGGAATCCTGTAGGATACTGTTTTCTAAGTTAGATATATATTCCTTAAATGACATTTTGCAGCCAAGTTCAACTTTACCACTACGTTGTTTAAATTCATTGTAAGAAGTAATATCATCCGAAGATTTGTATTTTTTCCATAGTGAATGCGTTCCTCAATATTTTATATTATTGAATAACTGAAACAAGGTAGATAATTGGGACTAAATGTAATTAATTTTTATACATAGATGTTAAAAATTTATTGTAATATAGTTAGTTGTGTAGCTCACAATTTTCAAGGAGTCAGTTTCAAGTAAGGGAAAATTTGTTTCCTTAAAATTATGCCTATATGATGATGAGCTTTTATAACCTGAATTTTCCTAGCAGCAACAAATAATAATTGACGGATGACATACAACTTATGTGCATCTTTTGTAAAGCATTTAAAATTATAAATAGAGTTTAACTGTTATTTAATACTATTTTAAATAAAACTTTCACTGACGTAAAATCCACTCTTAATTAGTACAATTTTGCTATAAATAATTCACATATTACTGTTACACAACACAGCTGCGAAACCTAAATAAATTAATATTTCAATATTTGACTTTTCGCCGCAAATTTTAACGCATAAAGACAATGGAACACCTGTATAAATTCACTGTTGAATTGTTATGTATTATTTCAGAGATGTAATATGACACCTTATGACAACCTCGAAGACGCTGAGAAATATCGGAAAATAAGGGATAAAGGGCGAAAATAAACTCGTGAAGGGCTTCATTCAACCTACCTCACACAAATTCAAAAGGGGCTATAGAGAAGTACGGCACCGCAAATTGATTTCACATAATAATTTATTAAGCCAGGCATGAGATAGGTGGGTGTGTGAAAGAAACTTCTTAAAACTAAGAAGTTCACTTTTTGAATGGCGTACACCAGCAAGTGAGTTCTTAAAGCTCAAGATATATGATTATAAGGTTTTATCTAAAAGTTTATAGTTTTTATATACTTTGCTTGAAAATTAATGAGGCACTCGATTCGGTTTAACCTGTTGTTTAGATTAATATTTAGGTTTCTTTTTTTCAAAATTTAATACATAACATGTGGCAAACAGTTCAGTAACCGTGGATTAAAAGGTATAGCCGAATAAGCATAGTGAAAAATGCCCCTGAGCCAAATTGGGTTGTTGACGAATTTTCAAAAATGGTGAAATAGGGTAGTGGAGGACTTAATTTAGTTATATATTTAATTTGGAAGACAAATTCTTAGCGCAGCATATTTTAAAAAATTGTTAAACTTCGACTATTTGAATGTGCCGCGAAACGGACATCATAACGGCAGTTAGATGTGAACTTATACACGCAGAACAGATGAAGACGAATAAGTTGACATTGCTGACAAGAAAGAAAATAACCTCATATGTCAAAAGTAAATTTGACGTTTAGCTAGCAGTGATTGATGTTTGCAGTTATTGTTAATATTTTTTTACAAAACGACTAAGGCAGTATATCTGTAAAAGCTAATTCTGACATTTTACTTGCGGTAGATATATTTATGGTCAGCGAATTTTTAAAAAGAGACGATCGTTTTGACATTGCAATGGTTGGAAGTGCAAAAGCTGCAAGGTATACTTACGTTACAGTTGCTATAGACAGTACAAACTATTGTAATTTCTGCAAGAACTTCCTTTATCTTACCTTATTAATATTACATAATATGTCTAATATGTATTTTATTATTTAATTTAGATGAATTTGTTAACTATACTTTGTAGTTTATTAAATATTTCCTTTTCATTGTTTTATTTCCTATTAACTATATACATGCGTATCTAACTGAAAACAACAAAATAAGTTTATCTACTAAAGAAATTATTTATTATCCATTGATACTCACTTCTAAGAAGAGTCAGAATGAGACTTACGAAGATATCAAGAAAGGTCTGTATTATAACAAAAAATAATAAATAGGTAAGTACTTTATGCTAGTATCTATCTAAGCAATAAACAATATGTATTTATAACACACATAATTCAAAGGCCATTTATAACTACAATCCAACGCATTCGTAGATATTTCCGACTATAGATAAAAGATATAGGTATATATATTTCCGACTGATTGTGTTCACCGACTTTAGACGACTTTCACAGTTCGTTTCATATAGTTTTTCAACGGCGAGTTTTTAAATTTCCTTTCTTAATTTATTGATCATCCTAGTAATATGGGGCGTCTAGGGAGCTTCATAAATAATCAATAGCTAACAAAAACAACTGCACTTTATTCCAACATAAACTAGATAAAATACATAAAAGAAGATTAAAGCCATTTCCCTCCTTTTAGGAAGTCAAAGCATGAATAACATTCTAATCTAGAGCCGTTAAGAATACAGTACTACAGCCTGTTTTATCCACCAGTTTGGCGGGTAATTTAAATTTGTAACAGCTAGAACGCCACACAAGTCTTGTAATGCGGCCGTTTTTCCTACAACATAAACCCATATTAAAAATCAAATTCCTACATTAAGATACAACTTACCACAAATAAAACGCTTAGAACACATTGTAATTTGTTACTTTACTTGACATTGAAATGGTCTCCACAATAAGAAGACTTGGTCCTTCTCTGGTGGCTTTGAATCATTCATTATTACGTTCAGCGTTTATTATTGGAACACAACAGTTTTTCTGGTGAATTGGTGGTATTATTTACACAGTACGGCAGAAAACACTATCTGTACTTATATTTATCCACAACTAGATGCTCTTAAACTATACCGAATTGTAACCTATGAACGTCAGTTGAATTTGACGTTAAATATAATGTCAGATTAAACTGTCTTTTTTCTCCGTCGCTATAGGCGTCTGAAAATAAGGAGTACGCCACCTGGTGGTCTATAGTCAAACTAATTATAGGCCTTTCTGTCATTGAAAAAGCTGGTGCAAATAACCGTGGCCCGAGTAGCAATAATAATAGCTGAACAATCACACATTGTAAGTGAAATTTTTAAAATAAGTAAATATATGCAATTTCAGTATATTTATAAAAGTAATATATACTATTGCACCATGCACTATTATGTTTTACCCCTGAATATTTCTATTTCATATTTTACAAAATACTGTTTCATTTATTTTACTTAAAGAATTAATAAATACCTTTTCAGTTACCTATATTCAATGTACCACTAATTTCATGGGTATTTGATCTGACACTTGTTTGTAAACATAGAGCATATACACTTTTTGTGTTGAATTTGGATTGTACCACACAAAATAATATGTCCTGCATTTAAAACATATTCCCCTTCATACACACACTTAGAATTTTTACATTATTAATGCTTCCCAAATGTTCCATACATTGCAATATGCTTAAATTAAATGTCACTTCGTGTTTCCTGAAAGATAAAGTCATTTAAACTACAACTGTAGTTAAATTTAAAGAAATATTTAAGTTTATTAATATTTAACTAGCCAGACACCGTTTATGTCGAAGAAACTGTACTTTTCAGGGGAAAAACTAGATAACCTAAAAAAATATGAATTTTGCTGAATAATGTCAATAACATCTTGCAAATCACTTACAGCAAAATCTTGCAAACCTTTAGGTAATATATTATTAATGTTATTATTTTTAACGCCAAAAATAACAATAAACAGAAAAAAATCGATATAAGTATTCCCCAAATAAATAAACAAACGGCCTATAATTAGTTTACGAGTTCTCCACTTTGGCGCTGGCATCTTAAATTCAGACGCCTATCAGCGAGTTTCTAAATTAGTACGCATTTCTCGTCGTTTTATAACTAACTTCTCTAGAGACTGCCGTTATTATGTCATCTCCGTTTTAAATGCATGTATTTTTGTAATTAATATTATAATATTATAAGACTTTCTTTTCAACTTCTACATGTTTCTAATGATTTTTTATGAATAATTGTTATTGTTTAACATAGATTCTCTTCAAATTTTAACTTAGTGCAACAACCCAATGGACATGGACATGCATACATGTCTTGTTAGTTCTATATTAATAAACAATTTCTGCCGAGTTTTAAATCCTACGGTTGGGCCAGTTATAGAGGGAGACGTGATTCTCAGTTTTTATTTAATTTCACTTTTCCTGTTGCGCTGAAAATTTTGAAAAAAATCAGGCTCTTTACAGTCTTAAGCATGTTAGGAATTTTTTTCAGATTTTTGGCTTACAATTCGGCTTGCCAAAAATTTTTGAAATTTTGAATTTTTTTTTAGGATTTTATCAAGTGACTACCTTTATTTCTTTACAGTAATAACTACTTCATATGCTTGTTGGTTTGTAATGTTTTAAGATTTTTTTAAAGTGGTGGGCCATGGTGTAAAAAATTAAATTTTGATTTTGAGTTGTTTGGGTTCTTAATATTTATTCTTGAATACAAGGTGTCCCGAATTGCATAGGTTAAACTTCACTAAGCAATACAACTTTTTAAAATAAGAAAAAAAGTTCCTATAAACATGGGTCGGGAAGTGCTTAGTTTCCGAGATACAGGGTGTTCAAATAATTCTCCTGAAAATGTTTTTTTATAAATATTTTCGAAACGTCTAAAGATAAACAAATGATAATTTACACAGGAATTTAACTTTTTATGCTTTTTAAGACAAAATGACAACTATGTACGAAAATCATTCAGGAGCAGGTGAAACTGGGGGGGGCCTAGGTATAATTTAGCCCCAACTTTATTTGTGACACTTCTACATTAATTTATGAGCAGAACTTAAAAATTTGAAGTTTTATACACAAAAAAAGTCTTTTATGAATATTTTAGCAGAACAGAAAAACAATGACAGTAAAACAAAATTTGATTACATTATTTTTTATTAGACAACAATGAATTAGATTAAAGTAAGGTAAATTACAAATTACTAGAGTTGTTCAAAGTGCATTCCGCCAGCATCAACACATTTCTGACATCTGCGCCGTACAGTGTGTAGCTTTACGAATGAAATCAGGATTAGCCCGCAAATTTTCACATTCTTCGAGAAATCTTTCTATTAACTCTTCTCTTGTGTTTACATGGTTTGCGTAGACTTTGTTCTTTAAATAGCCCCAGACAAAAAAATCAACTAGAGTTAAATCTGGTGAACGGGGTGGCCAGGCTCTTGCACCTAATCGACCGCTCCACCGTTCAGGATAATTATTGTTTACCCACAAACGGTTCTCAACAGCAAAATGTGCAGTCCATTTGAAATAAGCATTCATTTCTTAAATTAAGAGGAATATCCTCGAGATATTGAAAAAAATGGTTATTTAAAAAATCATTAAATAATGGTCCATTCAAACGGGGAGGGGAGGATGTGGGGCCCACAAAAGTCCCGTTTATAACACCACACCATACATTAACGCTAAACTCCTGTTGAAATATGCTAGGGCGAATTATATGAGGACTCCGATGAGCCCAGATTCTTAAATTATTAAAATTAACCGATCCATTACGGTTGAAGGTAGCTTCATCAGTCCAAATAATTTTACTTCCGAAATCGGGATCTTGTTCCATGGCATTTATAAACCAATTACAAAAATTGATACGCCTTTCGGGATCACCTGGTTGAAGGCTTTGGACTGGTTGCATTCGAAAAGCTTTTCTGTGGTCTTTTTTCAGAATCCGAAAAACTTTGTTTTTAGAAACATGCACAGCTTGCGCATGCAGCTGTTGGACCGGTCTTCTGACACTTAATTTATTATTATTGTTAAATTTGGCCAAAATTATGTTTTTAAATCGGCCATTTCGCTGTTCTTCATTTCTTGGACCTCTTTTAAGTCCAACATTTCTAAATTCTAGGTGGGTTCGAATAAAAACATCTTTAGATGGTTTCCTTCTATTAGGAAATCTTCTGCGATATTCGCGTACCGCGGCATTCGCGTTTCCATTACAATATCCATAAATAAAATGAATATCCGCGTACTCCACATTACTAAACATGACCATTTTTAACTTTTCAATAGAACACTTTTTCCAAAAGGAAATAATAAAACTACAGAACAATGAACTACAGAAAACACAAAAAACAACAATGTCATTATTGTCATTCTGGCATTGCATGCTAGATTATTTTTCATTTGTTACAAACATTACAATCACGACACACTCCTGCAACCAGGAATGCTGGTAATAATGGTTACTAATTAATAAAGTTCAGATAAGATTTACTCAAAAACTGATAATTTTAGAGAACAAGATACTTTTTTGGGTAGAAAACTTCAAGTTTTTAAGTTCTGCTCATAAATTAATGTAAAAGTGTCACACAATAAAGTTGGGGCTAAATTATACCTAGGCCCCCCCAGTTTCACCCGCTCCTGAGTGACTTTCGTACATAGTTGTCATTTTGTCTTAAAAAGCATAAAAAGTTAAATTCCTGTGTAAATTATCATTTGTTTATCTTTAGACGTTTCGAAAATATTCATAAAAAAACATTTTCAGGAGAATTACTTGAACACCCTGTATCGCGGAAACTAAGCACTTCCCGACCTATGTTTATAGGAACTTTTTTTCTTATTTTGAAAAGTTGTATTACATAGTGAAGTTTGGCCTATGCAATTCGGGACACCCTGTATATTGTAATTTGTAGCATCAAAAAGTTTACTTAGTATTTCTGCAGGGGTTACAATTTTCGAAATATATCGAGCGTGAGATAAGTAATAAATTATTGCAGCTATATATGAACAACACCCGACTGTGCATCTACCATTTGCACACTCGCAATAATATCGCCTTACTCCTCGGAAACCAGCGGAATTCGGCTCATAATCAATAAAACATTTCTAAGTTCTGCTATTAACATGTTGCGACCTCACTTTTACTTTAATTATATTATTATTGTCTTTAACATAAGCCATAATAACTGATACGATCCAGTGAATAAATTTTTCAAGTAGTTCTGTGTCATTTCTGGGAAATCAAGGAGGTCTGAAAATGTCAACTGTTGAAATGGAACCTTTCGCTTAGTCCAATGTTTTGTCTCGATCTCTAAAGATAAAGTATTCACCACAGTTTGCTGCGATATCATTTGGGAAAGAATTTCTGAAAGGCGTTTTGTTTTCCAAATCTACTAAATTAAAAAAAACAAGCTATCCGAAAGTATGCACTCAAGGAAGCAATTTGTTATCCAACTGCTGATGAAGTAGTCGGTACTTCTGTCCGATTATACCGTGAATTGCTTCAGCGACCCAGCGAACTTTTGTTACTCGGCGTGAGTCATTAAATTCGGCTGTGGTCAGCTGACTACTTTGCCTTTAAGAGCAGGCATAATTACTTTATATTTTCATCCGTATCATTCTGCGTTGCGTGACGAGGTCCGAGTATTTCGACAATGTAGCCATTTACGATTTGCACCACAAACGGCTACATTGTCGAAATGCTCGGACCTTGTCACGCAACGCAGAATAATGCGGAGATCCGAAAGGGTTGCAAAATCTTCTGAGGAAGGTGACGTTTGTATATTTGTCGATCGAGGTTTTCGTGATGTAAAGGACCATTTGGAACAACGAGGTTATAAAGTACTTATGCCTGCTCTTAAAGGCAAACGTAGTCACTACTATAAAAAATTTAAAAAATTACAAACCAACAAGCATACGAAGTAGTTATTACTGTAAAAACCGCTGCCCAAGGAATAACTCTCTACTTCCACATCCAGATTCTCTATTCAAGTCACTCAAACGAAAATATGTATGTATGTGGAAATAATTGTTCATGGAATTTTAATAATATAATATTTGAAATCCTCTACCCCATAAACCCATAAAACGATACCCCACATCGGTAGTGGGGTGGGGGTGGTGATAGGGGGGTGATAGTGGGGGTGGATGAAGTAAAAAATATTTTGAGGTTTCTGCTTCTTGTACACTAAATCACAATTTTTTTTCATCCCCTTTAAACAGGGGGTGGGGGTGGTAATGAGGGTGGCTAATGCCTAACATTTCTTTGAGACCTTAGCTTCTCTTGTATATACTAAATACCAATTTTATGGACTCTTACCTGCTTGATTTACCCATTTACCCCAAATTTACCCCAATTTACCCCCCAACCCTTCGACGGAACAAGATGAAAATATAATCTAGTTCCAGATCTCATTAAAGTACATATGTGTACCAAATTTCAAGTCAATATCTTAAACGGTTCCAGAGTAAACGTGCGCACAAAAAAAGTTACAGACAGACCGACAGACAGACAGAATTTTTTTTTCTCTCAAACTTAAAATCTCGACGTTTCATGACATTTTAAGCCTATTTGAACAATAAAAATTTTTTAAAATTTTTTTGTCGTTACTATACTTCCACTGGATGTGGAAGTAAAAATAAAGGTAGTCACTTGATAAAATCATAAAAAAAAATTTTTTTCAAAATTTTTGGCAAGCCGAATTTTAATCGAAATTTAATTTTTTACACCATGGCCCACCACTTTAAAAAATCTGAAAAAATTACGAACAAGCATATGAAGTAGTTATTACTGTAATAAAATAAAGGTAGTCACTTGATAAAATCATAAAAAAAAATTTTTTTCTAAATTTTTGGCAAGCCGAATTTCAATCGAAATTTAATTTTTTACACCATGGACCACCACTTTAAAAAATCTGAAAAAATTACGAACAAGCATATGAAGTAGTTATTACTGTAAAAAAATAAAGACAGTCACTTGATAAAATCATAAAAATTTTTTTTTCAAAATTTAAAAAATTTTTGGCAAGTCGAATTTTAAGCAAAAAAATTTGAAAAAAAGTCCTGATATGCAGCCTTAAGACTGTATAGACCCTGATTTTTTTCAGAATTTTCAATGCAACAGGAAAAGCAAAATTAAATGAAAACTGAAAATCCTCCCTCTATAATTGGCTCAACCGTAGGGGTACGAATTTAAAACTAGGCAGAAATTGTTTATTAATAGAGGGCTAACAAGCCATGTATGCAAAGTCCAATTTGGCTCAGGGGCATTTTTTACTATGCTTATCCGGCTATAGAGGGTGCGCCACTTAAAACTCCCCAGACTTTTAACTTTTTTATTTTTGAAGCGATGATTATGTTAGGCACATAAAATTGTAGATATTTTTAAAGCCTGCATACAGAGTGATTTAAATAACAATTTTGCAATTTCCTATTATTTATTACATTTTAATAAAGTTTGTTTTTAAAAATATTTATTTTTTTGTTTCTTGTTGCTGTTTTGTTCCGTTGAGTATTGTTTGTGATATGTCTTTTACTTATTATTATTTACATTTTTTCAGTTATTTAAAAAAAAAAGTCAGTTTGAAATCGGAAGGAGTGTTTTTAATTTCTTTCTCTCGAAAAAGAATTTCGAATATGACGTAATAACATAAATTGAAGCTAATTAAAACCTTTATAAGAAAGCATTAACGCAGTTCATGTACAGAATGAGGTAAAAAAATATTCAAGGAAATTAAGTTTTCTTTCTTAACAATTTTTTCAACAAATTTTTTAAATCACTCTGTACGCATGTTTAAATGACTTAAAAATATCTACAATTTGATGTGCCCAACATAGTCGTCGCTTAAAAAATAAGAAAGTTACAAGCTTGGGGAGTTTTAAGTGCGCACCCTGTATACCCTTTGTGTTTTTTTTTTGATAATTTGATAATAAATATACCAAAGAAACGTTTCTCGCTATTTAGGGGATGGATGCCACGCCTTTTCATGGGCTGATACCAAAAAAAAGTAACCAAAAAATAACTAAAAGGCAACCAAATTGTCAGAAAAAAGGATTCTCAGTGTGACAGATGGCGTGATACTATTAGACATACCATGCAGCAAAGGTCAACTGGAATAACGCGTAGGTCACAAAACGTTTGCTAAGATAGACGTGAATCAAAAGATAAGATTAGCATATTTCTTTGAATTATTATTCTTGCTGTACAGGATGATGTAAATTAAAAACAACAATATTATGACATCTAAACTTGCAGCACGTTTGTCATTTGAAATTTAATATTCATTGTAATGTGTGGTAGAGAAAGTTTAAAACAGAAATATGCTTTGGCGTTTGCCTTTTATAAATACCTTTGTAAACGACAAGCTAGTAATTCGCTTGTATTTAATTACATTTTCTATTTTGATATATTTCAATTTTATTAAATTTTCATAAAGCAACTTATTCTAAATTGAAAGAGAAGGTAAAGTTAATATTACACCTTTTTTGGCATTATCTGATGAATACAACTTGTAGATTAAACGAAGCAGGATCGTTGCAAATTTAAATATGCCCAGTATTAACATGATGAGAAAGCTTTCCGGTGTGTAGAACTGGGATTAATGTTAGATATTCATTAAGCTTGGTGTTTGGGTGCATGAATTATTAATTTACTAATCCTGTTCCTTCAAAAATATTTTAGCATTACAGACATCAACCTCAAGGCTGGCAATAATATTATACTAAAGTAATATGCTATAGATACAAAATTAATCTTATTATCTATTTTTAGAGATAAATTAGTCTAACAGTGGCGATTATCTCTTTTTGGTGGGTGCTGTAGTGGGTAAAGATTTTGCTGTACAGTTATAGTATAGAGTAAAACACAAAAGTAACCCAAAGCTAGACTTAATTACAAAATAATGTATAATGATGTGTTTAGTTTCAATACATAAGAATAAAATATAAAAACATATATAATCGATTTCGCAAAAAAATATACAAGGTTTTCCTAAAAAATAACAGTAGTGAGACATACTCCTTATTACATGTAAATTAAGTTGGTCCTTTTATAATAAATCTATAATATTCGATAGCAATATACCTTGGTGTCTGCTGTATATATAAAGTTCACTCCATTTTTATGCTGCACATAAAAAATTCACGATTTCGCAATCCTTGCAACCATCGGAGACATTAGAAATGATAACACCATATATGAAACATAATAATATTTTATCTTCTGACGTGTTAAAATGATTTAATTATAGACATCATTGTCAGTGTCAAAATGATCTACTTTATCGGACTGAGTACTATAATGATTTCATTATAGTACTCAATACTATAAAAAAAATAAAATTACTGGTCATAATGTAATGAAGCAGTCATAAATTCATGTTCCATTACTAAAGTTTCCGGATTTACACACGACACCAATGTGCACACGGCCCGCAAATCTACCCAGCTCCCATCTAGAGGCACGGATTTGCACACGGCACTAAACTATACGCAGTCCTACGTCACCAGTAAGCGAGGATTCTCAGATATAAAAGCCCGGCCCCAAATCAACTAATTCAGAGCGGGCAATTCTGTCAATCTGTCTACAGCGTGCTGAGCTGGACATATTACAGCTCTGTGCATCTCCCGACGCAAACACGACGGAACGAATGCAATCTGACCCTGGGAATCCTTCAGCGTGTTGAAGTGTTGCTGGCACCCCTCGAGTCGTTAGTCATTCCCCGACGCCGTTTCGCCGTCAGAACCAGAGCGAATGAGCCTGATCTGGAGACCTCCTACAGCGTGTTGAGCTGGGAAACTTCTTGAGTCGACGATATTCGCCTAACGTCCGATGTCACTCCAGTAGCAGCAACTAACGTCGCATCGCATCGTTACACTCTGTCTCTCTCTGATAATAGAAAATGTTATCGTAAGAACCGTAAAAGATACGGACCTGTATAATCTGTATGTTATGTAACACTGCCACGTATTACCTGTTTGAAGAAGAAAATAAATTGTTTATATTTTTATTGGGCTGTCTTATTAACTAATCTGGACCCTGATTAATCTCCAAACCAGCTACCTGACAACAAACCGTTACAATAAATTTTTTCATCAACGCTTTTAGATTTTTGGGCACGAGGGAAGCAACTACGTCTTCTGGCCAATTCTTCAATTTCTGGCAGTAAACTATTTTCTAAATCGCTCATTTTTTGGGAAAACTTTAGCAATATTATTTTATAACAATAATATATGAATATAAACAACCTTTAAACAGTTACTTAGTAACTTGGACACACCATAGACAGTAGCTGACAGTAGCCTACTTGAATGTCAATTTGAAATAATTACTGCCCAAAGCTTCAAAATACAATACAGATACATATTACTTTTTCCTTTAATTAACTTACGCCAGAAGAATTTTGTATGATTTGGATCATAAACAATCATTATGGTACACATCATGTTATCAGGCTCGGCTAGCGCCTAGTCTGAAAATATTCACGGCTAGTACCATAATGATTGTCATTATGATCCTTATAACATAAATAACTATTAGAATCCATAGCTACAAAATAATCGCGCCGATCGTCCTATCAAAGGAGACGCTACTCCATTAAGCGAGTACGGTATTATAACTGAACACTCCACTCATCCACTTCCACTCTACTCTACATGTCGCTCTCCAGCGTCCGAGGGATGCGCTATCTATATTACAGATAGGCGATTCGACTAGTCATGGGTAACACTCTAAATTTTCTTGTGTTGAAACAACAACACTGGTACTGCTTGAAGTGTCAACACAAAGTATCAGCACAATTGTGTCATTGTTTTGTTTCATTTACTAAACTGCATGAGAGCGTGCGCTGTCCGCAGCCACTGATGTGATCCGTAATACCGCACACGGACCCTCAGCTAGCTACCGCCATCTTGGGTGTTATTAAAGTGGCACTGTGTCATGTTGTTTCAACACATGTGACACACCGAAAAGTGTCAGCACAAAAGCGCCATTCGACACAGTGTTACACATCTCTAGATTCGACTCTTTTTAACGATTCATACCAAACGAATCCGTATCGAGAAAAGATTCGTATGTTTCGTACCGCTACCAGTGATACGAATCATACGCGAGTACCACCCATCTCTATGTACCCCACCTACCCACCTCTAATCGACACCGTTGTCGAGTTCAGCGGCTCTAACTACCCAGCTGTTACCACTTGAACCTCGCGCCAATATTCTTGGCTAAAGATGTCGGTCTCGGATGACTGGGGCCGGGCAGGACTATTGCCCTTTACCCCAATACATCGCTGTAGACCGGGGATCAGCCTCGTGCAGGGCGGGCGAACTTACTTTACGTCGGCCCCACTCACAAATGTGAGCGGTGCAAACGATTTCGACCCATCTCCTGGCTCGTTGGACCTTGCTGGCTAAGGCCTCTTCTGGTGTTCTTCTGTCTTGATCTTCTTTTCTTCGCCAGCTTGTCCCCCCCGGATGGTAGTCATCGGTCAGTTGGGTGTTTTGGGTTTTTTGGCAGGAGTGACTGCCGGTACATAAAATGCCAATTGGCATCCTGTCATCCGGATCATCGGTAGGGTAAGGATGAGCTGTGTAGCTCGAGGAAGGGCAGGCCTAACTGCTTTGGTAGCATTTTCAGTCTCCCCGGAGCTTGGGGGACTGCAGGTGCTGGGCGGTTGTTTGTCCGGTACCCGCTGGGTCTTGGATGGGTGGTTGGGTGATCGTCCTGTCTCTTCCGTGGGGTGTCTTCATCGCACAGTGGTATGTTTTATACTCACCCGTTATCCAGTATCTGCATCTTCGGCCGCTTATGCCTCGGAGCGTCTGCTGGGTCGTAGTCAGTAGCCTCCCTGACCAGTGGGTTCCCATGCTCCTCAGCAAGGGCGTACATCTTATTGGCTCTCTCCTTGATGATTTCAGTGACTGGGGTGTACTCCAAGTCCCTGAAGATGTCCTCGTTGCGCACGAACCAGGGTGCGTTGACTGCTGTTCGGAGGGCGATGTTCTCCACTCTCTGGTTCTGTTGAAGGTAGCTCTTTGCTTGGTAGCCCCATGCTACCGAAGCGTACGTCAGTTGAGGCCGGATGAGGGACCTGATAAGCGTGAGCTTGTTCCTCAGGTTGAGTCTGCTCTGTCTACCCATCATCGGGTAGATTAGGGCTCTCGTCCTCCTGGCTTTCTTGACGATGGCCTCCGTGTTCTGTCTCCATGTTAGGCCTTTGTCCATGATTACGCCAAGGTAGTTGACGGAATCGTGCCATTGGATGTCTTCACCAAACATGGAAACGTGACCTGTGGGATTCTGTTTTCTTACCTTCTTGAAGAGGACCGCCTTGCTCTTCACGGCGTTGACGGCTATCAAGCTGCGTATCTCAGCATTACGTCATCTGACCTCGACACTTTCGTGTCGGTGGCCTTGGATAAAACTCGGAACCTGGGCCCATATATGAAAATTAACATTTCCAATGTTAAAACTCAAAACTGCCGGCCGAGCTAATGTAAGGGAAGACCGGAGCATGCTTTATTTTGGTACACTATATTAAATAATAAATATAATGTATTACTTACGGCCGCTTGCACCGTAGTGTTTAATAGAGGATTAAACTTAAACCTCCGTTAAATTTAAAATTTGCTTTGCACCGTTCTTTAATCCTTGATTAAATTAGCTTAAACTTGCGTTAACTTAAACCCCCAAAGTTGGCCGCTTAAAGGGCGATTAAATTTAATTGCAATTCCTGCGCAGTCGTTGATGTTGTGTCAATTTTTAGTATATTTTCATTTTTTATTTTTATTAACAAATATTTGCCTTTTCTTGAGACGTTACGTTATTTGTTTGTTTATTTTCTAATATATTCTTGCATTTTGTGGCAAAGTTGTCAGTCTCCTGACAACTAGTTGACAGTCCTTTTCACCCCGACCCATAACACCTGCCAGTTGCTCGAAAATTGATAGCAACATGTTGATCGCGATTGCAGTTTTTTAGGCGTTCTATCCTCAGTTTTTATTGTTTATTGTTTTCATTGCTTTAAAAAACTTTTTTTTTGCATGAGAACTGTTTTCTTATAATATTTTAAACATGACGTGATTTTAAATTGTTTCATCTGCGAGCAACCGTTATCGAATGACACAACAGTGAACGTGACGAAAAAAGGTTTAAAATCTTTCCAAACCGCGAGTTTAAAGCGGAAAGACAGTAAATATGATCTTTTAACTGGGCGTACGACGATTGTGGTGCATAGGAGGTATCAAAGTTAATCGCATCGTATGTAAAAAACAGACCACTGCCAGAATATCCCGTGATTCCGCGAAGGCGCTCCGAGACACAGAGTTTTCCTTTCAAATAGAATTGTTTTTTATGCAGTGAAATAATATCGATTAATTATTTTGAACAGCAAAGTCGTTTACCTCCAGAGCGACGGGACTGTGTACAATGTGCATCAGCTAAATATTACGGAATAAAGCCATAGATTTTGCGAAAAATCGGAAAGTAGATGGGTGATAAAATTGTGTGTTGCTTGACTCCTGTGGAAGGCGATTTCGTGACGGAACAAGCTCGGTATCATTTGTCCTGCATGAAAAAGCTTACTATAATTCTAAAACCCAAATCTGAAGAACCTGTGAAGCGTGAGGCTTCTGGATTTGAAGTACAAGCTGCCATAAAGTACGTATTTTCTTTTCTCGAATAAAATAAGCACGGGTGTCAACTTTCGTTTAAACAACTTGTAGACCAAATTAAATGTGACCATAAACTTCACATTAAAACAATCAATGCTCAACTTATCGCTAAGTATGGTGATGGCAGTATTATTTCAGAAACCCCCAACAAACCTGCAATCTTTAACTTTGACTGAACTTAGTGCATGCAGTCCCGCAGCGCCGAGGCTCATGTTTCGAGGCATGCTAGAGCTTCCCAGTTCGTTCAACGTTAAAATGTCAAAGAACCTTTTTTTGTTGCAAATTTTGTCTACTTTCCAAATTTCTAAGTATCTTTTTCCTAACACGAAGAAAAAAAATAAAACGATTTCTTGGCTTTTTTTCTCTAAATTTGAGGGGGTTTCGGAGGGAATTTTTGGTGGGAAGTTAAAAATTCGGATTCAGCGCTCCAAAAAACGTAAAGCCTATCTCCAGGACTACCATGAATTTTTCCAGGGAAGGGCCCTATATGGTCTCTGTTGCCTGGAGTATTATTAATTAGTCAAATTCGAGTTTTGTTAACATTTTAATGCTTCCCAAATTATGTAAACAATTATATTCTGTTATAAATTTGAAAAATTTTCATTTTTTAGTTAGGTACGCAGAAACTCAGATTTGAGCTGATGAGTATTAGATATGAAAAGTAAATATTTCCTGGTGATGCATTGACAATAGCCTGCTTGCCCCGGAGTGTGAAGTTAAAGTATGCACGGGATTATGGACTTACAGAATTTAGAATATAAGTGGTTATAAAAACCTGCACACTCCACGTTATATGGTTTCTGAAGTCAGATGTGAAAAAATTTTGTTTGCTCAGAGTTTGTGGTTATAGAAGATTGCAAGCCCCGTTCAATACCCAACAAGCAAAATTTAAACGTTATACAACTCTTTTGTTTTATTGCAATTTTATAAATGTAATAAAATAGCAATAAAACAAAATTGTTGTAGAAATGACAATTATAAAACAAATTGGTTTACTGGGTGGAGTTATAGGGTTATGGAGTTGTAGGGTTATGTGGTTAAAGTTATATGAGGTTATGGCGTTATGAGGTTATGAAGTAAAGATATAAAAAATTTCTAACTTCTCATTTGAGTGTGAAGGGTGAAAAACCAGCTTTTTATTGGCGTTCCTTGAGGTTAGGGATGAAAAACGAGCCAATCTGACAATTCTGATTCGGATTCAGCGGGTCAAAATACATAAGGATTCACAGATCTGGTCCGCCGGATAGAACACTTTTATTTTGTGGGCCTGTGTTATCTTTAACTCTAATCCTTAAAATGTTTGACGAGTGAAAGATGGTGCACTTGCCATTATTATTTTTTTTTCCGAAGAAAGCTAGAGTCGTAGTTTGTCTGAACTTCTAATCGTTTCACCTGTACTTAGAAAATAAAAAACTTTTTAAAAAATTACCAATAGGGAACTTGCCCACAAAATTAAATTTATTTAAAATACTCTAAATCGCAAACTAATATCCCCAACCCCATAGACAACAAAAAATTTAAAAAAAAATCTTATCGAGAAATATAAGTTATTAAAATCTGCCGGATTTTACCCATTACTGAAACGTGACGTCAGATGGAGAAAGTCGGATGACGGCGTCAAGTGACACCGATTCTGCTTTGGATTTTATAATTCCACAGCGCATGCGCATTTGTCAGAAACAACTAGCAGTGAACACAACCTAACCTAACCTAAAATTTAAACATATTCGTTGGAAAAACATCTTCAATATTCTGAAATGTCACAAAATGCTACTTTTGATTCGTTCGTGCCGAACCGAATTTTCGAATTTCGCCGTGCAATTTACGATCAGGTTTATCTGGAAGACTTCCAGATCGTATGGCCGTCTCAATGGTGTTTTTCGAAAAATATGAACGTGTCAAGATTGCATGTTTTTGCAATTTTGTAAAATGTAAGCTGTTTTTTGCTATTTTTCGCAGATATCTCCGAAACGGTGGGAGTTGGCTCGAAATAAAAAATAAGCTCAAAGAGTATTTTCCACTACGAATCTTTTGCCACCATCAGAATTTTGAAATTTTTTCGTTTCAGAGATAACTACTGAAATGTCTGCCATGTACGGCAAAAATAACAAATTTTGAGCTTCTACAGTTGGCAACTTTTTAATCTTGGCTCCTACGCCAAAAGACTACTCTAGCTAATTTAAATAGAATTAAATTTGCTAAAACTCTTTTTTTTTATTTTTTGAATTCCGACAAAAATGAAGGAATTAGAGGGGGCGGGATTTGGGACTTTTTTTTCGGTAAAATTTCTACATATTGTCACTGTAATTAATCGATAAGTAACTAAAATCGATCTTATATACAATGTTCACTTAATATCATGTACTACTTTGACGCTCCGTTAATCTCGGCCCTTCGAAACAAATGTTTTTTTAAGATTTACATACACTCTATAGGAAAACCTGTAATTCCCTACATTTTCTCGAATATCTCGATAATTATCATTTTATTCGAAAAATTTGTAGACAGCTTATGTAAAGAGGATTGATTGAGCTTTCCGACATTTTTTTTTATCTAACATAAAAAACGAAAGACTTATGACCGAATATGCGGACGTCTCAAAACCAACCGCCGCGCGCGGCCCAGTCTATTAATTAGGGTGAAGTCGTATACCGCTCGGCTAAAGTACGCCATCTGTGGGACACCACGCGAGACTAGTTTCTCGATCTGACGTCACAGTGCTTTTCGCGAGGATCTCAACATTCTCAACTTTAATTATTTATTGCAAAGTAAGTACTGCGATTTAAAAGCTAATATTCGGTGTGGCGTGTGGCCATTTTTATACATAAACACACACTTTAATGAAATTTTTTAAAAAAGTTCCCCATTGTTAAAGCAATTTGCAAGTTCTATTAGCAAATAAATTATTATAATAATAATGCTGAAACCTCAGGATCTAAAAAATAAAGTTTTTGTGTATTTAATATATACAACCCCCAAAAATCCTCTCAGCAGTTATGTGTCGACTATGGGTATATTCTAGTATAATATAGAAATATTTTAAAATAAATACAAATATACAGCAAAAAGAAACACAAGAGATTCGCTTTTAAGTAAAATGTGTACTGAATTAGATCTATCCAGTCGTTAAAAAGAACTTATATAACGTGATAATATTCTACGAAGGAAAAAATTAATGAAGTGTGCTTTCAACTTTATATAACTGCCCTCGAACAAAAAAGTTACACAATAGGACAGGCATCCAGCGTAAGAGATAAAGACATCGGGGCATTGGGAGGTGATAAGGATTTAACACCATTTCCTTTGTTTTTGATAAAGGTTAATCGAAGTTTGACTTGGTCCTATCCCGCTATTTATTTCCAGATTACCCACGTTCTCATATTTTATATCTTAGAGATAGTAAGTAAACTTCATCATGGCGTTTTTTTGTAGATTGCACTTTATTTCTCTGCAATAAGTCTTTAATACATTTTCAATGTCATTCACTATTAATTCCTTAAAAACAGTGAAAAATAATTGTTTAAAAATAAAAATCTCATTAGGAACTTGACATTTGAGGCAGTAAAATACTTGAATTGGCTATTAGTCCAGTTATTAAACCCGAAAAGGGGCTCGAACATGGGGTAAAAAACATCGATATATCATGAAATCAAGTTTAAATTTTGAAACTTTCGTTTTTCTTAATTAGGTATATCGAAAAATTTTGACCGGGCAAAAAGAAGTTTAATTATTTTTTGAAAAATAGGAAATGTAGAAAAATAAAAGCCTTATGGTATTTTTTATGAACTTTTGAAATGGAATTTAAAAACGTACAAAATAAAATCTCATGTAATTTTTTATTTTCTTTTTATATTTTCATGTTTAAAACCGGTTAATATATATTATGTAAGCTTCTAAAATACTATCGCTTTTCAAAAAAAATCTTTAAAATATAAAATATATTTTTTTAAATATTTAAACGCTTTTTTGTTCAACTTTAATTTTCCTCACCAAACTCTTCATTTTATTCTATTAAAGTGTGTTCATCATCAGAGGCAATATCTTTGTCTATCATGATCTTTTCAAAATTAAATAAAAAATACTATTACACTTTCTTAAGTGAAGAAAGAGAAGGAATATAAATAATTTTTTTTAACAATGGTTTTATTTCTTCTAAAACCAAATTTCATTAAAAAGTAGAAAATAATTTTTTACCTTGTAAGTAGAAAACCATTGAGCGCTCATAAAATAAATCATTTTGATTTACGTTTACATTTTATGAGCACCCAATGGTTTTCTATTTACAAAGTTAAAAATGATTTTCTACTTTTTAGTGCAATTAGGTTTTAAAAGAAATAAAATCAATGTTTTTATAAAGCTTCTTGTATTTATTTATTTTTAACTTTTTAGTCTTCGTCATGTAGCTTATCGTATTCTACTCATCAAACCCTTTCATTTGATACCCTGTCAAGGGAGTTATGACAAAAAAAAAAGTAACCTGCCTCTTGGGTTTTGAAAGACGTCATGTAGCTTATCGTATTCCACTCATCAAACCCTTTCATTTGATATCCATGTCAAGGCGGTTGTGAAGAAACGGGTAATCCGCCACCTTAGAGTGTCCGCCATATTGGTTAGAATGACGCCACGTAGCTTACCGTATTCTACTCGCCAAACCCTTTCATTTGATACCCTGACAAGGGGATTGTGAAGAAAAAGGTAAGCCGCCATCTTGGGGCGTCCGCCATATTGAATTTAGAACGATATTAGATATACTATATTGTATTGTCCTCAGAACCAAAGCTGTGTGCAAAATTTCAGCTCGATTGGATAATCTGGTTAAGTGGAAGAGCAGAAGTTTACTTGTAACTATTTCTGAACTTCGCCATTTGTAAATTTTACAACTTTTACAGATTTCTGAATATAAGAAAGGCGTCCGCCATATTGGATTTAGAAAGATTTTAGATCATAGACTTCTTAAACTAAGCAATGTGCCGGGGAATAGTGATGACACCATCTTGTTTTTCCATCGTTGGTTCTGTCTCTTACAACCGATGTTGATAGTTCTTTTACTCGCTTTTCCCTTGACCTTACACAACCCGGCTACGGCAAGGGCGAGAGACACTGAGCGAAAAATAAGCCGCTAGAGAGAGACAGAACCAACGATACGAAATCATCTCGTAATCATTGAGAGTTGCTGGTGTGCTCAGTCTAGGAATATAAGTCTATGAATTAGATACACTGTATTGTATGGACCACAATAGTGTGACGTTTCACTCCCACTCTAAATATTCCAACCTATTTCTCACATCGAACTTATCGCCACTGTACATAAGACCATGGTTAAAATTGAATTTGAAATTTCAGAAAATCTGTGAATATTTAACTATTGAATTATCATCCTCATGTTTTAACTTTAAAAGCTGCGCCTTCTTGTAATAATACTGTAATTTTTAAGTCCTCTTGAAATTTTTTCAGAAATTAATTGTTTATTGCGCACGCGTAATACGTATGTCGGGCATAACTCCATCTTCTTATTTTTGTTTGTTTTCCTGGTTGAAGTTTAAGGTTATGTATAGTGGATTATTTCTTTTATAATTTTCAAGGATTTTACAGTATTTAAAGTGTTTGTATATCAAAAATGGTCAAAAAATTACGTTTTTCTGCGATTGCTCAATTTTTTAAGGATAAAGAAATACTCATGGTCAAGGTAGAAAGTTCTGTTGAAGCGCGAAGCGGGCCACATGAAAGGAATTATTATGATCCTGAAGTGCTGACTGTTAAGGGAGAAGTTCATGCTAGCATGAGAGATAGAATCTATAAAGTAGAGGTGTGTGCTTTTCTAAAAAAATAAATATATTTTACTTTAAATGTAATTAATTGTTTTCAGATATTTTTGAATAACGGTAAAAATATAACCGATGCAGAATGTGCTTGTCCAAGGGGATTATGGTTATGCCATCATATGGCTGCTCTGGCTCTCTTTGCACACTATAATATTTCTGTAAGAGTACGAACATGCCAAAGGTGCTACGCAGCTATGTATAGAAGTTCAGGCCGCAGTTTTAGTTGATGCATTGAAGCCATGAATTTGTACTAGGAGCAGTTCACCCTTCTAACATCGACGGTATGTGCGGTTATATTTAAATGTATAGATTTGTTTTACACATTGATGGCTTCGATGCATCTACTGAATTTGCGGTCTGAACTTCTAGCTGCGTAGCAACTTCGGCATGTTCGTACTGTAACAAATGAAGCGTGCTCATGGAATATGTCGTAGTTACTAGACAGTTCAATTTTAAACTATTTTAATCAAATAGAAGTAAGTTCTGAATAAACGATACAATACGTAATTTCTTTATTTATTTGCGTTTCTAAGTG
Source organism: Rutpela maculata (assembly GCA_936432065.2). Lineage (NCBI taxonomy): Eukaryota > Metazoa > Arthropoda > Insecta > Coleoptera > Cerambycidae > Rutpela > Rutpela maculata. Next base: position 54,682,722 of record OW386290.2, on the reverse strand, counting down.
AAAATACTTACAAATAAACATTTAAACGCGAGGTTAGAGGCAAGGCCTCCGCAAGGGAGGGTCGGTAGGTACTGTGGTACCCTGTGCCCGGTTAGGCTAGTAAATACAATTCTCGCTCGTTTAAGAGACCTGGACAAATTTCTCCTAGGCGCGGGGGCCTGCCAGTGAATTTCGTACAGGGGCCTGGTTAGAGGACGAAAATTTATGATAACAGTATAAAACAAGCTAAAAACGTACTCTTCGCCAATTTACTGAGCTTTTTATATATAATTGTTACACATTCTATAGGATACTCTTCGCAGTTTTCTTGTAAATAATGTTAGTTTTTGGACATCCTAAATTTTGTGATATAAACTTTGTTGTGAAAAAAAATTGTATGAAAAAAAAATGAAAAAAAAATCCAACCTGCGGGATTCGAACACGGGACCCTTGGATTGCAACGAAAAGCTTTAGCCGCTGCGCTACCACCTGTTGCTAGGAAAATTGATTGTCTGTAATATATATCTGTCGACATTCATACATATTTCACTTCTAAGAAATATTAGTAAACTTCATATACAAAAAAAAAATTGTTATGGAAATAATATCTCGCGATTTCCATTTTAGTACAAGCCACAAAAATTAACAAAAAAATTTTTTTTTTTAAATTAAATAATTAATAACTTTTTTATTTACTGATCGATTTTCTTCAAAAACAATAGGGTTCCTCCTCTAGCTAACACTAACTTATTTTCTAAATTTCAATACAATCGGACTTTTCTTTCTTAAGTTATCGTGCTTACAAGAAACGTGACGGACGGACAGACGGACGGACAGACGGACGGACAGACGGACATTTTGAAAGTTGTTCAGAATCCGTTCACTAACACAATGATATGAAAATTTTTTCTCTACGAGCGATATTTACGATTTTAGAAATGTGCCGATCAAATACAATATACTCTTCGTTTTTGCGAAGAGTATAATAATGGAAAGCAATTCAAATAAAAATAAATAAAACAGACTTTGAGGTTAGAGCACAAAGAAATAATCAAAGAACTACGTTCTCAATAATTTTCCAGACACTTGTAGAACGCATGCGCATAAACAACAATTTAGAAAACGTTTTTTTATTTATTCTCCGTAGAGAAAATTGATTACCACATGTAAAAAACTTATAATCCAGCTCTATTTTTATACTAGTAGTTAGGTTTCAATAGTTAAATATGAAAAATAACGTACCAATCCTCAGATACATTTCTAAGTAATTTATTTTGACCCTTAAAGCACATGTACATAAGGCATGCTTCGAAGAGTGGATGGAAAGGAATTCAAATTAACCTCCTCGTGAATGACGTCACGAATATTGTGGTCCATTGTCATCAGAACCAAAGCTGTGTGCAAAATTTCAGCTCGATTGGATAACGGGAAGTGGGTAAAATTTTCGAATATAATAAAACTATTGAAAAAGCCTTATATGAGATTATTAACCAAAAAAATTGGCAGATCAATTTAAGTATTTGAAGATAACTTTGTTTAATGACACCAAATCAGCCTTATGAAAATTGAGCTGAAAATGCTGAAATGGCCCTAAAATATTATCTTCTCATACCGGCTTCAAAAAAATAAAATAATTTTGGACAGCTTTTGAGGTCAAATATAGCCTTATGTGTAACGCCTTTAAAATTTCTTATTGCTAGGATAGCGATGTCGGCGTCATCTGTATAACCATGTGTAAGTAACCCCTGCTGGTTCAATTATGTTAGGAGTTCATCTTTATCTAGACTCCGCAGGAGTGGTAAGGACTCCCCTTCGCTCGCCTGTGGTTACTGACACCTCCTCTGACGTGGATCCCAGCGTGGGCTGATTTTCTCAGGATGTGATTGCCGAGTCGATCCATCTCATTATCGATTGTCCTATCCTGCTTCTCTTCACTGCTGAAGATAGCATTAAATTTTCCCCCCTTTCAACTAGATATCTCGTGCTATATTTATTCATTAAAACTAAGCAAGTAACTATAAAAATATATTTTTTTAAATCAGTAACAAAAATTAACTTGTCACGGAGAAGTATAATAAAACCATTAATTAAAACATTAAATAAGTTGTTCCAACTTTTTTTATCTTTTATTATAATAACGCATTAACACAATTAAGAAAAATAAATTCAGATAACAAAATAATAACCAAAATCGAATACCTATATGCTATATTCGATTTTGATTATTCTGTTTTTGATAACAGGCATTTTCGAGATTTTACGTCATAACTTAAAGTAGACCATGGATTTCAAACGTCTCTCAGTCATTTTGTAGCTTATAAAAATCGGCACAATTTTTGTGAAAACAATGTCTTTGCATGATTGATATTAAGCGAAATATCTTCGAGGGTACTGATTAGATGGACAGCTGTATATTTGTTGTATTCTTGATAATTAACAACCGACATTAAGGCGCGTTTGCACGCATCCAGTAATTTAGTCGAGTCGTTTAGTAATTTAGTGCTCGACCAATGCGGACAGCGTGTTTCAGTCCGCATTGGTCGAGTACTAAATTACTAAACGACTCGACTAAATTACTGGATGCGTGCAAACGCACCTTTAGACACATTAAATCAAGCTCACTGTATTTTGAGACGTGAGAATCAAAAGTTTATTCTAACAAAAAAGAAAGCGAAGAAATAATACCTCTGACTGGTTAACAAAAAATGCACACTTCTTATTTCGAAAGTTACAAATACACAGGCAGATGACCTTTCAGTGGTTTTGAATGTGAATTTTTTAAAACCCATCCGTAAAATACAATAGTGCCATGTTTTTATTATCTGGTCGGCAACGACTATAACTTTCACTCGGCTCATAATAGCTTTACTAAAAATACCTGAATAACATTTTAAATCACCTGGTTTATGAAATCTTAGATTGAACGTTTATATCATAGTTTCAATATACTGCATATCTTCGATTTTTATGTAGGTGTGTAATCAAAAACCTCGGTAACATTTTACTCCAAAATTATAATAAGACGCAATCTATATTAACATTACAGTTTACACACCTCTAGCGGGCACCTTGTTTGATGAATTCCAGTAGGAAGTGTTCTACCATGGTATTTTACTATCTTCTAAATATTAAATTTTTGGTATCGTGTTTACAAGAAGAGGTTCTCACACATATACATACAGACACTCAGACATTTTTTTAAATCGATTTTTGAGTTAGGCGTGTTATGAAATGGATCTCTGTACATACATTTTTTAAACGCTTATATTTCAATTATTATTTAGTGAGGTCTGGTGGCTCTTATACATACCTATTTGTATTAAAATCGGATTAAAACTTTTAATAATCATTGTAGAAAACAGAAATCCGTTTCATAACAAGCTGAACTGACATAAATAAAAAAATGCCTGTGTATACACACAGGATGGGTGTATAAATATGTGTAGATTTGTATACCTGGTGGCTCAGTATATAGGGTAATTTTGGGATGGGCGAATGGATTTTTTTCAAATTTAATGTAGTGATATGGAATAAAAATTCCAATATGATGTAAAGAACCAAAATGACCGACTTTCAGTTTAGATGGAATTTACATAAAAATCAAATTTGTGTCTAGGCACAGGCCTCTGTTCGTTGAAAGCTTAGTGTGGGGTTTATCTCCCAGATCATAATTGTGATATTTGTAAAGTGAATCGTTATCTATTGTTGTTATTAAATAAATATTGTTTTGTTGAAGTGAGTGAATTTAATTTGCCGTTTCAATTCATATATTCGGGTATAATTTTCAGCTTGGGCACGTTTTAGGCGTGACACATGGTGGAGGCGCCACATTTTTTTCTTGCCATACATTTCGATGTCCTTTCCCAAAAAAGGCTAGATTTCTTGGTTAGTTTTCAAGGTAAACTATGTACTTCCCGTCCTTTTTCGCCATAGTCAAAAATCCTATAAAAAGATACCCTTAAACCCCGTGCCACCCAGCCATGGTCCTAGCACTACTTCACCCCATAGGCAGATAGACGTCCAGCGACGGTATGGAGTCAAGTCCACCGAGGATCAACTGCTAGATCAGGGTTGTAACAGACACTAGAACCAGTGACATCAGTGACAGTGTGATTCAAAACTTAAGGATGTGTGCTTGAAAAACACTAAGTGTGTTGGAACTCTCAAAGACTTAATTATATTAGATTAGGTAATTTTAACTTGTAAATTAGAGTTTTAAAAGCTGGGGGTCAGCTTTCAAGCACAGGGGGATTGTGTCAAATCTAATTCCTGATTTAATTTATTAATATAGAATCGTAAAAATAGAAATAAATAATCCATAACCAGCTTGCATAATAATATTTTAAATGATTGTTTTGGTTCAATACCATTGGAATGCACGTACCGACATACTGCTGAGTCAACAAGGTTCTATTTAGTAAATAAAGTTAACATTGAACTGTAAACGAACTGTATCATCTACCGGGGTATTTAAACGAAAATATAAACAATGACGGGGGAGTCTCTACGGGGGCGCTGAGGTGCGTCTAGGTGGGCACCCGGACGCCGGGGTGTCTAAGCACAGGCCTCTGTTCGTTGAAAGCTTAGTGTGGGTTTATCTCCCAGATCGTAATTGTGATATTTGTACAGTGAATTGTTATCTATTGTTGTTATTAAATAAATATTGTTATGTTGAAGTGAGTGAATTTAATTTGCCGTTTCATTCGGGTATAATTTTCAGCTTGGGCACGTTTTAGGCGTGATAATATATTTTTGCATATTTGGATCCTGCTGGCCAAAATACATATGATCTGACTCTCAAATATTATTTTGTTTCAAAAGAATATTAAAAAAATATATATTATTATTATTATTTATTTAATTATAAATTTAGTACAAAGATAAGGTAGACATTATGCATATCATTTTCTTCGTACATTAAAGATCTAATTAAATAACAGGCTGTCCCATAGGAGTTCCATGAAAAAAAAATGTTTTCGTTGAAAAACCAACATCGTTGAACTTAATGAAGAATAAATCATGTTTAACGTAAGTATCTGAAGAGATAATATTTTAAAAGTACTTTCAGACTGATTTTTAACAATTTTGGCAAAATCGCGGCCTTCTATGATTAAAATTAAAAATTAAAAAATCTTTTTGGAAATCAAAATAATATTTACGGGTCATATACTTTGGACAGCATCCAAGTATGCAAAAATATACCGGTTGTCCTATTTAAAAATTTGTCTCTCAATTGCATCGAAACTGGAAGTCAGCCATTTTGGTTCTTTACATCATATAACTGGAAACTTCATCCGATATCACTACACCAAATTTGAAAAAAATCAAGAGTGTCCCTATCGGCTGAGCCATCTAGTATGTGTAGATCACTCTAAATCCGATAACATTTGTTAAAAGTAAAACTTTTACTTCAAAATTGGTATATATTACGTAACATAGTATGGTAGAATAGGGAGTATTAAGATTGAATCATATTCGTCCTACAGAATAATCACCAGAGGTATGTGAACTGTTAAAGAGAGACTGGGGGCTTTTTGTTAAGTACTATGCTAGCATAATCAAACTTAGATCATCAGTATATACAAAAAATGGTTATTTTCTCGTTTTTCATATTGAATTTGATACTGAGTGCATGAAAGATATCGAAAAATGTCTCTCTCAAGACGATACACGAATAAGCTCGAACACGTACAGACTCTGCGAAACATACAGTAACGTACTTTGATGTGACGCGGGAATACCGACAAGTGATGGAAAACCTGCGAACCTCGGCGTGAATACCCATGTTCGCGACAAGGTTACAGGGTCCCGTCCACACGGTTACACGACGACGTTCGCGACAAAGTTACAAGTGCGCACGTACCTTTAAGATATCTATTTGAACAATATATGTTCGAGCAGAATGTTAAAGAAATATATATTCGCAGCAGGGGCGCACTAAATGGGGGGGGGGGTTAGGGGCTTAAGCCCAGGGCCCCGGATACTGAAGGGGCCCCCGAACGCTGAAAATGGACTTAAAAACCAAACACGATATGATTAAGACTATGCTCTGTACTGGTGGTCTCATTGACGGTTTAAATAATAAATATAAAAGTATACAACGTGATTTACCATGATATGCGGAAAATGAAATGGTGTACTAGCCCCGAGGTAATTTAGTATATTAAAAATGGTTAAAATTTACGAAGATACACTACTGTTATTGACTAGGTCAGTAATAGGGCGACGAACTTACTTGTGAAAGAACATATTGGAGATGTTTACATTTTCTTAATTGGCATAAAAAGTGAGGCCTGCGAGTGCGGTCATAGTGCCGCATTTTTTGTTTTCGGTTGAACAATCAGGACACCGGCGTGTTATTGACGGGTTTAAGTAAATATCTCTTAGATCTACTTATTGCAGAGTTCACTAGCATATGGTCAATGTCTTTTCGATTTATTTCGATTTATTTCGCTATTTTTGTAGTGTGATTTGATTAAAACCAAAAAGTCACTTCTACCCTCTCCAGCTTTTCTGTCAATAGTGTCAGTCCCAAGTCTGATAAAATGATATGATTGAACCGGGTTACGTCAGATTGGTTAAAGTCATTGGCGACGCATTTCTACAAAAAAAAATAATTTAATTTTTTTGGTAATTTTTTTTAATTTTTCATTTTTTTAACTAGTTTCGGAGGGGACAACATACTGTTAAATTTTTTACTAGTGAAATATTTTTGTCGAACTCCTCTATACGTTTCCTTAAATATATAAGGAATAAAAACCAGACTGCAACCAACAGCTATTCTCCGGACTAATGCCCCGCCGAGCGCTGAATTACGAATTACAAGCCTGGCCGCGTTAAGTGCAATAACTGTGTATTGCCACAAAACACTAAAGTTTCGATTTTAATAGACACCAGCCGAAAGACTTATTCCTACTTAAAGGAGCTCTCGTGCCAGCCACCCCATACCACTTGCAGACTGCAGTTTCGAGCTATTGGCTCTCGTCAGTGCAAGGTAGGTCTGAGATGGCTGGAACGAGGCATTTGTTCACTCTTGGTACATGACGAGATTTATAAAACCACGACATGCAGCAAAAATGGCAGGCTCCATCTAGCGGCTAATGTCCATTACAATCGAAACAGCAGTAGCCCTGACATGGGCATAGTTAGTAGGTTTGCTTTTAGAGGGCAGAATATTTACTAGTGAAATATTTTTGTCGAACTCCTCTATACGTTTCCTTAAATATATAAGGAATAAAAACCAGACTGCAACCAACAGCTATTCTCCGGACTAATGCCCCGCCGAGCGCTGAATTACGAATTACAAGCCTGGCCGCGTTAAGTGCAATAACTGTGTATTGCCACAAAACACTAAAGTTTCGATTTTAATAGACACCAGCCGAAAGACTTATTCCTACTTAAAGGAGCTCTCGTGCCAGCCACCCCATACCACTTGCAGACTGCAGTTTCGAGCTATTGGCTCTCGTCAGTGCAAGGTAGGTCTGAGATGGCTGGAACGAGGCATTTGTTCACTCTTGGTACATGACGAGATTTATAAAACCACGACATGCAGTCTGGTTTTTATTCCTTATATATTTAAGGAAACGTATAGAGGAGTTCGACAAAAATATTTCACTAGTAAATATTCTGCCCTCTAAAAGCAAACCTACTAACATACTGTTAAATTTTCCGCATGTCATGGTAAATCACGTTGTATATAACATTTTTTGCTCTTGCCTGCTTCCGCATCGTAATATAACAGTCTCTGCGCCACTGTATGCATCTGGATTTGACCAGTCACAACCAAGGCCCGGTGTAATGCGGCTACTCGCTATTATTATTATAGTTTGGTTCAGTATTTAGTCAATACAAAGTGAAACGTGTCTTGGTGGTGCGTGATCTGACCTGATCTCAAAAAAAAGTTATCTTAAGAGATGGGAAGCGCTCCAAAGCATTACTAGCCCAGGGCCTCGCACCCGCATAGTCCACCCCCGATTCGCAGTCAGCTACGACTGCAATTTCTCGTTGTTATAAATTTACACCATATTCCTATACTATACCGTTTTCGTACAATCACACAGAATGATCTCTTGATATAAAAAATGTTATATAAATTACTAATTATTTTCTGTCAGACCATACTTAATTAAACCTTTATCTCTCTCGTATCTCAAAACATAAACATACAAATTTCATGTAAGTGTAAATCATTTGAATTGGTTTATATAACAGCTGTTTACAACAGAGTTCCTAACAATGCAAGGCTAACTGATAAACAAGGGATATCCCTTGATAAACATTCCCTTGAAGGAAGTTTGAAAATGTATCTCTGGTATTTCCACTCCTACGCATTGTCGTAAAAGATTAAATGAAGGAAACTGTAATACAAATAAAACAAGACTTGTTCTTAATGATAATTAGTTTCGATATAGCAGTTTCGATTAACATCAAACTAAACAAAAATACTAAATTTTTATTTTTAACAGCAACTACCACCTATTGAAAATGTTTAGAATATGGCTCCATATCACAAATATGTCGAGGTAAGAGATATGTTGTGAACTCATTGCAGATCTGATGATTCTAATCTCCAGATATACAATAGTCAAGGGGTATTTACGTTATTAAACACAATTTCACGTTTCAATATTTAAAGAATCGTCAACAATTTCGCAAATTATTTGTTTTGCCTAAACTAGTGGTTTCCAAAGTGTCAGTCGCGACCTCCTGGGGTAAGGAGCTAGGGGGTCACGAGAAGATTCCAAATATCCAATATTCAGACAAAAAACGTTTTTTGCGAAAATCACAGCACAAATTTATCCCATTTTATCCCGCATAAACAAGTGAATTTGATTTTTCAGTATTAAATGTACAACTTTAGCCTTTAAATACATAGAGTCGTATATTACTTACATGACTACCCTCCAAACTTTTGCTGAAAGGAAAACAAGTTAATATTTTATTGATGTTAACTAATCTGCTTTCGAGCTTGTAAAAGATATCTATGTTAGGTAATAAGGAGTGCTAAGTAGTGTAATCAGTGAACTAAACTGATTTATACAGGGTAGAATATATGAGTCACTGACATAGGTAAAATACTGTAACGGTCCCAAGACAGAACTCTGAGGTATACTACATATTGGTAGTATGGAAATCAAAACATATCTTATTTATTAATGAGAGAGTCAATGACTGCATGCCATATTCCCCATTGAAGTAACTTTCCATTATGGATTCTTTGATAGCAGCTACATTTATCGTTATCGCAGTCACTGACAAGTACAAATAGTTACCCTTCATCACTGAAAGGGAAACCAGAGGATAATTAAGCTATAAAGTATTATTATAAACCAGAGCTTGCAAGGCATTACAGATACACAAGATAAAAATTCCAATCACCATTGAGTGAGTATCTACTACTTACCGACGCATTATTGTTTAACTGAAAATTCTGCAGCTTACCTGAAAAAAAAGTAAAAATAAAATTAATTCCATTGCATAAAATTAACTTAAGTTGGAAATAAATTTGTATCATTGTTTAAACAGAAAAAAATATTCTAAGATTTTTTTTGCTTTCAATTATTTTCCGTCTCATTTTTCCGACCATTTTTTAAAAAAGTACAGTAAGGTGGTCCTTAAAAACTAACTTTTAAAATTTACCCGGGGCACCCTCTTATTTTGTTTTATGATATAAAAAAAGACTTCCATAAAAATTTCAGATTTTTAAATAATGTTTTAGGGGTCGCTACCAAGTCTTGAATTTTCAAGATAATCGAGGATTTTTGCAAAATTTCTATTAAAATAAATCAAATGAACATCAAAATGATATTGATCGTCAAAATGATATTGATCATCAATTAAATTAATAAAATAGGACAGTACATTGTCCCCCACTTTCATCGCAACTCAACTGTATTTTATTAACAACCTTTTTCATTTATACTATTATTATATATAACATTGTAATTGATGTACAGTTGTACATATTAATTACATGTTTAATAAACATGATTTCTTTTGTAACTAAATTTAATTGTTAATTCCTAACTAGTTTTTTTTTAATTTTGAAATTTTACCGGGCGGTAGCGACCCCTAAAACTGAGTTAAAAAATCCCAAAAAATTACAGTAATCCTTTTTAGATCAGATTAGATCATTTAGATTTTAGATAGTAGATCAAAATGGCAGGGTGCCCCAAAGAAAATTAAGAAAAAAATTTTTACCCTAATTTAAGGACCACCCTAATATACAGCGTGTTATTGAGAGGCAGAAATATTATTTCGCAGCAAGAGTAGTAGTAACACAAATACAAATAACCTAAAGAAACTAAATTTTGGAAGAGAAATTGTAAAAAAATATTTTCCACACTTATAAGTTGTAGATTGTAGATTATTCAAGGGGTCGCTCGGCGCTTTCAGCCCCACTTCACATCGACCTGAAGTTGTTGCCTAGGACTCCCAAGCTTTTCACAAAGCTTGTGAGTTTCCTGGGAGCTAATTTCCCTATATTTTCAGGGGTTAGTTCCACCTTTTCTACGTACTTCTAGTCTAGTGCGGACTAGCATCATTGCATTAGCAGAGAATATGTTCCGCAGTTTCTATTGCAGTATCGCAGTATCTGCACGTATCGTTGTAAAATTATTAATATAGTATCTTAAGGGGCAATGGCCTGTTAAAAGGCCTGTCATCGGTCTTAAGTCGGACTTTTCGAGTTCGTGAAGCCTTGTGGCATTCTTTGACGAATAAGTGATGAACTTTTTCGCTTGTCTTTGGCCCGGAGTATTCATCCAGTAGAACTCTTTCTGTTCCTTTTCCCATTTTGGGACCTCCTCCATCATGTGCCCCATAAGCCACAAAATGGTTCGGGCTCAAAGAATGGGGCTTCAGCAACTTTTTTTGCAAGGGCGTCAGCTAATTCGTTTAATTTTATTCCCTCATGCCCTGGCACCCACATCAAGGTAACTTTGTTGTTTTTTGTCAGTTGCTTCTGGGATTGTCTGCACTCCCAGGCAATTTTAGACTCAAAGGTGTAGAACCTGAGAGCTTTTAACGCTGCCTGGCTGTCTGACAGTATATAGATCTTTGCTCTTAGAATGCCTTTATTTATGCATTTCTGGGCACATAGGTCTATAGCATAGATTTCTGCTTGGAAGATGGTTAGGGTCTTGCCTAGGGCTCTGGAGAGCATGCAGTTAGGCTCCGCTACGTCCGCGCCAACCCCTTCAGCCTCTTCGATCCATCTGTGTACCAGATGAGTGACCCCTTCTCCAACTTCCAGGACTTCGACTTTGCTCGTCTGGCGGCTCTCGACTAGCACATCAAACAGGCAGTCAAGGTTCCGCTTAGTCGGCATAGAGTCAGTGGGTTTGGCCACGGATTTATTGTTCAAAACTGGTACTACTTGATATTCCGGTCCCTATTACAAAAGCTTTGAAATGCACTACTGTCAAATTTGACAAATAAAAAATTTCACAACAACTTACTAAACTAATGATCCTTAATGTCCGGCGACTGTTAAAATTCTTAAAGGCCGGTGGTTGTTTAAAATGACTTTTCAGTTCCTACTTTATTTCAGTTATAATACAATAACGATATAGTATTACGAAAAAACTGCTTCCTTCTTGCACTAAAGAGAGTTATAACCTACGCTGAAGTTGTTAAACATTAAATATTGGACAGTATACCAGACGAACGCTTCGCCATTTTTTTATATCCATTTGGCATCATCGAGACATGATTAAGACTTAGTTTTAAAATTTCGTAGTAACTAAAAAATTAAATACGGTTTGTTTATTTTTAATTAAATTACCGCCCTCAATTTTTTTGAAGCAGTTTATATCTATATCAATATTGTAGAGTTTTAAAAAATGACCTTATATGTGTACACTAATATATAGCTCAGTTTTTATCTGCGGCTATTAGTTATCGAGGTATTTGCAACTTAAATTCATTAAGTTAAGTAGTCGTGGTGTCACGGCTGTTTTTCTTAAATGATAAAAAACCATTTAACAGTTCTGTATCACGCATGAAAAATCACCTAAGCTACGTGACAAATTGTTTAATAAGTAAAAATATGTAAAATCAGAAACAAATACAACACTTACAAATAATCACTTCAATCTTATTTTTTGTTTTAAAAAGGGTATTTATTGATATTTCTACTGGTAGTCAGTTTTCAATTTGTAATCCGTGTGCAATTTCGTGAAGCAATATTGTGTTATACATCAAAATTTTCTGAAAAATATGTAGATTACGAAATTCTTTGGGCCGTTCTTTGCAGGTACATCGGGGGGAGAAAACCACCCCAATTCACTCCCATTGGAAATAAATTCAATTTAATTCAATAGAACGCGTTGATTGTGCATAAATTACTGAGAATATCAAAATAAGTTGTTTCGGCCATTCCTTGCAGGTGCGTCGAGAGGGAGGAAAACACCCCTTTCCATTCCCATTGGAAATACATTCGATTTAATTCAAAAAAATGCGTGGACTGTGTATACATTACTGAAAACAATTCTAAATAAGTTTCTTTTAGTTTTTGACACTGGAAATTGATATACGTAACAATTATTATCCCTTGGCCGACAGGGGTGGTGGTGTGAAAATACTATAAAGGTAACGGTGATTAAAATATTTGAGTCGTATTTCATTTTCGAGGTTTTTGGGATCAAGAAATTCAATTTTGCTAACAATTAATGTTTATTTCGATTTATTATTCTGATAAATATAAGGACACTTATAAGAGTCATATTTTGTTTCTATTTTAAATACTATTTTGATGAAGTAAAGAGAAGGTCAAAGATACTTTGGTGGTAGGTTCATAATATTTTCTGGTGTTACTCAGTGTCGGACACATCATCCACAGAATCATCAGAATCATCACAAAGTTGTTCTTCATCCCTTTTACTATTGGTGCAAATCTCTGGATGGCCTTGACATTCACATCTCCGTACAAAATATATTTTGCGATGAGCACTTGCACCGTAAAGTACAATTATTTTTCTTACATGAGCACTTGTGCACCTGATCCGGTGCACAAGGAAGGTCACAAGGAACAGGTTCGTACTCATCACTAATTAGTTTCCACCCGTAGTTGGTGCCTGATGGTGTCTCGATATGCTTCCATGCACTAATAATGGCACCTTTGAATTGCCGGCTCCAAGTATCGGAGGCAGATTTTCACAGGAGCTTTGCTTTTGTGTGAATTGCCACCATCTCAATTCTGCTAGGTTTTTGAAGCTTTTGTTACTTGTGGAGTATATTGCACAAATAAAAGATTCAATCTCCTCAAAAACGGAAATATTCAAATCTTCGTATTTTCCCAATAAAGCTAAAGCCTCCCAAGTTGATGTAGGTGATTCCAAGAATTTCTTCCAAAAGCTGACTTTAGATTTCCCCTTGAAAGCTCCTGTAACATCTGCCCCTGATAGCGCATGAAGTCCTGGAAGTGCGTTAATCTTCAATGTACCAAGACTACAATAAATCGGTTGCAAAGAGATCTTACGATTGCTTGAGCCAATGAACGCGGTATTTACTAGTAATAGTGGAAACCTCAATGCTAATATAAAAACGTCAGTATCGGGCGAGTAAATTCTTATTAAATTTGAACCTCTTTTTGACGCATCTACAGAATGGAAAATCAATTTGGTGTCAGCTTCTTCGTGGAAGTCTTTTAGATGTGTCACATCACCGAATGCAGCTGTAGCCTTTATTGAGTCTTTGAAAGCAGAAACAACCTTTTTATTGCATTTGTTTCCTGAAACTATCATTTTGTTGGAAAAATATTCCATAATAACCTCCTTAGTTGACGTATGAGATAGCCGTTTTCTAATATTTGCACCTTTTAGTTGCGTTGTATCATCAATATGATATTGTACAGGTAGGACACCTTTTACTCTTCTACTCCTTTCTAGTGACTCAAGAGATCCTTTCAAATATGTATCAAAAACTACGTGTATTTCCAAGTACTGCGCATATTTTGTCAATATTTTCCTTGAAAATTGCTGATGATTTGAGGCTAGTTAGAAATTCTGCGGATGATCCAGTTACTTTAGAGGGTTCTGGAGATGAGTCTGTTTCTCTAACATTCGACACATTTTTGCTCCAACAATTCTTATGATAATATATGTTTTGTGCGTGAAAATCTCCTGGGCTAATGCATTCAGCCACTCTGATTGATGGAACATCATCTTTTGATATTTTAATAGCTTTTTTGAGGAGACTTTGAGAAGCATCATATGAAACTTGTCTCAAATTATGGTGCTTACTACCTTCTTTATCACAAAAGACGCAGGTCTTTTTCTTCAAATAAGTTGTTGTTTTACTTCGAGTAAACTTCACTGATGATGCTCCAGAGGATATATTGTCTGAGACATAGTCATTGTTCTCTTGGGAACTAGTTGTTGGCACCAATTGTTGCTCTTCAATTTTTTTTGTCATGCGAGTCGTCTTTTTTGTAACTTTTTTGAAACATTCCATTTAACTCCAAGCTGTTTCAGTTTCTCAGATGTAATCTGGTTTTCTTCTAGAGTCAATATTGACATATATTGTTCTTGTTGCGGTGCGGCTCCCATTGTTTCATCTGCATCAAAGCGTTCCAAAGAGTTTCGTAGGCATTTTCTGATGGAGTTGTACAAACAACAATTATCACCACTAAGAATCTTTTTAACATTCAATTTTTTAATCGCTTCCATTTCTAAACACAATCACCTTATCTCTAACCTGGAAATAAAAAATTATGTTATTTAAATGGACTTTAAACACTTAAAATAACACAAATAAAATGAATTCAATACTTTAACTTCACATGGCAGATATGTGATGTTAAACTATTGATTCCGTTGACATCTATTATAAAAGATGATAGGCGAAAATCACTAGCGGAATTGAATTTGTTGTCCCCAAGAACCTCGAAAATGACTACGACTCGATTATTTTAAACCACCATTACCCCTTTAGTATTCTCGCACCCCCTACAAGCCCTCCCCTATCGGGCCATGATATGGTTTTTATCCTTTGAGACCAAACAAACGTTTTGCATCCTTTACTAATACACATAAATACCTGGGAATTTCCCAGGTTTTATATGTATCAAAATAGATGCTAAACGTTTGTTAGATCTCAAAGGGTAAAATTATTAATAATATAGCTTCAAAAACTAAAAGAAACTCATCTTGAAATGTGCAATATTTTAGACATAATTCACGTGTTTTAATGAATTAAACTGGGTTTATTTGCAATGGGGGTGGTCCTGTAGAAGAACGCACTACCGGGCGTCAAAATGACGCGACACCAATTTATTTCTCAGGGGGCGCCAGTCGCGTATTACCCCGTTCTTCTACCTCCCAGGCGGGTTCGAGATAAGATGCACTTCGATAGCCCAGTAATGGACCAAGGCTGCACTACCACAGATCGGAAATGACGCTCTCTCTGGACCTGAATTCCCTCATTAGGGGTTTAGGCACCTTTTAATTTCCTGAAATTTTGCATAAAAAAATCCCAACCGAAGAATTTCTCTGCGGAGGGATTAATTTTTGTACGTGGAAACCACGTTTTGGTCCGTTAATGACAAAAAAACGCATAAAAAAATCCCTCTCAAACCTCCGTAAAGCAACCAGAAGGTCGAACGTTAATGTGAATTAACTCGACACATCCGGCTTTCTATACGAAAGTTCCAGGGATTATAGACCGTCAACAGGCCTCAAGATCAATTAAGAAACAATAGTTCAAAGAATCCGTTTATTTAACAAAATTGGTTTTACAAAATTCTCAAGATAAGAATCGTGCCTTCCCCAATCAAGGTAATGACTTTCAGACCATACAAGCGAGAGCGCTCACGCTAACGATCGATTAGGTAGAAAAGATTCATACATACCTTCTCAGAATCAAAATGCGAGCATTTTTAGAGTCGTCTCAGACTCTGGGTAAATAAATAATTATGACTGACTAAAATAACTTAAAAAAGTTTTACTCATTGAATTTAGATTCGCTAGAGACTACTTAGCTTTAAAGTTCTTGTATCGTGAAGAGCCACGTACACGAACACATTCAGAGGACTTAATTACTGCGTACGTTGAATGGCGTTCGATCAGTCCACGACTTACTAGCCCTTATCACAGTCGTTCAATATTATCGATTTGGCAGCGACCCACCTTCGAGCGGCTTTTAGGCAAAATTGAATTTTTGGATTTTTATGCACAAGGCGTTTTCCTCTATAACTTTGTCATTTGGAAAGCCCTGTTGTTGGCTTTCCTACCATTGCTTTGTTTGGACCACTCAACGCGCTCGACCAAATTGCGAGCCGCTGAGTCAATCCCAACTCTTTCTATGCGAGAAACCGACCTTGTACATGTGCATTGATTTTTATCAATTTTTACTTATCGGCACTACGCCGGCTTTGTCAAAATCTTCTATTTTGCCTTTCGGATGCAGTGCATCGCTAAAATTTTATGCTCATACTTTAGAATTGGGCTTTCAATGACCGTACCTCAAAGTTCAATGTCTTGGAGGAATAAAAAATAAAAAATAATTCAAAGTATATTTTCGTGGTACTTTTTAAACTGACTGTATGGTACTTTTGAAAAATCTATTTTAAGACCAATTTCGGCGTACTTTTGAAATTTCAAGGTACTTTTGAAAAACTAATCTGCGGGTGAAATTTTGGCGTACTTTTGAAAAATCGATTTTCAAGCCAAATTTCAAGGTACTTTTGAAAAGTTAATCCGCGGGTGAAATTTTGGTGTACTTTTGAAAAATCGATTTTCAAGCCAAATTTCAAGGTACTTTTGAAAAGTTAATCTGCGGGTGAAATTTTGGCGTACTTTTGAAAAATCGATCTTCAAGCCAAATTTCAACGCAGTTTTGGAAAATTAGTCTGCAAGTGAAATTTTGGCGTACTTTCGATAAATCGATTCCTGAGCCAAATTTTGACGCCCTTCCAAAAATATTATTTTTCAAAGTCCAATTTGTGGTACCTTTAAAAAAGTATATTATTCATAAATCTTTGTCATTATATACTTCTACTCTCATATTCTGAACCAAGAACATTTTTCCTAAGTGAAAATTCGGTGTTTCTTCGAATTTTCACCTGGTCATTTCCAACGCCTTATAGAACCCAAAACGGTCCTTATGGACTGATCTGCGCCTCAGCAGTCTTCAACTTAGGACGATTTTGGAGAGTTCTACAACAGTCCCCCCCCGACGCATCTGTAAGGAACGGCCCAAACAATTTCGTAATCTACACCCTTTTCTGAAACTTTTGACGTATGGCACAATATCGCTTCACCTAGTTGCACACGGAATTTTCGACAAACTGAAAACTGACTATGGGGTTTACTACAATCAAATTGTTTGGTATTGTATTGCGCATTATGAAATAACGTGCATTGTTAAATGTATTTTGCAATAATGTATCAGTATTTTAATGTGCTTTTAAACAACCACTATATAGCAGTAGTTATTTAGTGTATCACAAACCTAAGGGTCTAGACAGGAATATTTGACTATATAGGTATTTTTTTTGTATTGAATAACTTTCAAAATGTGTATCTGTCTGTCCGACGCATTCCTCATAAGCACAATAACTTAAGAAGGAAACTTCTGATCATATTGAAGTGTTTCTTCCGGGTGTTGCCGGGATTGTCGAATTTGATTTGACGTTTCGCAAATTTCTATTAAATTAACATTTTAAAGTAATAAAAGTTGAAGTATTTTTTTTAGTTATTTTAAAGACAGGTTATGTTAGGTCAAGTCGAGTCATTAACTTTGCCGCTATAGTTTTTTTTTTAATGCCTTATTTGTATTAACCGTCTCCCATCCAAGTGACGAACTCGCCCGGCGTGCTTAACTTCGTCGATCGAAGTCCAGTCGTTGAAACCGGTACCGTACCTCACCTCACACCTTTTATATATGAGAACTATTATTTACATTCCGCTGGAACGGCTTTGGATTTATTATTATCTGTTCTATTCGGTTTAATTTCAACACAGTCGATCAAATATCAGTGGTGTGTAAGTAAATATTCTTGAAAGGTTTTGAAAATCTGTTATTGTTCCATTCATCAAAAGGAGAAAACTAAATTTGAGGAGGAGTAATCCTGGACCAAAAACTTACTTGGAGCTCGCACTTAGAAAGGACACTTACCAAAGCAACCACAGCTATTTGGACGTGCCGTGGTGGGCCTGAAGCCAAAAATGATACACTAGTCCTACCTTTCGGTTGTGAGATGTACGCATCATGTGTTGGTGGCCAAAAACAGAAGAGAAAATAGCATAAGGAAAGTTGTAGAAATTGCAACGCCTTGCCTGTCTAGGGACTACAGGAGCAATGCGCTCGTGTCCCACAGCAGCTATGGAGGCAATGCTGGACTTATTTCTCTACATTTGCATGTAAGAAAGAAGGCAGCACTTAGTGCCTTAAGGCTGCATCCGGCACTTAAATTCAGACCAGGCGACCTGATTGGTCACTTAAGGATTCTGGAGCTAATCCAATTCGAATCAATGACCAATCGAGCATGACTGACTGCCCGTTTGATGTGCAGATTGGCGAGAAGGGTCGAAGTACTGCGATTGGAGAAAGAGTCACACATCTTGTACACAGATGGATCCAAGATGGACGAAGTGGTTGGTGCCACAAGGCTTCTCGAACTTGAAAAGTCCGACCTAAAGCTGATCACAGGCCTTCCAACTGGCCATTGATCCTTGATCCTTGATAACATAAGCATGGCAGAAGGTGACAGATGACTGTGAAGCTGCAACTGAGACTGCGGAACATACACGTGAACGCAAGGTACTAATCCGCATTAGGCTAATGTACCTAGAACAGACGGAATTAACGCCTCAAGACATAGGGAAATTAGCTCCCAGGAAAATCACAAGCTTTGCAAAAATTCTTGGAATCCAGGGCAACAACTAGTTGTAGGGTAATTCACAAAAGACCTTTTCAGTCGAGGTGAAGAAAGGCCAACTCAGGGCCAAGCGACCCCTTAAACAATCTACAATCCATTGGCACTACAAACTACAAGGAAATTGCAGGTGGGTACGTTAATAATAACAATAATGAGTTTTGCTATGTACCTATATTCTTAAGCTGCAGGGAAATAACTAGGTAATGTGATCACAATTAAAATATCTAACAATTTTTTATATTATATTATAATTTAGATGAAAATGCAAGATAAGTGTCCTCAAAATGATCAACAGTGCAGAAAGTTTAATGACAAAATTGGAAGCATATTTCAGAAAGTCATTAGATATGCTGACACCACTGACTGTAACATTTTAAACAGAATAAAGCATATTTATTTCACGTTAAATATATCACAGACTCGCCAAACAGGAAAACTGCAATACAAAATGTCAATTATGTGTGTATAAAAACAACAATGAACATTATTCACGTTATGTTTGAGGTTGAATTAGCTTCAAATAGACGTCACGTATTATTTTGTACACTACAATAAAATTTAAAAAATTTGTACCGATAGTGAATTCTTTACTTATTTAGTTCGATTTGAATTTCCACACAGATAACTCAGTATACGTTTTGAAAAGCAAAATATCTTTTAAATCAGTTACTTCAGTTACTTCTATACGTGGTACTTTATTACGTTATGTCAGTATTTACTGTTTTTGATCCAACTTTTAACAAATTAACAAGTTCGTATACAAACACATTCTATTTTTGTGAAGATCTAATCATCATTATTAACATAATGACAAATCCTTAAATGTGTTAGAAGAGTGTTCATCAATACAAGCGAATCTTCCATGAATAATTTTATATATACAACGGGCCTCAAAAATACAATGATAAAATAACGACCCAGTTAATTGAAAATATTTCAAAAGTTCTCGGACGGAAATAAATCAGATGGAAGGCTTTCAAATAGTTTATAAATATTCTGGAAAGTTACTCAGACAACAACCACACAAGAATTAATAAACCAGATGAAAACATTATGTTGCCGGTTTATTGAAGTTTCTAAACAGGGTGTCCGGAAACTTTTTTTTTAATTATTATGGCTTCAGGAATAGCTTCATACAACCAGTCACAATTTTAAAATCAGAACAATTACAGATGTCACTAAACTAACAAGACAGAAAAGTACAAATGGATGTGGATAGGGAAAAATCAAAGTCAAATACAGGGGCACAATCTCTTCTCGCCTAGGGGCGCGTCGAGGCATTTTAAAATTTTACGAACAATACTGACCCACGGAACGAGGGAAAATTATAAACTAAGGATACAGAGGATACGATATCTAGCTAATTGGAACAACATAATGTGATAAAGGTGGAAGATGAAATGTGATAAAGGTGGAAGATGAAGCCTAATGGCAGATAGAGCACTTCAAAGCTCTAGATCGGTAACGAAAAAAATGTTTTGGCCACTGGCTAAGAACATACAGGGTGTTTTATGCATTTGGTCTGAAAATTCAAAGAGCTATATCTCTGCAACGGTTGGATGTAATCAAATGAAATTTACCAGTAACATTCCACAGCTGAGAATTGTCAGAATGGCTGATTTTGAAAAATCCAGGGCCGCACTCGGAAAAATCTGCCCTTCTCGTTTTTGACAAAAAAGTATATTTCTCTATCGAATTTCTGAAAAACTCTTAGCGGATTCGGAAAGTATAGAAAAAATGCTATCAGAATAGCGATTCAATTTTTAGCGGCACACCTAAACCGTTTCGGCAAAAAAATCACAAAACAATTTAGCGCGTCACGACTAATACTTTGACCGGGCATTATTTATAGAGTCTATTCAAATGCTTCAGATCTATATCTCTTCTATGACTTCACATCGTACATAGCAAGAAACTTTCCCACCCAGCAAGAAAAATACAAGGTTGTACTTGTGAATTTTTTTATTTGTTCCGAACTATGATATCTAATCTATCTATCTAAAATGATAAAATCTGAATGGATTATGAGGCTAATCTAGAAAAAGCATGCACACATAAATATAGTAACACTTTGGAACGTCACCTTTTCTCCCAGTTGGCGGCCGAAGACGGTGAAAGGTGAACGAAACGTAGCAACCAGCTAAGCTTAGTGGTTGGGTTGCACTCTGGGCGTATCTAGCGGCGTCTAGTCCCGTCTACGGCGAAATAATAATTTATATTAAATTATCCTCAAGTGGTTCGGACTTCATTATAAACTGTAGGGCCTCGTCTCCTTTACTTCAGACAAATCTAAATCTCATAGACTCAAGAAAGTCAGAAGGACGTTTTTCAACATTTGTCTACTAATGGGGTGTGTGCTTATATGTATGAGTGGCGAAAAACTCTGCCACCTGGCTTGGATCAACATCCGTTGCATTTGATTGGAGATTATGAAATCTAGAAGTTACATTTCACAGCTACTGGTTCTGATGCAGTAAATATACAAGACGTAAAAAATATACTTGATATTGATTGATTTGATTGATTGATTTACCAGCGTGCGGTAGGCATTGCTGCCACTCCCAGGGTTATACAGCTGGGCCTGCTACGTCCACACTGGGTTGGACTAAGGTCATGCTTGTTGCCAGCAGCGAGAGCCACATGGCGTATGGTAAAGGAACATGGGATATGAGGTGTAGGTATTTATGAGATGCGTTACCGCATTGTATCGTGAGGGAGCGTTTAAGCTTCCTTTTTTGTGTTTTTGGTTCTGGGCATCTGCCTCTACTGAATCTTCGTGTGAAATATGTGCTGTGTCTTGATATGGAGTGTTTATGCTCCTCTTTTTGTGTTTCTGCTTCTTCAAATCTTCTTTTGCTGAGTCTTCTGATTCCTCGGTTTCCGATGCTGGGTTGGATTTGGGTCATGCTTGTTGTCAGCAGCGAGAGTCACATGACGCATGTTTTTTCCTCGCTTTTCTTTCCTAGTTTTTTTTAATCCTCTCGATTGTTGTTTTCCACGTGTAACATGGTCTCCCTATTTTTAGTTTGCTGCTGTTCAGTGTTAGCGCTTTCTTCTGCTGTCCTTTTTGTTTTAATCTTCTTGATCCTTGCCCTTATCTCTCTGCTTACCAGGGTATGGTCTATTTGTGTGATTGGGCTTCCATTACTCCAGGTGTCAATGCAGGTTTGACTTTTGCTCCATGTATTTCTTATTGTTAAGTCAAACATGTGTGCTAGGTTTTTCAGCGCGTTTCCATTTTCGTTAGGCCATGTGTGGAGTATATGTGCATTGAAGTCTCCTAATAGTATAATGGACATTTTTCTTGATTTTTCATAGCGTTAGTGGGTGCCGGTTTTCTTTTTCTAATTGATGGCTTAGTGCTCCATATAGACAGTCCTCTCTTCGGTTATTACTGATTTCTTTCTCCTCTTTGCCGCCTGGCACGATTTCACTGCACTATATATACCATTATTTACTGCGTTAGAGGGGAAGGAAGCACTGTGTAAAGTTTTGGTTTGTATACCTAATTAAACACTAACTAATATTTCTTATCAATTACTGAAAATGTTCCGAGATATGTATTATTTTACAAACACATCCACTTATACATTTTTTAACTATATTTTTTACACATTGTCACTACTTAATTTTTATAAACTTTTATGTGTATCCATTAGTGACAGAGCATTATAAAGCAGGTCTGGTCGCCTCGACAGCAAGATGACAAGTCCAATGTGTTGTCGCATTGTGTTCGTTATTTAATGTTTATGCTCCTCTTTTTGTGTTTCTGTTTCTGCAAATTTTCTTCTTCTCCTTCTGATGCCTCGGTTTCTGGTTCTGGTAGGGTATATCGCTGCGATTTCTTTGTAGAGTTCATTTTTTTCACTCGCTTTCTTTTCCAGTATCTTTGGTCGCTTCTCAGTTTGTTCATGATCCTCTTAGTTGTTGTTTTCCACGTGTAACCCGGTTTCCCCATTTTTTTCTTTTTTCGTTTATTCTGGTTTCTTGAGTCAGTTGCATGAATATCCTTCCTGCTGTCTTGTCTAATTGACCAATGATCAATGATCTTGACCATTTTGTATGATTGCCGTGGCTATGTTTTCGTTTATATTTTCCGTCCTTATTTCGATGGAGCTCTCTCGTCTGGTTACCTATGCAACTACTCTACTGGTCTTTTCATAGTGTTGGCGTGTGCCGGGGTTGTTATGTTTTCTCCTTCTAACTGATGGCTTAGTGCTCGATTTTTGTACCAGTAGCTGATGTGTCTTCGTTGTTAAGTTTTGTAGTGGATACATTATTTTTGTGTTTTCTGCAGAGTTATTATTTCTTGTTTACTTTTTGCGTATTCTTATGAACCTAAACGTTTTAAATAAAATTCCTTAACCTTACCAGAGCCGTACCAGATGTGAAGTGTGGACAGTCAGTATGTTCTTATAGCATGCATGAGATTTTTTAAATTTTAATGGCACTGAAACCAAGCTAATAATGGGCAACAATTTTATCCACGTTTATATTATTTTTGAATTGATTTAATTTGGCGCGGTGTACTGTTACTCTAATGGTACGCCCCTGGTAGTATTTGCTGGAAGAGAATTGTTTATTAACTTATTTCTAATTTATTTCATTTCAGGTCTGTTTATGAAATTCTTTAAGTTGTCTACGAGTACTTAAGACATAAATATTTTAAGGGTAAAGTGGACTTATCTTTACTGATTTATGGCCTTTCCTTCCTTCGGGTCGGGTACCTACTCGATATTTGTCGACTGTTTTCATTTTTTTACGCTGCACTGAAAGATTTAATCAGTCGTATTAATTAAATATTAGCACTTATCACTTAATAGTTGCTATTCGGACACTACCACCGCATGCACAATTTTTCACCTCACAACGAATGTACTTTTGAGCTATTTGGGCCAGCTTATTACCGGTTTTTCTTCCGATTTAAAAGGAACGTTATCTAATAGGCGTCTATTCACCGTAACGTCTCTAGAGGGACTCCACGTAAAAAATATACTTGATATTGTTCTAAATATTCCGTTAAGATGTATTCCACGTGTATACTATACCCAACATTTTTTGACGCTTGTATTGAATCGCGAAATGTAGTAGAGACGTAGAGATGTATAACGTCTACTTAGGTTATTAGCAGATTTCATGTCAAATATTAATAACAAAACAGATTATTTATCTAAATAAACTTCTCTTCTGAGGATTACATACTGGATATACCATCCTTCGGAGGGGATATAAAGTAGCCGATCCTCTGTCTATTAAATGCTAGGCAAATAAGAGATCCCTACTCTCCGACAGAGAAGAGGATCGGCAAAATTTCCAGGTTCGGGGTAGCTCGTCTCCTGGCGTCGTCGGTGATAGGCCATGGTAGCGGAAATAGGCCGACGTTAAATAAATAAATAAGTAAATAAATAAATCAATAGATAAATAAATAAACAATTTCTCTTGCATTCCAATTTTGTATTATTTTTCAAATTCGAAAAATCCATGTTTTCGCACAGTCACTTTGTGATCTATAATGTTCATTTGACAATATCCGCAAATGATCAGCAGATTAATGACCGACCGACTGTGAAATGCCGGAAATAAAATAAATTATGCAGACTGCCATGTGTGACGACGACTTCGTATGCCGCGATGGACATAACCAACTTGCCAACGGAATCATCGTACACCCATTGTGTTCTAATGCCAGTCAAGGTCACGTGAGCTAATTGAATCTGTATTTATGTATACCTATTATTAGTGTACGAACAGGATCGGTTCGAGTAGTCGAACTGCATTCATTGCACAGGGTGCTTATAGTAAAGCGATATCGAAGGCGCCCAAAATAGTACCCTTAACAACTTATATTTTCAAAATATTTCCACATCGCTAATTTTCTCGACGATTTCTAATTAAAAAAATTAATTTTGTCCCGTCGCATTTTTTTCTATTATTGATTAAACTCAATCAACTATAACTATAAGCAATCATAATAATTTATACATGAGGCAATTCGACAGAAAATAGTTTAAAAATACGTAGTAATTAAACTAACTATAAGAATAGTCCTCAAATACTCCACCAACAATAAACCCAAAATCTGCGAATAGAGACAACAAATTATTATGTTTTGCCCTTTGGGGAGATACTGAAATAAGCAAGGTAATCCCTGTATTAAAAAGAGGGTCGCCTGAAGAAATAGAAAATTACCGCCAAACTGTATTGTGTAATTTCGAAGTTATTTGAAAGAATTATTTACTATAGAATTAGTTAATTTATAAAAAGATTCATATTCTTACGGCCTTTCGACATGGAAAATCGACAGAGACAGCAATCTGTTACTTGCTAGACCACTTATTTACCTGCCTAGATAGTGAAAAATTTGTTGTCTCGATAATGTTCGATTTAACAAAACATTTGACATCGTAAATAGTTCTTTCCTAGAACAGAAATTATATAGTATTGGCATAATAGGGAATTTACTATCATGGATTAGTAGCTACATGAAAAGTAGGACCCTGAAAGTACAACTTAACTACGCATACTCAGATACTCATGACGTCATGTTTGCAGTACCTCAAGGCTCTGTTTTAGGGCCTCTACTTTTCATGTTATACATAAACAACCTCCCGAGTCACCTAACAACTGTCATATGACAATTTTCGTTGACATATTACAGTGACGGTATCAGCGGATTCAATAGAGCAGCTACATTCACTTGTTGATCAAACATTTCAAGCGATCACTACTTGGGCTCAGAGAGACAAACTAATTTTAAATGTGAGTAAGACAACTATTATAAACTTTACTTTGCAAAAATAATTATCGCATGGTTTAATGTTGCACGACAGTATCATTTTATCAAAAAATTCAAAATTGCTAGACAGAAAATAGTTGTGGAGCAAACATATCGATTATGTGTGCTCACAGCTTAACAAGGCCTATTTTGCTATATTACAATTGAAAAGTATACTTGATGAAACGGGGCTATTAAATGTATACTACGCTCTTGCCTATTCGCATATCTCCCTTAATGTCATCGCTTGGGGTAATTCAAAAGATGGGTATAGAGTATTCATTAGTCGAAAAAGACATATTAGAGTTATATTTAAAATGGGATATAATAGGAGCTGCGTAGAGATAAAATATAAAATTCTAACTGTAGCATGCATATTCATTTTAAAATGTTTGACATACACTAAAAAAATATGGCATTATTCAGACAAAGAAAAGATTGTCATTCATATAGTACTAGACATAGAGATCCACTTAGTATACCACTACACCACACTTTCAATTATAAACATTTTCCGGAATACAATAGGCCTCTTGCATGTGCCGTATATTTTAAATTAATCTATATATATATTAATATAGTGTCACTAAACATTAGCAATTATCAAATCTGTTTTCATAATTTCTAACTGGAAAGTATTTAAATCACCGACTAATATCCGGGAGAAGGGGCAAATCTCAGAAAACTGTTGAATATTCTTGGCTATAGATGTCGGTCTCTGATGACTGGGGCCGGGCAGGGCTATTGCCCTTTACTCCAAAACATCGCTGTAGATCGGGGACCAGCATCGTGCAGGGCGGGCGAACTTACTTTACGTCTTCTCCACTCACAAATGTGAGCGGTGCAGACGATTTCGGTCCACCTCCCTGGGTCCTGGCTCGTTGGACCTTGCTGGCTAAGGCCTCTTCTGGCGCTCTTCTGTCTTCGTTTTCTTTCCTTCACCAGCTTGTCCCCCCGGGGGGGTAGTCATCAGTCTGTATGGGTGTTTGTGGTTTTTTTGCAGATATTGACTGCCGGTACACAGAATGCCAATTGACATCTTGTCATCCGGATCGTCGGCAGGGTGAACTCTCAGAAAACACTCATATTGGAGTTGACGTCATCTGTCACTAGTTATATCGCTGCACGTGCATGCGTTCAATGGTTGCGTTCATCACGCGGTAGCGCTAACTAAGCGATCACTTATCATTTACGTCATTGATCAGTTGTGTGCTGAACGGTGTATTATGTCACTATGATACATGATAGACAGAGAGCAGCTGTAATCTGAATTAGCATGCAAAGTATTAGTTGGGATTATTAGTACCGCAACTCGTAACTCGTAACTCCTATCCAAATATTGTATAGGAACAAAATTGTAGCAAATTTTATGCACTTTGTTTTTTGTGCAGAAAGTTTTTCTCCATCTTTTTTAGTTTTTGTGTTAAATGACATAAACCATATTTGCAATTTTTTTTTAACGGACGCCATTTTAAAAGTGCAGTCAATTTTTTTTTAAGACATGTCTTAAATTGTTCCTTAATCTTTAATCTTTATAAAAAACAGTGTCCCCAAGGATCGGGGGGTGCATGGACACTTAGGGTGGGCTCCCGTAGTAATAGTTAATATAGAAATTAAAGGCAGTGAAATTCTCCACAATTTTTTTTTCTTCAAATTAATAAGTTACGTGATTGACAGAACTGAGATGAATTTCTATTTATGCCGCCACGACGTACATTCCAAGAAAATCTCATTATTTCGACAAAGGCCTCTACACTGATTCTTAGTATTAACGCTGTTGATCTCGATGATCACTTCTACTAAGATTTGTGAAAATTTACTTCGGATCGCATCGGACCTGGTGTCGGACCAACAACATGATAAAAAAAGTTACGTGACTGAGATCAAAGATATGACGAAAATGAACTTACTGGTTTTACTGGTTTTACGCAATGCTTGCCAAACTCGAGTCAGTTCAAGAGAAATAGAAAAAAGTGAAAATGTAGGACCGATAGGAGAGATACTCCCAAAAAACTACTTTTGATATAATTTTTCCAAAATGGCAGGGTTGGCATGTTTAAAACAAAATATTTTAAAAACATTTTTTAAAACATCGTATCATGTTTTAAACAAATGGTTAAAACATACTTAATACACAGTGTGATGTTTTAAACAACTGTTTAAAACACAGTTTAAAATATAACATTTAAAACACTGTTTTAAACAAAAAAAAACTGTTTAAAACAAAAAAAAACTGTTTTTTTTCCAACCCTGCAAAATGGTGGCACTTCCAACGACCTCGGAAAAGTGAAAACTTCGTGTGTTATTGAGTTCCTCAAACACTAGCAATATCAATTATAAAACCTTTTGTAAAATTTTGTTTGTTTGCGTAACAATATATACACCACACACACGTTTCCTCTGTTTTTGTTGTACCCACAATTTCAAATGTTGATACTATTACATACATTCAGTTAACACAGCTTTCCATGGTTATAGTGGATTGACCTTTAGATATTAGATCTATGCATTCAATGCATACCACTGATGTATCGCAACAAGTAAGAATAAATAAATATCATTATCACTTTGACTTATACTCAAATGGTTGAAACAGGTGTACGGAAACCTCGCTCTCATTTATATAAAAAAAAATCCTCTACTGTTCTATTTGGCTACTATACTTTATATAAGACCGGTCCTGTAATATGGGCATCTTACTCATACAAATCGACGGCTTGCATAGTAAAACTGCATGAATTAACCTTTGAAGAGATTTTTTTCTCACTATGATCTAGTTGTTATTTTTCTAGTTAAATAGATTTACATTGATATGTGTTGATATACTGAGATCAGATTTCTAACATTCATATTTTGCGTGAGAACTAAAATTTAATAGACTATTGCAAAATAAATGCATTTTATAGTGACGGCAAATGGATATATTTGTAAATGTAAATAATGTAGTTTTTATTAATGTACTGAATGTTGCACGGCAGTACAGTCCGATGACTTTCAACGCTTGCAATTTGTGTAATACTTTGTATTAGAATCGAGCAGCAAAATAAGACCTACATTCTTCACAACCTGTCAATTGTCATATCGTATTAGGTAAAGGAGTACAGTACAATCGGGATATGGGATGACAAATTGGCGTACCTGGATATCCCAGTATGTAAAATAAATAGAAAAACGGATGTACTCTTTAGGATATCCTGTTTTAGTACGTCTCAGGATATCATTTTATGGATGCCAATGGGCTATCCTGGATAGGTTCCCTTTTGGCATTGACTATGTCGACTAACATCGTAATTAAGAACGGATATTCGATGAAGAGCCTTAAATCTCCTTAAAATATACCCTAATATTATATATATTTAAATAAAGCGCCATTTTGATTTCTGGTCGACCAAACTGGCCAAAGCAAATACCTCAATCACACAGCAGCCCTGCTTTATTAGTTTGTATTTCTCAAATACCTATTTAAATAATAATTATTGTTAGGGGCTGTATGAAATATTTTAAACTTGTATTTTTGTGTTTTATCTATTTAGTTCAGCTTTATTTGAGTGCCTTCATTCCAGACAATAAAAAGTGAGTACAAACGTATAAAAATATAATATAACTTATTAAACTTTATGTTATGAGAAAATTATCTGATTATGATTGAATATTTAATTAGTTATTAACGTCGTGTTCGAAACCACGAAAATTTAATACGATTTTTTATACTCTCAGAATGTCAAAGGAAGCTTAAAAAAATGAGGATTTATACACATTCCCGTATTTTAAGTGACACAATCGCTAAGGAACGTACGAAATAAAATATTGATTTGGCTCAAGAAGTGAGTACTCAAATCAGTTTGGAGAAAAATTGTGAATCACGTGAAAGTATTGTTAAATCTAACAATAAATCTGATGAAATAGAATTTGAGAATGACGACAAATCATGTTCTTAGTTAATAATTTTAAAACCATCTAGCAACTAATTGTGGATGAAAATAAGTAAGTAAATATTGTGCTTTAAGATAATTATTCTAAACTTTTATTACACTTTTAAACGAAAGATATGATACAATATCAGGCCAAACACAGGTGGACAGACTGGATGAAAATACAGAGACCTATTACAATCTTTTATATTGCAATTCTATTTGCCAGAGTGTACTGTATGGATTTTAATTTATAATTCGGTAAATTATTATTATTCACTGAATGCTATGGGTCATACCTATATCCTTCAATAATTTCTATTATTTTTATCTTGCCCACTTTTCATATATTTTTTTAATAATAGTGGTTCAAATAATAATAACTACGTTTATTTTAGCTGCACCCATGAATGAGTATATTATGGAAAACGAAACAGAGAAGCTGTTAAAAGATTATACGAGAAGTGCAAAAAAGAGGAGCAAGGCAAAGAAGAGAATAGAAGTAGTAGAAGTAGGAGTGGACTACATGCTAAAAATTCATGTTCCGTCATTATTACGTTTGCAAAAGTAATATAGATATTTATTTTACATTTTTCTAAGAATTTTGCTTTTTAACATTACAAATGTTTTTAAATATTGAATGTAGCTTATTTCTATTATTAAAATATTATTATTATTATATTATAAAATACTTTTGTTTCTTTATAAAATTGTAGTATCTTTGACGATGGTTAATAAACAGAATCGTAAGAAAATAATATTTTATTTTTTAACTGACCATAAACCCAAGAAATTACGTATAAGTTATAAGGAAAAAATAAGCAAGTGCAAATATGTCAAAAATGTGCATATTTGACAAAAATTGTAAAAATGTTTACAGCTCATTTTTTTTTTAATTTAAGTATAACATTATTGTCTAAATGTTGGTTGTGGCATTTTCTTAATTTTTATGTGTATCTTGGTGGGACCCTTTACCAAATGTTTTCTTCTAAAATAATGTCCGTAAAATTTACAAAATAATACAACTATCCAGTATTTTACTCGAAAATAACCTCTACGCTCCTTTGACATAAAAGTCACAGGCGTAGAGATTATTTTCCAATAAAATACTGGATAATTGTATTATTTTGCTGATTTTACGGACATTGTTTTAGAAGAAAACACACGTATCACAGGATCCCACCAAGAAAAAAAAAATTAAGTATAACGTTGTTGAACTCGAATTTAAAATGGTCTAATACCAAAATTAAGATGCCCGTGGATATCTATTTGCAGTCCGTAGGATATCCTGTGACATTTCAGTATGTAGTTTGTACAACCTATTCAGGACTACTAGGACATTCAGAAATATCCCGGGATGTCCTGGTACGTCCTTAGTACAAACGCCGGTACATCCTTCAGGACGTCCCTCGTACTACTTTTATCTGATACCGAGTTGTGATATTGGGATGATCAAAAGAGTGCCGAAAAGCATACATACTGGGATAGTAGGATGTCCATAGGCAAGCAAAATACTAAATGGAATTTGCCATAGAACGTCCCTCGGACTGCCTTGTGTTGTGTGGTTACTTTTAGACATTTAGACAAAAAGTATATCATTTAAAGAAAATCGCTACATGTGGTGTGCTTATATTTATGTTTATATCTACCCCAAAAACCCATAAAATGGTATACCACATGGTAGTGGGGGTGGTAGCGGAAAGGCTGATGCCAAAAAAATTTAGGAGGCTTTGAGTTCTTGTACACACACTAAATCACTAAACCACTTTTTAACCCATTTACGCATCGTAAAAAAAATTGGACGGATCACCGGGGACTTTTGGGACGTTGTTTGGAACAATGAAATTAGAGTGTAAAAAAAATACAGCTTTCTTGGACATTTTTTGTTAACGGATACTGAAAGCACTGAAATAATTTCAATATTGAAACACCTAACAGAATGTTGATAGGACTAAACCCAACCACACATCAAAGATACACGCAGCGAGCATACCCTTTGCTGTATGCGCCGAAACTGTGTTAGATACAACGAAACCATAGAAGATACCAGAAGCGACACTCTCAGTAGAACGTTTGATATTTCATTGGCAAATTGGAATGACTTCCGGCCTTCCTTTTAGCGTTAATTTAATAGGAAAATTTAAATATTCCATAGTTATATTTCACTTAAATTAAACAATTATTCAAAATTTCGATGTTTAATTGGAAAACAGAGTGATCTTCACCAACTTTTTGTGAGGTACGATACAAAACATAATGGGGTTATTTCATAATTTGTATTTACATTAAATTGGCATTCTAGGACTAGTAATAACTAAGTAAATGTAGGGGCAATTTTTTTTAACGTTAAATAATTTTAAATTCAATTTATAATTTGAAAATGGTAGTTCCCGCTAAAAGCCGGGACGACGTTAATGGTTACGCATGCGCAGTAAATTTGTATGGCAACATTAATCATACAGTCACAGTTTTTGTTTAAAAATTGGTAACTCCTTAACGTTGACTCCTAGGCCAAAAAACTACTCTAACGAATTTAAATAGAATTAAATTTGCTAAAACTCTTTTTTCATTGCAACAAAAATGAGGGAAATTGAAGGGACGAAAGTGAGGACTTTTTTCGGTAAAATCTCGTCATTTGTCATTTTGTCACCGTAATTAATCGGTAATTAATTGAAATTGATCTCAAATACGATGTCCTCTTAATACCATATATTATAGTTGAAGTAATCGTATTCGTGAGAAGTGTACGAGAGGCAAGGGGAATAAAAAAGGCGGCAACTCATCTCCCGTCTTTACTCCACTTTTACATAAGTGAGAGAGAAGATACCGGCCATTCGATGTCGGCTATCTGACGTGGCGTGCGAGTAAACTGATGAGTGTGTTGTTTAATCCAGGACTGCAGTTAGAGACACCGCAGACGAGCTTATACTGTCGGGGTGAAGATATAATTGGATAATGGGGTTTTCCCAACTTTATTTTAACATTTTATGTCGTGAAAATGATATAATAAAACATTCTATTAATTTATAACAATTTACTTTTCTAATAAGAATTACTTCTAAGAAAATATCGTTGAAACAACTTGCTGATAATTTCAGGGCTTTTTAAAACGGGCATTTGAACGCGCCAGAATGACGTATCTGCCCGGAAAACCAATGAGATTATGGATATAATTACTTAATAATAGGTTCTAACTGTGTGTTAAAGGAAGCTTTCCTCTAAAACTCCTCAGAATTTCCTCTTTTATTATTTGTACTGTGATTGGTCTAGAGCAGTGGACTTGTAAATATTGGCCAATCAGAATCCAGATAAATACCACACAAATTATTCGCAAAAGCGTCGGACGTTGATATTTTGTAGTTTAGGCTTAACCTTCACCCGCTTCTGCATTGACAGTTCACATCAGATGATTAACCTAAAACTTTTTTTATATTTTGATGTTTGGATTAGGAAATCCAACGACCTGTCAAATATTTTTCCAATATGATGTGGCGGGCAAACACGGGGTGGTTTATTTTTATTAACTCGCGGAAACGTAGCCAAGGCAACCGAAAAACAAACTCTTTAACAAACGTTTAACGACTAACAACAAATGTCTGCCCTCCACGCCATGTTGGAAGTCACGTGGTTTAGATTGCCTAATTGTTTAGAGTGAAAATATTTTATCAGTTTCTGGTTTATTAATTCTACGATCAAAATGAGTAAAGTGGAAGAGGGATATGTTAAAGGTGCTGCTGATAATTTACCTAAAGTAGACTTTGAAATGGTGAATAATTTAAATCTTTTCCCGGATGAAATATTTGTTTAGATTTTACAGCAGAAAATCACTTTTTTCATCTTTCAATACTGAGTGGTACTGTCAAAAATAATATTGAGGGAGCATTTTCACTAGTATTATTACACAAAGGTACAAAACAAGCTATTTTAGGCATTTTGATAATCCATTACAACTCATAATAATTAAAAAGTGCTGTCAATAAATAGAGGTTGTTTTATATTTTTTACGGCTATCTTATGCCGACTTTTTATTGGATTTCAGGGCGTTGACGTCACAACGCGCTAATTTATGACTGTTTAAAATGAACTCAATATTTTTCAAACTTTAAGTTTTTTTTTTTCATTACTATTAGTAAAATTAAAAAGATAATAAATATGCCATAAATCATTTTTTTACGTGAATTAAGTATTTCAGCAATATTTTTTTTTCTGGGAAAACCCTATACTTCATATTTCTTTATTTGGTAATGTGTTTTTGAAAATAATTTTAGTAAGTTTTGTTACCAATTTATAGCAGTGCTTTGGAGGATATTGGAAGTGTGGAAGTGTAATATTATATAAAGTAAACGAGCGAACAATATAGTTAAGTCCAGCTCTGCGTTCTGCACCCCTTGCGTCTCAACCGTCGTCAATATTTCTATTTTGATAACTATACCTAGATGCTCCATTAATCTCGGCCATAAGCAAACGTTTATTGGAAAAATGATTTTTTCTGGGAAAACGTGAAATTTCTTCCATTTTCCCAAAAATCTCGATAATTATCGGTTTTTTTTAAATATTTGTAAAAGAAAATTGATTGATCTTTCCGACGCTTTTTTAATTTTTTATCTAACATAAGAAACAACAAAGTTATGACCGAAAACATGCGCCTCTTCGCATTTCCTAAAATTCGTCAAATATTTATTTGCAAACCGGAAAACTATAAGATAAAACATTTGGTATTGACAGGGCAGCAATCTAACAATAAAATTACCTCTAACCATTGACCTCAGGCGTTAATAAAATTTAAAATAAGTAGTATAGTTTTTGTGTATTTATGAATAATTAACAAATGTCAGAGTGATCTTAATTGCTGTTACGTTATCCTCGTATATTTCACCGTTCAAATTAGTAGCTATTTTTAAGTTTTTTACACATATGAAATAACACCATTAAGAGACAATGGCAACTACGCAGACCCGACATGACATCGTGGGAAATAAAGTTATGAATTATTACTAAATAGACGGGATCACGAAATCGGTTAAATGGGTTTTCTTATTAATTCTTCAAATTCAGTGCGAGGTATTAAAATTGATTTTTTATATATTTTT
Organism: Rutpela maculata; assembly: GCA_936432065.2. Taxonomy (NCBI): domain Eukaryota; kingdom Metazoa; phylum Arthropoda; class Insecta; order Coleoptera; family Cerambycidae; genus Rutpela; species Rutpela maculata. The sequence continues at coordinate 54,648,087 of OW386290.2, read as the reverse complement.
TGAGGACAGTAACAGAAATTTTTGAAAGGAAAAATAAGTTACGTCATAGTTTTCGAGAAAACGTGTACTCCTCTTATATACTTGTATATTTACGAAAGGAAACAGACTGTTATAGTATTACAGTCAATCCGAACCACTTCTAGGGGATAATTCAATTGATAAAGATTTCCCCGGAACATGGCTCAAACTCGTATCGACTGGATATTTCAAGAGGTTAATAAAAATATTTCAAATCAAATTACAGAGTTTGTGGGCCCCTTAGCGGTAATGTATATTGTCCTAATTTTATAATCATTTTCAATGTTCCACTAGCGTGAAATATTTTTTCTTACTATCTACGCACATTAGCTATGGTTGTTATGGTGATCCTTATTTTTGACTTTTATGTTTTCTTCTGGGACAGAAAAAAAATAATTTTTGTAAAATTTTAATTCAGCACAGAAAAAAACTAAAAAATGTAAATTTAAATAATTGGAATGTAGCATCATAAAACGAGTTTGAAAAAAAGGAGGTACTTAATATAATTGTTGTCAAATCTTATAGCCCGAGAAACAGCAACACAAATTGCCATCTCTATTCTTCGCCGAATCACAATTGCCAGTATCGTCCACAAGGTATAGCATCTTGTTTACTACCCCATAGTCGCCTATCCTTAACATGTTTGAATAGTTATCATTTGCGCTCGGTCGACAATAATAATTTTCGTTTTGTTGTAGTTTAATCAGCTTATTGTTTGGAGCCTGTCCAACAGGTATATAAGCTCATCCTCGCTTGTTGCAACTGAGGTAGTATCATCTGCAAGTCTTGAGTTAGAAATCTTGCTTCCGTCTATAGCTACTCCACACTGTGAGTTGGCATCACGTGTTTACTATAGATGTTGAGGAGGATTAGTGACACAACACAGCCCTGTCTGGCGCCCTTGCCATCTTTTTATTTGTCGGAATTAGTGTTATCTACTTTCACCAAAGTAGAGTCTTCTTCACACAGTCGGCGAATAATAAAGACCAGTTTAGGTGTCGCCATTTTCAATAATACAGCCCACAGTTTCTACCATTACATATTGTCAAAAGCCTTACAGTAGCTACTCTTCTTCCTATGCAACTACAGCCCAATGCAGGCCTTGGCCTCCTTTACTTTCTGCCTCCATTCCACTCTGTCTGCTTCTGCTCTCCTTCATACCCTGATTCCTAGGAAGTCGTACGCGTCTTCCGAAATTTCGTCTTCCCACCGCTTTCGAGGTCTACCCATTGGTCTTTTCCCATGCATTCTAGATTCGAGAGTTCTCTTCGGTAGCCTGTTGTCTTCCATCCTGCTCACATGTCTAGCCCATTGCAGTCTTTGGAATCTAATATGTTCAGTGAGGGGGGCTTCTCTGAAAATTTGATACATTTATTGTTGTATCGAGGCCTCCATATATTTTCTTGCCTTCTCGATAAGTTGTCGCAAATTCAGTATTTGCTTTCTTTAGGAAATACTTGTCAAGATAGACAATGATGAAATCTGAATTGGGGAATGTATAGCATTATGGTGTATGATATTAATGTCAATCTGTAGTTCTCACAGACATCTGTCGCTCCCTTCTTATATAGTGGTACGAAGATTGAGGTTTTCCAATCATTGAGCCAGATTCCTGTCTCCCATGTTTTGGCATATTCTGTGAACGATTTTCATTCCATCTTCACCAACTATCTCAAGTGCCTCGGCTGTGATACTGTCGACTCGGAGGTAGACTAAACTAAAAACTTGCAAAGCAATTTCCTGCCATGACAGTTTTTAGTTTTTGCATAACTGAATTTCTCTTACTGTTAGGGAAAGAAAAGCTATTAATGTGGTTAGCATGTGACTGCAATTCTTGTTGTAGATAAGAATTTTTATCTCTTCGACAAAAAGTTTGAATTATCCGCATCTGCCTGTTATACTCTTCCGATTCTAACGCTCCTTTTCGCACTATATGGTTTTGATCGTACGGTAAAAAATTGTACGTCTTTTTGCAGTGACTGCTGTTTTCACACTACATGGTTTTTTACCGTTGTAAGCTCAATATCTTCATTTCATTTGTCAATATTATACAAGTATTAATGGATCGTGAACAAATTATTGCTTTGTGGTTGTTTCGTCGCCGAAAGAGAGTAAAACGAAACCGTCTTCTTTGGGTGCATCCTATCAATCAGAGAAGAGAGGGAGTAGGATTATTCTACACACTCTTTGAAGACTTGAGGAATGACGAAAATAAATTTTACAACTATTTCCGATTGTCTATTACTTCCTTTGATGAAATATGAGCATCAATTTCATCAGTTTCACAAAAGTTAATAATTGATAATCCAACAAAACAATGTAGCTACCGTACGGCCGCATTCTCTTAGTGGAGTGAAGAAAAGCATAGGATAGGATTTTACATTAAACGATGACGGCAAAACGCCGATGCCGTACCGTGCAGCAGCCGTCCCCTGCCACTGGACTCGACGGCTACCGTATGGCGTTTTTGACTCAGTGGTTTACGTGGCTAAATGCATGCTTTCACATTCGACGGTTTTGAGCCGTACGGTAGCTATATTGTTTTGTTGGATTATTAATTATTAACTTTTGTAAAACGGATGAAATTGATGCTGAAGTTTTGATAACCTTGGTTCAAAGTAGGCCTGTACTATGGGACAAAACTCTTGATGTTTATAAAGATCGGATTGCCACAAGAAGTGCCTGGCGTGAAGTTTGCTTAAAACTCAAACACATAGGATTTTGATTCGATGGAAGACAAAGATAAAAATGCGTTTGGTAAGTATATTTCTTAATATCTATTAAAAATAAGTCAGAACATGAAATTGTCGTCTTATTATTACAAATGAAATTAAGATGTAGAGCTTACAACGGCAAAAACCGTCCAATGTGAAAACAACAACTTCACTACAAAAAACCGTACGGCTTTTTGTCGTGACATTGTTGTTTTCACATTGCACGGTTTTTGCCGTTGTAAGCTTAATATTTTCATTTCATTTGTCAATATCATACAAGTATTAATGGATCGTGTAGGTACATCCTATCAATTAGAGAATATAGGGTGTAGGATTATTTTACATACTCTTTGAAGCTGAGGAATGACGAAAATAAATTTTACAACTATTTTTGGATGTCTGTTACCTCCTTTGACGAATTACATGCATCGACATCAATTTCATCAATTTCACAAAAGTTAATAATTAATTTTCCAGCAAAACAATGTAGCTACGGCTCAAAACCGTCGAATGTGAAAGCATCCATTTAGTCACATGCGCCGTACGGCAGCCGTCCAGTCCAGTGGCAGGGGACGGCTGCTGCACGGCACGGCACCGGCGTTTTGCCGTCGTCGTATAATGTGAACGGTCCCATACTTTTCTTCACTCCACTATAAGAATGCGGCCGTACGGTTTTTTACCGTACGATCAAAACCGTGTAGTGCGAAAATAGCGTGAGGCAGTGTTGATACCTTGAGCCTTCATAGTTTTCCTGGCTTATTAACTCCAGTTAGAGTTTGGGCAGTTAACCAAGATTGTTTCACATTTCTACGTGTCTCGCTTTGTGTTTTCTTCTGTCCCCACAGGGCATTTGGATTTTCGTCATTTCATGGAGTTGACTTATATACATCTATATATTCTCTTAATTTATGAAGCAAAGTCAAATCTATGGTATAAACAATTTTCGTTGGTAAGTACGTATATTTCGTTTGGTTTTTGAGTTGGAAGTCGCAAACCAGATATTAAGTTAGCAATAACTGCAATAAAAAATAGGTCACACACGATAACAACACGTGTCGCGCCTTCCAATCAGTCTATTAATGTAAAACAAATGCATTCTTATTAAAACATTTAAATGCAGTAATTAATGCACACGTAAATTGTTTTAAAAGATTTATTCCCTTTTATATAACATATACATATTATACAGAAACACGCTCAAGCTGAGGTCGAAAAATTTACATGACGTATATTGAAACAAAAGAATTATTATTCTCGGAATTATTACATAATTTCTCATAAGAGGAAAATACTGCAAAGCGGGTATTCAACTAAGCCGTTGCTAATTAAAAATGTATTAAGTAACCACGTAAACATAAAATATATCAGTTTTAGAATACATTACATTACCTTATTCTTTTATACAAAAAAACAATATTTAACACGACCCTAAACAAATTTTAACTAATACTGAGAATAATGCCCTCTTGTCCATACAGATTCGGTAAATGTAGTTTTATACAGGATGATCTACCATGACATGTGGAAAATTTATCACTATGTTGTCCCCATCGAAAGGAGTTAAAAAAATTAAAAATTAAAAAATATGACCAAAAAACGTAACGCGGTACAACCATATCGCTTCCCCTCCCCTTTATCAGACTTTGAACTGACAGCAAAGCTGGAGAGGGTAGAAGTGACTTTTGGGTTTTAATCAAATCACACTACAAAAATAGTAAAATACGTCGAAAAGACATTGACACTTACTGGAGCGGATCTGGCGAGAGAAGGAACTTTTTTTTAATTTTTTTTTTTGACAATTCGGTTACACGCGTTCTCTTTTATCATCTTATCAAGTTAGTTCAGCTTAATCACACGAAGTGGGGCAGGAATTCGCATTTAAAATTCGCAAAAACACGTTTTTTCACGATAACTTTGTTTTTATTGACTTGACCAAAAAAAAGTTAAATTAGATATTGAAGCCCTCACGAAAGAGCATAATCTTCGGACGGTAACTTTTCGTGAAACTTATTTTTTAAAATACACGTTTTTTTGCCACAACACTAATATACAAAGAAGTAATTCCTTAATTTTTTCACGAAAAAAAGGAGTTAGGGGGCTGAGATTTTTTTGAAGTAGGTGAAATAGATAAGAATTGATGGAAACGGAGGATGGGGTGATAGGCCAATTAGGAAAGGGGGAGGGAGGTAGGGAAAGGAAAATTATTGAACCTCCCCGAACTTTTTTCCCTGTCGTGCGATTTTGAAAAAACCAAATTGAAATTTATTCGATATTATCTCCAGTAGTTGACTGATTAACTTTTTCATTTTTTTCAAATAAACAAATTTGTGGGAGGGGAAAAACTTTTTGCATTTTTTTAAATTCGTATTCGTATTATACTATACTACTTAATCTTTTAAATTCATTCACCTGTTTGCTTGTATTTACTTAACGCCTTGTGTTTTTCTTTAATAGATTTAATTAAAGAATTATCAAATCAGAGAGGATATGTTCTTTTTGAAGTTTTAGATTGTGGTACAGTATTAATAAATATTGAGTTTAATTTCGAATCACTAGCCTCGTCAATAGTTTAAGTGTATTATTTAAAATTTTCCCATCCGTTTCAGCTAATGTTTGATAAAGAATGGGAAAGTTAGCTCTTTCAAAAGTTAAATTTATAATTAGAATTAGATTTAATTTTATGATTTTCATGGTTTTTTATGACACTGTAGAAGTAAGAGCAGGATGATGGTCGTCCTCTGCGATAATGTGAATATCAATAGCCCTCTCAAAGTGACAGGTTTTTAAGAATCTTTTCAGACAGCCAAGCAACTCTCAAAGCTCTTGGCTCACATCGGTGCAATTCTAAGCTGGTCTGGAACTGCCCGATTGGGCAGATATAACAAATTAACTCTGGTCTGGATACCGGGCCACTCTGGCATGGAGGGCAGCGAAATAGCAGTTTCCTTAGCCAGGGAAGGTGCGGTATCAAAATTTATTGGATCAGAACCAGTGCTTGGCACTGCGAAAACAACCATCTTGGCCTATGCCGAGAGGAAAATCCTTCAGTACTGGCAAGAACTACCAGGATTAGTTCATTCAAAGGAGTTTATTACATACCGAATCAAGAACTAAAGAACTACTAGAGTTAAATAGGTTACACCTAAGAACTCTAGTTGGCCTATACACTGGGCACTGCAGACTAAATCACCCCCTACACTGATTCGGAATAGCGGACAACGCTGAATGCCGACTATGTTTGTAGGAGGATGAAACGGAGCATACGTTCAATATGTACCTGTCCCGCTGCAAAAAGAACCGGGTTCTCACTTTTTGGCAAAGGGCAACTGCTGCCAGAGGATCTGGAGAACCTCTCACCCAATAAGGTAGTCGGCTTTATTAAAAAGCTGAACCTATTGGGTGAAATATAATGAGGAGTGAGTCACAATAGACCAGATGTTCGCATTGTCGCAGTGGAGGGTTTGTTACTAGTCCACTCACATATCAATCTAACTAACCGTGACAGGTTTTATTGGATAAAACTAAATCTAATAAACAGTTATTTGCACTTTTTACTTCATTAAATTGCTTAAGGTTAAGAAAGTTTTGAAAGTTTACTAGCGTCGGAGAATCCCCGAGGAGGGTGCTAAATATCCAAAATAACATTTTTCAAGAACAAAACATTATATTATTTGTAATTGTTTATTTGGGGCACATTTATATTTTCTTGTACTTTATGTGGATATTTTGCTACTGTTCTGCAAAAATATTTAAAAAATTAACGAAATTTTGACGCAGATTTTCCTTTGATTATTAAATATTTGTACAAAACAGTGGTGCAACACTCAATAAAAGGTAGTACGTTATAATATAGCTGTCAAGACTACGAGAATGGTCATCTATTGGTTATTGTTATCTAGGGGAATAAGAACAAAACATTATCTGCAATCCTTTATGAACTACTGGTTACGAGACACTTTATGACGTGACTATATTAGGAATTATTATCGTACGGGTTTTCATTGAAAGTGTTTCTATTGATTGAATTAACGGAATCCGTATTCTCTATTACACGAGTTGTATAAAACAATAAAAATAACATTATAATTTGTTAGTATATTTATTGAATTTTCAGTCGATTTAAACCACTGCATCCGCCTTTTATGATACTATAATGTTCTCATTATCAAGAATAATAAACAAGACATATCTGTATCTGTAAAATGTTACCGCAATTAATAAACATACTTCATTTGAGAATTTTAAGTAATGCAAACATTTAAACAAACCAAATATACAAACAATTACAAGATTGAAAGAATCGAAGTATTTATTGAATATCTAAACAAATAATGTGGGCAACCATATTAAATACACGTTTCAATTATTGCTCCAAATTTAATGAATCTCCATTTTATATAATGTGCGCCATGAAATAATAATAATTATAAAGGCCTCGATATGTGCTGTACTTGTGTATTCGACTTTCTACATTTAGCCAACTTACAGTAAATTCAATTGTTATCTGGTATATTTATGCATTGATGTACATTAGTGTGGGCCAAAAAACACGAAAATTTGAATTTGCAAATGGGCTAGTTTATAATTTATTACTATGTATCTAAAATTAATTCGGGTAAATTTTTAGCCAAATCGGTTAATATCTAGCCGGGCTCCCACGGCTTTGAAAATAAAAAAAGGCAATTTTTTCGATTTTTCACTTTTTCAAATTGACATTTGAAAATTTTTTATGACTGTTTATTAATGTCTAAACGTGTGTAGCAAAAGTTTTCCGAATAAAATATTTTTCAGTTCCAGGGAGATTAGAAATTTGTCACTAAAACGTAGAATTTGACGAAAATAAGGTTTTTGTATAAAATCGTTCTAAAAGCTAGTAATATAATAGAGAGTTCTATATTTACCCAATGTGACGTGTTAGCTCTAGCTAAGGCAGTTTTAAGAGTTCTGTGAAAACATTCAACCATACCATTGCTTTGAGGGTGGTAAGGTAAGGGGTTGTACGAATTCTATGAAAACCCAAACATTTTGCAAATTCGTTAAATAATTTCGATTCGAATTGAACTCCTTGGTCAGTTGTGATGGACAAAGGCACGCCGCAAACAAAGTTTTGAAATAATATACGTACCACAGTTTTTGCAGTAATATCTGGCAGAGGATATGCTTCTGGCCATCTGGTAAATCATTCGATCACTGTTAGAATGTAAGAGCAACCCTGAGATGGGGGGGAATGGTCCTACTAAATCAATATGAATGCGACCAAACCTGCCTTTAAGTACTTCAAAATTACCTAGTGGACTTTTAGTGTGACGTTTGACTTTAATAGTATGACAGTTAACGCACATTTTAGCCTGTAAGTTGCAGTCAGTACTCATTTTGGGCCAGAAGTAATTATTAGTGACTAAAGTCCTATTAGCTTTAATTCCAGGATGAGATAGACCATGAAATATGTTAAATATCGCTCTTCTGTAAATAATTGGAACATAAGGTCGTAGCTTTGGACGAGAAACATCGCACCAAATAAATTCATCCAAAGGACCCCGGAACAAAACCCATGAAAATATTCATTCGGTGGAATCGGCTGAAATTTTGGTATTTTGTAGTTCAAGTCATGCTGGTCAAAAGTTCTTATCACATCGAGCCAATCCTATGGACAGTTTTTGAGATACAGCTTGTCAAAGTTAGGTAATTTGCGTCATTTTAGACATTCAAGCACTTTTTACTCTCAAACTATTAACTTTAGCAAAAAATTGCAAGGGTCGAAATATTTTTGTTCAAGTCCAATAAAGCTCAAGAATTTTTTTTCAGAATTTTTTTATCAATTTTTAAGTTAGGTAAAATATATATATGTCATATTTTGGCATGTTTCGGTGGGATTGGCTGAAACTTTGCTATTTTGTAGTTAAAGTCATGCTGATCAAAAATTCCTATTGCACTGAGTCTATCCTATGAGTGGTTTTCGCTCCAGGAGTGGTTGAAGGTCTTAACAACGAGGTAACGGCTAATCTATATGTATGTGTTTATGAATTGCTTCCAGTGCGTTTGTGTACTACAGAATTTTTTTATCAATTTTTAAGTTAGGTAAAATATATATATGTCATATTTTGGCATGTTTCGGTGGGATTGGCTGAAACTTTGCTATTTTGTAGTTAATGTAACGCTGATCAAAAATTCCTATTGCACTGAGTCGATCCTATGAGTGGTTTTCGCTCCAGGAGTGCTTGAAGGTCCTAACAACGAGATATTGGGTAATCTATGTACGTGTTTATGAATGGCTTCCAGTGTGTTTGTGCACGTGCACAAAAAATGTAATGTAATGTAATGTAAAAATAAGCTTGTATTATTGTTAATATGTGTGTAACGTCGCGTCCCTGTAAATCAAAAGGTTTCTGAAATATAAAATAATAATCAGTTTTTGCGGGTGCCATTTTCAAAGGGCCGTAGCTCAAGGTATTTGCAGACATATTTTTGCATGTAGAATCTGCACCAGAAGTTTGTCATCGATATTTCCTGATAACCCGGTATACACTGGCATATACCTACACACAAACGCATGCACGTAGTACACAAACGCACTGGAAGCAATTCATAAACACATACATATAGATTAGCCGTTACCTCGTTGTTAAGACCTTCAAGCACTCCTGGAGCGAAAACCACTCATAGGATAGACTCAGTGCAATAGGAATTTTTGATCAGCATGACTTTAACTACAAAATAGCAAAGTTTCAGCCAATCTTACTGAAGCATACCAAAATATGACATATATATATATATTTTACCTAACCTAAAAATTGATAAAAAAATTCGGAAAAAATTCTTGAGCTTTATTGAACTTAAACAAAAATATTTTGACCCTTGACATTTTTTGCTAAAATTAATAGTTTAAGAGTAAAAAGTTCTTGAATGTCTAAAATGACGCAAATTACCTAACTTTGATAAGCTTTATCTCAGAAACTGTCCATAGGATTGGCTCGATGTAATAAGAACTTTTGATCAGCATGATTTGAACTACAAAATACCAATATTTTAGCCGATTCCACCGAATCAACATTTTCATGAGTTTTGTTCCGGGGTCCTTTGGAATTTTAATTCTTTTTAAACTGAAAGGTTTTAGAATTTGATGATTGATCTGATAATAAATGTTTAAGGTGAGAATCTTTCTCTTGAGCTTTGCTTAATAATTTTAAGTCAAAATTAATATTAAATAAAGGAGATTTTTCTGTTTGAATTGGTGAAATACATTGCTCTAAAGAAGATGTGTCATATACACGTGATAAAGTGTCTGCTGTGACATTATCTTTTCTTTTAGTATGCTTAATATCGCATGAAAATTGAGCAATATATTCTAAATGACGTATTTGTCTTGAAGATCTTTCGGCGATATGGATATCATATCCATTCTTGTTGCAGAAACTACTATTTTATTCAAATTTTAATGTAGTATATTTTTCTTAATGATTTTTTTCTGTAACAGTAACTATTTAGTTGAAAACTTGTAAACTTTTAAATTATAAATAAAAAGTAACTTTTTTATTCAGAATTTAATTTGGAACAATTTTTATTAAAAACATTTTTTGGTAACATCAATAGTTTAGATAGAAAACTCGTTCTTTTAAATTTTCTAAATCGGCCGCCATCTTGAAGCCGGAAGCCATTTTGATTTGGCGCTGCTCGGAAAAATAATTGTTTTAATGACAGAAATCAGTATATCAAATTAGATGATTGTTTCACTACCCGCCGTTTCTTTCTGGCAACCCAGAAAGAAAGAATCCACTATTAGAACCACATAGATACTGCCAGATCCCAGTGATTTGAATGGGTCGAACGCCGATACAAGGACTGTATCGACGTTCGGCGCTCAATTTTCATATTGTCACCTCTAACGTCTTCCTCTTATCTGAAGCAAGTGCTTCCGACCTAATTTCATCGTCGAGGACTTCGAATCCACAATATCTGACGCGAGAAATGCACATCAAGAAGATACACAATTGTCTCACGGAATAGGGCCCATTTGGAAGTCTAATGTAATCCAACCTTGATAATAGAGAGTCTTGCGTAGTCTAGCTACTGCCGGCAAGTCTTCATTTGTTTTTCAGAAGGTCTTCCAGCTCCCTATTTTTTACTTGTTTTTCCTGATTTTTGTACTTCCGCTGGACCGATGTGTAGATCTTCCAGACAGCTAATTTTAGAAGGTGTTACTTTATTGAGCAACTTTTTCAACCTACCACATACAAGGGTGGTCCGCAAGTAATGGCCCATAGAGCAATAACAGTGGAAATCTGCTTCAATTTTTTATGTAAATGTACGCTTAACTCTTTATCCGTAATGTTATCGCTTTTTTATTAAAAAAGTCTAAATCTACCTCATTTTAGCCGAAAAAAACATACAGAGTGACTCATTTAAATGGAAGTTTAACAACATAGTCAGGGATCGTCTACAAAAGGCCCTAAATATGGTAAATAAATGGACCGATGAGGAGGGGCTGAAAATCAGTCCTCAAAAGACCAGCATCGTTCCATTCACCAGAAGGAGAAACTTGAAGGGATTGGGTCCTCTAGTTCTCCAAGACACAAAATTACAGGCCTCAGGGGAGGTAAAGTACCTTGGAGACATTATATTCTAAACTTACTGGAACCAACACCTGGAAAGAGTAATACAGAAGTCTGTTGCCATACTGGCAACATGCAGACGATTGTATGGCAAGACATGGGGGCTTAAGCCTGGTATGGTGCACTCGGTCTATACCAGTGTAATAAGACCCACCATCACTTACGCAGCCTCAGTTTGGTGGCCCAAGGTCACTCAAACCACAGCAGCTAACATGCTGAGCCGGGTACAGAGACTGGCCTGCCTGGGAATTACAGGTACAATGAAAAGCACCCCAACATCAGCCTATTAGACCTTCCTCCACTGAGTCTTGTGATTCAGGGGGAGGCCAGAATGGGAGCTTACAGGCTACAAAATTCTCAGAACCCGACTCCTCTTGGAGGCAACTCGGGACACATGAGGACAATAAATATTGGAGCATGAGGTCGGACTACATAACACCAAAAATTACATTTAACAAACCCTTCACTATCACCATTGGAAATAGGAAGGAATGGATGAGGTGTGCTCCTGATGCTTTACGCAAAGGCCTGGCCTGGTATACCGACGGGTCCAGATGGAATTAGGAGTGGAGCAGGAATACATGGTGAAAGGCCAATAGCGAGTATAAGTCTCTCTATTGGACAGCACTCCACTGTATTCCAGACAGAAATTCTGGCTATACTTGAGTGTGTACGCGAGAATGTCAAACGACGATATGTGAACCAGCAGATCTTAATTAAATCAGTCAGGCAGCACTTAAGGCACTAGCCTCTAACAAGGTGTCTTCCAGGCTGATTTGGTACTGCCACGAAGAGCTCAAAATTCTGGGTGAGCGGAATAGAGTAAAACTATTCTGGGTGCCGGGACATACCAGTATAGAGGACAACGAAAAAGCTGACGAACTTGCTAGACAAGGAGCAGCTGATGTATTCTATGGCCCAGAGCCCGCGTTGGGCATCACAAAAGGCTCAGCCAGAAGACTGGGTTAGGGAAGATTAAAGACTGGGTCAAGAGTAAACACAACCACTACTGAGAAATATTCCAGGAAATCGGCATGGAAAGACGCTTATCAATGGACCAAACTGAAAAGCTGCTCACAAAGAACAGGATCCAGTTGAGAACCATAACAGGTCTTCTGATGGGATATTTTCCCTTTAAGAAGTACCTGCATTTAATCGGAAAGTTTACTGCAGACTGTGCGGTAAGGTACCAGAAACTGTAGAACATATTATACAAGACTGCGAGGCGTTGGACCGCAGAAGATATAATATCTACGGGCAAACACAAACAGACCCGGAAACCATCAAAACTCGTCCATTGTCCTGTATCACCTTGTCAGTGATACAGGAATATTAAAATGAACAGTGTAAACCAAAAGAGGGAGAGCACAATAAGCCCAGGAGGCTGCAGTGCCCTCAGAGTACTCTTTACAAACGAACCCTAGGGGAAGTGGTTTTAGGATTTAGGATTTATGAATGTCTTTTGTTTGTTAAAATGAACTTAAATCAATATAGTCTTGTAAGTGATATACATTCGCATAATATCAGAAATAATGGTCACATTAAAATAAATTATATAAGACTAAACCACAGTCGAGGTGCCAAAAATTATTACGGACCATTATTTTTTAATAAACTACCAAAGACAATTATAAATCTAGATTTTAAGAGATTCAAACAAAAGATAAAAGGAATTCTTACAGAAAATGCATTTTATAATTTTGATGAGTTCTTAAATGCTGACATAAATTATTAATTTTAATTTGCTATGACAGTGTATCTTTTGTATAATATGTAACCAAGTACGTATATTTTTTGTTCGTAATTATGCATGTTTTCTAGATTTTATGTTTTATATTAAGTTTTATATATATCTCAATGTATGTATGTACCAATTTTTAATTTTTAAACATTGTATATTATATTGACGTGTCTGATTGTGTAATTACACTGAAAAGGCAAATAAAGAATTTGAATTTGAATTTGAATTTGAATTTAGTCAGTCAGGGGCTCACACTGCGACCCATTCCAGTGGCATGGGCAGCCCGTGTGGGTTTCCCCAACTCGAAAAAAAAAAAAAAACCTGAACACTTCTCTAAAATTTTTATTTATTGTGCGATTTTAATCAAATTTTACTCAGATATAGAACAAATTAGGATCTAATTATAACTAGAAAAACATTCACCTCCTACAAATGCAAAGCCACATGCGGTACCAAAGTATGCGGAAAAAAACAAAATCATAATTATTAGGCATTTTTTTATCGGAAAATTTTGTTAATAAAACTTGTTATGAATTATCCAAAAACCTTATGTCCAAAATTTAATCAAAATAAAAAATATATTGAAATGTCCAAGTCCGAAAACATCGTTTTAATGGATTTTTTTATTTAGAAAACTGTACTATGACAACTTTGATTGAAATTAAACCCAAGCTGCCAGGTATGTCAAGTAATTTGCAGTTTTTTTTAGATAATAATTATTTTTAAAAATTTTTAAATTTCAATTTTTCAATTTTTTTATTTTGATTAAATTTTAAACTTACGGTTTTTGGACAACTCTGAACAAGTTTCAAAATTTTCCGATAAAAAAATGCCTAATATGATTTTTTGCTTTTTTCCGCATACTTTGTGGTTTTGAATTTGTAGGAGGCGAATGTTTTTCTGGTCATAATTAGATCCTAATTTGTTCTATACTTGAGTAAAATTTGATTCAAATCGCACAATACATAAAAATTTTAGAGAGGTGTTCAGCTTTTAAATGGGTCACTCTGTACATGTTATTAGCCTTAGAAATTGACAGTTTTCGAGATATTAACGTAGTAGGCGCTGAAGCCAACAAGTGGCAATTTTTCAATGAAAGTTCTTGGCTTACGAAATCTGAAAGTATGGAGGACACTGGGTGGTAGAAAAAGTAAATTTATATAGAAAATGAAGAATGATTTTTTTTATAAAACAATTCGTTTCCAAGTTAATAATTATTTAATATTTGAAAAATGTAATTTTAGGAGGGCCATAATTCGAAAAATAGAAATCAAAAGGTCGTTAAACTTTGGATATAGGGATTCTAAAGTATGCTGATCAGTAATATCACATTCGTTTTTCAATAAAAAATGCCTAATATGACTTCTCGCAAAGTCGACCGTTTTTTTCTTAATAAAAATGCACGCCAATGACTGAAATAAGTTTTGTTTTACTGATGCCGATCTAAATTTGTTGAAATTAGATAACTGAGCTACGAATGTGTGTCCACTTAAAACGAAACCGGCTCGGTGGCGCAGTGCTTAAGGTGTTAGGCTTACGACCACGGGGTCCCGGGTTCGAATCCTGGCTAGGGTATGGATGTGTAGTGACGTTTTTCACGTGTTGCCGAGATGGTAGCAGTGGACTAGACTACGGTTGTGTGAGAGACAACACCGTCTAGTCGCTCTCCTCTCCTGAGTTCGAGTCCCAGCTGCGGCAGATGGCAATGTCGCAGGGAATGGGTGTTGTGATATTGTCTATGTGTGTGTCCGTCCTGGTTGAGTGGTAGAAAAGCCATCGGCTAAACTCCGCCAGGACATTAAAATAAATAAGGCGATTAAAAAAAATAAAATAAAAATAAAAAAACACACTGTATATGAAAACGTTTAAAATGTCACTTTACAACATACTTTTCATTTCGTTTTCTCGCATTACATAGTCATGTCATAGTCATTACATATTTAAATATTCATGATATTTCCCATATTAATTGCTTTTATCTGATTCATTATAAAATATAAATAACCTGAAAATTTACTTAGAACACTGCATCACTTTCATATTATTATAAAGTACGCTACTGCTAAATACAAATGTTTTGTATATCGTGCCAACTCTAACCACATGCCAGCACACAATTGCACAGGTGAAACCATCACAAATAGATCAAGTGAAATGTGATTCATATCAATTAGCATTCGTAATTACTGAATGATAGGTGTAGAGATGAATACCTAATTCATTAACCGATTACGTTCTCAAAATAAATTTTCTGTACTTTATCTTTTCATTATTAAGATATTTATTTGCATTATTTTCTGCGCTGAAACAAAGAGATAAAAAAATGTGATAAACATTGTTATTTTTAGTCAGTAAAGTGCATTTAAATTAATAATAGTATTGTAAAGTATCCTCAGAGTAAATTATTTAACAAAGTGTGTTAGTGGTTATCTCTTATTATAATTTTTGGAACCCACGGATTTTGCAAGGGGTGGAAACACGTCACAATACCATTACTTTAACCCTTGTATGTAGTTAAGATTAACCACTCCACTCCTGTATGCAGTTGAAACTAAACATTCTCGGGGACACTTACCATGCATGGTTTGCAGATCTGACTTTTTTTATGCATATTTGCTTAGTTTATACAAATTGAATTTTACTTAATCAATATATACCCGTATTAGTAGAATTCAAGTTTTTCTTAATGAACTACTTATATACCTCTGGCGATTCTGTTGGCTGGATGTACAAGTGATCTTTAAGGAATTTCACAAAGTTCCTCACATCAGTAAAATACATCGAAGAATGGCAATAGAGATGTTTCTTTCTCGTCTATTTCCATGCTCAGGTCCTAAGTCGTCTTTTACCCTGAGAGTAGAAATATATTGTCAAACGTTGTAGAAGCCACGACTGACTTCCTCAGCATATAAATTGTTGTTGTGTCCTACATACGCAAGGTGGAAAGATTATCTACATAAATACTGATATTCATAAACACTCCTTTAATTATTTTTTGTTATATCTTGTTATTATCTAAAGCCGCATGTCAGTTTGGTTTCTCAAACAGTCTCATAAACTTACTGTTGTCATACCTAAACCAACGTGTCGTGAACAATAACAACAAGTCTAAAACGTTCCATGCTAGTTCTGGCGTACTGCAGGGGAGTAACCTAGGCCCGCTACTATTCCTAATTCTTATTAACGATATCACTGATGTAATAAACTGTGTGACGCTTCTCTAAGCTCCTTGAAAATAACATTAATAATTTTTATAGCTGGTCAGAATGAAACAAATTACCTTTTAATATTGTTACATAAGTTTCACAAAGAAAAAAAAACACTCTCACTAATTTTGACTACAGCATGAACAATATAGCTCTTACCCGAGTACTTATACTTAGAATAACAGTTGATACGAAATTGTCTTTTAATGCGCATATCCATCATAGAGTCTGAGATTCGTTAAAACTTCTAGGTTTTATCTACCGTAACTGTAAGGAATTCAAAAACATTGCTAGTTTGCATTCACTTTATTTCTGCTATATTAGAAGTAAATTAGAATTCTGCTCATCCATCTGGTCTTCTCACTAGAATGAATATATAAAAGAAATAAAAAGTGTACAGAAAATGTACCTCAAATATGTTTACTATCAGCAATAATACGAACATATCCATTAGACTTGCCTTATGACAGTCTGTTAGATACATATTCAATGCCATCGCTGCAGATGAGACGAATAACAAAGTATCTAATTCTCCTATATAAGATATGTAATAATAATATTGATCTTAATTATATTGTCTCACAAATCTCATTTAGAATACCTGACATAAGAACGAGAACTTCTTTAACATTTTCCACTGGCACACCAAGACACAATTACTTGCAGAACTCTCCTCTTATCAGAACATGTGATCTGTATAACAAGTATAGCACCTCAAACTCTAATCTGGACATTAATGTAATGACTTTAGGAAGCTATAAGAAAAGTACTAAGTGATGTCCCATCTAATAATCTGTAATGGATGTATTTCTCTATTTCCTCTCTGTTCAAATATTTTATAAATTATATAAATTAAATAATTATAGTGCCCAGTGTGTGTATTTGTGTATATGTGTTTATTTAATTTTATTTAATTTATCTGTACTGTTTGTAATGTAAGTGCTCTTGTTTTTTAGATATTTTAAATTTTAAATCAGGTATTTTCAGTAAAGATTATAATTATACAGTTTAGGTTTACCGTAGATATACTCTGTTATAGGCCTTATTTAGGATGTTGTAGTATTTCAAATGAATACATACATGAACTATTTTTTAGTATTTGCTCTCTGAATAAATATCTAAATATATGGTATACATAATAGGTTTGGAGACATTCAGAACGCACAGAATATAAAATCGATTTTCATAGGCTAGTTAACAATATAACTTTTAAAAGTTTCCGGCTCGAGGCAAAATAAAGTTGTAAAATAGAAATAAATCGAACCATAAAATAACTTTTAAACATGAGAAACAGGAAGACAAAACGTAAAATAATATTATTAGCATATAAAAATATCTCGCAAAACTCGAAGCTATTATACACCGGATTTTCTCTTATAAATACAATTGAAAAGAAACTACTTTTGTTCCCATGCATTTATATAGAAAGCAATACACCTTTCAGTATTGTATGTACTTTAGTAAAACAAAAACAAATTATGCGAAGTTTTAAATGTCTCATACAGACCGGAGGCAATATAAAGTTAAATCCAGTCAACAGTTTGAACTGTTTTTATTACGCGAACACAAATTTTATGTTATTTTCTTTAAGAAAATACGATTTTATGCAAGTAGCTGTACGTGCGACGTTAATAGACATATAAAACAAATATCAAAACTTTGAATCGTATAAACTGGCTATAATTATAGCTGTTCTTGAGCATTAAATGAGGCGATAAATTTTGTACACAGTTTCACAGATATTCGCAATATTCTAAAACGTTACAAAAGCAACGTTATCCTAGAAAAACGCAATCGACATGATGTTTGTAAAAGGACTGCGACCCATCTGAGAGGGAAAAGATTTCGGTAAAACAGGATGACTTCTTGTTATGTTGTTTATATTCTTTTGATCTAAACCTGTTAATTTCAGACCCTCATAAGGACGCTTTTTTCTACATAGCCCAAAAATTCCCCTTTGAGAAGTGTCTACCATGTTTGACGTACTATTATTACCCTGTATTATTATTCTATTTCTATATAAAGTTCAATTAAATTTTGATCAACCCTGTATATTAACACAAATATACAGGGTTGATCAAAATTTAATTGAAGTTAGACATAAATCATAAATTTCTTAAGAAAAATTGTCATTCCTGCTGGTAACGATTACACATTACGGAACTTTTGGTATCGTTTAACCCCTACTAAATAGAGCTTTCTGAATATCCGGGTGGTCCATATCATAATGTTTAAAACAAATGAGTCATTTTGAAAAATGTGATTTTAATGAGTTTACAGCACCCTGTATGATGTATTATTGGACATATTGACGTTTTCGTATTTTTTATATGAATTACATTGAAACAAAAATAATTTTAACATATTCGCAGCCATCTAGATTGACAACTAAAATTCGAATTATTTTTCGTGGAACACTGTATAAATTGTTCAAAATAGTATAAGTATATCCAAAATATGATCTGTATTTCAAAAATGTAAAAACATACAGGGTGGTCCATTTAGAAAAGACTATTGGGACCATTTCCGGTGAAACTGGAAGTGATAAATATGGCGGATAGGTCTGAAAAAGTTGAAAATCTTACCTAATTTCACCCTACAAAATTTCATCCCGATATCTTTAAAAACAAGGAAGTTACAGGGGTGGCCCACTATGCGTTTACACCCGGTATAGGACGCGTTGAAGTATATGCACCTTGTGACCGGAAGTCAAAAACGTCGCGGAAAAATGTCAGTAAAAAGTATTTTTGCAATCTTTGGTTCATGAAAAAACTTATTTTGGCACTTGCTGACAAAACGACTTTGGGTGGGACCACCTGAAATTTCAAACTTCGTTTGTCGGAAAACGCCGCGACCCCGACAATACATGTATCCTAAATACTTGTTCGTCCCTCTCTCTTGCAACGTTTTAACATGGTTACCAACACAACACGAGAGTCTCCATTTTTTGACGCCGTATTAATCACTATTAGGATTGATCTATATAGTCGCTTTGGTCACTCTTAAAATATACGTTAAGCAACTCTTCACCGGTTCTCATTTATATGCGGAATAGCATAATTTTCTAACAATACAGATGTTAAGATAATGACTTTCTTGTTATAATTATATTATTTAAAGCACAAGTTGTAGAGCAACGTAAATTCTAAATGTCTTTTTTAAATCGTATTTTAAGTGAGTTTTCTGAAAAGATTTTAATTCAATGTTCCCGGATTTGTTATGGTAATTTTCTCTGGATTATGTATGCTAGATGGTCCAAAACGATTTAGAAAATCAACTTGGGCTCGACGTGCTGCCAGATTAACGTTTCTCATGAAACAAATCATTAAAATGTTTTAAAATGAAAACAATGGAACAACTAAAGTTTGAAATTCACATCTTCATGACACCGTTCTTACTAATAGTTTTTTAGCGAATTCGTTAACGCATCCAAAGTTAATAAGGCAAAATGATTATAAACGCTCACTCGAAGATCTCTAAATATATTAAGGGATGTAACACTAAACTAACTCACGTACATGTATCTTTCACTACTAATTAGAACAATAAGAGTATATTACTAATATACAATTTAATAGATAGATAGATAGATAGATAGTTTATTCATGTCAAAATACATAAAAATGTTTACACACGTCAAATATACAAGTAGGTACTAAAACATCTAGATAAATATGGTAGAATAATAAAAATGTATACTACAAGGACAGGGTATAAGTTGACAAATAAAATTAATACAAAACAGGTAAGTACAGAAACAATGTATGTGCCTTAAAAACATGGATACATGGACATCGCCCTAGTGTATATAAAATTATGTTAAATCAGATTAAAGTCGCTAGATAAGAATTCATCTGTGGTGTAGAAAGCGCCGTTAAGTAGATAATTTTTTATTTTCTTTTTAATTTGAATTTCATTTAAGGCCCTTACCTGAAGAGGTAAAGCATTAAAAAAACTGTATTCCTAGATAACCAGTGCCATCTCTGGTTCTACTTAGTCGTAGGAAATTATTGTTTAGATTATCTTTAATTCTCGTGTTATAACAATGAACCTGATTTCTGGTGCTAAATGAATCCTGATTTTTTTTATATATAGAAGACACTGAAATACATAAGTACAGGGTACAGTCATGATTCCCAATTTTTTAAACTGTTCTTTACAGTCATCCCTAAATTTTAATCCGGATATTATTCGTATAACTCTCCTTTGGGCTGAGAATACGTTTGCACAGGTTGTTGCATGCCCCCATACTAGAATCGCGTATGAAATTGTAGAGTGGATGAAATTGTGATATGCAGTAGTTAAGGTAATTTCGGATACTTTACCAACGAGGTTTCGGGCCAGGTAGGTGTATTTCGAGATTTTGGTACAAACATAAGCTGTGTGATTTTCCCACAACAACTTTGGGTCTAAGTTCACACCCAGGAATTTAATAGATTCAGGGTTATTTGCTTCCTCCATGTTACGCAAACTGAATATCATGGTTTCCGTTTTTGATATATTCAGGCATAACTTGTTAGATATAAACCAGTTCTGTATAGTTGACTGGATTTGCGGTACCTCATTCAACAGGTATCCTAAATTACAGCTGGGAAGGGTCAAACTAGTGTCATCGGCGAATAATATGGCAAGTATATTATCCTGAACTGAAATTGGGAAATCATTAATAAAAATAAGAAAAAGCACAGGTCCCAGTACAGAGCCCTGGGGAAACCATGTTTTAACTTTTGTAAGGTGGATTTTCTCCCATTATAGATGACAAATTGCTGTCTATTACTAAGATAAGAACTTATAAGTGCTATACTATGCCCAGAAAGGCCATAGTAATTTAATTTGTTAACAAGCACATCGTGGGACACGCAGTCGAAGGCTTTTGTGAGATCTAAAAACAAAGAACCGATATATTTCCCTTCTTCAAATACTGCATTGATAGCAGATGTTAATTTATCAATTGCCAGTGTTGTAGATAATTTATTTCGGAAACCAAACTGGTTGGCGTTAAGAAGTTTATTGTATTCTAGATAAGTTGTTAACTGATTTTTTAGAATCACTTCATAAATTTTACCCATACATGGAATAACTGAAATTGGTCTATGATTAGAGGGATCATCGATGTTATCTTTTTATGAATGGGTACTACTTTTGAAATTTTTAAAGGCTCAGGAAATATGCTATTTGTTATACTGATGTTAATTAAATTTGTGAGAGGAATTAAGATGGAATGCTTTATGCCTTTTATAATATCAATTGAGATATCATAAGCATCTTTACTTTTTTTATTTTTTAATCCAGTAATTATATCAGATATTTCCAGACATGTGACTTGAGTAAAATAAAATTGGTGAGGCTGGCTGAAATCGCTTAGATAATCAGTATAATCTACGTTACATGGAGGTAGCTCATCTATAATCTTATCAGCTACATTTACAAAATAGTTGTTGAATTCTTCACAGGAAATATTAGATATGTTGTTTGATCTAACTTTGTAATTGTTGAGAATTTTCCACATAGCTTGTTGGGGTTACTATGACTACTTACAAAGTTATCATGGGAAACTTTTTTAGCTATGTTTATTTGACGGCGATAATCGGATTTGAAATTATTCATTATGACCTTGTTATTGTACGTGGGATTCCTTTTATAAAATTCATACAAGAAATGTAGCTGCTCACGCATGATCCGAAGGTCATCATTAAACCACGTTATTTTGGTTATGTTCGAATTTCGTACCTCACGTGATTTTAGTGGGAAAACAGCATCTATAGCATCAGTTATAATACTGATGAATCTTAAAAAGCGACTGTTTATATCTATATTATTGTCATTGATAAATTCCCAATTAACTGTATCTAGGTAGTTATTTAAATCTATAAAACCACGATCATGAATGGGTTTATAGATTATTGTCTTTAAAGGTGTTTTATAACTAATATTTGTCTCCAAGTGTATAGCTAGGTGATCTGATAGTTCGGTATCTACTGATCGCGTTTTGAAGTTATTAGCGCTGAGGTTGGTGAAAATGTTATCAAGACAGTTATTTCTGGTAAATCCAGTGTAACTTAGCGTTAACCCAAAAGATTTAAAAGTGTTTATAAGCAGTGCAGTGCGCTGCTCTTTTACGTTATGGAAATATACATTAAAATCACCGGATACCAACATTATCTTATTACTTTTAGAAAAAGCTTCGAGAGCAAACGTAAGTGTTTCTAAGAAAAGATCAAAATCTCCGTTGGGGGGGTCTGTAAATTGTCATGAGTCTAATGTTATCATATTCAATGGCCGCTATCTCGCAATGCGATTCAATTGATAATTTATTTACCTGCTCCAAACTTGTATAATTTGTATAGTTATTGTATGCATACACAGCCACGCCACCATGAGCGCAGTTGGTTCTACAAAATTTAGAGGCAAGACTGTAATTGTTGATACTTACATATGTCAGTTCGTCATGTGTACACCAGTGTCCATTTATTAATAAAAAATTATACTTAACGTCATTTAAAAGGATTTCTAATTCATTTGATTTATTTCGTAGGCTTTGTATATTTAGGTGCAATATTTTAAGATTACACGGCAGTTCTTCTTTATTTGGGCTGTTTATACCATTTGAATTAAACTCTTTTAAAATTCCTTTATTATTCGCTGCATTTTCTTTAACGCCTTCCTGTGATTTTGGGAAAGACTGTTTTAAGTTGTAGGACATAAAAAAGAATTAGGCTGAGAGCTAGCATCAGGTTCTATGCTAGTACGTGATGAGTCCAGGAACCGTTTACCTCTCTTAAAGTCGAAGCGATCGAATGCTATCTTTCTCAGCCAGAATTTTGGGTCGTATATAGTGGTCTGCAGATGGGGCAGCACACCTATCATAAAAGACTGATTATCAGGATTTGAGTTAAAAGTAGGTAGCTTTTGAACTTGTACTTCGGTGGTGTTTGCACGGGTTTTAATGTAGTGTCTGATCTTCTCATCATTGACATCGTCCGGGACCTTGGTTATAAATAACCAGATTTTCCTATCTTTTTCCTTTTTACCATGAAATGCACCATCACCTTCACCATTCCCAATGTTAGGCCTCCTTTTTCTGTAACGTACTTCCTGGTATCGCTGTTTTTCTTCATTAGTTTTTATAACGTTTTTGTTTTTTCTAGGTTTATTAGTTCATCCATAATGATTTTTTGCTTCTCTTCTAATTCTCTCAGGTTATCTTTTACTTGACTTGGTTTTGTTGAAGTTGCCAAGTTTGAGTTTTGTGTTGGGTATCCATACTTAACCATATCAGCACAAGTAGGTTTCAGTGGAATAGTTTGGTTTGGCATAATTTGTTTGACTGTTTCAAGTTGATCGGAAGATTTTGGCTTGGGGTCATTTTTTATAGTCTTGCCACTTATATCTGTTGTCGGGGGTATTAGTTGTACTGTGTTATTTTGGACTTGCATAGAAGCGAGTTTATTATTTAAGGCATTTTCTCTTTGTTTATAAGATTCCACATGTTTTTCTAACAGTTCGATAATCTTATTTTTACTTTCAATAATTGTGGTTTTGTCATTTACAGTGGATAATAATAATTTTATTGTGTTAGAATTAAGGCAATCTTTGCAGTAAAATTTCATAGTTCTTTCTTTTAGTTGCATTACTTTAGATTCTGATGCTGTGAGATTCGAGCATGGTTTGCATAGAAATATTTTGCATCCATCACAAGCAAAAACTGGTTGCTCATCACCAGCAATATTGCATGCATTATGTAGTTTTATTTTTATTTATATCATTGCAGAAATAAAATATTTCTACTCCACTGGCAGGTTTGTAAAAAACACGGCTGCTTTCACTTATCAATTTTAAATGTTTTTTATAATATGTCACTAGATAAGACACCTTTTTAGAATTGTAAATTAGGAATCTAAATTCATTTATTTATGCAATTTTACTTCTTCTTAGAGAGAAATTTGAGGTTTAAGGGCAGTAGAACTTTATGCACAAACTGGTATGATTTTTGATTTTTAAAAACTTTTTAAACACTGCGAAATAGCACAATTTGTACACTCGCGGTTTTTGCTGCTTTTCTCTTATCTCTGTATCATACATGTATATATTCAGAACAGCTAAATATTTTGCAGTTAAACTTTGATGCATTTCACTGAAAATTCACGTATATTGTGAGAAAGATCGCTCAACAATGACAGATGTAACTGACGCATATTTAAGATATCTAAAAGTCGCCACATTTACCCAGTAAATTAAAAAGGTTCATACATGACATCCTAAGAAATCTGGAATTTCTTTTTTAAAACAGTTTAGAATTTTTATTTCATTCGATAATTGAATAATATATTATCGAATATAATGTTTATTGCTCAATTGTGGTAAATTCTGATATTTCTGTCTTACGTTAAAGCTCTCGTATTACTGAAAGAATTTGTGAAAAATTTCCGTGTATGATCTTCACATTTTCTTCAACAAATTAATTTATAAATGTCTGTTAAGCCTGTGAAATAGCAACTGCGTCATCTTCGTTTAACTGTGTAGTAATAATTTGACCTTCTAGCCAGTTTTCCATTAGGTTAAAATAGGCTCTGGAGGTTTGAAGAATTTTGTGAAATAACCGTAAATGATCTTGTGAACTAAAAAATTTGATAGCACCCCCTAATACACTTAGTAATTCTATGAAGCCCCTGCGCTAAACACATTATATGAAAATAAAGTACATTCCGATATGTTTTCTTCAAAATTCTTTTAGCAGCTTTCATGTAACGAATTCTATCCTTAACAAATAATAGCAGCTCGTTCCACTTTGTCACTCCATATTGTCGTAGACTAAAACTCAATGCTTCCGCTATAGCGCTATATCTTAGAAAAGGAGCATAGCGATAAATTGAACTGTCAATAATGTCAAGCGGCACATGTCATTGAACGACGTTGATTTGTTAAGCCCTTGTAAACATTATTTTGAATTACACCCTCTCCAAGTTTAAACGCCAATAGGATCTTGTCGCACACATTGATAATGTACTCGTAGTACTAACCTCCTTTCGCGACTAAGGTATAAAATTCGTAATTTCTAGTACTTGTTCCACGAAGAAAGTCGTTCGCTACTAAAGCTAAGATAAATATTAAACAAATCAAGGAAAGGACAAACAATATCTGAGCACTTGATAAGACCAATCATAAAAAGAAAAGTCTTAATTCACGAATTGCCGAAGGGGAGACAAGAACAATTATACCCAGCTAAGCTCAGTCAAAATTGGAATGGGTACGCACGATGGCATTTCGCCATCAGGAGGACAATAAGGCCCCCAGCTCTATCACGACGTAATTGCTCCCAATCTGTGCATCGTCACCAAGTCACTTGAGACTTCCACGTAGAGGGAAAGTACTCTGTTCAAAGCGAGAGGGTTGGCTGGTCCACTAAATATCCAGGATTCACAATAAGACTTTTCGTACAAATGATCTCCACAGTCACAATCCAAATCAATCCCAAGAGAACTATCCAAAGTGTCAAAAGAGCTATCTATTTATTCAAGGTGCCAAAAAAAAACTGTACAAGGTACCCAAAAAAACTGTGCAGGGTGCCAAAGGAACCGGTTGCAAGCCGGTGCCTTCCAAAAAAAACAATTCCACAAACAAAATGGAGACCCACGCCGACCTAATATCCCAGAATGGCTCACATGAGGCTTTCACACATAATCAATAACCAAAACTTCAAACAAATCCAAACTAAATGCTCTGTGAATAGAGCTCCGCCTTTTAATCCAATTTTCAACGTTACTACAAAAATTCACTCAGTTAGATCGTCCTTCAACCAGCGTGGTCCACCAAAGCAACCAAAAAAGAACCCCGTCAACCTTAAACTGTCAACAAGCTAAAGTATCCGAAAGATCAGCAGTACTCAGGCCTATCGGCCCATTGTACATTCGCGACATTTAGGAACTCCTAGAAAAGACCAGTGCTCTCCACGAAGGCGAGCAGCCCTTCCCAGGGTAGATTCCGTGGTTCCTCCGGCTATAGAAACTGCTTCCGAAATGCCTATACCTTGACGCTCCTATTGGTGCACAATGGATATGAGTGATGGTTTCATCCTTCTCTCCACACATCCTACAAGTAGGATCATCTTTCAACTGCATTGTATGCAGGTGCTTGTTCAAAGGACAATGTCCTGTTATCCTGTTATTCATCTCAATCGTTCTCTATCCAGCCCAATCAGCCACTTTACGGTAGAGTCAGTCGAGGGCACCTTTATAAGGAACCGTCTCATTCGGGGGCCTGAGCCCAATAGTTGCTAAACTGTGCCGTAGCCCAGTCTTGCAGCTCTGATTGTATTAGACTTCTTGGCAGACGAAGGCTGGCTCAGGGCCAGGAGTTTTTGCCCCTTCACCCGCCAAACGGTCTGCTTCTTCGTTGCCCTCGACGCCACTGTGTCCATATAAGTTTAACTGAGTTGCGTTCACACAGTTCAGTCAGAATGTTTCGACAGTTCAGGACCAGCTTAGAGGTCACCTTGTTTGATGCAAGAGCCCTCAAAGCTGCCTGACTCTGGCTACATAATAAATAAATATGATTATTGACATAACATAGGTACTTTTGATGTTATCAAGTGTTCGCGCATTAAACAATTGTCCTCCAATCCACCCACTAAAATATTCTCTACCTTTCAGGTTCAAGAAACGTTTGTTTAGTCTACGCTAACACAGATGTATTTCCCAATGAACTAAGAAATTTTAAAAATCCTTGAAATCCTCCAAAAAAGTTTGCATTTGCAATTCATGTGTAAACTTTTAACTCAGTTTTATATCACTGTATTAAACTTTATTCACGCTGTAAAATATAAAATGGCCAACAAGTGACGGATTCGATAATAATATTCAATTTGTTATTTATACATTTAAACGTAAGAAAACTGTAACAGCAACTAACCACTAAGCAAATGTATACAAATTTCAAGTAGTTTAAGGTTCGTTGTGTTTGTTTTAACTTTATGAGGCTATGCTGCCAGTGTCAATACTAAAGTAGTTGATTTGTTCCAATTATTGATTGTTTGTATCTGCTTCGTATGCGTTTCTGAGCACTGTAAAGTTTTTCGATTTCCACTTTATACAATTAAGAAAAACAATATAATGCCAAAAATTGACGACAGTTAAAAAGTTTAACTTTACTATATCCAAAATGTTAAAAAATGTATACAGGGTATCTCAGTTAACTGTAGGACAAGCATGTAACTTTTTTATTTTTTGGCCGATTGGAATATATTTTTTTTTAAATGTAAAGCAGAAAAATTCTATCTGTAAGTGACATCTGTTTCATTCATTCTTCTTCAACACCCTTTAAAACGTCTAGATACCAAGTTTCATCAAAATCTGAATATACAAACACCTGTAAGCGGTTAAGCGTCTTGGCGATATTATTTTTGTTTACATTGCAAAATATTACCTTATGCAATGCGTTTTTAACGTCGAAGATTAGTAATTCAAATAATTGCAAAACAGAAAACCGCTGCCAAAGGAATCGCTATGTCCACATCCAAATTTCTAGTGTGGGTGGCTGAAGCCAAAAAAATGTTTCAAGCTTTTGATCCATGCATAAACACTAAATCCCAATTTTATTTTTTTACCCCCTTTAATAATGGGGTGGGGGTGGCTGATGCCAAAAATAATTTTGAGGCCTTTGGTTCGTACCCACACTAAGTCACAAATTTATTCAATAAATCTGAACTATTATATTCCTCCTTACCGTTACTTTAGAAGTGCTTTAAAAATCATATGCTGTTTAGATATTATCAGATCTTATTAGGTTGGTATTTGCAAGAAATCACAAACTAGTTAGAGCCAATAAGCTCTGTCTAACGTGGTCAGCTGACCAATCACGAATTGTTATCAACTAATCGTGTTATATCTGACTAGTCCGTGATTGCTGCAGGAACAGACCTATTATTCACGTCTTGCCAAACGTTCTGTGATTCATGCTTGCTGTATAGTACATCTGGTAGGATCACGCCATCTATCGTGTACCAGATATACTATACAAATTGTTGCAGTTACTTACATCAGACTGATAGATAAGTGAATCTTGGCAAATATGTCAATTTGTGTGTTGGTTGAAACAGCGGCTGTTTCCTGCATGTCTGATGGCTTTTAAGACCTTATTTGTTTGAAAAATATTTTGAAAATACGGAGTAATATGTCAGAAATTTTCTTCGCAGGGGCACAAAGCCTGATTCACTAACGTCGAAAAATTAAGCGGCTTTAGTAGTGTATTCTAGTGATAACTTCAAGGAAAATTAGCAATTTTGATGACATTTTTGAAAAAATCATTTGGACATATTTATAAGAGGACTCTAGATATCGAATATAAACGAGATTGGTCAACCAGTTTCGACGCGTTTTTTATAAAAAATAAATCATATTACACACTAAATCACAATTTTATCTTTTTCACTCCTTTTAATAATGGGGTGGGGGTGGCAAATGCCAAAAATTTTTTTGTGACCTTAGCTTCTCTTATATACCGGGTGACACACAGGAGATATTTAACACCCCATAGCATATTTATTTAAAAATATATTATTTTGAAACTTGGTAGACTTATATAATGTGTGATTGTCCTTTGCTTAGTACAAACAAGAAATTTTTTTCACTTCTGGTTTCACCGGAAGTAGAAAAAATGTCTTGTTTGTACTAAAAAGGACAATCATGCATTATATAAGTCTATCAAATTTCAAAATAATATATTTTAAAATAAACATGCTACTGGATGTCACGTATCTCCTGGGTCACCCAATACCAATTGTATCGCTTGATTCACCTATTTATCCCTCATTTGCCCCAATTTATCCCCAACCTTTCATAGGAATAAAATCAAAATATAATCTAGCCAGATCTCGTTAAAATAACATAAACATAAACATAAACACATACAACACAAATACATGCGTGTACCAAATTTCAAGTCAATATCTTAAACGGTTCCAGAGTAATCGTGGGCATAAAAAAAAGTTACAGACAGACAGACCGACAAAACGACAAACAGAATTTTTTTTTGCTCAAACTTAAAACCTCGACGTTTCATGACATGCTAAGCCTATATGAAAAATAAAGATTTATTTTTTTTTTTTTCGTTACTATACTTCCACTGGATGTGGAAGTAATTATCCTGAAATAAATAAATTACTACCACACAGCCCCCCCCCCTCCAATCTGCCCCTGATTTCTAATTACAATTTATAACGATAAATTAAAGGACATTTGTTATTTATAGTAGGTAACAAACAGTTTAATTATATATGTTTTTAAGTATATTTTCACATACAATGGGGTTTTCCCAGAAAAAAAAATTATTGCTGAAAAACTTAATTCACGTAAAAAAATGATTTATGGCATATTTATTATCTTTTTAATTTTACTAATAGTAACGAAAAAAAAAACTTAAAGTTTGAAAAATATTGAGTTCATTTTAAATAGCCATAAATTGGCGCGTTGTGACGTCAACACCCTGAAATCCAATAAAAAGTCGGCATAAGATAACCCTGAAAAATATAAAATATAACCTCTATTTATTGACAGCACTTTTTAATTATTATCAAAATGCCTAAAAAAGCTTGTTTTGTACCTTTGTGTAATAATACTAGTGAAAATGCTCCCTCAATATTATTTTTGATCATAGAATTAATAAAACATAAACCAGAAACTGATAACTGAAATATTTTCACTCCAAACAATCCAAACATCAAAATATAAATAAAGTTTTAGGTTAATCATCTGATGTGAACTGTCAATGCAGAAGCGGATGAAGGTTAAGCCTAAACTACAAAATATCAACGACCGACGCTTTTACGAATAACTTGTGTGGCATTTATCTGGATTCTGATTGGCCAATATTTACAAGTCCACTGCTTTAGACCAATCACAGTACAAACAATAAAAGAGGAAATTCTGAGGAGTTTTACAGTAAAGCTTCCTTTAACACACAGTTAGAATCTATTATCAACTAATTATATCCATAATCTCATTGGTTTTCCGGGCAGATACGTCATTCTGGCGCGTAAAAATGCCCGTTTTAAAAAGCCCTGAAATTATCAGCAAGTTGTTTTAACAATA
Source organism: Rutpela maculata (assembly GCA_936432065.2). Lineage (NCBI taxonomy): Eukaryota > Metazoa > Arthropoda > Insecta > Coleoptera > Cerambycidae > Rutpela > Rutpela maculata. The sequence goes on along the minus strand of OW386290.2, from coordinate 54,617,715 downwards.
TTTTCTTAGAAGTAATTTTTATTAGAAAAGTAAATTGTTTTAAATTAATAGAATGTTTTATTATATCATTTTCACGACATAAAATGTTAAAATAAAATTAGTGGGAAAACCCCATTGGAATATTAGCACTATTTTCTCTTATTAGTAACTACACGAACCACACGTTTAGTTAGATTGAAATTATTCAAAAGCATCAACAACAGGGTTATTTAGTTATTTTGATAACAAGACTATTCCAACGAACACCTAATCGAATTCAGTTAAATATTTATCGAACTACTAAATATTCAAATATAATTCCACATATAAATATAATATCTATGCCCATCACAATTACTGGCGATATATTCATGAATAGTGTAAATATAGGAAATTACTATTTTTACTTTTACTGCAGTAAATCATCTGATTCACTAGTCTATGGATAAATATTTACATCAATATTATTCGACAGTAAGTCAGCAAACAAACAGTAAAGAGCTGAATTGACTACAATTCAAAATAAAATGATTCTAGAAAATATTCTACGCATAGATAATTTTTTTCTTAAATCAATTTCACAAGCCGTTTTCTTTTTCGGCTTCGACAGCGGCTGGACCAATTTTGATGATTCTTTTTTAAAATAAAACTATTTATCTACAGATGTATCAACACTAATTTTTGTTTTCTTAAATTTTCATACATAAAAACGAAACAGAAGTTGAAATAAATAAATGAATCTCAGCGCTCGAACTATAACGTACTGTTGGCCCCTACTACATCAAACTGCGCATGTTGAGGCCGTAGTTGACCGAAAGGATCCGAGTAAATTACTCAGGGCCAGCTATTGCCAGACGACATGTTATTCCCATTTTAGGTGACGGCAATTGTTTATTTGTTAATTTGTTTATTTTTTTAATATTACGAAGGTGTTTTGTTGTTTGTGCCCATCTTATACACAGCCCATTAATAATTCAACTGTTTATGAAAATTTGTTATCGTGATATGGTGCAGACGTTGGTCATGTTGAATTGAATTGCATTGCATTGCATTGCATTGCATTGCATTGCGTTAGTCAATTATTATTTTCTTTTCTTTTCTTTCTGCCCCTGATTTCTAATTATAATTTATAACGATAAATTAAAGGCTGCCTCAAGGACATTTGTTATTTATAGTAGGTAACAAACAGATTAATTATATATGTTGTTAAGTATATTTTCACATACAGTTGAAATATTACCACTATTTTCTCTTATTAGTAAATACACGAACCACACGTTTAGTTAGATTGAAATTATTCAAAAACATCAACAACAGGGTTATTTAGTTATTTTGATAACAAGACTATTCCAACGAACATCTAATCGAATTCAGTTAAATATTTATCGAATTACTAAATATTCAAATATAATTCCACATATAAATATAACATCTATGCCTATCACAATTACTGCCTCTATATTCATGAATGGTGTAAATATAGGAAATTACTATTTTTACTTTTACTGCAGTAAATCATCTGATTCACTAGTCTATGGATAAATATTTACATCAATTTTAATATCGACAATAAGTCAGCAAACAAATAGTAAATAGCTGAATTGACTACAATTCAAAATAAAATGATTCTAGAAAATATTCTACGCATAGGTAATTTTTTTCTTAAATCAATTTTTAAAACACAAGCCAAGCCGTTTTCTTTTTCGGCTTCGACAGCGGCTGGACCGATTTTGATGATTCTTTTTTAAAATAAAACTATTTATCTACAGATGCATCATCACTAATTTTTCTTTTCTTAAATTTTCATACATAAAAACGAAACAGAAGTTGAAATAAATAAATGAATCTCAGCGCTCGAACTATAACGTACTGGTGGCCCCTACTACATCAAACTGCGCATGTTGAGGTCGTAGTTGACCGAAAGGATCCGAGTAAATCAGTCAGAGCCAGCTATTGCCGGACGACATGTTATTCCCATTTTAGGTGATGGCAATTGTTTATTTGTTAATTTGTTTATGAAGGTGTTTCGTTGTTTGTGACCCATCTTATACACAGCCCATTAATAATTCAACTGTTTATGAAAATTTGTTATCGTGATATGCTGCATACGTTGGTCATGTTGAATTGAATTGCACTGCATTAGTCAATTATTATTTTCTAATTATTTATTTAGAGACGATAACAACGAAGAAAGGTCGGAAATATTATTGGTAGCTAATTATAATCGTGAAAAAATCACTTTGGGAAATGTAAAATAATATTTGACAGATAGTTCACGCTATTGTCAAGAAAGAGACCTGACAACTCTTAATAAAAAATATACAGGTTGGATACTTTAAAAAAATAAAACAACAGGAAAATAATGTCTGGAAAATGGTTGACAAGGATGAAAATCTGATACAATGTGGTATCCCAAGGAACAATTTAAAAGTCATTTGGACTTGAGGAGGTCTTAAGAAAGGTTTGTTAGGGTTAGGAAATAGTCATGTGCTTTATTGATGTTGTAGTTAAGGCCTTTTAGGCTTCAAGTATACTTGCTCTTAATAGTAAGTTTTAAAGCATTCTGTAAGACCTAATTATAAAGCTAATTTGCTTCTAGGATAATATGTATTTGTAATGAATTTATCATAACCTACATAAAACTCTCCATAAAGCTAATTAGTTTTATGAACGTCTTAAATTCCATTTAGATTTAAAGAGGCTTTAAATTATTCTTTATGGTTTTGACATATTTGCAATAAATGTATTTTAAATCCTTTTTAAAACTAGACATTTTCAATGCCTATTAGTACTTATTAAAGGCCATTACTAAACTAGACTCTTAAAACATCCTTGATAAATGTTGTGATGAAACCGTTATGAAGAAAAAAAGGCCTCTATAAATCTAAAAGGCAAATTTTAATTCCATAAAACACTTTCCAAAACCTCAATAAAACATTTATTATAAAAATAATAAACAATATGTCTGCTTGAAGTGTTGTTGATGCATGTGTGTGTGTGTGTGTGTGTGTTAATTAAAAGCATTTCACGACTTACTGATGTGTAATTAAGTCTTTTTTGGAAAGGTGGAAGAAAATAAAAAAGAGTGGCCATTTTAAAAGGACTGTTAAAACACACACACACATGCAACTTATTTTGAGGTTAAGTTATAAGTTTTTGTATCAAATGTCAACGTCCCAAACGTTTTATTACAGCTTTTATTAAGTCCATGTGATCTTCGCCAAGTGCATTTGCATTTTTGTAAGGAAGGGACTATTTGTGATAGTATACAAAAATACTAAATTTAGAGTAAATGTTCTAGGTCATTACCATTATTAGAATATATAGTTTAATGAGAGGATCAGTGTTGCCAGATCAAAATTTTAAAAGTTATCAGACGACGCTTTAAAAAGTTACTAATCTTACTAAAATTTCACTAGATTTGAAATTAAAGCTCTCATCTTTAATTTTCAAAAGTTGCAGTCTCTGTAGGACACGTAATTTTCTTGAGCTCTCTGAACACAGCATAGCTTTGAGTGTCCTCTATCTGATTATATTTCGTTGCCAGACTTAGTACTCTGTATTGTATTAAATGGTTTGTAACTAGAAAGTACTGTTTGTCTACGAGACGCTAGAGGGCAACGAGCCTAGGCTATTCGATTGTAGCGATTCACGGTCAATAAACTATACGGTTACCTCAATTAGCAGATTTTAGACGAGAGAGACGCGCGGAGCGGGGAATCGAATGAAAGATATTCTGTTATGGTCTACAGCCTACGTTAGCTGTAGACACTACAGGCATCTTTGTCTGTGTCTTTTGCACGGAAATCTGTCTGTCTCTTTCATTCGATTCCCCGCTCCGCGGGTGTCTCTCGTCTAAGAGCTGCTGATCGAGGTAACCGTAGAGTTTACTGACCGTGGTGAACGTGAACAGTTCTGTATTGTCTACCTACCAGTAGAGGGCAATAAATTGGATGATTCAAAAATCATTAAGAATGGGCATTTTCATAAAAGTTTTCACTAAATCACTAGATTTAAAAAAAATCACCAGATCTAGTGAAATTTCACTAGACCTGGCAACACTGGAGAGGACTGTAAAATGACAATTAGGTTTTTAGTTGGCCGGCCATGTTTTTCTTGTTATATAAAAATATTCAAGGTCAATCTCACAATTATAATTATCAATAATTATCACTTTTTCGTTAGCAAATTAAGGTAGAATTACAAGAAACGACTGAAAATTACCGTGGGAACCGAGAAGCAGCCCACTTTTTTAAATTTGCTGATTACGTGTGTCTATGCAAATTTTGTATGGATATTAAAATCATTATTATTTCTGAGGGGCTCTTGTTTTTTGGGCCTTTCTTATGTAGTTTTAACGATAAACTGCGGTTGGTTTGAATTTTTTTGTCATACCTGATGGCTTTTTATTACCTTTTAAATCGGCCTTAGAGAGGTTATAGTGCTCTACGCTTTATACATTTCAAATTCCATTTTATCTTCAATAAGTCTGATGGTGTGTTTGCTTAAATCAGTTTAGAAAAAATAAATGCAATAATAAAATTATTTGGATTCCTTCGTGGACATTCTTATAGCTTCTCAGTTCTAATATGGTTTTAAAAACCAGTTTTAAGGTAGCCTTCTAGGTGTTTTCTAGAATTGCAGGAAGCTAATAGAAAAGCTTCTGACAGCTTTAAAATAGGTTTTAAGAAAGGTTTTAAAACGGCCCGAACAAGGTTTTCAAGAGCAGCACTATACCTCACTAAGGAGTTTTATGATGGAATTTAAAAAGACCTTAACAACCTTCATAAGGGTGGGCCCTTTTAGTCTACAAGTCGCTTTATGATGGTATTAAGGATATTGTTACAGCAAAATAGATTTTTCAAGGCATTTTATAAATAGTTTTATAGCACCCTTTTATACATTTAAGAAACTAAAATTGTTCCTTGGGATGTTTGATGGTCAAAGGCGCCGACCTTTTTTGAGTGCTTCGTACACCTGAAGACAACTATAATAGTAAACACCGGTCAAAATAATACCACAAATATTGGGTGGAATTTCACGCCATGTGAGTTTCACCACGACCAATGGTTAAACTATGGAATATATGGAAAAGCTGCACACAATTTCCAAAAAAAAGTAGTACTCACTCTATTTTTTTAAATTAGATATATCTATTAAATATTTTTAATTTAAGAAAAATTGAAAATGCAAAAAAATGTCGACTTCTTTAACTAAAAATCGTTGTTTTAAAAATTCTATAAGAATATTAAATCAGAATTCAAATAAAAAATATGTAGAAATTACATTTAGTTCTCCTAAAGTAATTTAAATGCAGACAATTAACGTATTTTAAATTTCACAGATCTTTTTAGTGTTGTTAGGTGGGGGGGGGTCCTCATTAAGAATCCAAATTATTGACGTCTGGGGGGCTACTTTATCCACCATCTTGTCATGAGGAGTAAAATTAGTTTTTTTTTTAAATAACTCGCTTTCTGTTGACACTACGGAAAAAGTACTTCATATACATTTTGTAGAGTGCAAGATTCTCCATAACTTTTGTAATATTTTCGTACACGACGACAACGCGAACATTTCGATAGCTGTTTGAATAATTAAAACATCGGCATCTTCGGCAGCTTGGCGTTTGTAAAATTGGATTCCTCGAATTCCCTTCGATGAATCCAATTTCTGTCACACCATTTAAAAATTTGAAGCACAGGTTTTTCTATGTTAAGGAAGACATCAAAATTATTAATGACAGAATACAGCAATTAGCAGTGTACAGCAGAGCGTTATTTTGAAGATCAATATCAATGTCATTTACCAATATTATAAATAACAGAGGTCAAGAACAGACCACTGAGGAACACCCGACTTGAAGTTATTAAAAGGTCTAAATTCAACAATCTTTGAAACAAGATCCATGATCAGATCTGTCGAAAACTTTAGAAAAATTGGAATAACTGACTTGACCCACCTCATTGAGTGTTCCCGCTATAAATTAAGTTGTGCTAACCAATTTTGTAATCGCGGACCTACCATGCTATTAAAAACAAATTTGGAATTTAAGAGTGGGTGTGCCACGAATAAAAAAATCTTCAGAGTTATTCCGCATTTAATTTTGTCCTAAACAGTAATTAATGAAACCAAAAAAGTAAAACGTTACAAACACACAATATACTTCAAAAATATTTGTTTAATCTCGTTAATAAAAATAGTTTCTCCTTAAAAAGGCTATATACTGCAATGAAATCAGATTATTTTACAGTGCTACACTATTTGTGAAAAAATATTAACTTCAATTGGATCAAAAAATTATCGAACAAAGAAGAACTGGTTAACCCACATTTGTAATGTATCAATTTTTGAATTCGCTAATTACCGTTTAAGAAAAAATAAAATGATTAACAACTTTCGAATTTCTGAATAATTTTCACTCTTGGTATACCCACTCTATAACGTAGAAAAATAAAACATTTTAAAGAACACTCAAATAATTTATCCAAATTACATAAAATGATAATTGGTCTAGTTCTCAATGGCAAATTGACATCCTTTATGTGAATGGGACAAATTTCAGTCTACCTCCATGAGTCAGGAAAAGTTCCGGTCTGAAGAGATAAACGGAAAATAATACTGCTTTGCAAATAACATTTCACAAACTTTCAAATGATATGTGCACAGGTAATTAATTGTGTGCTTTTAATAAATGTTTTTTTCATAAGCAAGATGTGGTAAAATGAGCGTGCAATCAATACTTGATTAGAGTTTCTGTTTAATTGTCTTTATTAAAATGACTGGTTTGATTCGTTGGAATTTCTTTAAGCAAGCATACACAAACTGACACAAAACACGGATAATTACCTAGAATTTATATTGACTAAGCTTATCTTGGTATCATCTATCCTACAAAACAAAATAAATTAAATACATACACGTACTAAATTGAAGTAAATTACATCAGTTTTATATTATTCATGTTGAAGGACTAATATAGCTATTTAACACAGTACCTCTAATCAATAGCTACTAAAGAGAATATAAATAACACAGTATATATCTCCTAAACACATCAGTCGCCGTAAAAAATAGAGGTTTCTATGATAGAAAACTTTTTTAGTTAATAAAATAATTTACAACTATAAATAATCACCATGTAGTACAGGAAAACTTTACTATATCTCGAAAAAAAATTGTGCAGACCTTAAACTTTGGTTATAGGTTCAAAATAAGGCAAAGTTCACGAAACAAAAAAGTTTAGGAGTTTTACGGATCCGTGGGAACCTACAGGGGATGAAAAATGGTATTTTTAATTAAAACATTTACAAAAAAATAATTCAAATAAAAGTTGTTTCTGACAAAATTATCTTTAATTTGATGTTTCTAAATTTTATAGCAATAATTAACCGAAATACTAGAGGTTTTAACTTCGGAATAATGCTTTATGAATTAGATCTCGTTCATTTTTGGCAGCTTAATAGTAAACGCATAAAAAAAAAGAAGTTTCTATATTATGCGAGGGATTTCTATTGATAGATTTAATTTATAACTACTAGAAAATTTGGGATTTTAGCTTGAAAAAGTGGTATTTCAAATAAGTTTTCGTCAAATAACTCGAAAGGCATTACATTGAGCAAAAACACGCTAGAGACAAATAAGAAAGCTACTAAATTAGGGCTGAAGTTTTTGTAGAGTTTCGAAGATCTGGAAGTCTAAAGATGGCGTCCGAACGTTTATAAGACGACGTATTTAGTTTAAATGTTAAATATCTCAGAAACTATGGCACTTAGGACAAAAACGTTAATAACCAAAACGAAAAACTATTAATTAGGTTTTCGAATGATTTTTTCTTATTGTTATAGCATAAAAAACAAAGATGTTATGACAGAAACAATGTACTTTTTCACATTTTTTTTTTAATAAAAACATCGCAATTTTGTTAATAGAAATATACTCCCATGTACTGTTTTTCGTTAATATATAGTGTGCCCTAGCCGCTCAAATTTTTTCATCGGCTTACAGCGCTTGCTTTAGAGAAAAAATTGCATTTTAAACTGTAAACGTAACGTTATTGTTTCTCTGCGAATATCTCAATAAATATTAGTTTAAGAGAAAATATAGTGGACATCAAAAATAAAGCTTGTAAACTGAGAATAAATTTGTTTTGTTTATATATTTGTGTAGGGTTGATTGTTTTGGAGATATTTTATTTTATAGATGGCATCTGACCGTTTTTAGGATGAAGTATTTAGTTTAAAATGTTGAATATCTTAGAAACTGTGATACTTCCATCAAAAGTTCTAAGAAACAAAATTAAAGGTCAATCAATCTTTAAAATGATTTTCCGATTGTTTCTAGATCAAAAAATAAAGAAGTTATGGCCTATTCAATGTGCGTTTTCACATTTTTGTTATCAAAATGTCGTGCATTTTGTTATTGTAATTGCTCAGTAATTAATTTTTTTTTCGTTAATATATAGCATCACCTAGATGCTCAATTTATTTTGTTCCTTTAAGACACCTGTTTTAGAAAAAAATTCCATCCGCCATCCCCCCATCGAAAAATGGTCGTATTTTGGTTAATTACTGCTATAAAATTAAAGATAATTTTGCCAGAAACAACTTTTATTTGAATAATTTTTTTGTAAATGCCATATTTTCCGAGAAAATAGAGAAAAATAGATTTTTTATCAAAAATACCTCTTTTTGCCCCCTATAGGTTCCCGCGGATACGTAAAACTCCTAAACTTTTTTGTTTCGTGAACTCTGGCCTATTTTACACTTATAACTAAAGTTTAAAGTCTGCACAATTTTTTTTCGAGTTACAGTAATTTTTTTCAATCTTTTCCTATACTAATGATATAAATGCCAAAACAAATAATAGTCGGAGAGCAGCCAATCTGTAGGAAGCATTTTAAAAGTAGTCTATACAACTCGCGAACACCCACCTAAAAAATAGATGATATATAAAATGACCTTCTAGATTTGATTTTTGAGTTCGCACATTAATTTGAAATTGCCAAATCGGTCAATTCGCAAATTTTTTGAAAAATTTTAAAATTATGTGTTAATTTTTGTTTTGCACACAACACATCATTTCTTTTTTATTTTAATTCCGATTTAGACCAATATTTTACACATTATCCCTCCAATATTCTTGGACAGGCTGACGGTAAAGAATATAGTGTAACTAATAATATAGTGCCTAAAAAAATATAATTACCCTCTATTGTCGCGGTTTTTTAAAATTTGCATTGAAAAATACCCGATCGAGGTAACTTTTTTATTTTTAAAGAGAGAGTTATAGTATAAACGAGAAAAATGTTCCATATACTTTAAACAAACTTTTTTATAAAGAGATTTTTTTGAAATTCGGCTCATGTAACATGTAACAAGATGACGCTGTTGAATGCGGCCACGCAACTCGTCCGCATTAATTTAAAGCATAACTTCTGTTAACGTCGCCCATCTGTGGTGTCGTTTAAGCAATCAAGTGAGTCTACGGATTATTTAGTTTCTATTTGCAATTAAATGTTATAAAATTATGTAGATAATCTCGAAACATACACATTAAAAAATATGTTTTCATTAATTATAACAGCAAGTGGGTACTAAAGATTACATTTTCCTTCGCATAAACAACTTATGTTACATTGCACGTTTGCTTTGCTACACTTGCAGCTTGTAGTAGTTATATAATTTACATTTACAAAATGGAGTTAACTCAATAAAATTGGGTTTTGGGCTTTTTGAAATCATCTTCGGAAATAAGATTTCCTCCTTTAGGTACCATCCAAAATCTAAAACATTTGGAATTCTGGGCTTAATTTGGTAGGCTGTCTTGTAAATAGCACATTGCAGAAATGCCCTTTTTACTTGTATTCTCTGTACTAGGATTTACAATTTCGGATTTTTTTTATAAGCAGTTCGGGTATACGATCTTCTACATTGTGCATGGTAAACTGGATTTAGTGATAAAAATAAATTTTTCTGTTCTAAATATTGTTTTAGAGACACCGAAATGTCATCGGATTTTGCATTTGATCGGTACATTTCTAAAACCGTAAATATCGCTCGCAGACAAAAAATTTTCATACCATTGTGTTAGCGAACGAATTCTGAACAACTTTCAAAATGTCCGTCTGTCCGTCCGCCACGTTTCTTGTAAGCACGATAACTCAAGAAAGAAAATTCCGATTGTACTGAAATTTGGACAGTAAATTAGTGTTAGCTAAGAACCCCATTTGAACAAAATCGATCGGTAAACAAAAATGTTATTAATGATTTAAATTTGAAAAAAAAATTTTTTAACTTTTATGTTTTTGTAATTGAATAGAAATCTGGTGAAATAATATTTCATTTTAATATCTAAATATTTATATATTTTACAAATATACATTTCATAATGTAATATACAACGTGAAAATATGATTTTAGCTCGTGTCTTATAATGTAAAAATTTACATTCTTTTACGTGTAAGGTGGTGGTGCAGTTCTTTTGACTCGGAATCCAAGGATCCCGGGTTCAAAACACAAATGGGGTTTGGTGTAGTTTTTTTATCAAGTCTTTTACCAACTAAGATCGTACTATAAAATTAAAAATGTCTAAAAGTAACATTATTTACAAAAAACTGCGAAAAGTATCCTATTGAATGTATAACAATTATATAAAAATCCAGTGAACAGGCGAAGAGTACGTTTTTAGCTTGTTTCCTTTGATTTCCTATCCGAGTAATTATAATTTATTATGCCAAACTATGTGTTTATAACGCACTAAATATAAGGACTGAGACAAAAAGCACTTTCAACTTAACATTAATGAACACTGGAACATAATAATCACCCGGCACGTGCCTGCGTTTAGCTCTAGATGCGATTGCGGCCGATTCATAGTAGCGCGCATTCGTTCGGACGCTGAAGCAATCAATGAATATTTCGAAAAGGGAGCAAAATTTCAAAAAAAACTTCTTATAAAAGATTTTATTTAGTTCATTCGGAACATTTTCTTCGGTTATAGTAGGCACCTAACTTTAAAAATAAAAAAGATACCTCGATCGGACATTTTACTCTGCAAATTTTAAAGATTTTGCGTCAAAGAAAAGTTGTTATTTTTTTTTTGCCAACTAATTATTTTTTAGGTAAAGTTTTTTACTTTCAACATATCAAAGAATAGTTAGAGAATATTATGTAAAAAAATTAAAAAATTCTGAAGTAAAATAAAAAATATATGACGTGTTATATGAAAAACAAAAAATAACACATAAATTTTTATTTTTTTTAGAAAATTGCCAATTTGGTCATTTTGGCAATCTCAAATCAATGGGCGAATTCAAAAATCAAGTTTAGCAGGTTATTTTACATCAGATTACCTATTTTTTAGTTCGCGAGTTGTATAGAGGGTGTCGAATTCAGAGGGTCTGGTCTTCCACTATAAAGAAACCTCAAATTATTTCATAAAGGACTCTTATATATTAGCCAAGCTTAGCTTGTAGTATGATGTATGTAGTATGTAGTATGTAGTATGAGCTTTTTTAATTAAGGCACTTGTTTTTTTCTTCCATTTTGTTTTTTATGTTTTGTTGATACATTGTTGAATTTAAATTAAAATATGTTATTCTTTCAAATTATGTGTTTTTCTCGTTGATAGTTAGTCACTTTTTATAAAATCTTTCTCGGCTCTAATATTTAAAGAACAAAAGCATTTTCTATTTGAAAAATAGCAACTTTTCTATTTTTGCAACTTATAATGTTTAGGTATGGCTTGCTAATACAAAATCCACCAGATTAACTTTACTATTAAGTGAAATTCAACTTTTAGCTAAATAGCTCAAAAAGTACTTAATTGTATTATACAGGGTGTTCATTAATGACGTGCTAATATTTCAGGGTGATTCCTTGGGACATTTTATGAAGAAAAGTTCACATTTTTTTTTAATCATTAATTTTTAATACTTATCTCAGAAAGTACTTTAGATATTATTTTCAGTTTTGGTTTGTGTTAATAGGATATAAAAACACATATTTAGTTCGAAAAGTTATTATATCGCTTCACCAGTGGCTTCCCTGCAAGCATATCCTCTGATATTTAGGTCTCTTGCGTTTTTGTCGTCAGACGCACAGTTCTTGATTAAACCAATTAAATTCAAATTGCTTCATTTAGCAGTATTGACTAATAATTTTTGAACGCATAAATCAAGTTATCCTGAAATAAATGACGTTTTTACAAACATAATCTTCAAAACAACATTTGTTGAGATAAAGTAAGTTGTTGGTGTTCAAAACCATTTCATCGTATATCGTATATACCATCGTATACAGAGTGATTCTTTTAAGGCGGCTATTAGAATATTTCCCACTTGCAGATGAGATAGACATTTGAGATTTGGTCCCCTACCATAATCGACCATTGCGAGTCCGAAAATAATAATTTCAAAATGGCGGCACTTCCGGAAATACTAGAAGTCGATACCAACTTGCTTATTTTAAATGGAACACCCTATATATTTTTGACTTTTCGAAATGATCATAAAATTCCGAGTCAAAACATGTGCACACCCTATACCTAAACCGAGCAGTTTCGGAGATATTTGACATTTTATAAAAAATTTGACAGGTGCAGCGGTATGCAAGAATCGTTATAACTTTCTTCGCGTAGGAGATCCTTATTTGCTCTTTGGTAAGTAGAAAGAACACAAGATGAGCTACTCTCCACAAAAAAGATTCCAAAATAGTATACCAAGTGTTTTATTCTTCACGTTACATTTTGTCAAATTCAAATCTCAAAAACTTTTTTATTTCAAATGGAACACCCTGTATTTTTTTACATCAAATTATGTTAAATTAAATTCGCTTTTTTCGAGTATAAGCATTGTAGGGGTTAAAGTTACAACTTTTCGAAATATTGGCGATTTTCTTAATGTCCAAAAATTTTTAATAAAAATTGCCATCAACTTACCTATGATTAGAAACAATCATTAATGTCAGTCACTCTGTTATGTTAAAAAACGCCAGCACGTTTAAATTACACCCACGAAGACTTTTAGGTTTGTTTATTATTTATGGAGAATGTGATAAAGTAATACCAAGAACATGTAACATGTAACACATTTGCTACTCGATACCCACAAGAACAGAAACCATCCACCATACACTGTTAAACGCATATTGGATAATTTTAGAATATTTGGCTCTGTCAAATGGCACGTGACAAATTTTATTATGGCAATCGATGTAGAATTAAATTTGAGGTGGACTTATATCAGCATGTCCTATATCTAACACATGTACTTTTTGAATTATTTGCAAGTTTTTGTTGAAGATTATAATTTATCCAAAAAAACGTAGAAGCCTATGAAACAATTGAAACAATAAAGTGGGTGTCGATTAGCAAATGTGTTACATGTTCTTGGTGTTATTACTTCATCACATTCTCCATAAATAATAAACAGATCTAAAAGTCTTCGTGGATGTAATTTAAAAGTGCTGACGTTTTTAACAAAAAAGAATGACTGACATTAATGATTCTTTCTAATCATGGGTAAGTTGATGAAAATGTTTACTAAAAATTCTTGGACATTTAAAAGAATCGCCAATAATTCGAAAAGTTGTAACTTTAACCCCTACATGCTTATATTAGAAGAAAAGGGAATTTAATTTAACATAATTTGATGTAAAAAAATACAGGGTGTTCCATTTGAAATAAAAAAGTTTTTGAGGTTTGAATTAGATAAAATGTAACGTGAAAAATAATACACTTGGTATACTATTTTGGAATCTATTTTTTTTGCAGAAAGTAGCTCATCTTGTGTTCTTTCTACGTACCAAAGAGCAAATAAGGATCTCCTACACGAAGAAAGTTATAACGGTTCTTGCAAACCGCTGCACCTGTCAAATTTTTTATAAAGTGTCAAATATCTCCGAAACTGCTCAGTTTAGGTATAAGGTGTGTTACATGTTTTGACTCAGAATTTTATGGTGATTTCGAAAAGTCGAAAATATATAGGGTGTTCCATTTAAAATAAGCAAATTGGTATCGACTTCCTGTATTTCCGGAAGTGCCGCCATTTTGAAATTATTATTTTCGGACTCGCAATGGTCGACTAGGGTAGGGTACCAAATCTCAAATGGCTATCTCATCTGCAAGTGGAAAATATTCTAATGACCGCCTTAAAAGAATCACCCTGTATACCACGTACGTAAATATACGTATATAACATCTCATCCTCAATTTTTAGTGTTTCAATGAATTTATTTTATTTTATCGCTGTTTTTATTCGGATAAGTATCTCAGTAAATATGGTGAATTTTACGAATGCGGAATTGGCGACAATGCATTACGTATATGGTCTTGTAGATGGTAATGCAACAAAAGCCATAAGATGTATCAATAAAAATATCCTAATCGTGCCTTGCCAGATAGTCGATTCTTTCCGACTGTTCATCGCCGTTTTTGTGAAACTGGTAGTTTCCAAAAAAATACTTTGGAAAATAGACCTCGAATTGTCAGAACACCCGAAATTGATGAAGCGGTGCTGCAGGAAATCGACGAACATCCTGAGACGAGTACGAGGAAGATTGCTAGAGCTCTGAATATTTGTCATCAAATTTGGCAAATTTTGGTTGTTTTCTTATTGTATCCGTACCATCGTACCACTTTTTTGGTAAAAAATATCAGAGGATATGTTTGCAGTGATGGAGTGATAAAATAACTTTTCTAACTAAAATATGTGGTTTTATATTCTATTAACACATACCAAAATTGAAAATAATATCTAAAGTATTTTCTGAGATATTAAAAAATAACGACTAAAAAAATTCAGCACCCTGTAGCAAAAAAATTAAGCTGTTGCAGACACATGTTTATAAGAACTTTTCTTCATAAAATGACTTAACGAATCACACCCTGAAATATTAGCACGTCATTAAGGAACACCCTGTATAAAAAATATTTAGAAATAAAAATACCATACAGTTATCGCAGATTCAAAGTTATTGCCATCGAATAATTATTTCTTTGCATCGCGACGCGACGGCGACACCACAGTAGACGACGCGGTCATTTATAAAAATTTGTAAGTGTCCGTCCATAACGCTTTTCACAAACTTTAAATATTATTCTTAATTTCAAAGTTATTGACCAGACAACTAGATATATTTTGCTAGGAGGTGGAATTCGACTTTGAAAGTATGAAGTGAAATAGCTCAAACAATACTTAATTAAATGAAAAAAAAAAATGTGCATTAAAAATACCATATAGTTGTCACGATTTCAAACTTCCCACCATCAAATTATTATTTATCAGCGTCGTAATGGCGAAATTGCAACAGATGACGCCGTCATTTATACCCTAAATAATAGTAACATAAGCGTCACTCCATAACTAATAATAACAAACATCATAAGGTAATATGACTCTTTTATCCCTGAAGGTTCTGGAATAGTCTTGTGCAGGAGGGGCTATACATTTAAAGACAAGAGAAACAGTCAATATCCTAGTATATTGGGATTAATTTCCTCTGAAAAAGGACCACGACCCTGTGCCACGACCTTGAATCGAACCCGAATTACTAGTAAAATTAGGAAAATGCTTTTTTATTAATGAAAAACATTTCAAATTATATAACTGATATATAGAACTTATTTTAGATTACAATTTAAGAAAGCAGTATATTACATGAAGCTGTTTTAAAAATTTGTAATATCTATGGACTAAAAAGTAGTTTAAAAATGCAAACCTGGATGTAAACAATCTGATATTAATGTAACTATTATTGTGGTATCAATCAGATATAATAGAATTAGAAAGCGAAACGTAACATAATATGTAAAATAAGATTTTCTAAATATGTATTACACATTTATGACATTAATGACATAGACGGAAAGGTACAATTTTTTAATCAAAATATTATTACTTTAATGGATATGCATGCTCCTTTAAAAATATTTATAAATAAAAAGCCACACAACCCATGTTTACTAATAATATCAGCGAACTTATAAAATTAAGAGACAAAGCTTTAAATAAATTTAAAAGAACTAAAGCTCCGCAATATTGGCAGGAGTATAAAGATTTATAAAACTATACTACTGGTGCAATTCGACGCGAGAAGAAAGCGTATCTAAACCAACAAGTGCAAAAAAGAAATAGCAAAGAAGCATGGGATGCCATCAAAAAACTGCACATCCGCAATGAACCAAGTGAAAAAGTTATACTGCCTAATTTATCTGATGTCAATTCTATAAATAAATATTTTTTAAACTGTATACCACAAATTTCACCAGATGTTAATAAAATTGCTAATTATTACAGTAATACTAAAGAAACTATAACCTCAAATCTTATATTTAAAGCTGTCACAGAAATAGACATTTCCAAATACTTATTATCAATTAAATCTAAGGCTATAGGCGCTGATGGTGTGCACGTAAATTTTATCATATTATGTTGTCCTTTCATTCTAGAATATATTTGTCATATTGTTAATTTTTGCATCAATAATTCAGTTTTTCCTAAAGCCTGGAAAGTAGCACATGTTGTTCCTCTACCTAAAACTGAAAATCCGCTGGATTTCAAAGATTTAAGGCCGATAAGTTTACTGCCAGTCTTGTCAAAAATATTAGAATATGAGGTTAAAAGTCAAATCATGGAACACATTGAAAAAAATAAAGTTTTACCAGAAACACAATCTGGTTTTAGGAGAGGACATAGCTGTACAACTGCCCTTTTAAATGTTACGGACCATATTTTTAGATCCATCGATTCTGGAATGTGTACTATGCTGGTGTTGCTTGATTATTCTAAAGCCTTCGATACTATAAACCACGACATTATGTTATTAATCTTAAAATATATAGGCTTTGATACAACTGCAGTAACTTTTATTGCGAACTACTTACAGGAAAGAAAGCAAAGGGTCGTCTTAAATGGAGAGGTTTCAGACAGTGAACAACTTTCGTGCCGGGTACCACAGAGCTCTATACTGGGACCCATTTTATTTACAATATACACATCCTTTCTACCAGCATTGACCGAAAAATGCAGCATACAGATGTACGCAGACGACACACAATTGTTTTATTCCTTCACACCCAGCAGTTTTCAAAGTAGTTGTGAAATTGTTAGTCGCGAACTTAAAAAAATTTCTGAAACATCGCTAGAACACTGCCTTTATTTAAATCCGAGTAACTCTGCTGGAATGCTTTTCGGCCGTCCGGCTGATAGGATTAACCTAACCTCAAATATTGACATAAAAATTAATAACGTAACAATACCTATAAAAAACAGTATAAAAAATTTAGGACTAATACTTGATACCGACCTCAGATTTCAAGAACATGTTTCAAACTGTATTAAAAAAAGCCATATGCAGATTAATAGTATATTATATTACTAGGAGTAGAACGCACTCTTTTTTTGTGTTGAGCCCAGGATTTGCGGCTGAGGCGAAGCCGAAGCCGCAAACTGGGCGAAACACAAAAAAAGGCGTTCTACTCCGTGTAATATATACCATTTTTTCTTCAAGCGTATTAAAATGCAAAAATTCATTTATTTATCATAAATGTACAAATATTCAAACTACAGTTTTACATGTTGACACAATATGACAAGTGGCTAGTGGATAGCGCGCCACCGGTGGCTTTCGGTATTAACATTATGTTACTAGTAAAACAATACCCACTACGGCGGCGCTTTCGGAACTAACATTATGTTACTAGTAAAACAATGTCCACTACGGTGGCGTTCGGTACTAACATTTTGTTACTAGTAAAACAATGTCCTACTTCTACTTCTGTTTTTGGTGACATAATTTAAACATTTTAATACGCTTGAAGAAAAAATTACTTTATAATTCCAGACATATTCTTAATCAACAGCTTAAACTACTTTTATGTGATTCTCTGGTTCTTTCTGTTTTTAACTATTGTGATACTGTTTATGGGTCCTGTCTCACAGCAATTTCATCTCAACGCATACAGAAAATTCAGAATTATTGTTTGAGATTCGTATATGGAATCAGAAAATTTGAGCCAGTCAGTCACAAATTACCAGAGGCCAAGTGGTTAAACATGAAAAATAGGCGCAAGCTACATTGCGCTACATTATACCATAAAATAATACTGTCTCATAGTCCTAGCTACTTATTCAGAAAAATTGTATTTCGGACTGATGTACACAACATTAATATTAGACACAAGGGTACTCTAACACCGCCGGTTCATAAAACCGTGATATTTGAAAGATCGTTTTCTCAAAATATTTCCACCATATATAACTCCATCCCCTCTGCAGTTAAGTCTCTCTGTTTCTTCTTTTCCTAAAAATTTCAAACGGATTTGCCTATCATAAAGTGTGCCAACTTAGGAAAGGAAAAAGAAAAGAAAATTGCGTGTGTACTTTTGTTACTTAGTTAAGTGTGTATAAATATATATATATATATATATATATATATATCTGTGTATATATATATGTCTGTATATATTTTTTATATACACATAAATTGTATTATATTGCTATGTATATTTCTATTTTTAAAATTTTGTTGCCTCTTTTTTGGGTTAAGTGGAAGTACAGCTTTTACAGCGTCTGTGCTGTACTAAGCTGAACTTCGCCCTTTCATGTTAATTACTGAATAAAGAGTATTATTATTATTAAATATTGAAATTTTTACATCAAATGTCTCTGATTAGTTCCAGTTTTTCCAGAAAACTTCATTTCACTTTAAAAAATAATCAGGTACTTATTTTTTTAAAAGGTGTTTTAACTAATTTTTGCCAAAAAAATCGGGTCCCAGAAACCACTGTGCAAAAAGTGTCAATTTTCTATCAAATAATAAGGCCCACCAAGAGTTATTTCAGGTAACAACATAAGCAGATAATTATTACAATAATGGTTGGTCAAATGCTTTAAAACAGTTATTTATGTAACAAGTGTGTAAAGTGATACCTTTTCACGAATGGAAATTTGGCGCACCAACCGTAGGCGAGTGTGGCAATCCCATGAGTGAAAAAAGATATACACTGAAAAAAGTGCACGTAAAATTACAGCCCCATTACATTAGACTTTATGGAATTTTACTGTTAAAAAAATGTAATAAAAAATCACTACAGACATTTGTCTGTAAAAAAACCGCTGCCTAAGGAATCACTACTTCCGCATCCAGACTTCATATCTCAGTCTCTTACAACGAAAATACTATATCTGCACTCCACTAAGTGGAAATAATTGTTTATGGAACTTTAATAGTATAATATTTGAAATCGTGTATCCAAAAACCCATAAAATGATATGCTCCATCAATAGTGGGGGTGGTGAAGGTGATGGGGGTGAATGAAGTGAAAAAAATTCTTGATTACTGGTTTCTGTATACACACTAAATCACAATATTTTTTCATCCCCTTTAATAATGGTGTGGGGTTGGTAATACAGGTGGTTATAGCCAAAAATGTTTTTGAGACCTTAGCTCCTCTTATATTTACTAAATACCAATTTCATGCACTTTTATTTGCTTGATTTACCTATTTACACCCATTTATCTTCAACTCTGCAACGGAATAAGATCAATATATAATCTAGATCCAGATCTCGTTAAAGTACATACGTGCCATATTTTAAGTCAATATCTTAAACGGTTCCAAAGTAATCGTGAGCACCAAAAAGATACAAGACTAACAGACAGACTGACGCGACAGACAAATTTATTTTATTCAAACTTAAAATATTGACGTTTCATGACATTTTAAGTCTATTCGTACAATGAAAATTTTCAAAAATGTTTCTTCCGTTAGTATACTTCAACTGGATGTGGAAGTAATGCGCAGAAAATAGCATGACAAAGATATAAAAAATCATTCTGTGCCGTGGACTACACGATAGAAGTAAAGCCTCTAATTCAAGCATTTTCCTCAATAAAACCTACTACGCATCCATACTGCTCGAGGTAACCCACTGATTATCCAATTTACTAGAGGAAAGCCACTACGCATTCATACTTCTTGAAGAAACCCACTGCGCATCCATTTTACTCCAGGAAACCCACTGCGCATCCATACCACTTGAGGTAACCTACTGCACATCTGTACTACTCGTGGTAACCTATTGCGCATCAAGCGTATTCAAGGAAAGCCACTGCGCATCCATAATACTCGGGGAAACCTACTGCGCATCCATATTACTTGAAGTAACCCACTGTGCATCCGTACTACTTGAGGTAACCTACTGCGCATCTATAGTACTCTAGAAAAGCCTCTGCGCATTCAAAATACTCGAGGAAACCTACTGCGCATCCATACTACTAGAGGTAACCTACTGCGCATCGATGGTACTCGAGGAAAGCCTCTGCGCATCCATAATACTCGAGGAAACCTACATATTACTCGAAGTAACTTTAATAACATGTTTGAAATCACCTACCCCAAAAACCTATAAAACGATATGTCACATCGATAGTGGGGGTTGGGGGGCGGTAGAGGGGTGGGGGTGGGGGTCGATTAAGTAAAAAAAAATTTTTGAGGCCATAGGTTCTTGTATACACGCTAAATTACAATTTCATTTTTTTTTTTACCCCTTTAATAAAGGAGATGGGGGTAGTAATGGTAGATGGGGGTGGCTAATGCCAAAAAATTTTTTGAGACATTAACTTCTTTTATATATACTAAATACTAGTTTTATGGACTCTTACCTGCTTGATTTACCTCCATTTACCAATTTACCCCCCAACCCTTCAACGGAATAAGATGAAAATGTAATCTAGTTCCAGATCTCGTAAAAGTACATATGTGTACCAAATTTCAAGTCAATATCTTAAACGGTTCCAGAGTAAACGTGCGCGCAAAAAAAGTTACAGACAGACCGACAGACAGAAATTTTTTTTCGCTTAAACTTAAAATCTCGACGTTTCATGAAATTCTAAGCCTATTTGAACAATAAAATTTTTTTTAATTTTTTTGTCGTTACTATACTTCTACTGGATGTGGAAGTAATACATTCCACATGGAAATATACATGTCTTTCTAATTTATTCCTGTCCTAATGTGATTTTACGTCAACTGTCTGATAAATTACGATGTAATTATCCACACTGAGTGCAAATTTACTTGTCCTCGTGTGAATTTACAGACCTTTTTGTAATGTTACAACAAATATGTGAATTCACATTACTACTGTAAAATTACATGAATACTGTAGCAGTGTAACCAATAGCATTGGTAAATTTTATCACGCGATGAAGACTACAAACTACAACTACAAGTAAATCATAAAACTTGTCGCCATTGTGCATTTATCATTTTTGGCGGTGATTTTTTTTTAATATATCTATTTATTTAACGTCGGCCAATTTCCGCTACCAGGGCTTATCACCGACGCCAGGAGACGAGCTACCCCCAACCTGGAACATTTAATAGACAAGGGACCGCCTGCTTTACATCCCCTCCGAAGGATGGTATATCCACAATGTAATTCTCTTCTTGAAATTACATAGCTTCCGCGTATAAACTGACATACAAGCCGCTAGAAGGTGGGACGAGATCGCTGTGTTTCCCAAGATGGGTCACCCATCCAAGTACTAACAGCGCTGTTCGTCGCTCCACTGGAGTATCGAGGACTGGCGGTGATTAATTCGTTAAATTTCAAGAATATCATAAATCTACAAAACACAAGTAAGTATATTTAACTAGATAAAGCAAAATATGGTATTTAAATCTAATAATTCTCACACTAATCACGGTATAAGCATGAATGCCACCAAAATGCTCCTGGAATTATATTTAAATGTGTACAGCCAGCTTTTTTTTTCCTTATGAGTTGCGGTCCCGAAGTCCCGCTGTACTGAAGCTTAAGCTTATTGTACCACATAATCTCGTTATCCCATTAATCCCGTTCCTCTCCAAAAGGAGAGTATACGGTCAATGGGAGCTCTGGCTATTTCTTCCGGGGTTACGGTTAGTCCCCCGAAGTGTGAGAACCTCCCAGCCACTAAGGCTGGGCATTCACGTAGTATGTGGTGAGGAGTTTCTTCATCCTCACCACACATCCTGCATTCTGGATTATCTTTCACACCTTAGTTAGTTAGGTGTCTATTCAGTGTGCAGTGTCCTGTTAGGATTCCCACTGCACATCTCAGCTGTTTTCTGCTCAGCTTTAGCAATTCGTTGGTCTTTGTCATGGATGGCCCGCCGGTAATGAACATACGTGACTGCCTCATCCTCTTGCGGTATTGTATGATATCCCGCAGGATGGCTCAGGTCCCATCAAGGCTGTTTTTGCGCCTTCTTTGGCCAGCTTATCTGCTTTTTCGTTGCCCTCATTGCCCTGGTGTCCTCGCGTCCACTCCAGTTGTATACTGTTGTGTTCCGCCAGTTTCGCCAGGGATTCAAGGCAGTCTTTTACAGTTTTGGAACGTATCTCTACTGCATTCAGAGCTTTGATAGCTGCTTGACTGTCAGTGATGATGCGGATTCTTTTGTCAGTGTATGACCTCCGTATCATTTCTTGTGCACAGATTTCTATGGCTGTGACTTCTGCTTGGAACACCGCTGCGGTACTGCCCAGGTTCAGACTGATGTCTGTCCCTGGTTGATCCCCCGTAACACCTGCTCCAGTACTACTTGACGTTTTCGATCCGTCAGTATACCATATGGTATCATTTGGATGTCTTCGCAGTTGCCTTGTTCCTTCCTCTTCCCTATCGGGTATGTATACCCTGAAGGTCTTTGTGAAGTTGTGGCTTATGCTGATTCTGTCTGACTGCATATCTAGTAGTCGATTTTCTCTATTTGTTGGAATATTTTGGTGTGGTATCCTATTCTTGGAATGGTCCCATGTCCGTTTATTTTCAGCCTGTACGCCGCCAACAGTGCCTCACTCTCCACCACTAACTGTACTGGGGGCAGGCAAAGTAGCGTTTCCATGACTGCGGTAGGCGTTGTTGACATTGATACCGTTATGCCTAGACATGTCAGTCTTTGTACTTTCCGTAGTTTTCTCATTGCCTTCCCTTTTCCGGCACCAGATCAGAGAGGCATGGGTTATTATTGGTACTACAACCCTTTGGTACAGCCAGTGCACCATTCTTGGTTGTAGTCCCCAGTTTTTGCCTACCATTCTTCTGCTGGCCCATAAGGCCCGCGTAGCTTTGGTAGTCACTCTGTCTAGATGTGCATTGAAGTTTAATTTGGTATCTAAAATCAGTGCCAAATATTTCACTTCATTGCTCACCTGCAATTCATTTCCCCGGAGATATAATCTTCCTAGGTTGAGTTTCCTCTTTCTTGTGAAGGCGACCACAGTGGTCTTCCTTGGATTCACGGAAAGACCTTCCTGGGTACACCATCTGCCTACTATAACGAGAGCTCGCTGCATCTTTTCTGATGCAGCGCCCTCGTGTTTTCCTGTTACTAGGATGGCGATATCATCTGCGTAGCCTTGCGCATATATTCCCCGCTGTTCCAGTCGAGATAGGAGCTCATCCGCGACCAGGCACCATAGGAGAGGAGATAAGACCCCCCCCCTGCGGGCACCCTCTGGTCACGGACACCTCCTCTATCGTGGATCCTAGCGTGGACTGAATTTTCCTAGTTCTGAGTGCTGAGTCGATCCATCTTGTTATTGACTTTTCGACTCCGCGCCTCTTCACTGCATCACTCAGTGAATCGAATGAGGTATTGTCAAAAACACCCTCTATGTCTAAGAAGGTTCCTATGGCAGTTTCTTTGCTGTCTAGGGCCCTTTCTATTTTTTGAGTAAGCTCATGTATTGCTGACTCACAAGATTTTCCTGTTTGGTAGGCATACTGGTTTCGGTGCAGAGGTTCTGTACTCAGTTTATCGTCCCTGATATGCCTATCAACCAGTTTCTCCAGGGTTCTCAGGAGAAATGATGTTAGACTAATGGGTCGGAAGGATTTGGCCAGGGCGTAGGTATCACGCCCTGGTTTTGGTATGAATACCACCTTTATCTTCCGCCAGCCGGTTGGCACATAACCCAGGGCCAGACTAGCCCTGAATAATGTACACAGGGGTGTTGCAAGTATTTCCACTCCCTGTTGGAGTAGAGCTGGAAATATTCCATCCAGCCCTGGTGACTTGTATGGCTCAAATGAATTGATTGCCCATACAAGTCTTGTTTTGTTTATTATTTTATTTGCAGTTTTCCAGTCCTCCTTTGACGCCCTTCTTATTGGTATGTCTTCGGGTGGACCGCTTCTGTCTTGTGGGGCGGTTACACTGCCTGGGAAGTGTGTCTCTAGTAATAAATCTAGGGTCTCCTTCTCAGTGTTTGTGTACTCTCCTTGTTGTCTTTGCAGTGATCCTATCTTTACCTGATTGTCTCTCTGCAAGATTTCCTGGAGTCTAGCAGCTTCGGGAGTATTATCTATCTCCTCGCATTGCTTCCTCCATGATTTGGTTTTTGCGTCTCTAATGGCGTAGACGTATTTCAGACGGGCCTCTTTGTAGTCATCCCATCTGCCAGTCCTCTTGGCCTGGTTGAACAGTCTTCGAACCTCTGCCCGTCTGGAGGAGAGCTCGCGATGCCACCATGGGGTTTCACGCTTGACTCTTCTCTATTTCAGAGGGCAGCTTAGCTCGGAGGCTGTTATTACTGCTGAGGTTATTAAGTCGCTCAGTAGTTCTACTTCCGCCGGTGTTTGTGGTCTTGATGGACAGTTCTTTAGCCCCTGCTCTAGGTTCTCGTTGAAGAGTTCCCAATCGCAGGTTCTTGGGTTTCTGCTCATCTGCCCTTCTTCTAGTGGAGTTCCTATTTTGAATCTTACGTACCTGTGGTCCGATAGCGATTGTTCCTGGGATACATGCCAGTCACTTATCACTCGTCCCAAGCATTGCGTGGTAACGGTAATGTCAATTACTTCTCGTCTTGTTGCTGTGACGAAAGTCGGTTCGTTTCCGCGGTTTACTACTTCTAGCTTATTACTAATAATAAATTCTAGGAGTTCCTCACCCCTAGTGTTGTTGCCTGTGCTCCTCCAGACAATGTGGTGTGCGTTGGCATCACAACATAGGATGAGCTCTAGATGGTTTGTTTCGCATTGCTGGACCAGTTCTTTAACTTCCTGGGTTGGAGGTAGCCCTGGCTGATCATAAGGAAGGTATGCCGAAGCTATTACTAGCTCCTTCATTGACCCTTCCATCTCGACGTTAGTTCGTGCTACCATTAGGTCCCTGGTGCATAGTCCCCACATTGGTAGCAGATTAATGTTTTTCTTTGCAATGATGCAAGCTCTTGGGTGGTCCTCTGGTGGGCTGATTACTTCCCATCCTTGTCCCACCTGAAGTCCTCTGATACGCCCCCTGTAAACCCAAGGTTCTTGTATCAGTGCTATATCTATACTATTATTTAAAATGTATCTCTGCAAGGCAGCCGAAGCTGCTGATGTATATTTACCTGTGTAAAGGTAATGTCTGTGAGTGCAGCCGCATAGAAGAACCAGGTTCATTGCTGACCCTGGCCTTCCTAATTGGCCGTGTTTTTCTGAGACCCTCGGGGGTGCTTCCCTCGGACCGGTCGCGCTTGACTCCCTGCCTTAGGTTGCCTCCCTGAGGTTCTTTGCTTGTGTCCGGCAGATCCCTGGGAATGCCACCGCTTCCAGACTGTGAAAGCCCAGATCCCGATGGATCCCCTAGTCCCTGTCGTTTAATCTTCCGAAGCTTCCTTCTGGCAGCTCCGGAAAATTTCCTCGGTGGATTCTCCTTTGCAGGACCTCCTCCCGAGGTTGTTTTGTTAATGTGGTTGTTTTCCATAAGGTTCCCACGAGTAAGGGGGAAATTGAAGGTCACTGTGCCCAGAGCCCCCTGTGGACACAGAAGACTATATAAAACGGGGTGCGTCAGGTGCCCCGAGTTTTGTCGCTAGTGACCGAGCCTCCCCTCGGCCATGCATCCCTTCGGCGCACACAATACCTTGCTTACAAGCCAGCTTACAAATTCATATGTAAAACATATTTTTGTTTTACACACCACATTGCTACTTCTCATAATATAAACGCTATTTTTTTAAATTATATTTATATATGTTTATACTTCATAGTGCCTCCTGATCAAGTCCTATTTTAAGTTATTTATTACTGTGATGTATGTTTAATTTAATTTACTATTTTGTGTATTTATTTTTGTACTTAAGTTCAGTTTATTATTTTGCATATTTATATTTTATACCATAGTGCCTGGGAATGAGGTTTTATTTTAAGTTATTTACTGTGATGTATGTTTAGTTAAGTTTAGTTTAGTGTATTATTTTGTGTAGGTATATATATGTCATACAGTAAAAACAATATTCTCCTAACTAACATGTGGTTTTTATTACAAACATTTAATTTTTTTTTGTTTGTACTACATCAGGAAAAGCATGTACTTACTTTTATCCATAATTGCATATTGTATATAGGTGTCAAATTTAGAAGCACCTTTAGTGACTTTTCCCTGTTTTTTTGCCTCTTTATTAATTTTTTAGAAGTAATTCCATATTTTACTTTTAGTTTTTCCCACAGTGGGAAAACTTTAGGAAGATATGCACGTAAAATTCGATAAGTTTCGGCAACCACTGAGGGCGAAATATTTTAATATTTAACCGCTGATTCTAAGATGTCTAATGACCTAACATTTTGGTGGGGCAGACGGCGCGGCGGCGATTTACTGTGGTCTGTGCTCCGTGCTATGTATGTACATTAGTGTGCAAGAGTACATGCAGTCATGTCTCTAAGAATATTCGCGAATTTAGGTGGCGAACTTTCCCGAATATTTCCAAATATTCGAATAATATTCGCGGCTCCCAGCACTGCTAATGATAAGATATGATTATTATAGGCAATTTTTAACTTTGTTACTTTACGTATGGAAGCAGCAAAAATATATTGGTTGCGCAAATAAACAATGGTCAGTAAAAATGGGACACTGGAATCTTTTTTTATATCTCCATAGTTAATAGAACAAAATAATTGCTATATTATTTTATAATAATGCCCAGTTTTCATACATACAGGAAATGCACTATCATACGAACAACTAAATATATAATTTTCAAACTCATTTCCGTTGAAACAAGGTTTAATTACTAATAAAGAATTAAATTATACTTTGACCACTTTGATTTTTGGTCTTGTATAAACTATGAGTTATAGGTTACCTTAAGCAATAATTTCTATTTTATTACTTTTATGATTTATTGATTTCCTTATCGTAATATTTGCACAAGAAAATTATAGTACTTATTAAGAATGTAAAGAATATTCATTCATTCATTCAATATGACCATGGAAAAGTTACTGAACCCCATTTTATCTCTGGAAGTGCTGATTTAATTATATTTTAATTATCTGATTTGTAGCAGTGTAATTTTATAACTTCTATCTACAATATAAAATAACTGACGTGTAGTTCTATCTGTCAGCAAAAAATATCCGAGACTTTCCGGGACTTTGGCACTTCCCGATCACATAGAAACCAGAAATTTGCTATAGACATTAGATGGCACCTAAAATTGATGAGAAAAATACCAAATCCGGAAAATTTAATACGGCTGATCCAATATGTCAACCTTAAGGAAAAAGGCAGCTTCTCACGTTTTACTGCTTCCAAAAAAGGTAGTAACTTGATTTGGGGGGGGAGAGGTTGAACCATGCAGGCTTAAATGGAAAAGGGGTAGTTGTTAATGCATTTTTCATCGGTGTAACCTCGAGGTCTTTATTAGTTTAATGGTTTCCTTAAAGTTCAAATCAACTGTTAGAATAAAACCCGAAGAAAATGAGGAAAAATCGTCAATGCCGGAAATACAACTCAAAACCAGCGCCTTGAAAGCGACAGTGAGGTTGCAGAAGCATTTTCACCCATTTTTATACAGTAGGCCAGTCGGAATAGTTTTTCTGTGCTAAATGTAGTTTACCCGCAATTTTTTAAAAAGTATAGTTTGGGATGTCCAGAAATATATGCCAACTATCCGCACGCGTGACAGGTGGGGCAACACACTTTGAAATTCAAGAATCGTCCATTTTTTCCCATTTTTCGCTTTATTTGCAACACAACTCGTAAATGAAGCATTGTTCGAAAATATATCAAGAGATAGAAAAGTTGAGAGAATTGGTTTAGAACATTTTATTATTCTTGACATTTTCCCAGAAAATTTTTCGTTTACGAGCTACAGACGAAAGAACAATGCTACTTTTTTATTTTTTGATTTTTTTTTAAAGTGAATATGATAAATATTAATGCGAGATATATCATCGGTATAATATAAGTTATGTTTAAATGTCCAATTTATAGTTGAAATAAAATGTATTTACAGACCTATATATAATTTACATGTTAAACAGAAAAAAAAATAATAAAACTTTTCAGGTATTAAAATAATGGGAAAATAAATAAACAAATATATATTTTCACAAACAAACTATTTATTTTATTCATAGTACAGCGTACATGCGTTTCATGTATGCCTTAATAGAATAGAGCAGAATAGAATAGAATAAGTTTATTTAACAAATTGTTCTACTACAATGTATTTGTTAAAAACTGAAACATTATGATACATGAACTAAGCCCCACATTAAGTGTCATTTTGAGCACTTCTGCGTGCACTGGGCACACAAAAAAATAAATAGCACTTAATGTGGGGGGCTTAGTTAATTTACCATAATGTTTCAATTTTTAACAATTACATTGTAGTAGAACAATTTGTTAAATAAACTTATTCTATTCTATTCTATTCTATTAAGTTATACATGAAACGCATGTACACTGTACTATGCATAAAATAAATAGTCTGTTTGTAAAAATATATATTTGTTTATTTATTTTCCCATCATTTTAATACCTCAATACCTGAAAAGTTTTATTTTTTTTTTTTCTGTTTAACATGCAAATTATATATAGGTCTGTAAATATATTTTATTTCAATTGTAAATTGGACATTTAAACATAATTTACCATTATACCGATGATATATTTCGTATATAAAAAAAAAATTAAAAGATAAAAAAAGTAGCATTGTTCTTTCGTCTGTAGCTCTTAATCGAAGAATTTTCTGGAAAAATATCAAGAATAACAAAATGTTCAAAATCAATTTTCTCAACTTTTCTTTCTCTTGATATATTTTCAAAAAATGCTTCATTTACGAGTTATATTGCAAATAAAGCGAAAAATGGTAAAAAATTGACGATTTTTGAATTTTAAAGTGTGTTGCCCCACCTGTCACGCGTGCGGATAGTTGGCATATGTTTATGGACATCCCAAACTATACTGTAAACAACATTTCGTAAAATAATCATATTTCCATCTATTCCAACTGGCCTACAGTATTTTTGCTTCATGACACATTGACCCTGACATTTCAGATGTATGTTCCAAGGTCTACAAATTTTTTTGTAGCTGAAAGAATTAAAATAGGAGTAGCAATTCGATTCAGCAAAAACATTATCACCGTGTAGTATAGGTTAAGACATTAAAAACTGTAAAGGAATAATTACTTTGATATCTTCATCCGTTCAAGAGAAAATTTCTTTGGGCATTTTTTAGCTTATGACCGTAAGCTAAATAACCTAAACAAGAAAAAATGCTTGACTTCACTTCCCTCTAGAGTATTGGAACCGCAGCCCTAGATAAACACAAAAACTTATTCTAAACTCCCCCATGGACAGAAATCTAATGGGTCTAAGCGAGGAAACCTTGGTGGCCAATTTGTTGGTACCTCAATTCAATTCAATGGTCATTAACATTTTTATTCATCCATTCAATTACTCCTCTTTTTTGTTCTATGTGGGAGTACTCCATCATGTCACTACCAAATTAAATTGCCTTCTAAAATATATTCGATTTTTAAAAACCCTTAACCGTTTTATTAAAATACAAATAAAGGTCATCAAATGATCCTAAGATATTATTATTCTATTTAAAAAGACCACATTAGAAAAATGAGGTACCACATCACACAATCCAAAATGCTGTTTGAAATAATTTTTAAGTTCCCATTTTAAATTATCACAAAGGTATTAGACAACACATAGATCGATAATATAGGCAAAGGAACGCGACGTTTAATTGCAAACTTCTCGAAAACAGCGCCCCCTAGTGAAGAAAAGTAAGAGGCCCTTTGTTGCATAAAACTAAATCCTGGATAAGATGGTATAAAAAATTAAATGTAAAAAGAACTTTTTAAAAACAAGCTTTTATTATTATTTAGGTGCACTAAAACGAAAAAAATAAAAATATAAAAAAATTAATTGTCTCAAAAGCTTGTGGCGCGCGAGAAGTTCATACAGGCATTCATTTTGTTTGACAGAGATTGAAAGTAGCTGACAGTTATTTTCTTTTATTCCCCCGACAAACTTTTAGGGCAATTAATTTTTTATATTTTTATTTTTTTCATTTTAGTACATCTAAATAATAATAAAAGCTTGTTTTAAAAAGTTTTTTTACATTTAATTTAATTTTTAAATTTTTAGTTGCGTCTTAACTTATGCATTTCTTATAATCCATCAACCACCTTCCGACTTCATCATTAGACCCTGAATACTATCTAGGATCAGAATTCTAATCGAGACAAATTCAACGAGCCCAAACTCGTAGAGGTTCCATTATATTATTGTTGGGTTCCATAATATTGTACCATAATTGTTATTGTATTGTCATCAGAACTACACTTATACGCATTTTAGCTCAATTGGAGGTCGTATTTCGAATAATACGACTGTTGGGTCCCATAGTATTGTACCATTGGTACCATAATAATGTGTTGTCATCAGAACTACATGTATATGCAAAACTTCAGCTCGATTGTACGTCGTTAAGTGGT
This sequence comes from Rutpela maculata, assembly GCA_936432065.2. Classification (NCBI taxonomy): domain Eukaryota; kingdom Metazoa; phylum Arthropoda; class Insecta; order Coleoptera; family Cerambycidae; genus Rutpela; species Rutpela maculata. The sequence goes on along the minus strand of OW386290.2, from coordinate 54,586,955 downwards.
TCAAAATTGACTTGGTAGATTTGAACTAAACATTCTAACATACATACAAACTAACGTGTATACAAAATTTCAGCTGGATTGGACGTCGTATCTCGAAGGGGTTCCATTATATTATTGTTGGGTTCCATAATATTGTACCATGGTACCATAATATTGTGTTGTCATATCAGAACTACACGTGTGTGCAAAATTTCAGCTCGACTGGACATCTTATCTCGAGGGGGTTCCATTATATTATTGTTGGGTTCCTCAATATGTTGCCATGGTACCATAATATTGTGTTGTCATCACAACTACGCGTGTGTGCAAAATTTCAGCTCGATTGGATGTAGAGATGAGCACGTGACGTGAATTTCACCATGTCACGTCGTGTCACGGCGTGAGCGTGTACATTTAAAGTACCAAATCACGGAAGATTTCGTGAGTGTGCGTGAGTCAATAGATCCCGTGCGTGAGCGTGCGTGAGATAATATTCACGCCGTGACACGACGCCCCATCTCTGCTTTAAAACTTCAACCTGTCATGTCGTGACAAGAATAAGAAACGAAGCGATAGACGGAACACGAGCGCGAGAAGGGAGGGAAAAGGACAGGAGACAGGATGAATGACGCAACATTCAAATCAAACTGCGTAATTGGTAATTGCAATCTTTCTCTACTGCATTCGCCAGTCGCCTAGCCCTCCTGGCCTGGGTCACTCTCGTCCAGAGATGGGCACGTGACGTGAATTTCATCGTGTCACGGCGTGAGCGTATATATTTAAGGTACCAAATCACGGAAGATTTCGTGAGTGTGCGTGAGTCAAAAGATTCCGTGCGTGAGCGTGCATGAGTTTGCCTTAACATATATCAGTCGTGCGTGAGTGTGCGTGAGCTAAAGGTTTAAAGTCGTGAGCGTGAGTCAAAATCGACTCACGCGCCCATCTCTAATTGGATGTCGTATCTCGAAAGGGTTCCATTATATTACTGTTGGGTTCCATAATATTGTACCATGGTACCATAATATTGTATTGTCATCAGAACTACACGTTTATGCAAAATTTCAGCTCGATTGGACGTCGTATCTCGAAGGTGTTCCATAATATTGTACCGTGGTAATATAATATTGTATTGTCATCAGTACTACACAAGTGTGCAAAACTTCAACTCGATTGGATGTCGTATCTCGAAGGGGTTCCATTATATTATTTTTAGGTTCCATAATATTGTACCATGGTACCATATTATTGTATTGTCATGAGAACTATACGTGTATGCCAAATTTTAGCTCGATTGGACGTCGTATCTCAAAGGGGTGCCATTATATTATTGTTGGGTTCCATAATATTCTACCTGGTACCACAATATTGTATCATGATACAAAGAATACAAGGTATGATAGATAGTGCGCCAAATTCGGTCCAGTTGGCGCAAGACGTCACGCGGTGATAGCGGGATTTTAAATTACATAGGATTTGCCTCATGATACAAATAATTTGTATCATGAATTTGCTTGAACTCATTGGAATTTTGAATAAATGGAGATTCTTAGTGTTCTTAGTAAGCATCGTTCTTTATAAATGAGCTTTATCTCCGCATAAATACATTTTAAACATATTGTCACTTTTACATGATGCCAATGCACAACGCATTTTTATAACTAAAGGTTATTGCAAGAACACTAAAATAAGTAAAATAATTCAAAAAACAACTTCCACAGACGTCGGCAAACTCACTTTTACGAAGGAAGTGGGTAGAAAATTATCACCGCGTGACGAAGCAACTGTCGATTTGGCTCCGCCCACATGCGCAATGTCATACCTTTAATTCTTTGTATCATGATATTGTATTATCATCAGAATTATACGTGTATGCAAATTTCAGCTCGATTGGACTTCGTACCTCGAAGTGGTTCCATTATATTACTGCTGGATTCCATATTTATCATGGTACCATAATATTGTATTGCCATCAGAACTACACGTGTTGCAAAATATCAGTTCCATTATACGTCGTTAAGTGGTTCAAAATTGACTTGCAATAGTCCGTCCAAACATACTAACTAACTAACTAACATATAAATCAAGTTAAATAAAAGCTTGCAAAAATGTACCCAATACCGATATTAAAACATCATATTTTTAATGCTTTTTCTGGTAGTCGTTTTGACTACTTAATGAGTGAAAATCTGATACATGTTCATATTAAAAACTTGAAAAATGAATTTTCTACATCTCCTTTCAGTTTGGCACATGACTTTGAGACACCCCGTATATTGAAAATCATTATTTGAATAGATCGTCAAGAGACAACACGCAATTTTGAGTGATAAATGAATGAGAAGATAAGCACCAATTTTCCGCGTATTATAAATGAGTTGCATTATTAAATATAAAATTACCGTATTAATGAGGATAAATTACACTGGTAGACACCGATTTGACTTTCCTTAAATAGACGTAATGTAATAACACAACTTTTCTTAACTCGCCTTACGCTTCAGGAAATTTAAACAAACTACGCTTTCATTTTCTTTTTAATAAATATCTTAAAGCATAATTTACATATCTAAGAAGACATTTTAATAATTACAAGTTTTAATAAACTTGCAATGCGCTTAAGAAAATTACTTTTTAATGAATAATTAGCAAGAACATCCCCCTGGAGAGAGGAACTTATGCTGCATTTGAAATTTTATTTTAACATAAAGTGACTAGTTTATTCCTCATAAATTTATACGTGCTGTTTTAACAAGCTACAAGACAGGAATACTGCGGTGAAACTTTGATTTAATAGTTAATTTAGTCTCAAAAATTTCTCTCTCACAAAAGTGAAGAACCTTAAGGCAACTAAGCTGACGCTCACGTCTAAAAATCAAACAATACTTTATTTGTATTAAAATTTATAAATATGTGCCTCCCCGGAAACTGTCCCGGAGCCAGCCAGATAACCACGGCACGCAGCGTCGTGGGGAGTGTAGGGCTGGGCGGGGTAAGTGTGGTTCGAATAAACAATAGTTAATGAGTGTGTTAGAGCTCCTGTTTAAAAGGCATAAACTTAAAACTAACAATAACTTAAAAAAAAATGAAAATATCTAAAAATAACTAAAAGAACACAATAAAATTATCGATTTCGCGCACAGCACAAGCGCAAACACTTTTAAATTTTGATTGCTGGCACGGGAAAACAAAACTCAACGAAAAGACCCGTTCGAAGCAATTCCACCCTGGTGGTCTTCTTCTCAGGAAAATGTGGTGAAATGAAAGTTAAGGATTAAAAGAGTTAGGAATTTTATAAATTTATCAGCCTAAATGGAATTTGGAGACAAAAATGAACAAAAGAACAAAAAGACCAGAAAGGGATGAACGAGAACAAAATAAACAGAGAGGGAATAACAAAGGATTAAAGATGTAAGTTGAGAATGGACAAACTTTAGAATAGTGATAAGTTGTAGTAGTGGAAGTGTTGAAAATAGGCAACGTCTGGTATGGCAGGGGGGTGTCTTATATCGAAAAGTATGGCATTATGCTGTCTAATTCGGGTTATGTTGCGGTTAAGCGGACTATCGCCCAGTTTGAATGGATAGAATTTCTGGGAGATTTCTTGGACGTAGTCTGCTAGTGGGGTCATGTCGTGACATCGTGCGTATAAATCTCTGGGGGAGGTATACCTGTCTGCACCAGAGATGAGGCGCATGAATTTGTGTTCTAACATTTTCAGTTTTCTCATTGTCGTGGCCGGTATGCTGCACCACACCGGCACCGCGTATGTGATTGTCGGCCTGATCAACATCGTGTACAACAGTTTTTTATTTTGTCGGTTAAGTCCGCTACCCCTGGCCAGGAGCGGGTACAGACTCCGAATATGGAGTAGACCTTACGTATATTCTCGTTAATGTGGTTGTTAAATATCAGTCGTTTGTCCAAGTTAACCCACAAATACTTCACGCACTGTTTGATTAGAATTTTTGACCCCCGATCGAAATTGGTGTTAGAATTCGGTTTCCTGTGAACGTGACGGGTATCGACTCGGACTTCTCGGCATTGATCTGAATCTTCCACTTGTAATACGCCGTGGTACGAGCCATGTGCGTATTCAGTAGCATATTAGCTACTCTTGCGAATGCGCGTACATGGCTGTGTCATCGGTGTACTTGGCAAGGTTCGTATTCGAGAACTTTGGGAAGTCGGAGACGTATAAGTTGTACAGTTTCGGTGACAGGCACGTCTAGAAGCTTTTATTTCTACAATACCTTTTTAACCGACTTCAAAAACATTTAAAAGAGGAGGTTCTGAATTCGACCGGCATGTATTTTTTTATGTTTGTACAATCATTACTCTCGATTGGCTCGGTGGTGGGCCGATAGTTTCATCAAGCTACATCTAGTGTAAGGTGTCTTATACTAAAAGTTAAGAATTTCAAATGGTGAACCCAAAATGGCGCCGTAATTTCAAATTTTTGCAGATTACATGAAATCTGATACGTGGAAATTTCACTACTCCCAGATAACGAGCTGAACCAAAAAACACCAAACGACTCCAAACGAATCAAGATTTAAAGCTAAAAAAAAAATCTCTCTCGCAAATGTATTGGTTAAGCTGCCAAAAAAAAAAAACATTTTTTGAGTACTTACCCTCAAATATTTCAAAATCCTGACGTGATGGGCCAATTCTGAAGCCAGATTCGGATTCAGCGCGAAAAATTACTTCGAAAATGACCCTCAGTTGCCCAACAACATTCATGACCTCTTTATACGCAGACCTGTGATATTTGTATAGTAGGGATATATTTTTAAACACTGTATATAACATTTTATAAATGTTTCACAAATATGTTTATAAGCTGTTTGATTCGTGCACTGGTTTTGATACAATAATCCAAACCTGTCTTGTAGTGTTGCCGCGAGACTCATCGCGTCGAGAAATTTGTTTTTCTCGTCTCGTCTCGACATTGTCGGGACGAGATCTGTCAGCCTTCTCGCCTCGGCGTATTCTCGTCTAACCAAAATCTCGTCTCGAGGTCGAGATCTCGTCTCGTCTCGACAAATGTGAAATTTCCCATTTTTTTCCTTTTTTTCACACATGAAATCTCTATTTATTTAATTTATAAAGTTACACTTCAATGTATATGAATATTTGACTTTTGTTTAATTTTGAAACGTACCGGATAACTAAAAGAACTATTTGAAATATTGTGAATTTTAATTTTCTCCATATTTTAAGATTCTTTTTTTTTGCCTCTATACCGTATACTCTAAGAAGATATAAGATTTAATAATTTAAATTAATCAAGTTCGTATTATACTTATAGTAAGTAAATATATAAGATTAATTACAAAAATTTGGAACAACCATTTCTAAGAAATACGGAAGTCGGCAACATTACACTTGCCTAAATTATATTCATTTCCAAGACGTAGCACCAGTAAAAAATGGTAGGGCGTAATACGATACACACGTGATTGACGAGTCTGTATTATTAATTTTTGTAAATATTTATATTCTCAATTTAATTCAAGTTTATATTATTCATTTGAAGGTTAAATGTAGAAGAATTTTACAATAAAAAAAAGTCGGGAAATTCTCCATCTCGTCTCGTCTCGGCGAGATCTCGACTTTAAAAATCTCGTCTCGTCTCGATTTTTCGAGACGAGAAATGTCTCATCTCGGCGGCATCACTACTGTCTTGTATGCCGTTGTTTATTAGATATTTTGGAGTTTCCAATATATATTTTTTTGAAAGCCTCATAACTAACTGAGATATTTTCTTCAGATTACATCAACTTTTCTTTCAATAATTTACAGGCATTCAATTTTTTGTAGTTGTATAATGGTCCAGTGACTAAAGTTTTGCCTTGCAATCCAAGGGTCGTAACAGGTTGGATGTTTTTTAAATATATTTTTATACGAGTGTTTCACCAACAAAGTTGGTATCACAAAATTTAGAATGTTCATAACTAACATTATTTACAAGAAACCTGCGAAGAGTATTCTATGAATGTGCAACAATTATATAAAAGGTTCAACAAACCGCCAAAGAGAGAATTTTTACGCCAGTTATACTAAAATCATTTTTAAACCACTGGAAATATATTTCACACAGTTTATACGTTTTGATGTTATATTGGACTATTATAGTTAATAAACGGTGTGTATTTTATACCAAAGATTAAAACTTGTAGTAAAATTACTTCCAATTCCAGTGGAAATATAGTAACAACAAAAAAGTTTTTTTTAATTTTTATTGTTCACATAGGCTTAGAATGTCATGAAACGTCGAGATTTTAAGTTTGAACAAAAGAAAATTCTGTCTGTATGTCTGTAACTTTTTTTGTGCGCATGATTACTCTGGAACCGTGTAAGATATTGACTTTAAATTTAGTATGTATTTTAACGAAATCTGGAATTAGATTATATTTTCATCTTATTCTGTTGAAGGATTGGGGGGTAAATAGGTAATTCAAGCAGGTAAGAGTCCATAAAATTAGTATTTAGTATACGGGGTGTTTCAGCTAAAAGTCCCCGGGTCATTATCTCGTAAAATAATAAAGGTACTTAAAATTTGTAAATCGCGGATAATTGACACCAAAAAAGGCCTTAAGTAACTCCGGTTAGAATTGTTCCTTTGCAGTGCACAGAGATGGCGCTGCGGTGAGAAATTATTTTTCGATGGCTAGAACCTTGAAACATGATTCATACGATGAATGAATAAATTGTGAATAATTTTGACTATGTAAAAAATTTTGTAAATACCAGCCGTTTTGGAGCTACATGAATTTTTTCTCCATTTTTTTTTCTCTGTAAATTTTGAAAACTTCTGTAACTTTTCTGTTTATCATTTTAGAACACCAATTATTTAGAACTTTTATCTTAATATATTCCATACTTCTTATATTATTACATATTTTGAAAATTTTTACTAATTTCAAATTTTAAAAATTAGTGGAATATAATAAGATAACAGTTCTAAATAATTGGTGTTCTAAAATGATAAACAGAAAAGTTACAGAAGTTTTCATAAATTTACAGAGACAAAAAAATGGAGAAAAAAATTCATGTAGCTCCAAAACGGCTGGTATTTACAAAATTTTTTACATAGTCAAAATTATTTACAATTTATTCATTAATCGTATGAATCATGTTTCAAGGTTCTAGCCATCGAAAAATAATTTCTCACCGCAGCGCCATCTCTGTGCACTGCGAAGGAACAATTCTAACCGCAGTTATTTAAGACCTTTTTTGGTGACAATTATACGCGATTTACAAATTTTAAGTATCTTTATTATTTTATGAGATAATAACCCGGGGACTTTTAGCTGAAACACCCTGTATACAAGAGAGAGAAGATAATGTCTCAAAAAAAAGGCATTAGTCACCCCCATTACTACCCCCACCTCATTATAAAATCGATACATTCAAATGTTTTTTACCATCACTTTATAACCAAAACCAACAACCAAAAGTTAAATTTTATAACTTTATATATTTTCTAAATCATTCACTATATTTATACATTTATTTAATAGATTTTATTTATTTAATATATTTTTTATAGTTTCTATGTAAGTACATAATTGAATAAGTCAAAAAATGTTAACTTTTGTTTAAATATCTTTGATAATAAGCCTAAGTCGTAGCAAATTTGTATAATAGCATACAACAAAGATAATTTTTTATCTTTGTTATTGACGCTACTGATATCTTTCTGTATTTCTAAATTCGAACCACGACTCAGCTACCCTTCAAGTAAACGAGAGCAGAGTAGCAGAGTAAACCCTTCCTTAACCAGACTCGGGTAAGATGTAGGTAGCAGTACATAAAAGGGAAACACAAAAGAATGCTTGCGATATCGGACAATATAGATCGATTGATGTTTAAACAGGATGGTTTAGTTGGGAAGTGAATATATAATAATAATAATAATATAATAATAATTTAACTAAAGATAAAAAGATAAAGATAAAAACATTTTTTTCTATATATTAAAATGCAAATATGTATAAAAATTGAAACAGAAATATTTAGTTAAACTGCTATTTATGAAAATACGATATACGATTGCCACACCGTAGATCTTTCCTTTTTATTTACCTGATATAGTTTTCAGTTGGTCTTTGAGGAAATTAACACTTAGATCAAGGTAAGCTAATCTTGTTGAGATAATTAAATTTAACGTGATGGTCTTTGTGTTAATAATATGGGATACCCTATTAACGCCCCCTTCTTGTTCAAACTAAATACCTTTATTTAATAACGTATACCCATTATACTCATTAACTGGACTGATCTTAATACTAGGTGTATTAGTCAAAAGCAGCTAACCTGAATACGTTTGGAGGTTTAATTTTTTTGAATAACTGGTAAAACATGTCGACAGCGTTTTAAAGGCGGGCGGGCATATTTTAACATAAAACTTACATAACTATATTGATGTTACGGAACTTGGCGAAATCGACGAAATTTAATTCAGTAAAATTTTCTGAAACTGTAATAGTCATCCCTAGCTGCAAAAAATAAAATAAACTGAGAAAAATTAATGATAATAATAATAATATTATTTACAATATTCCAAAGCCTTGAAATGATTATGGATGGCAAGAAAATGGAGAACCTCTTTGGTGTTCAGCAGATAAAATACTGCCTCAATCGCTTTTTTAGTTTTTGTGTTAAATGACAAAAATAACATTTGAAATTTTTTTTTAAACGGACGCCATTTTGAAAGTACAGCCAGTTTTTTTTAGGACATGTCTTAAATTGTTCCTTAGCTTTAATCTTTATGAAAAACATTGTCCTCAAGGATCGGGGGGTGCACGGACAGTTAAGGTGGGCTCCCGTAGTATTACGTTTTATATTGAATTTTATATTTTATTTTAAGAGCTGAATCATTTATCTGGAAAATGGTAACTCCTATCCAAATATTGTATAGGAACAAAATTGTAGAAAATTTTATGCACTTTGTTTTTTGTGCAGAAAGTTTTTCTCCGCCTTTTTTAATTTTTGTGTTAAATGACAAAAACAATATTTGCAATTTTTTTTTTAAACGGACGCCATTTTGAAAGTACAACCAGTTTTTTTTAGGACATGTCTTAAATTGTTCCTTAGGTTTTAATCTTTATGAAAAACTTTGTCCCCCGAGGACAGTTAGGGTGGGCTCCCGTAGTATAATGAAATCTGAATTTAATTGATTTAGGAAGTACACTAAAATCTGATTTTGCTAACAAACGTCAAATTTATGAATTGGGAAGTATTTAACCTTTAGGAAAAGAGGTTTTTATCCGGCGACAGGAGCTTTGGTGAAAGGCTTCGGATTACGACTTAGCCAAGTCTTATTCTAGGCGAATTTTTTATTTTAATAATAATAAGATTAATTTACTTCCAAAAAATAACATTTTTACAACAAATTTGTGTGTTTAAACTTATTAATTAAATACATAAATAAGGACATTTCCACTAAAGCGATCGAAATGATCTGTGAGTGAATGTTAATCAAAATTTTTGCAAAGTGAAACAAAGTATGACAAAATATAACTTATATATTTTCTTAAAAAGCATTTACAGTTGTCCAGTTCTGATGAGTGCTATATCCGCCCATAAGGACTTATAAGGCTAGCCACAAGCAAAAAAAAAGTGTTCAAACATATCTTTTGAAAAATTTGAATCTTTTTGCCAGTCGATCTCTAACTCTAACCCTTGTATCTAGTTAAGATTAAATATCCTCAAGATGCGTCCCTAACCTGCCATGCCTGGTCTGAATTGTTTTGTATATGCTTATTCAGTTAGGCACCGATTTGATTGTACTTTACATAAATATAATTTTTAATATACACTGTGGTCTAGATGTAGTGAATAAATTGATTTTCAACGTTGATAATAATTTTTATGCCAAATTCCGAAACAGGTCAAATTTTTATTTTAAAATTACACTTTGTGGCGCAGAATTTTCACCCCACTTCAACCCCCTTCGAGTGACACTTACATAAATTTTTAAATTGAAACAAGGTATGTGTATCGTTTAAAATATATTTTGATTCTTTATTAAGCAATGTCAACTTTTCGATTTCGTTTTAGTTACCTAAAAAATTAACTCTGACAAAAAGTCACACGAAGTGTTTCTTTATGAACATATTATTCTCCACACGGTCAGCACCGTTAAATCATCCACTCTTAATGCCGATTCCGGTACTCATATACTTGAAGCAATCGCATTTGTGAGCGACGTTGAGAGGCAAGGGGTGCAGAACGCAGAGCCGGATGTAACTATATTGTTCGCTCGTTTACTTTTTATAATATTACACTTACAATATTCCCCAAAGCACTACTATGAATTGGTAACAAAACTTATTGAAATTATTTTCAAAAACACATTACCAAATAAAGAAATATAAAATAATTTTCGAATTATATCTTCACCCCGAATTAACAGCTCTACTGCGGTGTCTCTAACTGTGGTCCTGGATTAAACATTCATTCATAAGTTTCTTCCCACAGGCCACGTCAGCTAGCCGACATCGAATGGCCGGTATTTTCTCTCTCACTTAATGTAAAAGTGGAGTAAAGACGGGAGATCTAGTTGCCGCCTATTCATTCCTCCCGCTCCTCATAACGGCTCACTATTTAGATTACTTCAACTATACATGGCTTGGCCGTCCAGAAAAGCCTTTTGTACAGACCTCTAAAAGAACAAAACTCAGGAATATCGAACAATGAAAATGCAGCTCGGCATTACTTCCACAGTCCGAAGCTTTCTGCTTCTATAAGAGAAATTAAAGAGAACTTGATCAAACGATTTTAGAAACAATTTCTTCGAGGCATAATATTAATCTTTCGATTTATATGCTATGGAAACAGCTAGGCAAGAAGCAACGCCTGCAGAAGATGTGGAAGAAACATAACATAATAAATTACTACTTATAAGCTGTGAATAATTTTTTTTAAAGTAATTAGTCAGATGCATATTTGTGAAATAAACGAGTAGACAATATAAAATGGTTCATATTTTATAATTCCTATAGATACTGTAAAACTCGGTTTATAATGATTGCAAATAATTATGATCGCGGAATCCGAATGAAACCAGTGTACGATAAGGAACTTGACTAGAGGCACCATCGTGCTATTATTGTAACTTTTATAATGCCAAGTTAAATTATTATTAAAATTACAGCAGTTAAATCTAGAAGACGTAATTGCTATTTCACAGGCTCAACGAGCCTTTACGGATTCAACTGTTCCAAGAAAGTTTGAAGACCGTACACAGAAATTTTTCACGAATTCCTCTAGTCATACGGGAGCTTGAACGTAAGCCAAGAAGATCAGAATTTACGTCGATGCAACACTCTGTTCAACCCTCAATTACACGTTTTTAATTATCAGGAGAAATTTCCGAGATAGTAAACAGAAAGTCGACACTGTTTTAAAACACAATACCGAATACCAAATATACCAGATTTTAACTTTAAACCGACAACCTAAAAGAGTCGACTTTTCGAAAGTTTAGATATAAGCATGCGTTAGTTACATCTGTCAACGTTGAACGATCTTTCTCACATTATAAATGGATTTTCAATAAAATATTTAAAATATTTAGAACAGATAGCAATATACTTCTATTTCCGTATTGTTAGTAAAAAATACATGTACGTGTGTTGGTTTAATGTTACTTTCCCCAATATCTACAGTCATCTTTGAGTGAGAGTTTATATCAATTTTACTCTACTAGATTGTAGATTGTTTAAGGCTTGGCTTGGCCCTGAGTTGGCCTTTCTTCACCTCGACCTAAAAGATCTTTTGTGATTTACCCTACAACTAGTTGTTGCCCAGGATTTCAAGACTTCTGCAAAGCTTGTGATTTTCTGGGAGCTAATTTCCCTAATCTTCAGGCGTTAATACCACCTGTTCTGGGTACTTTAGCCTAATGCGGATTAATACCTTGCATTCGCAAGGTATATGTTCCGCAATCTCAGTTGCAGCTTCACAGTATCTGCATTTGTCATCTTCTGCCTTGCCCATATTCTTAAGATTATATCTCGAGGGGCAATGACCAGTTAGAAGGCATGTGATCAGCCCTAGATCGAACTTTTCAAGTTCGAATAGGTTTTAAACCTTTTCGTTTGTCTTTGACCTGGAGTATTCCTCCAGTTCGACTTCTTTTGTTCCTTTTCTCATTTTTGAACCTCCCCCGTTATGTGTCCCTTAGATAGATCGGGTCCGAAAAATGAGGCTTCAGCCCCTTTTCTTGCCAGGCTAAATTCTGTGGCTAAAGGACTAAGTCTAATGCCAACCCCCCCCTCCCCCCCACTTGTCATGCTGTCAGCTAATTGATCGCCTTCTATTCCCTCATATTCTGACACCCACATCAAGGTAACCTTGTTGTTTTTTCCAGTTGCTTCAGGGATTGTCTGCATTTTCATGCAATTTTAGACTCGAAGGTATAAGACCTGAGAGACTTCAGTGTTGCCTGGTTATCTGAAAGCATATAGATCTTCACCCTTCGAGTGCCTCTATTAAAGCATTCTTGGGCACATAGATCTGTAGCATAGATTTCTGCCTTTCTCTCCGACGGGATTGATTTTTGACGTGATTCTCACGTTTTTATCTGCTAATAACGGACTCTACGTCTGGGGATTTTTGAGAAAAATGCATGAAAAAATCCCTATCAAACCTCCGTTAGGCAACCAGAAGGCCGAGTGTTAATGTGAGTTAACTCGACACATCCGGTCTTCCAAACGAAAGTTCCAGGGATGGTAGACTAGCAACAAGTCTCAAGATCAATTAAGATGCAATTAGTTCAAAGAATCTGTTTATTTAGCAGATATGGTAATATACAAAAACGGATATAGCAAAATTCTTATATCAAGAATCACACCTCCCCCAACTAAGGCAAATTACTTTCAAACCAAACAAGTGAGAGCGCTTACGCTGGCGATCGATTAGGTAGAAAATATTCATGCAAACGTTCAAGGAATCAAATGCAATCCTTTTTAGAGATGCCTGAGACTTTTTGTAATTTGACAATTATGGTTGACTGATTATAACATAAAAATGTTTTACTAAAAAAAATTTAGTTTCGCTGAAGATTACTTAGCTTTAAAGTGCTCGTATCGTGGCGGTTTACGTACTCAAACACATTCATGAGGACTTACTACTACATAAGTTAGATAGCGTTCGGTTAGTCCACAACTCACTTGCCCTTGATGTAGGTGTTCAATATTAGCAAAATTGCGACGACCCACCTCCGAGCGACTTTTGGGCAAAATTGAATTTTTGTTTTTTTATGCACAAGGCGTTTTCCTCTATAACTTTATTATTTGGAAAACCCTGATATTGGCTTTCCTACCATCGCTTTGTATGGACTACTCAATGCGCTCGACCAAATTGCGAGCCGCTGGGTGAATCCAAACTCGTTTTATGCGAGAAACCGGCCTTGTGCATGTTCATTGATTTTTATCAATTTTTTGCTTATCGGCGCTACGCCGTCTTTGTCAAGTTCGTCGGTTTCGCCTTTTAGATGCATTGCATCGTTAAAATTTTACATTCAGTCTTTAGAACAGGATATTCAATGACCGTACCTCTATGGTCAATGTCTTTGGCGGAGGAATGAAATTGAAATTATTTTAATATTTTTCAAAGTGCCTTTTTGGAGTACTTTTTAAACTAGCTTCGTCGTACTTTTGATAAAAAACATTTTCAAGTCCAATTTTGGCGTACTTTTAAAAAAATTATTTCTCCAAAGTTCAACTTTGTTGCACCTTTGAAAAAGTATATCATATCTTTATCCTTGCCACTATATACTTTCACTCTCATATCCTGAACCAAAACATATTTTCCTAAGTGAAAATTCGGTGTTTTGGTTTTCACCTGGTTGTTTCTAATACCTTATGGAACTCATAACGGTCCTTATGGACTAGTCTGTGGCTCTGAAGTCCCTCAGACTCTTGAAAATGTCCTTAAATGAAATTTTTGCCTAAGTCGAATTTATCTTTTGCTTTCGACTTAGGTCGATTTTGGAAGGTTCTGCAACATTACCAAGGGTTTAGATAGCCTGCATTTAGACTCCGCTACGCCCATACCTTCATTCATCTTAGATCCATCTGTGTGATCCAGATGAGTGACTCTTTCTCCAACCGCAGTACTTCGACCCTGGTCGCCTGACGGCTCTCAATCAGCACATCAAACGGGCAGTAAAAGTCGTGCTTACTACTAAGTATACATATTACGGAACGGGCTCATTTAATGAATTTCATTTAGTAGTTGTTACTTCTTGTGGATAAAGTATTACTTAAAATTAGACGATATTGAAAATTTCAGATGAATCCGATATGTGGTTTTCGAAATATACGACTTTTAAAGAGCACGGTGCGACCAACATCGTGACGTCAGAGGATAGTAATATAAATCGGTGAAAATAGTTGATAAACTGAAATTCTTCACAAACACGCATAAGTTTCTAGACACACTGCTTAAGTTAACGATTTGTAATATTGTGAAACTATAATAATACTCTGCAGCTAGCCGCTTCGGCTAGCGGGTTCCTATCAAGTGACGTCACGGCCGATACCAACCGCGGGTGCGGTCCATTTTTATGATTTTTTTTTAGACGATTTATAGGCCTCACAAAATTCTAGTTTTTTGCATGATAAGATCTTTCAGATAATCGAATTAAAAAAAAGTGCTAAATGAGCCCATTGCTAAACAAATTATATGGTAAGAGATTATGTTAGACATGTATGAAAATATTTACGCGCTGACACATCAACTGGAGCTAGCCCTGGTTTTGACATCATGAAGATGTGATTTCCGGGTTTTAGTTATTATATTCTTCGCAAATACGAAAATGAAGGGCATATTGCACTCGATCGATACATTTTTAAAATTGTAAAAATTGCTTGTAGAGGGAAAATTCTTATATCATTGTGTTAGTCATCGAATTCTAATCTAAACAGCTTTCAAAATGTCCGTCCGTCATGTTTCTTGTAAGCGCGATAACTGAAGACAGAAATAGCCGATTGTATTTAAATTTGGCAGTTAAGTTAGTTTATAGCTAGAAAAAGAACTTACTGTGTAGGGTAGGGCAATGAGGATCGGTGTATAAGTTTTAAGTGATAATACACTTAGAAATACTGTCAATCAATTTATCTAAAAATTATTACTTCCTAAGTTATTCAGGTTGACCGTTTTTGGTTGGGACACCCTGTACATCTACTTTTATAAACAGCGTGAAATGTAAACATATGAATAACAGTTCCAATTTTTAAGGTTGTAGACGCCGCCTTTATTAATAGAATGTCTTATTCTAATAAAAAATATGCATAATAAAAAGATGATGGGATTTGTTTTGTTTGTGTTCAGAGTGCTTGAATTTCGCTAATTCGTGAATCTGAAAATACAGTGGTCAAAAATAACTCGCGCCGTAGGAGGTTGCTACTTTACGCGCCTATGTCTAAATATACGTATTTTGATAATAGTAGGTATGTCTGTTGTAGAAATAGAAACGCTAACGTAAATGTGCAGATATTAATTACACTAATGTTACAGTTCGGGACAATTTTTTAATTACTTTTTCCTATTTCCGTTGTATTTTTCACTTTTTTGGGTTATTTAGCCATATTTAATATTTACGAAAGATTATTATTAAATTAGAGAAAAAAATATTAAAATGTAGGTACCTATATACTTCTTATTACTTTCACATCCAGTGGAAATATAGTAACGCAAAGAAAAAATTTAAAAATTTTTATTGTTCATATAGACTTAGAATGTCATGAAACTTCGAGATTTTAAGACTGAACAAAAAAATGTTCTGTCTGTCGTTATGAACTGAAATTTTGTACTTTACAATTTAACAAATTACAATATTTCAATTCGTTGTATCTCAGTTAGTAATGAAAATATTTTCATAAACTCCAAAATCTATTGTTGTATTTTTATGAAAAGTCAAATACATATGACAAAAAAAAATAAAAATAAACAGGAGTCCCTAGATCCAGGGGAGGCTAGCGAATTTTCGAAAATTTTTTCGCAAACTGCTTTTTCAAAATTTTTTAGGGGTCATTAGAGAAGTGTTTCTCTAGATGTTATTTCCCATATTTCGTATGGGTCCCATGCGCCACAGACGAGAAAAAAAATATTGAAATTTCACCAGCCGCCACTGGTTCACGCAGTGTTACTGACCAATTGAACTTGACATTCAGTAAAACAATTAAATTACTATGAGCAACGGTATTGTATAATAATACTTTTCGGCAACATAATTGGTACATTTTACTTTATCTCACGTAAGCGCATATAACAACTGTAGAAAAATTAATTATCTTTCATTTTAGTCATATAACTTTTTTTCGTAAAGTTGATAGTTAAGGAGTTATCAACTGATCTTTAGATTTTAGCTTACCGAACTTCCACCCTCCCTCATCAAGAAATCGACAGACACGACCCGTAGGTGTCCACCAATAATTTTCGTGTTCCGTATGTCCCCCTGAACACACTGATAACCTCTCTTTACACTTAATCATTAACCTGCACACGGGATGTCTTTTTTTAACATAGCACGACCCACTATCATTTCTAAAACTTTTTTTCGCAAACTTTGATGGAATTTTTTTTCCGCAAAACTGCTTTATTTTATCTCGGTAGTCATGTCATAAAATATGGCTGGGTCCCATGACTCAATACTAAGATGTGACCAATCTAAATCTCAGAAGCCGCCGCGCCGCTGACAATTACCTAGGTACATTGCAAAGCAAACGAGCGAACAATATAGTTAAATCCGGCTCTGCGTTCTGCACCCCTTGCGTCTCAACCGCTGATCACTAAAGCGCTTTCGTATACTATACAAACACTATTAAAAGAAGTGTTTAACGTTTGTTCCAAATGTTAATAAGACCATTGTTGTTAAAAGTGGTTCAGGAATTTTGAAATGTCGGCAGATATCGTTCCAAACGTGTTCATTCCAACTGGAGTCTTGGCACATCCATATATTTAATGAAAAGTCGTTGATGGTTGATGTCCGCTGGACGGACGATTATATACTTTTTCTACAACCGAGCGAAAAGTGCAACTTTGCGCTTCCAAAAGAAAGCGCAAAGTTGCACTTTTCCGAGGAGCGAGCGTTTTTTTACTTTGTCGCTCGCCGAGCGACAAAGTAAACGCTTAGTTACCATGGAAACCATAATAAAGAAACGTCTAGTGTATCTGCGACTTTTGCCACAAAAGTAAGCATTGAGGGTATTTGACAGATGTCGACAATGTTGTGACCAGCGCGTGATTTTAAGATCGTTCTCGTACAATAAAAATGTCTTTACGTGAAAATTCAATGGAAATCGATGAAATTAGTGAAATTTTCTATTTTATTTTGCAGTAAATACCATTTTAACAAACATTTTTACAAAAACATGTGTAGCGCAAATTGATGCTCACGTTTTGAAATCTGAACTATCAAATTTGAGGTTATCAATAATTATTAATTTTTACCAAACATTTTTATAAAAACACCGGTTGTAGAAAAAATCCTGTGTGTAATTCTAGCGCAAAGTGGCATTGCCCCTCTTGCGAGATAGCCGCGCTCCGCTACGCATCGCGCGTTAAATTTCTCGCTCAGAGTGACAATATATCACTTTGCGCTCTTAATACACAAATAGCTATTCTGTAACAGTTCACATATCATATATGTGTATTAATATCCATCAAATTGACGTTTTTGACAGTTGGCATCTGTCAACTAGCTGTTAAGTCATCGTTAACTATTGAAAATTTTTTAAATAATAATAATCTTATAACGTTATGTTTTTGAGGTCGCTGAATTCGAATCTGATATCAGATTGATGACTTTGACATTTGGCAGCTGTCAACTAGCAATCAAATCACCATATTTAATCCATAAATCGTATATTTTGGTGACATTTAAAAATGATTTTAGTAACTTTAAGTAGGGTTTCCAGCATTGTAAACTTTCAACAGTATTCAAAAGTTCATTGTAGTTATTGGCAGACATTCTCAAGTACTTATTTAAAATATTTTTATTATTACTATGAAAAAGGTTGTGATAATCTAATATATAAAAATATAAAAATCTCGTTTCATAGTGTTTGTTATCGAACTCCTCCGAAACGGTTTGACCGATTTTTATGAAATTTTTGGTGTATATTTGGTAGGTCTGAGAATAGGTCATAGGCTATTTTTTATACCCCTAGATGATAAGGGTGGCCTTATCCAGAAATTTTCTTTTTATTTTTTGGACAAAAATTTATAATTTATATGGCAAAACAACGTTTGCTGGGTCAGCTAGTCACCTTATAATATTTGAATATGTCACACCGAAAGTCATCGTGGTATTTTCTCTTTTTTTTAAATCAAATTATAACAGCAAGTATGATTAAATTCATTTTAGGCATTTTTTTAGACATTTTGACGACTGAAAATATAAAATTTGTCTATAAAAGTGAGATTAGATCAGTGACAGACCGCTAAATTAACTAAATAATTCCACCAATAAGAAAACTTTCGGATCATCGTATCATCATACATCAGATGCATGAGAAATCACCTTAGACATTTTATAAATTAAAATATTTGAAAATGTCGAAACGTGTTGGTTGCGAATTTCCCTTCTCACAAATTAAAATTTTACGTTAAACATTTATATTATATATTATAAAGACCTATTTAACAAAAGGAGTTTCTCGTAATACATTTTAGGTAATTTTTTAAAATTGCAAAGTTTTATGTCTTTTGCAGAATTTATTCTTGTTAACGTTTTAAAAATAGTAAAGATTTTAAATGAACTTGAATGTAATTTCATGCGTGAGATGTTACAGGAATAAAAGGTTTTCTTGGTGTTATTCTAATAATTCAATTATTGAGTTGTAATGCTATTATAGAATATCTTTTAAAGTCAGAAACAAACACATCTATTTCTTAAAATAAAATTAAGAAAATATCATATCTATCTACAAGCAATCCAATATCATAATTTACAAACGCTTACTCAATTATATAACTTACAAAACACTGTTACTTTTTATTTTTGTTTTACATATAATGTCACCAGGTACGTAATTACATACCCATCCACACGTATGTGTGCCTCCGTCCCTGAATATACAGTTGTTGGTATTTGAAACAATTTTATTTTGGTACCGTACGCAACGAAATGTGTAATAGAACATTTCGTTTTACAACTGTAGATACCGGCATCACCCATATAATTATTATACGTAATCAACATATTTTTTTCATTAAATATTACAATATTTGTATTACACTTATCGCTTGGAAGATTCCTCAATATTATTTTTGAATAATTTCATTACACTCTCTGGGGAGTGTAAAAATATGTTATTTAAACATTGTTTAAATTAATTATTCTTATCATATTTATAACTTACATTGTCGTTAATACCTTCTCGAAAATGTCAGTGTGCATTCGAAGATATAGTTTTGAAAAATTTTTAATTTAGTTGAAGTATGCATATAATTTTTTACAATTAATTATTTTTTATTTATTTGCTTTTATCATGATTAGAGAATATTATTTAGGTATTATGCAAATCACAACTTACACAATTTTTTATTTACTATGAAAATACCTATTTTCTGTATATTGTTGCCCTAATCTGGGCACGCTAATATACTAGTTAGGTAAATACTTTAAAACACTCGTTATTGGAGAACCAATCAAAACAACTACTCTTCTAGCTAATACTGACGAAGTATTGAATTACATGATAGAATTCTTAGCATTTTAAAGAAAAAATTATTGAAAATACTCAAATCATTTATTTACATTTAGTCATTCACACTTTTTTAATTTAATATGAAATTATCTACTTTCTGTATATTGGTACCTTAATCGGGTCACGCTAATATACTACTTAGGAAAGCACTTTAAAACACTCATTATTGGAAAACCAATCAAAACAACTACTCTTTTAGCTAATACTGACGAAGTATTGAATTACATGATAGGATTCCTGGCATTTTAAGGCAAAAAAAAATATATTGAAAACACTTAAATTATTTATTGAAATTCAGTCATTCACAACGATTACACATGTTTACACAAAAAAAAAATGTCAGACCAATGGGATTCCGTTACCGTACCCCGAAGGTTTTTGACGTAATATAAAATTCTTTAAGGTAAACACACTATTTTATTCCGGTGTGTGAAGATGTAATCAAGGCGTGTGGCAAATTTTTTGCCTCACGGCGTGCGGCAAAGTGATATTTTCTGCAGTCATTTTGAAGTTAGAAAATTTGACATTTAGCACAATCGTAGAAAAAGGTATTTTTAGCACTTTTAAGTTAAGTTTTCTCGAAATCCTGACGTGATGGCGCAAAACGGACTACGGCATCGTGTTCAGCACGTCAAAAAGCTTCGGAGTACGGTAATGGAATCCCATTGGTCGGATTTTTTTTTTTTTTGTAAACCTGTGTTATTGAACCTTACATTCTATTTCAACTCTAGAAAAGTTGTACAAGTTTTTTCGAGTTGAAATAGAACGTAAGGTTCAATAATCGTTGTGAATGACTGAATTTCAATAAATAATTTAAGTATTTTCAATACATTTTTTTTGCCTTAAAATGCCAGGAATCCTATCATGTAATTCAATACTTCGTCAGTATTAGCTAGAAGAGTAGTTGTTTGGATTGATTTTCCAATAATAAATGTTTTAAAGTGTTTTCCTAAGTAGTATATTAGCGTGACCCGATTAAGGTACCAATATACAGAAAGTAGATAATTTCATATTAAATAAAAAAAGGGTGAATGACTAAATGTAAATAAATGATTTAAGTATTTTCAATATATTTTTTTTTCTTTAAAATGCTAAGAATCCTATCATGTAATTCAATACTTCGTCAGTATTAGCTAGAAGAGTAGTTGTTTTGATTGGTTCTCCAATAATGGGTGTTTTAAAGTATTTACCTAACTAGTATATTAGCGTGTCCAGATTAGGGCAACAATGTACAGAAAATTGGTTTTTCATAGTAAATAAAAAAGTGTGAAAGTTGTGATTTGCATAATACCTAAATAATATTCTCTAATTATGCATATAACTTCGACATTGTTATTTTTCAAGCACAAGAAGTAAATTTAAGTTTATTTAGTTGCACGTTGTGTTCAGTATCTCATGAATATTTTAAGTCATAATTTATATCGTAATAATTTCTATTTGCAAGCAAATTATTTAAATTTTTGTTATCGAAAAGATATTCTATTTTGATTTGTTCGGTCATTTTGGTGTTTTCTATTTTTTTTCAAAGATGGTGGATTGACCTATACATATCGGACAAGCCTATATTTTTTAAGAATTTCATTTCAAATAAGCCAGTATTTTTAATATCTTCATTCGATTACTAGTACAAGATATATTAAGTAGAAAGTAGAACACCCGTGAAAATGCGTCAAAAAGTGCATATAACTTTTAGCGCACCTGGGACTATGGGATTTTGCAGATCTCAGATTTCAGGCCCTTTCATCAAATTTTTGAGACTTATAGGAAAGAGTGACCACAAAAATTGCCCATCTTCTAGCCCTCGAATTTTGTTTCAAACTAAGTGCTAAATTATTGTTAATGATGAGAACATTCTGAATAAAAAAATTCAAGATGATATTTATCTGTTATGGCATAGCAATCAAGATATTCTTAGTATCTTTTAATGCAGAATTTATATCTAATATCGACGAATCCGTATATTAATTGATTAATTAAGAAGAGCCAAAAACATCCCCTATATAATGATGAAAACAGGGAAAAATGATGCTATTGACTTATAGAGCTTCCATGAACAGAAATATAATATAAGTCTATTGGCTGAATGCATGAACGAAGGAGTTGACTAGGGCTTACACAAAGCAATTGAGGCACACCCCAATACTATACCAAACTGCCCAAAAGCTCCAATAACTGGCGAAAAAACTTGAACCCTCTAAGCTTTATTAATAGGAATGAACCATAAATCTGTTATGACCTAATTTACGAAAACAGCCCATCACAGGGTGCAAAACTATTCCTTATCTTGAATTATGAACTTGAGTCAGTGAAAAGATAGTGAATGTATCAGATATTGCATTCTGATTGCAGTGTGTCTGGATCTGGAACGATAACCAATATTCCCACAATAGTTTTTTTACACACCTATGAAGGGGTGAGAAAACTGGTTGAAAACTTACCCCTTACAATACCCAACTATATATAAACTCCGATGACGAGTAAAAAAGCCTAAAACAACATGGCCGTCTGAAGGGATGGTCTGTTTTTAAACAGTGAATTCTATAAGAAGGTAGAGGTGCAAGGGGGTGAATATCAGACATCGCAATCGCTGTATCACATTAGCGAAAATCCTGTAGCAAGTGTTTTCAAGAGTGCTCTTTAGGAATGTCATGACCTCTTGATTCTTTCTCATCGCTCTAGAGAAATTCACAGGGGTTAAAAGGTGGAAATTTACAATCATTAGAAATTTTACAATCATTATATTGTATAGAAAAAAATTCTAACATAAAGGTAGTCTATAGGTCCGTTTTTAACTCTCAAGTGGATTTTATGGGGTGATAAGAGATGAATATCGGAGCAATATCGTAATTGCTGCATTACACAAAAAAATACTAATGTAGCGGTTTCCAAGAGTGCTTTTCTCTTATGTCAGGGCCTCTTGATTCCGTTTCATCCCTCAAATGATCCCGACGGGGGTCAGGAGGTGAAGACCTTCCAATAAGTTTTCGTCTCGTTCTCTTACCCCATCGTATGTGTGTCATAAAATAGTTACAAAGATTCTAGTTATCGTCCCACATTCATACCTACTGCAATCAAAATGCGATATCTGGTACATTCACATTTCACTTTTTTCACTCATTTTTTCCCTGACTCAAGTTCATAATTCAAGATAAGGGATTGTTTTCGTGTACTAGGTCGTAACAGATTTATGGTTCATTCCTATTAATAAAGCTTAGAAGGTTCAAGCTTTTTCACCAGTTATTGCAGTTTGATATTGTATTGATATTGTATTGGGGTAGCTTTCACAGCCTTAAGGGCGTGTCTCGATTTCTTTGTGTCAGCCCTAGTCAACACCTTCGTTCATGTATTCAGCCAATAGACTTATATTATATTTCTGTTAATGAAAGCTCAATGACTCAATAGCATCATTTTTTCCTATTTTCGTCCTTATATAAGGGATGTTTTTGGCTCTTCTGAATTAATCAATGGATATACGGATTTTGCGATTTTAGATTTTAATTGTTCGTCAAAAAATACTAAGAATATCTTCATTGCTCTGCCATAGCTGATGAGCATTCATTTTTTGTGGGGCTGTATATCTTTTCACAGCATCACAACATATACATATCATATCACAACTAGACTAGACTAGACTAGACTAGACTAGACTAGACATATCACAACTTCAATCCCTCACATCTCAAAAACCAAACATATGCTCATCTTGAAATTTATGCTCATATGCTCATATGCTCATCTTGTATTCAGGATGTTCTCATTATTAACAATAATTTAGCTCTTATTTTGAAGCAAAATTCGAGGGATAGAAAATAGGCGGTTTTTGGCCTATTTTTGGGGTCACTGTTTTCTTTTGAGATTTCTCTGGCCCGCTCATCAAACGGACCCCTCATCCTCCCGCCTTAAAAAGCTGTCTACGCCACTGAGAATGGACTTCTAATTTTTCTAAATTTTTCATAATTAGGTCCTTGACTGATCTGGAAGTGTCTGGGGCCACCCTGCTAATGACAGTTACGGCATCACCTGCAACGTTCTCGAAGCAATAGTGCAATCAAAACCAACTACACCCAAATCGACAATTTTTCGTTATTCTCGTCATGTTTTAACTATGAGCGCAACGTTGATACATTTTTATATTTACATATTTTATTAACCTCTTAATAACACATAACATATATCGGTAACAAAATGATGGCACGTTCAGAGGAATTTTTCTTATGTTGTGGACACTCATCCTTTATTTCAAATAAAAACCTTTTCGCTTCGTGCACAATATTTCTCCGTAAAAAGCTATTATGATCTGTATATGATTTCAGCAGCGTCTAATAAAAAATATTCACCTGCCAGTGTGCTAATATCAGACTACTGGCGTAGTCACATTGCTACAAAACTAATTTTAAATAAAAGGATTCTCTATATTTGTACCATATTATCCATCAACTCAATCTGCCTACAAATGAAGGTAAATCCCAATGGTATCAATTTACATTGTTGTCATATCGATTTTCATTTTTAAACAATAAACACGTAATATGCTCCTTAATGAAGTTGTGATTAGAGCTAAGTACGTTACAAGTTAAATACAGATGAATTAAATACTGATCACACGAGTTAATAAATATTTTATATTCTTACGTTGTTAATAACAAATAAAATAATTTAAAAATTTAGACACCGATTTTGTCAAAGTAACATTTTATTTTCGATTTTCACTTTACGTGAAAGGATTTGTGTCTTTAATAATACATAACTTTAAGTTAAATATGTGTTCTTTCTCTTGTGTTACCTCAAAAAGCATCTGCATACAAGATGTATAAGATTCAGTAGTACACAAATAATTCTCTAATCAACTCGAATGGCGCAACAAATAAATGTTAAATCACATTATTCCAACATTAACGCAACACTAAACTAGTCATTAGTTTGCCATTAACATTGATCCCTATAAATTGAGATACTACTAACCAGGTAGTATGGTTAAATTATATGCTTCATTACTGTTGCAGGGAAATGACAGAAATAAGTGCCGGCAAACCAGCCTAAAATGGAAACAACATAATATCAGATAACCAGAGACTTAAGTGACTGTTCCACGAGAAGCATGTTTTAGATTATGTCTTTTCCTTATACGGGGCGTCTCATAATTTCGCTAACAAGCCATGTCTCCATTATTTGAGAAGAAAATTAACTAAAGGAATTTGTCGAAGACAGCAATGAATCCTTCAGACTACAGCCTTGAAACCCTCTTGCTTCTTACAACCCTTATGGAACCATCCCCAACTATTGTTTTTCAAATTGCACCTTCTAGAACTATACAGTGCAATGCAATCACCACTTAATTTTGAATACTGTGAAGCCTTTTTAATAGTAAAGGTGCTATAGTAAACCGCAGATTTATGTTACTGGGGTAGCTCCACGCAATCATTGGGTGTATTTATTGCACAAAAACGTATTTTAAGATATATTGCTAGTGCATCTAATAGATATTCTTGTAGAGATCTTTTTAAAAACTACAATAATTTAATTTAACCATGTGTGCTTGTTAATATATGAACTGTGTGTTTTTATTTATAAAAATAATGAAAACTATATTTTAAACAAAAATGTTCACCAAATAAATACTAAGCAAAAAGACCATTTTCATGTGAAATTTTGTAAATATAAAATAACTTCAAACTCACCAAATTATTTAGGTCTGAATATATTTAACAAATTACCGACACATGTAAAAAATGCATCAATTTTAAAATCTTTTAAAAGACAATTAAATAATTATCTTGTTGATAAGTGCTTCTATAGTCTGGTTGAGTTCTATGAAAGTAACAGTTTATGACTATTCCTAGACAAGTGTACCGGTTTTTCTGAGAAGAAAATAAAGTTTATTTAATAATAATAATAATTTTATTGGTCATAAAAAAATACACCGTAGTGTTTTGACATTGACGTCATTGAAACAAAAAATGTGAATAGCAAACAAAACTACAAATGTAAATAACAAACAAAACATAAAAAATGTATGGAACACTAGAAGATGGTCCTAGTATGGTTAACAATACAAAACAAGTCAAACATTAGGAAAAAACAAACATTAACCTAAAATTACACATATTTAAAATATGACATATTGTAATAAGCATTGGCTAAAAGATGCTTTTTTAACTTTACTTAATTTATTTATTTATTTATTATTTATAAGGGTGCTATAGCGTTGCTACTTTCTTAAAGGTAAATAATTTAATAAAGTCCCAAAAAGAGGACGAAAAAGTATTGCCCAGCTATTTATTTAAAATAAAGTGAATAAATCCCTGTCCAGGATATCAAAAGCTAAAATGCGTAAATAAACTAAGGACTTTTGAAATTAAAAAAATAACTATTTAACAATAACAAAATTTATTTCGAAGATAACTGTATCGGCACAGCTATCAGACAAATCAGGTTGTGGACAAAAAAATTGTGCTGACGATTATATTTTACAAACACTTATCAAATACATAGTACCCAAGGAGAGACAGACATACTTATAACGTAAATATAAACGGTACTTCGTAAAACGGTAATAAAAGGAATGTTGGCGAACTCTGATTTTTATGCTACGAATTTAGCTCGCAGTTTAGTTGTAAAAATGTAAAACAATAAACAAAATGAATAGGATTGAATAAATAGATATTGCTAATGGTTAAAAATCAAAAGCATAATAATAAACTTAACTAAACTGTACAAAAGGCACGTGCTTATGCACAATTTAACATTTTACATACGTTATCCAACGAAATATCTACATAAGTTTTTAACCACCAGCACGTAGCACTCGCGAAAATAATTCTGTATATTTGTTTAAGGAGAAGATAGGTAGACAAAAGTTATAAAAGGCCCACGAGTTACTGAAACTCAAAATCGAAAAACCGCACTACACCATCGGTAAAAATGTTGAGACGCTGGCAAAACAACCAGAGGCATGACGGAGATCAAGGGAACGCAGCCTTTAGACACTGCAAGTCGCCGATGGTCACAATGGAGGAATATAAATGTTTACGTACTTACAGTAACTGCTGTATACGCCATATGATGATTACAGACATAAATTCATAAGTCGGTATCAAGTTGCAACTCTGTCAAAATGCCAATCTTTACCAATTTTAGGCAACCTAAACACTATCACCACGATGTACTTTATTGTTAAAATGTACCTAGAGCAATTATAACCACACTATCAAATTATACACGTAACATGTAACTAATTATACTTGTAACATTCTATATAAAATAATGTAATTTAGCAGATTTTTATAGCTATTTATTAATGGCTAAAAAATGAACCGTTATAATGCATTCAGAAGGATTCTGATGTCTTTGACAATCTTTTTCAGTTCATTATTTTATCTTCTTATATAACGGAGATATGGCTTGTTAACGAAATTCTGCTGTATATTAATTTTCAATAATTATAAGTGTAGATAAACTGCTCGATATCTGCTCGATAATCTTCAAAGTTCAAATGATAAGCTCTGAGTACGATTTAAGTTACAACAAAGCGAAAATTATGATTATGCAGACCCAGCAAATGAAAACCATCCAATCGAGTTAAGGATAGATGAATGTGATATAATTAACAATATGATATACTTTAGAGCCTTTGTTGGCAATGTTAGCAACTAGAAATATGACGTTCAACAGGCAAAGCAAAAGCAAGATCGGAAACTTGTCAGTTGAAAATTTGGCGAAACGGAATATCACTCAACACGGAAAGATCAGGTTTATTAAGTTTCATCACAATAATTCAGTGGTTTTAATTATGCAACACTTTTTGTGCCAAAGTATAAAAAGAGTTCACTTGCTTAGGGCAGTTAGTATTTTTCGGAGAGCAAAAGGGACGTGAGTAGAGAGAGAGGACACAGATAAACAAAAGAGGGCGCCACCTGGCCAATAATTAATTTAGTGATGAAATTCTGTCAGCCAAGAAACAAAATTTAATTGGCATGTGATATGCGATAAAAGCTTCTTGAAATCTAAGTTTATATCAAGTCTTGCCAGCAACAAACTTCAAAATCTTAATAAATTTCAGATAAGTATCAAGAAATAAGGACATTTAGACATTTACAACATTTATTAAAAATACCATAATTGTATGTACACAAAAAAAACACTTAGCGACGATTAGTTTTTGAGATAAAATTTCAGATTGAAAGCTTCTAAATTATTTTTGCTGTTTTGAAACTGAGTATGGCGTAGAGTGCTTTGCCCTTTATGCTACTAAAATACTAACAAAGAAAATCTTAATAACAGAACTACCTGTGTAAAGTTGAAAATTGCTAAAAAAACAAAAGAATAAAACTAAATTTTCAAACTATAATATTGGGTAATGCCTAAGCAGCCCATGCGTAGATCTTACAGTGACATACTCATAATAATTTATCTAAATATATTTGAAATGTGAACTGAAGATTCACAGTTTATAATTTACTTTATGATTTAATACTTGTAAGATGATATAGTTCAATATTTACAATGAAAAGTTATTAAATGAGTGGCTCAATGCCTTAGCAAGAAAATTACAAAAAATAAAGAAAGAGAAAACCTTCACGAATATTGGCAATCCTGACATTCTCAATAGGCCTCGTCGATACCTGGAGTGCATCTCCTGGGTTACCAGTGACTTTGTGCGGCACCTGTTCACAGCATCCCAACAAACAGCAGCTACACCAGCATAGGTCTCCCTGGGTTAACGATTTCATCACGAAAGTCTGTGACAGGATGGAGCGGACCAAAACCAAATTGACTAACCAGTACAATGCATTCCCTTGAGAATTACCATAATCAATGACTAAGCCCACATGTTTCTTCAGAACATGACTACAATGAATCGCCGGGCCCTTACACTATGTAATGCGTAACTCCATAGAAAGCATTATTCAACAAAAACCTGGAATTCGTCAGTCGAACATACAGCTAAACACAGCCTTCAAAACAATCCAAATGCCTGCGGCAAGAAGTAGGACATGAGGACTCGCTAGGGAATCAACCACAAATCCGACAAATATCTGCTTGGCTGCAACGGAACACAAAATCCCTCCTCAAAAAACAAGCGCATCCACACGGCTTCATGATTAAAGAAAGAAGATCCTTCTGGAAATTTCGCAGCGTTACCAACGTAAAACACTGTTCAGAAAAATTCCTCCACTCTCTTGGTCAATGAAAACGTGACACACTTGACTTTAAAAATACAGGGTGTAATCAGTTTCATGTCATTTAAAAAAACTGGTGGTGGGGAACGACTAAACGAACAAAAAAACCTTATATAACATAGGGTCTAAAACCCATAGTTTTAGAAAAAACAAATACACAAACATTTCGAAAATCTTCAATAGTATTGTTTGAGAACTGCTGGAATGTTGGGATAAGCTTTTATCTTCGCATATGTCGGTGCCTCTAACCATCAAATACGCCAATACGGCTCTTTCAAAGTGTTCGCGCTCCTTTGTTAGAGACCGCGTGTCGTCGAGGACACAAGTTGATAATCACACTTTTTATGTTTTTTTAAAAGTAGGTAAGGTAAGGTCTTTAGCGGTGCGGTGAAGGTAAAAGACGTCGGCGTTTTCTGAGTGCTTAATAGAGTAAACTATACTCTCCCTTATGCAATATTTTTTTAAGTACACACGTCGAACCCGTTCGTTGTTTTTGTATGTGCTTTTGTTCTTTTTGAATTTTGGGCCACGTATTTACAGTTAAGATTTATTTTATTGACTTACCGTTCAAGTCGTTAAGTTCTTGATTACGTACAGACACTACTTGTTCGTTCTTTTTGTGACGATTTTTGGATTTCGGATCAAGTTTTTATTTTTATTTTTTTTATTGACAACGTTAGTTGATAGTTTAGTGTGGTATTTTAATGTGCATAGAAACCATAAAAAATGATCCTAATTTACCAAATGTGTTGAACGGAGTGCGTATGTCCTTAGTTCGAAGTGCCGAAAAGTGCATTGATGCAGACGGAAGCCATTTCGAACAATTTATGTAAATCAAAAATAATTTATTGGGTAAGTTCTAGATTTGTCGAATATTTTAGTTTTCGATACCTGATTGGCAATTCGTTAAATAAATTAGATTTTTTCCTAACTTAAAATACACAAAATTGTTTTCTGTTATCGTATCTCAGACGTCTAACTCTTTATTTCCCAATGCCATGCAATAATTACTCGTTTTTTAAGCTTAACCCAGAACACTCATTTAGGTTACAAATGTTAATAAATCGCGGATTGATAAATTAAGCAACATCTGATAAATTAAGCAACAATAAAAGCTCCAATATTTTATTCTAAATTACAAAAACACACATGTAAAGAAATGCTGTGTTTAAACCTCTACGCCCATCATTTGCTTGTAGTTCTGCAAAAAGAGATAACGAATTATTTACATTTTTATAATTGGTTCGGCCATCAAAGGTGCCGCCCTTCTTTGCTTTGAAACCGCGGACCGGCGAGAACGAGTCGGTCGGTAATCTTTGCACTTTTTTATGACAATTTAAAAGTTGTATAATTGGGAAGTACACGTCCATTGACCCAGAAAGGCAGTGGTTCTCAAAAGTTTCCTACCCTAATATTCAAATGACCTCGGTCAGTTTTTTTTAAAGTGCCCCTACAGGAAAAAGGCATAAAGGTTTTTTATTTGTCTAGTCGGCCTCCATTACCAGTTTTTTTTAATGACATGAAACTGATTACATCCTGTATAAAAGGACGACATTACACAGACAATAGGTATTTACCTACATAAATTATATTTTACTTTGGATTATAGTGGTTTCTTTTTCTCGTAGAATATGATTCTCTACTTCGTTTTGCCGAAAAATGTCATAAAAATGCGGAAAAATGTACAAATTCGAGTCTGTAATATATAATTTTTAAACATTTTCTTAGGTTTTCCGCATTTTCCCGACATTTTTCGGCAAAGCGAAGTAGAACATCATATTCTATGAGAAAAATACTAAAAGAAGCCACCATAATTTAGAATACAATATTATAGATCTTAAAAGTATAACTTGTGAATATCTGAGACAGGACTTTCTAAATTCTCAAGCGTTTTCTTAGCTTTTTCACATTTTACCGCTATTTTTCTATAAAATCGAATACATCATCGCATTCTACGGGAAAAATGCTGTAAAAAACCGTGTTCATTTTCCGTTGCCCAGCTTAGCCCACTTTTTAACATTTTCCTTTGATATTTGATATTATTGGTTTATTTTAACATATAGTTCCGAACCATGATACTAGGAGATATAAACTGAAACGTTTGTTTCTCTATATCAGTGTGTTACGTACTTTTTAACTCACTTCAAAAATTTTAAAAAGGGGGTGGTTCTCAATTATGCTCTAATTATGTAGTTTTTTTTTTGTATATATCTGCTCAATCATTACTTTGGATTAGTATGATGATTATTGATATGAAATCTTTCTCAAACTGCAACGGCTCGATGGCGATTCCATAATAATTTCATCAAGCTACTTCTAATGCAAGGTGAGCAAAAATTATGAAAACAAGATATTTCTATGTAAAACTTTGGCTAATGGTGAAGGCGCCGAGCAGAATTTCGTCAAAATTGGTAGTTATAGTGTGGTGGCTTACTGAAATTACCGTTACCTGGCGGATAAAAGCACCAAATTTGGTATGAAGGTACCTTAGGGTATACTAATAAATATTAGTCTAGGAGCCCTCTGGAATTTCTAAAAATGTTCTTGTGCAGCACTAAAATCCAAAATGGCCGACAAATACGACAAAATATAACATGTAGCCCAGGAATTTTAGTCCTTGACCCGGAATTAATTAATTGTAAAGCTGAAAATTTGCAGGATTGTAGTTTTGGTCCAGAATATCACGTACCAAAAAGTCCCCTAGTCTCCCCCGTCAGCCTCCCTGTTGTTGGAGAGAAACAAGGGCCTAAGTCGCAGAATTTGCAGAGTTGGCTATAAACTGCACCAGAAATTTGTTACCATCCGATTTGGGTCGAAATGATCATAAAAGCTTCGGAGAAGCATATCCGTTCGTATTCCAGATGTTTCTATGCATATTTTGTTCATAATTTTCCGTTCTAGTGCTCCCAAAATTTCAAAAATTGAAAAAATTCCGAAATGGTGTCATTGTTGATAAATGAAGACTAGGAGCGTAAAACGTACCCGAATAAACATTTCTCTTCATACTTTGAGCTTTCCATTGGTATGTGTACTTTCGCTGTAGCGTCACCCGTTACGGAGTCTCGCCGCGGCCGCCATGCACCCGGTGAAACTGCCCTGGCTGCACTGGTGAGATCTGTTGCGAGATCTGTTTATATATTATTGGTGTTTTATAAGATTTATTGAATGGAATTTAACTTGTCAGACTCAGAAAATGACTTTATTCGACAAGGCAATTGCCATTATTGACGAAACTGATTTTAGCAGCGAAACCACCAACGAAAAAAATTTTTTCGATTGCATTTTTGAATACATATATTGGTAGGTAATGACAACATCAACACTTTTACCTACACATTCTGACCCAAGAGCTAATAAGAAGGCTATTAGCATCAAATTTTCAAAATAATTTTGACGACCAACGCGTATTTTTCAGGTAAAACTCGTATTAAAAAAAAATAGTAACTCGAACCAATTTTAATCAAAAGGTGGGCTCTTTAGCTTTAGTTAAAAAGAAATTAAGTCCCTAGTACATCTAACATACAAGTTAGCCGAGAAACAGACGACAGCGTTTTCGCTGCTAGAGAGTAATTTCTCAAGTATTATGTTAATAAACAAAAATTGAATAGCCTGGCCCATTTCAGACCACTTTTAATCGAAGGGTGGATTCTTTAGCTTTAATTTTAAAATAAATTAAGTCCCTAGTACATCAAACATAGAAGTTAATCGCGAAATAGTCGTTGACGGCGTTTCCGCTGCTAGCGTATTTTTTGTATTAAACTAAAATAAAATAAGATCTATTAACCTTTTTGGACTGATTTTAATCGAAAGGTGGGCTTTTTTCCTTTAATTTTAAAAAAGAAATAAGTCCCTAGTACATCTAACATAGAAGTTGACCGCGAAACAGTCAATGTCAGCCAGCGTTTCCGCTGCTAGCGCATTTGTTATGTTAAACTAAAATAAAATAAGATCTATACTATTAACGTGGTTCTCTTCGGACTCATTTTAATCAAAGGTGGGATCTTTACCTTTTCCCCAGTACATTTAATATAAAAGTTAATCGCGAAATAGACGTTCACACCGTTTTCGCTGCTAGCACATTTTTTAAGATACACTAAAATAAAATGAGAACTATTAACCTATTACTATTAATCGTATGTAATATCACTAGTGCTTAAAATTTTATCGAAAATTTTTTCGAAAGCGTGTTGCCTGGTAATATAACGAGTGCAAATTGGCAGTTTATTATCTGATTAAATCCCGACCGCTTTAGCGGGAGGGATTTAATCTTTGATAATAAACTGCCAATTTGCACGAGTTATATTAACTAAGGGCGACTTAGCTTGAGAAAAAATTTTTAGATAAAATTTAAAGCACGAGTGGTATTTGAGGAGAATATTTCACGAATAAATAATTCATTAAGTACATCTTCAATATTATGTTTTCTCATTAACTGCCTTCAGACGTTTTCTTGTCACTTTTTGGAGTTTACTGACCTTTATTTTCAATTTCATCATCAATTTGATATACAGAAATATTTCCAAACCGACTCATATTGTCAAAACAGCAAATCTGAAACAAACGCAGTAGAAACAACGGAGATTCGCTATATTTTAAATAATCTAGTGACGTTTCCATGGCAACTAGTAAATAAAACGAGTTGAAACCTTAGATATTATAATATATAGACTGGCTTAACACCTTTCAGGCGTTTCTGAGGTGCAATACGACGAGGAACGATAGAGAGAGCACTACTTTAGTACCGATGTCTCGCCCAAATAAAATATACACCCATGGTTCCGAGATTGACATAGAGAGCGCCATCTAGCGCTACAAGTTATATTCCATAATAAATAAATGTTCATCGACTCATATTTACGTATTTAATCCTCACTTTTAACTTACGAAGTTTATGAATTATGTTGAGGTTTGCTTTGTTAAGCAAAGAGAATTTTAAATACAACAAATTATAATGTTTGATGCACAGCTTTGGTTCAACGAGTTACTTTTTGGTAGATTACCATAATATGTAAGTACTATACATTTTTAGTTTGTTCCAGAGCGAATGTGTACTTGACATTTATAATAAATGATTTGCTTACCTTTGTAACTACGTTATTGAGCTATGGAAAGCTGTGCTTGACTTGTTCCTGTATTATGAGCTAGGTATATTAAGTACAATCTTTGTGTGTAATTGTTACCTGATTTAACACTAGGAAAACTGAAATAGTTACAGATAGGCAAAAGTTACAGCCTATATATTTCAGACAAGATTCGCTTTGGAATTGAGGTGTGTTTTTGTTTGCTACTACATAATACAATATTACAATTTACAAGGTAAGTACGTTAACAATTAATAATAAGCTAGAGAAGATATTTATAGATAAAACTTAAAAGCTCGAGTTGCCCTATTTGCCAAAAATATTTCACGACAAAAACGTCAAAAAATTTTCGCATATTTGCCGCTGCAGCGACCTAAAAAATTAGAGCGATAAATTTTGCATGTTGGTCCTGTCAAAAGCCGATCTAGCTTGAATTACCACTAATAATGACGTTTGATTGGTGCGATGTTTTGAAAAAACGGGCTCTCATTGGCTATAGCGTTAATGAGTGAAATAATCGATGTAATTGACACGAAAACCTAATTTTTAAATGGGACAACCCGTATTTTTTTGCATATCTGGATCCTTCTGGCTTAAATGCATATGATCTGACCCTCAAATATTATTTTGATTTTCAAAACATAAATTTTTTAGTTTTTAGTTTTAATAATAGACGGCCGCAATTTTACCAAAATTGTTAAAAATTGGTCTGTCAGCACCTTTAAAATATTATCTCTTCAGATACTAACATTAAACACGATTTATTCTTCATTATGTTCAATGGGTTTTTCAACGTAAACTACTTTTTTTTTTTAATGGAACGCCTATGGGACAACCCGTTATTTAATTAGATCTTTAAATTACGAAGAAAATCATATGCATATGCTTCTCTTTGTACTAAATTTATAATCAAAAGAAAAAAATGTTTTGATATATTTTTTTTAATATTTTAAATTTTAGTGTCGTACATGAACATTTTTAGAAATTCCAGAGGGCCCCTAGGCTAACATTTATTAGTATACCCTATGGTACCTTCATAACAAATTTGGTGCTTTTATCCGCCAAGTAACGTCAATCTTGAAATACAACTCTAACCGACCCCACAATTAGAGGGTATTTTAGGAGGAGTTGATAGTTGATCTCAAAAATTAAGAACTCAAAATGGTGAACAAAATATGGTTGCCATAATTACAATGTTTTACCAATTTACTTGAAATGTAACGGTGGGTATGTCCTACTGTGTAGAAGCTAAATAAAGAGGACACTAAAAAAAGTGAAAAAATCACATTCTAAAAGGTCGCTAAAAATTATGACATAAAATGTTTCCATCGCCCAGTTAATTGTACTTTATTACTAAAGACCATCAACCATTAAAATAATTTGTAGATTTTTTTTGTCCTATAATGTGCAATGTCCTGCTGTTCGCTTTTTATTTTTAAGCAAATATAGATTGACGAATACATCGCTAAAATCGAGTCTAAAATGATGCTAAAAGCTTTTCTTATTAAGGAGATAAGTAAAAGTAACTATTTATTTAACGATCTTGACGATAAATGTGTCCCTTGGCAGTAGTTTGGCGTACAAAATTTATTGACCGTACATACATTGTTAAGTCCATTTGATGACTTAATCTTAAGAAGTGTTCTGATTTTTAAGAGGCCGAACTCGTTTTTAAATTGATTTAAAAAAATATATGAAGTAGTGGTATCCTACTGACAACTTCTGATGCGAAGATTTATACATAAAAATTGTAAGATTTGTATTATATGACCATAAGAGTATATTATTCAACAAGCATCTAATGATGGCTATTACTCAAGACGATGAAGTTGAAGGCACGAGTCGAAGGCGAGTGTCGTAATTCATCCGAGTGAGTAATAGCTATTGCACGCGAGTATACCTTTTTACGACTATTTAGCAGGAACTGGAACTATAAAGTTTTGCCGAAAATAATAATTTTTAGGAAAAAACGCGAAGAAGCACATCCATCGGTCATAACTTCTTTATTTTTTAAGCAGGGGAAAAATAAAAAAATGATTTTGAGCTAATCGATAATGTTTAACTTGGTTTCTTAACATTTTTAGCGCAAGTGCCATAGTTTCTGAGGTATTTAACATTTGAAGTAGTATTTTGATTTAAAAACTGTTACGCCATTTTTGAACCTCCACACTCTGAAAAAATGAAAAGCTATGGAGATTTTTGTTTTTTTTTAATTATTTAAGGTCGGCCTATTTCCGCTACCAGGGCCTATCACCGACGCCAGGAGACGAGCTACCCCCAACCTGGAAATTTTACCGAACCTCTTCCCTTAAGACGAGTAGGGATCTTTTACTTGCCTAATTTAATAGACAATGGACCGCCTGCTTTACATCCCCTCCGAAGGATGGTATATCCACTACGTAATCCTCGTCTGAAATTACGTAGCTTCCGCGTATACACTGATAAACAAGCCGCTAGAAGGTGGGACGAGAATGCTGTATTTCCCAAGATGGGTCACCCATCCAAGTATTAACCGCGCTCGACGTTGATTCAACGGAATATCGACTGACATTCACATTGAAGTCGCCTCTACGCTCGCCCCTATGGAGATTTTAAAAACAACAAATTATTCCTCGGTTGATGAAATTTTCTTTGGAGAATTTTATTTTTTAGCTAGGACTGATACTTTTCGATTTATTTATTTTACTTATTTTTTTGAAAAATTAAAAACCGCTGCCCAAGGAATCACTACTTCCACATCCAGATTCTCTATCCAAACTTTATATGTGGAAATAATTGTTTATGGAACTTTAATAATATAATATTTGAAATCCTCTACCCAAAAACCCATAAAGCGATACCCCACATCGGTAGTGGGGTGGGGATGGTGATAGGGGGGTGGTAGTGGGGTGGATCAAGTAAAAAAAATTTGAGGTTTCTGGTTCTTGTACATACACTAAATCACAATTTTTTTCATCCCCTTTAATAATGGGGTGGGGGTGGTAATGAGGGTGGCTAATGCCAAAAAATTTTTTGAGACCTTAGCTTCTCTTGTGTATACTAAATACCAACTTGGACTCTTACCTGCTTGATTTACCCATTTACCCCAAATTTACCCCAATTTACCCCCCAACCCTTCGACGAAACAAGATTAAAATATAATCTTGTTCCAGATTTCGTTAAAGTACATATGTGTACCAAATTTCAAGTCAATATCTTAAACGGTTCCAGAGCAAACGTACGCACAAAAAAGTTACAGACAGACCGACAGACCGACAGACAGGCAGACATTTTTTTTGCTGCTCAAACTTAAAATCTCGACGTTTCATGACAGTTTAAGCCTCTTTGAACAATAAAAATTTTTTTGTCGTTACTATACTTCCACTGGATGTGGAAGTGATTAAAAATTAATAGACAATATAGTTTGGAAGTAGATGTAATTATTTCAATTTCTTTTTTTTTTTCTATTTTTTTTTACAATTTTTTCTCGCCAGTTTAAACATCTAAGGAAAAACCTTTTGTCTTTAAAACGAGTTTAAAAATAAAAATTCTATTAGCTTGACTTGTAACATTGTAAAAAAAATCTTACAACTCAGTTTTCACCCACTTCTAATGGTGGAGTCAAATTAAGGATGTAATGAAGCATTCTTTAAATTCCTGCTCCATTACTAAGATTCCGGATTTACACACGATACCAATGTGCACACGGCACGCAAATCTACCCAACTCCCGTCTAGAGGCAAGGATTTGCACACGACACTAAACTATACGCAGTTCTACATCACCAACAAGCGAGGATTCTTGGATATAAAAGCCCGGCCACAAATCTACTAATTCGGAGAATGTGAACAACTCTGACAATCTGTCTACAGCGTGCTGAGCTGGACATATTACAGTTTTGTACATCTCCCGACGCAAACACGACGGAACGAATGCAATCTGACCCTAAGAATCCTGCAGCGTGTTGAGCTGGGACCCCTCGAGTCGTTAGTCATTCCACGACGCCGTTTCGCCGCCAAAACCAGAGCGAATGAGCCTGACCTGGAGATCTCCTGCAGCGTGTTGAGCTGGGAAACTTCTTGAGTCGACGATTCACCCGACGCCCGATGCCACTCCAGTAGCAATAACAAACGTCGCACCGCAATCGTTACACTCTCTCTCTCTCTCTCTCTCTCAGATAATAGAAAATGTTGTGCGAAGAACCGTAAAAGATACAGATATATATAAATATATAACCTGTACCTGTATGTTATGTAACACTGCCTGTTTGAAGAAGTAAATAAATTGTTTATATTTTTATTGGGCCTTATTAACTAATCTGGACCCTGATTAATCCCCAAACCAGCTACCCGACAACAAACCGTTACAAGGATCAAAAGAGGCGAATAAGGAATCCTCTGGCTACAGCAATTTTATTGTTTTAATTTGTTGTAGGTATAATAACAAGTGCCCTGAGCATTTTTTTGTTAAATCCGCCCATTGCTTCTTGTAGAATTTTAACAATTTATTTTACAACACTAAAATTTATCATTTTAGCATATTATGGCGATCTTTTCCACCCGTGGAAATAGTATGACACCAATTTTGCGCCTGATTTTTTTTATGAAAACGGTCGATACAAATGAAAATTGTTCGGTAGGATATAATACAAAAATGTACTTCCTTTTGACATTTTTAAAAATTTTAACATGACGCACCCGCAAGAAAAGTATGGCACCTGGCGTTTCCTTCATTTTTACCGACAATTTGAAAGTCATTGGGGTTCCGAGTGGTAGGAAATCACCCTAAAAGATGTCATCAGCTCCCGGTCAATAGGGGTCTCAAGGTCTCAACATGTTTACAAAGGAATGTAATTTGGAAAAAATATTTAATTTTGAGTAGGTAAAATGTACTGGAGTCAAGAAACATATATGTCAACATCGTTGGCCCCCTTTATAGCTCAGAAAGAATGGTCAT
This sequence comes from Rutpela maculata, assembly GCA_936432065.2. NCBI lineage: Eukaryota > Metazoa > Arthropoda > Insecta > Coleoptera > Cerambycidae > Rutpela > Rutpela maculata. Next base: position 54,548,054 of record OW386290.2, on the reverse strand, counting down.
TATTATCTAAAAGTATACTTCTATCTATTATTTGAGTCGAGGATGAATAAAAACTATTACAAGTCAATATTCCTGCTATAATCTAATTCGAACACGTTGTGAACGTGCTTCAGTTTTCTATATCTGTATCTCATGTTGCTAAACTATCCTATTCGTCGTGACCACCATAAATTTCAGTGCCTTGCAAGTGAACGTCACTGATTTATTCACATGCAGGGAAACATGTCTAACATGTTAATTATAAACAATAATGGTACCATTACTCAGTTGCGATGTGTAAATACGGAGATCCCTATTCATAAGTAAATGGCGTGCTGTTCCAGCGAATTTATTTATGTTGAATTGAAATGTATCAGACTGATTTATAGTAAAAAAACTTGACATGGGTATAATATGACAGGGGACTATTGTTGAACTGTACAAAATGTTACTGTTTTGCGGCCAACAAAAACGGAAAATTTAACTGAATTGGAATTTAAATCTGCGACGCGTATTAAAAACAAACAAACGTGTGTTACTGCTGTCTATTGTAGGGATGAAAATTATATACCAGGTGGTCTGCTGAAGAATTTCACTCACTATATCATGCTAAAGGTGACAGAAGCTAGAAATAGTTCTACGCAAGAAACAAATTTCGGTCTGAAATAAAATAAAATAAAATAAAATTAGATTTTAAAAATCCCTCAACCAAAAATTAAATCGAAATATAGTACATACGAAATTTGCAAAAAAAGTCTAAAACCCCAAAAGTGCAAGGGTAGCGAGAAAACATGGCTACCCCCCTTTTTCGAGGACGGCCAACACGATGGTGATACTCGCGCGGTCCCTACCTCTCTCGAACTACCCCTAAACGCAAAAAACCACTCCTGGTTTTCATTTTTCGTTTTTAGGCATGCGAGGACTTGTTGGATCAGGTTTTCTTTAGGAAACTCAATATGTCCTGTAAAATTTCGCAACCAGACATTCAAACGACTCCCGGGGGTTGAAACCACCCCCTCCTTCAATACCGAAACATGCAAAAAATATCCAAACGTGCTGAAAATTGCGCTTTCAAGGGCGGGGAACACGATGCTGATATTATGTAGCTTCCCACACCTAATCAACTACCCCCCAAATGCATAAACCACCCCTTTTCTTCCATTTTTCGTTGTTAGGCATGTGACGACTCTCGACCTTCCCTAGAAAACCCGATCCAATGAGCACTTATGATCTCACTATAAGAAAAATCGATGGTTTTAGGCATACAAGGGTAGTTTTTGAGGACTAAGAGAGAAACTGGTATCACTTTAGTGTTCTCCACCTTTGAAAACGGGGGATACCTTATTTAAAACCTTCTCTTTGAGGAACACTTCAGGATTGAGGGAGGAGGTAGTTTCAAACCTTAGAATGTGTTGTTGCTAAAATTTACAGGACATACTGAGCTTGCTCAAAAAAACCGATCCAATAATTCCTCACATGCCTAATAACGAAAAATGAGGAAAAGGGGAACTAGTATTATACGCAAAATCTAATGAAAACAATTTTGCTAAAAATCTAGATTTTCATAGCTACAATACAAGAAATAATACTAAATACTTTTCGTTATTAGGCATGTGAGGGATTGTTGAATTGGTTTTTTTTTGTGCAAGCTCAATATGTCCTGTAAATTTTAGCAACCACACATTCTAACGACTCCCAAGGTTGAAACCACCCCGTCCCTCAATCCTGAAGTGTTCTTCAAAGAGAAGGTTTTAAATAAGGTATCCCCCGTTTTCAAGGGTGGAGAACACTAAAATGACACCAGTTTCTCCCTTAGTCCTCAAAAACTACCCTTGCATGCCTAAAACCATCGATTTTTCTTATAGTGCGATCATAAGTGCTTATTGGATCAGGTTTTCTAGAGAGGGTCGTCAGGATGTCTGGTTGCGAAATTTTACAGCACATATTGAGTTTCCTCAAAAAAAATCCGATCCAACAAGTCCTCACATGCCTAACAACAACAAATGGAAGAAAAGGTGGTTTATGCATTTAGGAGTAGTTGGCTAGGGGTGGGAAGCTAAACAATATCAGCATCGTGTTCCCCGCCCTTGAAAACGTGTAGAAAGCAATTTTCAGCACGTTTGGATGTTCTTTACATGCTCCGGTATTGTGAGAGGGGGTGGTTTCAACCCCCGGGGGTCGTTAGGATGTCTGGTTGCGAAATTTTACAGGACATATTGAGTTCTCTCAAAAAAGAAACCGATCCAACAAATCCTCGTATGCCTAACAACGAAAAATGGAAGAGAGGAGTGTTTTTTTTGCGTTTAGGTAGTTCGAGAGAAGTAGGGACCGCGCGAGTATCACCATCGGGTTGGCCGTCCTCGAAGACATATTTTGTCGCTACCCTTGCACTTTTGGGGTTTTTGCAACTTTCGCATGGGCTTAATACTGGTTTAACTTATGAATATCTCAGGGCGGATTTTGTGAATTCTCAAACATTTTCTTAGCTTTTCCCCGCCATTTTTCCGTAAAACCGAATACATCATCGTATTCTACGGAAAAAATTAACCACTGTTTAACATCCTCCTTTACCTTTTCTATTCGATCTTTTATATTATTTTTAACATTATCATTATTAAAACTTGTTGAAACTGGACTAACATTTACTCGATGATAGTGTAAATAATAGCTATCTAAATATTTACTTCAGTTTGATGTATGTTGTATACAATTTTTACAAAATCATCGACTGTTTTGCCTATTTGTAGTTTACACATGGTTTTGAAAACTATTTTAAATAAAAAATATTTGTATAATTCCAAGGTATTATTATTTTTAGTTTTTCTATGTGCGGTTATGTTAGATAATGCCATTGTAAAACAACGGCGACGTTTCAAAGTGGTTTAAACTGAAGAGTTTAGATGGTCGAATTTCTGAAAACTTATATATATATCTTCAATTTGTGGTAGTACTGACAAGAAAAATATTTTAGAAGTTCTAGGCAATGTCTGCGCTGAGTTCCTGAGGTGGAGTATAAAATTCTAACTTACCTGAAGTTTCGATCGTTCACTTGAACGAATTTTAAATGAAAAAGAAAAAAAATTAATAAAAACCATACTTCGATTTAGGTCTATAAACTTAAGTATTGTGGATATTATTATCAGCAAATGTGGCAATGAAGTTTTTACGCCTAAATCGATGTGTGGTTTTTATATTTTCTTTTTCATCTAAAATTCATTCAAGTGAACGTTTGAAACTTCAGGTACATAGTTAGTCGGAAACTGAGCTTCAATGGGCTCATTTAATGAATTTCATTTAGTAGTTGTTACTTCTTGTGGATAAAGTATTACTTAAAATTAGACGATATTTAAAATTTCAGATGAATGCGATATGTGGTTTTCGAAATATACGACTTTTAAAGAGAGAATTGGAAGCGCGGAGCGACCAAAATCGTGACGTCAGAGAATAGTAATATAAATCGGTGAAAATAGTTGATAAACTGAAATTCTTCACAAACACGCATAAGTTTCAAAACACACTGCTTGAGTTAACGATTTGTAATCTTGTGAAATAATAATAAGGCGCTGCAGCTAGCCGCTTCGGCTAGCGGGTTCCTATCAAGTGATGTCACGGCCGATACTCGACAAGGCGGGTGTGGCCCATTTTTATGATTTTTTTTTAGACGATTTATAGATCTCAGAAAATTCTAGTTTTTTTGCACAGGGTCTTAAAATTATAAGATCTTTCCGATAATCAAATTTAAAAAAAAGTGCTAAATGACCCCATTTAAGGCTTAGTTTTTGAAGCCTAAATACCTGTCAGACAGACGGCTGGAAAGTCTCGCAGTCGATGTAAAATTGTCTGCTTAATCCGAATCTGGAATGCGCATAAATATCGGGGATTGCCTTCAACCCTTAATCCGCGAATTTATTTATTTCGGAAATTGTGAAAATTGTGAATTTTTAAAATATAACTTGCGTTTTCTCCCACAAAACGTAAGCTAAAAATCCATTCTTTTTTTAAATTGTAGCTGACAGTGCATTTAATGTAACAGTGTAGTCAAAACACACCTAATATTTAGAGCAACTTTAGAAAAAAACATCGCGTAAACCTCTATAGAAAAATATAGCCTGCGAGATTTTTTTTTTTTTATTTTGGAAAATTGACAAAAACTAGATCGTACGAAACTTCAAGAAAAGACCAAAATTATTTTTAGTGATTGATTCATACTGATATTTTTAGTGAAACGGAAGATCTAATTTTTTTTAGAATCGAAACCGACGGATGCGGACACTCGTTTGCATCATATTTAGTTATTTGGTACAGTATTAATAGGTACAATCGTCTTCACCTTAAACTGACTTTGTAAAAGATGGAGTTATTAATATAGTAGTTTAAAATTCCATAGGTATAATTACCTCTACATCGTGGAAATAGAATAACAATTAAAAAGTGCGATTTTTTTGTGTTCAAATATAGGATGTCATGAAACGTCAAGATTTTAAGTTGGAAAAAAACTTTAAAAATTCTGTCAGTCCATCTGGAACGGTCGTGCGCACGACTCTGGAACGGTTTATGATAAGGGTTGGGGGGGTAAATGTGGGCAAATGGGAGTAAATAAGTAAAGCAAACAAGAATTCATAAAATTGAGATTTAGTGTATATACAAGAAGTCAAGGTCTTAAAATTTCTTTGGCATCAGCACCCTATTACCACCTTCATTTTCACCGCCACACCATTACTAAATGAGGTAAAAAAAAATGTGATTTAGTTTGTATACAAGAACCAAAAGTTTCCATTTTTTTAAATTCAGCCAACCCCATTACCAGCTCCTTTAATAATGATGTGGGGGTGGTAGTGGGGGACTTGGAAGAGTCTTGGATAGAAAAATCTGGATGTGGAAGTAGTAATCCTAGGCAGTGGTTTTTTACGTTACAAATAATAAATGAAATAGTCTTTAAATATAATAGATATTAATGTATGTATTATAATTATAATAATTATAAGTTTTCATCAGTACATTTACCTAAATACTACCAACCGATAATGCAAGACACTCCAGTTCTCTTGCAGTAACACCTATTGTTGTAAATATTATTCTCAGACTTGCAACAATTACTTAGAACTTAGAAATGACTGGCTTCGATTGTTTCTTAGATATGGTAGGTATCAGTTCTGTCAACGTCTAACTATACTGAAGAACATCTGGTAGTTTTGGAAGCATGTTATCTATTTTCTTCCAAATAAGAAGTGTATAGGCACTTCTCTTGGTATGTTCAAAAAATACCTCTTCGGTAGGTGGGAAAACTCTTGCAGCTTAAAAATAAATGTTCCCTTAGCTCGTTAACGCTTCCGTGGAAATATGAATGACCATTTAAAGAATATGGAGGGAGTGTTTATAAATTTCATGGCGTTGCAATCGTCCACGTCATTTATGTATTGTGCCAGAGGGTTCCCCAACTTTCAATTGCTGTCTTAAATGCAGTCTTTTTTCTCTTCCTAAGGGCCGGTACTTTCATCTCCCGTTAAATCTATTCTACAGATAAATCCCATGGAAACAACTGTACCCTCCAACTCCGACTCTGCTAAAAATTTTTAAATATGTTTTCTGTCATTACAACCGTAAATTAAAGATTCAGATGGCCAAACTGTCGAAATCGACCGTCTGCGACGTGTAAATTTGGTATGATAAATAAGTAATTAATTATTAGCAGCATCCCTTTTGTTCGTTATCTTCCGAATAAATTGAAATTATTTGCCAATATTTTACACGAAAACATAACTAATTAATTCAGATGAATAATAATGTTATTTTTGTAGAGCGCAGTTTCTGAGGAGAACATTAATTAAAGACAATTTAACGCAGTCTTAAAACAAATTAATTCCGCTTGATTAGATTATTTGAATCTCGTTGTGTGCCTAATTGATCTGATCTCTGATAGGAAAGATCGTATAATTTTATGTTCCTCTTGTGTATCCATAAAACACAATAATACGGAATTTTATTTACTGACAACATATTAATGGGCTATAAGAGGCCATTAAGGAACGGAATGAAAATTGTTTCAGTATTTATCGCAATACATAAAAGAGTTAACTTATTATTATTATCCATATTACAGCAGACTTCAGAATCAAGCCAAATGTTGTTTAGTATAAACTATGTCTTTACTACGCCGAAACCCTGTGTTTAACAGGGTTGGCTGAAAAAAAAAACGGGTGGTTTTAACCGGTATTTTTTAGATTGGTCTAAAGTCAAAATCAAAATATGCGATTTTTCCACTTTTTAAGATATTTGTTGGATAAACTCAGAATGTAATTATAATTATAGTTTATAGCATTTATTACCAGTACCCAATCAAAAAAATACGTAAAAAAACATACAAAAACTCAACAAAAAAACTGTACACTACACATTTTGAAATAATTTATGTAAGGAATTATTTCAACTGCTCCCTCATTAAAGGTTATAACAGATGGTAATCAATTTTTAATCCAATTTAATCTAACTTTTTTTCCTTAATTAATTACTACAAAATCCAGATTTTTTTACAAAAGTTTTATATGTCAAAAATGAAATAAAATATTTTGTATTCTCTTCTTCTAGACATTAGTCGCCTATCAAATGAACATCCGTGGGATCTTTGATGATACAAGTGTGGTAATGGTCCCAATCTCTTTGTTTGACCTTGGAGAAACATACTTTCAATGTTTGCACTCTCAAAAATAGTGCGTTTGAGTGCTGCGCGCGAAAAACAAAATGGCCGCCGTCGCAAACACTTTTTCCCATTTATCTAAGTAACCATTGGAATTACGAAAAAAAGTTTTATATCAAAAAATATTTCTAAATCAATTATACAGAGAAAAGGTTATTACAATTTTTTATGTAGAACAAAAAGTTTCATTTTATAGTTTCCAATAATAAAAACCGCTGCCCAAGGAATCACTACTTCCACATCCAGATTTTTTATCTAAGTCACTCACAACGAAAAAATTTCGTATGTGGAAATAATTGTTTATGGAACTTTAATAATATAATATTTGAAATCCTCTACCCCAAAAACCCATAAAACGATACCCCACATCGGTAGCGGGGTGGGGGTGGTGATAGGGGTTGGTAGTGGGGGTGGATGAAGTAAAAAAACATTTTGAGGTTTCTGGTTCTTGTACACACCCTAAATCACAATTTTTTTTTCATCCCCTTTAATAATGGGTTGGGGGTGGTAATGGGGGTGGTAATGGGGGTGGCTAATGCCAAAATTTTTTTTGAGACCTTAGCTTCTCTTGTATATACTAAATACCAATTTTATGGACTCTTTCTTACCTGCTTGATTTACCTGTTTTCCCCAAATTTACCCCAATTTACCCCCCAACCCTTCGACGAACAAGATGAAAATATAATCTAGTTCTAGATCTCGTTAAAGTACATATGTGTACCAAATTTCAAGTCAATATCTCAAACGGTTCCAGAGTAAACGTGCGCACATAAAAAGTTACAGACAGACCGACAGACAGAATTTTTTTTTTTTTGCTCAAACTTAAAATCTCCACGTTTCGTGGCATTCTAAGCCTATTTGAACAATAAAAATTTTTTAAAATTTTTTTGTCGTTACTATGCTTCCACTGGATGTGGAAGTAAAATGAATATGTCTAATGATGAGATATTTGCCAGTGCATATTAACATATTTGACACTGTTTCTCGGGCCACTGGAAACAATAATTATAACTAAAACATTACAAACATAAATAAATTAACAAATACCCCATCTCCCCTATGTTTTACCGTATAGGTAGGCATAGGAAATTGAAAGAAAAAGTACCTATACAATTTTAACGTTTTCCTTTTTCCTTTCTTCTCTTTCCCCCATCTGTGTAGCTGGCTGATGGAACCCATCCAAGGCCAGAAAAGGAAAAAAAATGTTAACGTTTAATGAAAAAACTTATAGAAATACAGTAGTTACAGATTTATATAGACAAAGTACAGACAAGCAATACTTTTCACTTCTACAATGACATTTTTAATTAACATCATCGTCACTTTCAATGCAAATCTAGCCCCAAATATTCATCAACGCATTGCTCGCACTCTCCCATATTATCACATCGGTCGAGATTACCTTCGCACTGACACCGGAGTCCGTTCGACTGACACGTACATGGAGGAGAGCAACGCCTTTGGGAGCATGAGCAGCGACAAAGTTCCAAGATAAGCTCTGGAGCACAAGGTTTGGTACAGGCAACTGGCTCATATGTGCTCCCTACTTTCTTCCATCCAAAATCTGAGGGTGGTGGGTTATTGGAATGCTGAATGAGGTCTTGATTCCACTCAAAACACTGAAGGTAGGCCCTTAGCAAAGCCGGATCCAGTGCAGATCTTGTTGGAGGAAGGTTCTCAGCTTGACATTGTTCCTGGGTGAACAACAACCATCTCACAGCTCCTATGCCGGTCAGTGCTGTTTTGGGGGCATAAAGCTGACAAATTAACGCTTCCAAGTTAGCCCTGATATCTTCTGTGAGAGACAGTGTAGTAGCCAAAGCTTCTAGCAGCTTATCACTTGCAGAATTAAAAGTTTTCCACCACTTTATTTTACCTTTGCCAGCAAATGATCCTGTTACATCTGCTCCTGAAAGTGCGTGTAATCCAGGAAGTGCGGAGGCTTTCAGAGGTCCAAGTGCTCTGTAAATTGAACCTAGCTGAACAAACCTTTTCCTGCCATGGCCAAGGAAAAATGCAAACTCTTTCGAAAGTTGGGGATATCGTCTTAGTGCCAAAATTAGGACATCAGTATCGGGGGAGAATACATAAGTAGTTTTAATTCCTTTCTGTGCTAAATATACTGCGTATAATATGATCTGTGTCCGCCTCCTCCTGCGTACTTGAAAGACTGGATACATCATCGCCATGTGATGAAGCTGCTTTGTCCCTTCAACTGATTACAAACCTTTTGTTATGGGTTATATCAAATTGAAGAATCTGACCGGAAAGGAACTCCGCCAGTTCATCCTTCGTCTTATCGTGGGATTTATTCATTGCTATACTTCCACTTTTCGTTTCTGGTCCGATTTTGTACTGGATTGGATCTGAGCTTTTTTGCCGAATCACTTTCATAGCTTTCTTCAACGAGTTTTCTTTGTAAGAGTCGAAAACTACATGGACCTCACTGCAATTGCTGAATTTTTGACCGATCCATTTACTGAAGCTTAAACCGAGGTCACGGCATGTCTTCACTGTGCTAGGTTTGTGGTAGGTGTGAAGAAGCGCCATGCCATCTATTATCGCAGCTTTTTCCTGTAGCTCCTCATTTTCTTCTAAAACTGCAGGTGTGGTGGAAGCATGATCATTATCGTTTTCTTTGGCCGGTATACCTTGCATTGATTCAAGAGCATCCATAAGTTTGTACTTAGCTAGACAATGGTGCATACTTCCGTCAACTAAAAATAATGACTTCGATAGTGCTGAGAGTATCTCAAATAGTATCCCAAATCTACGTCAGGTCTGCTTCTGGATGCTATCAATAATCTTGAAATAAGAGATAAATCTGTCTTTATGGCTGTAGATTTGTCTTTGAGGGTAATTTTAACTTTTTTCGTTATTAATAAATAAAAAGCCATGAAATAATTTTAAAAGTTAAGTTTCTGGGAAAATGGTTAGTGCTGCATAAAAACTTATAATAAGCTATTTTGTGTAAAATTAATTTAGCAATATTCTTTGTATAAAACTTGTTTTCGTAATCCCAATGGCTACTTAGATAAATTGGGAAAAGTGTTTGCGATGGCGGCCATTTTGTTCTTCGCATGCAGTACTCATGCGCATCATTTTTGAGAGTGCCAACACCGAAATTATGTTTCTTCAAGGCCTAACAAAGATATTCAGACTACTACCACACTACATCATCAAGGAGCCCACGGGAGCCTATTTTTGTACACTTGACACGGGACTACATACTCCAGTCGGTAAAGTAAAAAATACACCAGAAGCTCGCAAAAAATGTTATCTGAGATTTTCCTTCAGTAACTGTTGGTGGAGGGATTATACATCATAAAACCACAAAAATCCGTTTTCTGGATCAATCACGAATGTAATAAAAAAAAGACTTTATTTATGAACATACAGTGATTGTCCGATAATTGATTTTTAAATACAAACACGTTGAACGAAAAGGGCAGATAAAACTTTTTAGCATTCTGAATCTTCTGATTGTACTTGCTCCAGTTCGTCGCTTTTTTCGTGTAAATCGTCGATGTCTTGGCAGGGAGAACAATTTGTACAACTGTTGCCACTACATACGGAACATGCCATAGTACAAAAAGACCAGATTTTCTACACCCACATGTTGATCCGCAACCTTTCTTGCAGCTACAGAATATCATGTTAAGTATGTCGTCTGATGCAGATCGTTGACTCATTGGTATAGGTACTAAATTAGCATTGACTTTCTTCCAACCCCAGCTCTCTGTATGTAAATGCTTACCCATCCACGTTTGCATCTGTAAATACACTCTTTTACAGTGCTGCTCCAAGGCATCTTCTGTGGGTGGTAATGAAGATAGCTTCACACTGTTTATTTTTCCGGAAGTACCTTTCACGAAGCAGTGATACCGAAATGAGTTTAAGCCAGCTACATTTTTGCTTGCACCATACAAAGCCAATACGCATGTAATGCCAGACTGCAAAAGAATTTCTGGACTTTCATGATCCTCAGCGAAACTTTCGGCGGCTTTTATTAAATCTACTTGATTTTCAAAATGCGCGGCAAAGTACAGCCAAGCAAACATAGCGAAGGAGGCACTTTCACGAATCTAGTTAAGAGCTAGATGGTGAACTTGCTAGTAGTAGTCAGGAATGTGTATCTCCCTCTATGTACACATTGATGAATTAAAAAAAAATTAAATTTCGGTTCGAATTTGGTAGTTGTTATTATATCTTGTTGTATTCTTCTCGAATCTTTCAATAATTTACGATTTTTTTTTAAATATTAATTTAATCAAATACATTAATTTCACACTATTGTTTGTCAACTTGAACACGCCATAGTAGTCACAATTTATGCATGTGTAATATTTAGTAGAATTATTAGTTGTGATAAACTTAATTTTTTATTTAAAACCTTCGTAATTGTCCATTTTTCGCCTTTTTTACTGTTTAATTGTTATTACGTTAAAAAAAAAATAAAACCAAGAAATATTTTTCAAGATTAGTACCTCAAATAAAAATAATTTTTTTTTTTTTTAGTTATTACGCTTTTAATAGTGTTAATTTTCGATTTTTTTTTTGTCTAAAACGTGTAGTTCGACTTATTCGTAAAAAATTAATATAAAAACGCATATGTATCATAAAATAAATCATTAGGGCTTTTAGTACACATCTTTACCTTCAAATTGATCACTTATAAAGTGACGATATCATGATATTAAGCTTTGATATTGACGATTGAAATTTGATGCCAATAACGGAAAAAGTTTAAAGGTATGAATTTCCTAAAATAAGTTTTTTTAAATTTTTTTGGCTGAATACATATTTTAGATAATCCCTTTTAAATGTGCTATCCAAGCATTTTTTTTTAAATAAATTATTCATTTTACAATGATTTTTACTAAATAATAGTTAATTCATGCAATGGTCCGCTTTCAAGCTACATATATGATAATTAAAGTACTTAAAAAATTATTTAAAAACAAGTAATACTTCGAGGAAATGATACTTTTTCATCTCCAATTGGTTTCATACCATTTGCTTTTTGCAATCAAAAGTTATAGCCACTTACGTACAGCGCGCGAGCTACCGCAAGTCTATTCCAGCGTCAGCGGGCGGTCGGCGCAGCGTCACTTGGGATCTTAGTTAACAAATTTCTACTCGCTCCAACTTAATGCACAAAATACATGTCATATAAGTTTCTTTCGTAAAATTTCCCGTTCTTTCGAATGGCGCTATCAATTTTTTAGTACAAATAAAATTTAAAAAGTTATTCACAAAAAACCGTATTTTTGCACTTAAATTGTTAAATAAAAATAAGACGCGTACACTTTTTTGCGGTAGACTTTTCACTACGTTATTCTAGCATACTTGAAGAATATTGTTCACCAAAGTCTACCTGGTTACAAATTTTTCCGAAGTGAAAATCTTCGTTTACTCCACTATAATTTAAAAAATAATTGTGCCACAAAACGGCACTTTTTTGGATTTTTTTTTGTCAAAGCTATTTTCTATTCCAACTAATCTTATCCTTGATGTTTCATTGCACAAATGGAAAATTGCGTAATAAACTACACAGAATTCTGGTTTTTAATTTCACATTCTTAAAACAAATAAAAAAGTAACATGTTGAAAAAATAAAACTCAATCACCAGACTATAAGATGAATGAACTTTGCACAACCTAGAATAATTTCTCCACCTTAAAACTGTTTAAATATGTTAAACTTGTTTTGTTAATAATGTAAGGATTTTCTTTATAAAATAATACTTAATCACATTTCAAATTCACATCACATTTACTTAGATATTCCGCGAAATGACTTTCAAATCAAATTTCAAATTTATATAAATCTGAAGGGCGGCAGACTTTTATTTGGTGTGAATAACCCTCGGAATAACCCAAGCAATATTACAAGATCGTTAAACCCGGAGAGAACGGAAAAAGTAGCTATTAGGGAAGAAATCATTTTCCCTCTGAAAAATACGTCAAAACAAAAAAATCTAAATCGTTTTCCACTTTAACGTTAACTAAGGCGACTGTATAATTTATGTTTGTGACACATATTAATATACTGAGAGATGTTAGAAATGACACATTTTCTTTCAATTTACATTATAAGGGTTTGTTGTTTGTTCATAATATCTAAAATAAAATCGATCTTTATCACAGTAGCCCAGGTCACTTCATCTCTAAAAAAATCCAACTGAAGATTTTCCAGCCGGATTCTCTTCATTTTGGCGTCACGAATAATTTTTCAAAAGTCCATAAAGCCAACTGGACTGCTACAAAAGTTACAGAAGGTCACGAAAATTTTTTCTCAAATATCTCGTAAATTATCGGTTTTACGTTAATTTTGGTCGTTATAAAATTTGTTCGTGAGATAAATCTGCATAAAGAAGGTCGTATACAAAATTTACGTAGAACCAATAGTTATATAGGGAGAGAGATATAGGGCTAAGAAAACTCGGGCATTACGCTGCATTCGTTTCCGCACCACTTTTGGGGTAGAATGCAAGGCGTTTTTTTTTACACGGTAGGGAACACCTAATAGGACCTAGTAGGCCTAATCCATGGGTTACAAGTTATATTATAATTTTGCTGATTATTGTTCGTCTTTGGCAACTTCTTCTTCTTCGTTTTCGTCTCCGTCTATCTCTACTATTTCCACTTCTTCAATATTTTCATCTTCATCAACAATCATCTGAGTGGAAAATAACGAATTGCAGAAAATAGAATTGAGAAGTTCATCTGGTGAAGGAGGAATCAGAATTGTTGTTGGCTCTAATAAATTATTGCTTAAAGTCCAACCCCATTGCTGAGGGTCTAAGTCTTTTCCGAGCCAAGTTTGAACCTAGTAATATACCCTGAACAGATGTTGTTGAGTAGCTGCTGGTGTGGGTGGAAGTGACGACAATCGCACAGGCCTATTTAGTCATTCTGCAAAACTAAAATATCTATAATTATCAATTGAAGTTTCTTTTTTTGGAGCTGCGTACATTAGTACAGTCACTGAAGGTTTTCACCTCCGATTTCGTTGAACCTCCATCGATTTTCATAAAAATTTGTGAGTAGTTAGAGGATACCTCAAGAAACAAAAGTGACATAGTGCCAACTTGCGCTTTTACCACCCCTTCTCGGGGGTGGAAATTATTTTATGAAAAATAACCCCAGTAATCGATAGAGGGACCAATTCTAAGCAAAATTTGTTATATAAAGTTATTAAAATAAATCAATACTTTTTGAGTTATTAAAGATCAAAGATTTTGATTTTTCGTAAAAAAAATACATGTTTTAAAGCGGTTTTTCATAAATAACTCAAAAACTATAAGTTTTTACAAAAAAGTTGCCATTACCAAAATTGAAGCTAATAAAAAAACGAATAAATTCCTTCCTTAAAAAACCTTTTAATATTAATTCAAAGTGAGCTATAGGTAATTGAATGTATATTTTTTTTCGGCGAGTACGCAAATCCTAGTATTCAAGCTTAAATAACGGGAAAACGATGCATTTTATAAAATATAATTACTGAACACTCAGAAATACCTATCAAATGAGCTGTAGAAGAAGTTGATAGCATCAAAATTAAGCAAGTTATGATGAAAATAATAGGACCCTTTCGAATTTTTTAGGAAAAAGTGAAAAATAAAACCTACGCCATTTCCACAAAAATTAAAATTTATAGTAATCCCTATAAGACTTTCTTTATTTTAGCATAAGTAATGACTTTAAAAATTTTAACCGGTTTAGAATGCATATTTTTGAAAAAAAATATGATTTAAAAAAATCAGAATTTTTCAAATTTTCGTAAATTTCATTTTCTTTTGATAATAACTCCAAAAATACGCGATATACGTAAAAAATAATAGAGAACGAAATTTGAGTTTTTTTTAACAAAGATTTTAATTTTTTTAAAATTTTTGTAGGATAAGAAATAACCTAGATAGAAACGTTTAAAGCCTAAATTTTACTGCGAGAACCATGTAACCGGGGCCCTTTAACCTTTTATCTTTTAAAAAATAAGGGTTTTAAAATCTTAAATTTAATACGATCTTATAGCCCTTGAAATTACCTTTCAAATGGTTAATAAAAATTAACGGAGTTATTGTAAAAAAACCAATAACATTTTTTTTGAAAAATTTTTTGAGCAGAGATTTTGTATGCATTATAGGAAAAAAGATAGATAGTAAGAAGTAGATTCTAAATAATTAAAGCTATTAAAGCTGATAAAAAAAAATTCCATTATTTTTATGACAAGTGGTAGTTTTTAAGGGTGGAAAATTTCGCAATAAATAAATAATTACTGTAATACTCAGTATATGAGATTTCAATTCAGTAATGTATTATTCAAATGATTAAAGTTTCTTGAAACCAATTTTTTCAATGATTCTACATTAAGGGTTTAAATTTCACAGTCAACCAAAAATTATATCATAAACATTAAACAAACCGTTTGTGTAATGTTAATATGCGATTTCATATTTCAGAAATACAAAAAATGATTTTTTCATGATTTTCGATTTAAGGGGTGGTTGCTAAAAGGGTTGAAAAATTATTTAAAATCATAAATCATGCATATAAGTGTTGAAAAATATATATTTTATCTAATTAAACGAGATTACTTACGCCAGAATGCTTAAATCTGCATTTTTTCCCATTTTTAAAAAAATGCAAAAAGTGCAAGTCGAGCATATGTCACTTTTGAAGTTGAGGGTAAAATATACTCAATCCCAAATTTTCATGCAAATCGATGGAGGTTCACCGAAATCGGAGGTAATAGTTGATTTTTACCTTCATTCACTGTACTACATAGATAGCTAAAATAAACAATGTGCCACTATTTATTAGCAAATTTTTCGAACAGTTTTCTATTTTGAATGCCGCCAATACTTCCTGTTAATCTGGTTTTTCTGTAATGTTTTAAATGCGTTTATTTTTCCTCTTCGAAATAAAGCACTAGTGGCATGGCAACCACTAACGGCATGTAAAAATAGAATATGTTCTCTACAATCTGCATATTTTGGATTGGATTGCCCAGGGATTGTAGATCTTCGATTGGACGTTTCCTTTTCCGGGTTTAAGAAAATAAGAATAATAATTATGCGGATATATGTGCATAAACGCTGTTCCTATGTATACATATAGCGGAGCGGATCTGGTTTTGAAATGAAACCAACTTAAAAAAAAAAAAAAATGACAATTCGGTTACACGCGTTCTCTTTTATCATGTCATCAACTTAGTTCAGCTTAATCACACGGGCTGGCGGAGGAATTCGCATTTAAAATTCGCAAAAACACGTTTTTCCACGATAACTTTGTTATTATTGACCTAATGAAAAAAAAGTAAAATTAAAAATTGATCTCTCGGAAGCGCATAATCTTGTAAAATTTTTCAAATCGGACGGTAACTTTCATGAAAAATTTTTTTGAAAATACTCGTTTTTTGCCCTAACACTAATACACAAAAAGTAATTCCTTAATTTTTTTACGAAAAGAAGAAGTTAGGGGGATGAGATTTTTTTGAGGTAGGTGAAATAGATAAGAATTGATGGAGCCGGAGGATTGGTGTAATGGGCCAATTAGGTGAGGGGAGGGAGGTAGGGAAAGGAAAATTATTCAACTCCCTCGAACTTTTTTCCCTGTCGTGCGATTTTCAAAAACCGAAATGGAACTTGTTCGTTATTAAGTCTAATATTTGACTGAATAATTTTTTAAATTTTTTTCAAATAAACAAACTTGTGGAAGGGGGAAAACCTTTTGCATTTTTTTAAAAATGCGTTTTTGAGTACGAAGGAAAGGGCTCAAAAGAGAATTTTTTTTACAGGCAAGTGAGATTTTTTTTATCTTTAAATCAAAAAAAAATTATCGCAATCCAAGCAATAGGAAGGGAGGGGGCATAATGCGTTTGCGGGAATAAGGGGTTAAGGAAAAGAGATAGACTTCGGAGCTTAATATTCGGATACATAAATCTGTTTTCCATCTTAATATTTTATCAGTCTACCCTCCATCAAATATTAAACTTATTATAAATAATTATTTATCACCGTCACGAGTTTTCGGGCGCATTTCTCTAGTTTTAGGTGTGTATTGGTTATATATATAACAATTATTTCTCCGCTTAACTCTCTCTAACTCAAAAACGGCACAATGGATTACTCTTGAATTTTTATCCTGTTATCACTGTATATGTGTTAACATAATGTGTTAATATGTAGGTCAAATTTTAATAAGTGTAGAAAGCATTATTTTTTTTCTAAGGCTATGTCTTTCGAAATAGATACCAAGTGTATCGAGAAGTAACGAAGATAAAAGATGGACGTAACTTTTTTATTTGAAACTTTTTTTTCTAGAATTAGCAGTTTTCGAGAAAATTGCAAATGAGTGATTGTTGGCCAGGTACTGCAATTAATT
The DNA here is from genome assembly GCA_936432065.2 of Rutpela maculata. Lineage (NCBI taxonomy): Eukaryota > Metazoa > Arthropoda > Insecta > Coleoptera > Cerambycidae > Rutpela > Rutpela maculata. Next base: position 54,530,992 of record OW386290.2, on the reverse strand, counting down.
GCTATTAGAATTCCACACGTTTGCATTTCCACACGTTTGCAGTACCACAACCAAAATTAACGTAAAACCGATCGTTTACGAGATATTTGAGAAAAACTGATTTTCGTGACCTTTGACCATCTGTAACTTTTGTAGCCGTCCAATTGGCTTTATGGACTTTTGAGAAATTATTTTTGGCGACAAAATAAAGAGAATCCTGCTGGAAAATCTTCGGTTGGATTTATTTAGAGGTCTGGCCATTTTTTTGTATAAAGTGGCTGGGTTATAAAGTTGAGAGCAGGTCTGCTCGTTTATTATACTTATATGAGAAAAAACCTAGATACATAATGAAAATCAATAAAATTAGATCAAATCACAAAAGTTAAACGAGCAGAAGTTGCCAAATGCAAAATATTGATGCTAAATTACATTCACCGCCAGCCAATATATTTTTAAATATTTCGAAGGTACTGTCGTGAGCAAAAAAAATAGGACAACTGCTTTTTTCTAATGTAAATCTGTCTCTATTTGCACACTTGCAATGAATTTTGACAAATATTTGACATTGTCACAAAAATTAAAGTTAGATGTACACAACTAGATTTTGGCAAAAATACGTTATAAGACTTGTCCCATTTTTTTGCGCACGACAGTACAGCAATATCTCGGAGACGTAATGAATCTGTATGAAGTTGAAAAATTACTCTACATTTCATACAGTTTTGGGAATTTGTCTGAAGATGCTAAGAAATATTAATACCCCAATCAAATATCGGTACCTTTCGGACAAAATTAATATTAACTGAAATTTTTAAAAAATTCTTTATGGCATTAGTAACAACATATAAAACCCCACCGTCCCTCACAAGGGTGACTCATCCCTAAAACTACCCTTAATGGTACAACTATTCAGTTTTTCGCTCATAAATTTGAAGTCAATAACAAGTTTCCCATATGGTGAAGATTTTTTGGAGGACACTGTATATAACATAATAATAACGTACATTTGTCACAGTTATTGTTCAACAGTTTTGTTTTTTGTCAATTTTAAAGTATTTGGAGTTTTCAAAAATGAATTTTAACAAAGAACTTGTAGACACGATTTTTGTTTTGGGCGAGTCGGGAAGAAATTGTTTACTTGCATACAGAATTGACCACGAACGATATCCTGAAAGAACGGTCTCTGAATCCAAAAACCTTCCAAAACCTGCTTGATATATTTGTGGAAACTGTTGTGTATATATTCAAAAAGTAAACGTATAAAAAAATGTTGAAAGAATGATTGAAGAAAATTAGCTATCTGTGGTGCTGACAACGATTGTCCATATTAGTCAGACAAAAGTGAGTTCATTAGTAGTAATACGTTGGTCGAAGCATATCACATTCACACTCAAATGCACGATTTTCAAAAGCGTCTACGGTTTTGTGATTGGACCAGAGATACAATGCAAGAAGATGTTACTTTATTCAACAATGTTTTGTTCACTAATGATACAACTTTTCATAAAAATGGGTTTGTTAACAGGCACAACATTCATTATTAATCCTCGGAAAATCCTCACTTTTTCAGATAAGTTGATAACAGCACAGGCGGTTCATAGATATTTTTCTTTGAGGGTATATTACACAGCCCCAGAAAAAAAAAAAAAGGTCGTGATCTGGATGACTGACTGTGGTATTCCTAGGTAATTTTCGATGTTGAATCCGAATCCGAGGTCAAAAAAATTCGTATATTCCTTAAATTTATGTGCAGAGCCAAAAATATCCCTTAAATAGGGGTAAAGTTATGAATGAATATCAGTATCATTACGGAAAGGAGTATGAACGGGCACTTTACAACCCCCGTGCTCTCATTTATTATTGCCAAGGGCGTAACAACGCCCCCCCCCCCGAAGGGGTTGGTACGCCTTCTGCACCCCTTCTATAACCTTCCGGACATAGATCTGCGTCATGAAAGCTTCTAGTTTACAAACTCTTGAGAATGCAAGGGAGACATGGTGGAGGGTGAACACAGCCAAAGAACCAACCCCCTAGAAGGGTGAAAACTACCCCTGCTGGACGAGGGTGGAGGAAAATGTGGGAGAACAATTTTTTCTTGTTTTTACAGCGCAATGATTAATTTTTTTCAGTGTGTACTTTATTGAGCTCTCATACACCTTCTGTTATCCCTTCTCCAACCCTTGAACATTAATAAGTTTGAAAGAAAGTGACATTATATAGAGTGTAAGAGGAAGGGCCTGAAGAGAGACAAGAATTTTAGAGAACCAAGTATGATTGAAGATAAAATGAGGTGTATGGCCGAAAAAGACGTGATATACTGGTGATATCATGAGAGAATTCATGAAATAGAACAAAGGATACAGGGAGTATGAGACCGGACAATGGAAATTGAGAGACAGTGTCGGCGAATGCAACAGTATGCGGCGAAGACAAGATAAGACAGAGAAAATAAGTGAGAAAAATTTTAAAGGAGTGTGTTAGAAAAAGTGTGTGTTCAATTAAAGCATAGAACACGGAGGTCGGGTAAAAGCTTAAGCCAGACAAGGCGGAACAAATGTTCGAGGGTTGGAGAAGGGATAACAGAAGGTGTATGAGAGCTCGATAAATTCCGCACCGAAAAAAATTAATCTTCCCACATCCTTCTACGCCTTCCTGTTTCCCACTCATCGAGGGATGTTCTTTACCTGCTTTAAGGTTGGTCTTGCTGTGCAAACTCAATACCGTTAGCAGATGTCTCTTCTCTCAGATTGAAAAACTCCAAAGTATATCTTTCCGGTCTTAAAAGTTTTTCTAATACTTCTTGTGAATTTGGGGGTGGTTTCCACCGCTTAGACGGGTACGGGCAAAGCAGTTAAGGGCTGTTCTGCACAGTGTACTGCGACCATTGCGCAGTAAAAACAAGAAAAATGTGCTTTCCCGCATCTTCCTCCACCCCCGTCCAGCAGAGGACAATTTTCACCCCTCTAGGGGGTTGGTTCTTTGGCTGTGTTCACCCTCCACCATGTCTCCCTTCCATTCTCAAGACCCTGTAAGCTAGAAGCTTTCATGATGCAGATCTATGTCCGGAACGGTGTTACGCCCTTAGCAATAATATGTGAGAGCACGAGGGTTGCAAAGTGCCCACTCATACTCCTTTCCGTAATGATACTGATATTCATAACATTACCCCCATTTAAGGGATATTTTTGGTTCTGCACATAAATTTAAGGGATATACGAATTTTCTTGGCCTCGAATTCGGATTAAGCGTCAAAAGATACATAGGAGTACTATGGTCAGTCACACAGATCACGATCTTTTTTTTGTGGGGCTGTGTTATTGATGAATCTTCCTCAAAGGATTCGAAATAGGATGGGACTTCACTAAGTTGGTCCTCGACTACATTGTTTAAATGCAGTAAGGGACCCAACCAAATAATATCTTCGCACAGAAATGGATTGGAGGAAATGGTCTCACTATATGGCTTGCTAGATTTCCAGACCTTACATAATTGGATTTCTTTGTATGCAGGTGCGTGAAGGAAATTGTTTACAGAAATATATTAACAATCCAAAATACGAAGGAAACAATAAATAAATGCTTTAATAAGAATTATCACACCAGCAATTTTAAAACCTCAAACATACATAAAAATGTAAATCTATCAAAATGGGCAACATCTGGAGCATTTATTATTATTTACCTACGCCACTGAATTATTTGAAGAAACCTTTGGTTCTTTCATGTTTATTTTTGAATTTTGTACTTGCTCAATAGATTGAATATGGTTACGAATATGGATGTACATGCAAATTTCGTTTTTCAATTCTACATCACATTGTCGAAAATATACAGGGTGTTCCATTTGAACAAAATGAAAAAATTTAATTCCGGGTGGGGCATTATCCCCCGATATGTATTATGTATGAAATTTCCTTTAAAAAAACTTATTTTTAAACGTATACCAATTAACTTAAAGACAGGTTCAAACTTCTGGTACAGGATGAGGTAGACATATTGTGGTGATGGAGTCTTAATTAAACCCTCGATTAAACTGTTTTACAGTAAAAACATGATTTATGAATCTATATTACTTTACCTCACTCCACCCCTTAAACCGCTTAATGTCCAATGATTTTAATAAGTGGATAATGCTATTGCTTTTAAAGACCATTAAAACTTTTTCCATTCAGAAGGTGCATTATTGACATGCGGTTTTTTTATTATCTCACCCCCATTTTATAGCTCGGTTGGCCTGTAAAATTGTTTAATAGGTGGAAACAATTGCTTTTATTGTTTTTAATGAGAGTGCATTCAAATATTTCGTAGAATAAATTTATTTAGGGTGAGAAAATAATTGTGTTACGTTTCATGACTCACTATCTCAAATAAATGTGATTTCAGACGGATGAGCATAATTGAAAGCAATCTTTAGACTAGGAAAGATAGAGCATTAGGACTCGTAGTGCTACCGCCCACAGTGACCGAATGGCACCAAACAACAAGTGTCAGTGGTGGAACATAAGTACAATATTTAGGCGCAAACAAGTTGAAAGAAAAATTGAGTAAAATTGAATTGCTCTCAAAAAAGGCCACCAAAAATTGTGAAATTAAATTGAACCGTCGCACATTGGGGCTTTTCGTAGTTGGTAGTCCCAAAAAGGCCTAGAGCCTATAAAAATTGACCGATACAAATAATTTTTTTTTTTTTAATTTCTTCCTTAGAAAATTTCTAAACGATCCCTCACGAGCTTTTTTGATAAAAATTACTCTGCATTAATAGAAGTTGGTTTATAGTCCAGTCAACTAATTTAAGTGCTAATGAATGGACTTTGATGAAACTTTATGCAATGTGTTTGTAATGACGTTAATAAAAGAGCTGAAAAAAATATTAGAGTAAGATATGATCGGAAGGGGTAGAAACACCCCTTTTATCACGGGTTCCGTAACTTGTAGAATTAGATCAAAAACACATTTTTTGGCCCAAAATAAGATGTTTTTACTCTTGTGAATTTTTTCGAAAAATGCATATTTTTCGAGATATGGCCATTTGAAAATTCATAAAATGGGGGAGGGGAAATGAAAAAGTTGAAAAAAAATCGAAAAAAATTCAGGTGAATGTATCATCGAAATACAGAACTTTTTTATTTGCAACTTTTCTGTAAAGTGCGTTTTCAACGATTTTTTCCGGAAAAACATGAAAAACAACTACACAACTATTTTTAAAGCGCTACAATTTCAAAGAAAGGGGTGGATTTTCATGTTTTTCCGGAAAAACTCGGTGAAAACGCACTTTACAGAAAAGTTGCAAATGAAAAAAGTCTTGTATTCTGAATTTTTTCAGATCTTTTTTCAATTTTTACATTTCCCCTTCCCCACTTTTATGAATTTTCGAATGGCCCCATATCTTGAAAAATATGCATTTTTCGAAAAAATTCACAGGAATAAAAACATCTTATTTTGGGCCAAAAAATGTGTTTTTTCATTTTGTTACAGGGCCTGGACCCACTTATAAAAGGAGGCCCCAAAGGCTGCTAAACCTCGAACGCAGGGTAGGGTAGTCACCCTGTGCCCTGAACAAAATTTTAATATTTTACGTGCAGTACCCCCTCTGCAATACGCTAGTGAGGAGGGAGTCTCACACGGCCGACTAGTCAGGTCCTTGGGGGTGACTTCGATAATTGGGGTGGTGTAGGTGGTCAGATATAAAAGACAACGTCGTTCTAATTAAACATTTAATAACATATCAGGGTACGTAGTACAAAATATTTCACAATTAGGTATCACCGATAACTCAGTACGCAGTACAAGTATCACAATATACCCTAATAAGTGAACTAATAAGTGGGGCCCACACGCTTAACCTAATATACACAAAATATCTTACAAAATAATAAATCCTTGATAAATGTACAAAAGGTCATATGCCAGAAGCGTGACAAAGAAAACTACAAGTGACCCAAGGTACGGTAAAACATAAAATTACTTAAAATTATTGACATCTATTTGTAAAATAAGGCAAAACTATTCAGTTAGTGAAGTAACGATACACAAAATATACCAAATATAACTGAAATGTAAAATGTTACTGAGATTTACGTTACGAGCAAAATATTACCAATATTCCTTGAAAATTTATTTTACTGTCCCGTGGACGTTGAGTTGATGTACCGGATCCCTCGTTAAGAGAATATGATTCCGCTTACCTTTGGTAGTGTCTGAATACCTTTTCCCGTCCTACCAGGGTAGCGTAATTCAGGTGATATCAGCCGCAGGTGGTAGACCATCTACGTGGAGTCTAAGGTAACGTGCCGAGATCCCCAGTACCATACATACACAAGATGTCAGTCAATAATCCACCATCTAGACACCACAATCTGGACTAGAAGTTGAAACCAGAGTCAGGCTGGAAGTCCCTCGTAAAGTGTAGAATGTGACAAAGCTCAAGTAGAATACGAGTAACAGATCCAAGTAAAATCATAAGGTATCAATCCAAATAGCCATAAACTAACGAATAGATCCCAATACTTGTAATATACTCAACAAGGAAACAACTAACAAACGAACAACAAACAACCAACAAACAAACAAACAAACGAACAGCTCTGAGATGTGATGTGGGCTGAAAGAGGTCCTTTGCCGTCAAAATGGCACTCCAAAATCTTGCATTCAGACGACGCCACGTGCTTTGAAAATTGACTTTATCCGGAAATCCGTAGCTGCATTTTCCCCAAAACGATACTCACAACCAAATGAAAATACAACTAATCTTGTCGTGATGAATACTAAATCCCATAAATGGAGCAAAACTACAATATTGCTAAAACTCGTATTCAGACGACTCAATCTTCTAGCAGCAAAAGGAAAAATTACCAAGAAAATGTCCTCTATCAAAATGTCAAGTCCTTGTCTTCCGTCTCGGTACGTTCAGAATTTCCACTCCACGGCGTACCCCATAACTAGAATAGATTTTCCTAACTTCGTTTATATCCACAAATATTATCATAATATACTCTGAAAGCCGTCCCCTCATAAATCTACCCACCAAAAGAAGGTTTAATCAACAATACTAGCCATTGTAGAAGCTTTAAAAGGGCGTTTTTGCAATGCACTCTCTTAATGAATATCTGAAAGCACTCACCCGTACTTCCTGTAACAAAACGCATTCAATGGCCAACATGAACCAGATAGTGCTATTATGCAACCAGTTATACTCTATTAATATCTATTGGCGAGAGACGGTATCAATAGGCTCAAATGCACAATAAAATTTGGGAAAATAACAAAAATTAGTACATACATTTCTGGCCATTATTAAATGTGAAAATAGACCTTAACAATTTTTGACCTAATTTTACAAGTTACGGAACCCGTGATAAAAAGGGTGTTTCTACCCCTTCCGATCATTTCTTACTCCAATCTTTTTTTCAGCTCTTTTATTAACGTCATTACAAACACATTGCACAAGGTTTCATCAAAATCCATTCATTAGCACTCAAATTAGAGGTGAAACCCCCAGTTGACTGGATAAACCAACTTCTATTAATGCAGAGTAATTTTTATCAAAAAAGCTCGTGAGGGATCGTTTAGAAATTTTCTAAGGAAGAAATTTAAAAAAAAATTATTTGTATCGGTCAACTTTTATAGGCTCTAGGCCTTTTTGGGACTACCAACTACGAAAAGCCCCAATGTGCGTCGGCGCCATCCGGATAATTGAAATTTATTATCTAATATCGATTTTATTTTTTTTATTGTTCGATATTTGCCCAATCAGCTGTTTTATAATTGAAATGTTATACGATTATTTTGTTTTATTGCTATTTTATTAGTGCTTCTAAAATGCTAACTGATTATATTAGGGCCGGTTTTATAGGTACAGTTTAAACCAAAGTTTAACTAGAAGATTCTGTTGTCCGAAATAAAAGCAAATAGCGTATTTAGCAAAGTGTATATTAAGCACATTCATCAAACGGGAAATTAACAAGAACCTTTTAACAAGAACTCAAAGAGACGCATCTCACAGCAGTCTTTTTACTACAAAAATCGTTCGATAACTATCGATAATAACTGCAATAACAACTATCAATACCACAGAATCTTTATTCAAATTTATTAATAATTTCCTATTTGATGAATGTGCTTAATATACACTTTGCTAAATACGCTATTTACCTATAAAACCGGCCCTTAGAGTTGCATAAAACACTATCTGATTGCCTGCAATTGAACTGTTTTATAAATTTATCATTAAAAACTCTTTGCAGCAAAATTATAAAATATCTTATAAAGCAGTTGAGAAATTATTTTAGAAATGTTTCCATGATTAAGCTATAAAACATTTCAGCTTATAAAACTAAATAATTTTATAGTGCTTTTTTAGTAATGTTCGGTAGTATTTTCAGCACCGTTATAAATATATACTAAAACTATTTTATAATTGTTTCATATTATCTTATAAAACAGTTATATTAAAGCACTATTTGAGACAGTTTTGCTATTGAAAGTAAATTGTTGTTTCAGAGTCTGCTACATAATTATTATATATCGTTGCAATCTACTGCAATATGGCAACGGCAATAAAGTAGTTACAAAATAAAATTTTATTAAAGAGTTTCTTGATCGGAGACACAAATTTTACATATAAAAAAGTTTTAGCCAATTTGGCCGAATATTTTTTTCACTCCTTTTATTTTTAGGTCGAATTTCCGGCGCCTTCGCCAAAATTTCTCAAACTTTATTTTTTTCTATGCTATTTTTATTAAAACAAAAAATCTTTTTAGTGCAAAATATTCTAAAGGACTATCTAAGTATCACAAAATAAAACGTACGAAAAAAATCATGAATTCGGAAATTCTTTAACTTAACCGCTTGTACATTTTTTGAGCTGTATCTCGGAAACCAGACCTGGGATCGAGTTGGGCCCATGAGAACTCTTAATCATAAAGTTGAAATCTACAAAAATTACCAATTTTAGTAGCTTAAACTGATTTAATAAGAAACCCCTAAACTATTTAATAATTCGTTAATAATTCAAAAGTTACTAATATTGATAAATAGAAAATTTAAAACGTATTAAACTAATAGTGTACCAGAACTCAGCATGTAATTAAAAGGTGAGCACATTTATTAAAAAAGTGAAAGTTTTCCCAATTTTAGTAGCTTGAACTTGAACCTATGATGAAGAAACTCAAAAGTTATTTTTAATGTCTAATTACTAATTTTAAGCTGCAAATGTAAATAATATTTATAGACATTCTTATAACCTGTCAACAAACAATATAGGCCAGTGGAATTAGCAAATATGCATATTGTAATTCGTTTCAGGATGCCACGTGGATTAAACGATAGTTTTATTGATTACGAACCCTGAATTTGGTCCACTTTTTGACCGCCGGAACATTGTTTATTTAACGATTTATTGTTGAAAAATTCCAAAAAATCGACTTTTTTAAAGATAACTCAAAGACCTTTGATTATAGGTTTTTCAATTTGTAGATACTGTTAGAACTTTGAAAAACGGTTAATTTGAGAGGTGTTTCATTTAAAACGCTTGAAAATTTGTTTAAATAATTGCAAAAAACCACGAAAATGTTCGCAGTTTGCAAATATTTTTCATTCTTTAACAAAAGCACTTTAGTGCTTGAAACTTCGACAAAATATGTCTTTTATCACCTCAAAGTTACCTCTAAAATTTCATCAAAAAATTTTAATGAGTTTAAGAGATATTCAATTTGTTTATTAAAAACATGAATAATGTAAAATGCAAATTCACCCAGTTCCCGTTGTCGTAGAGGGTTGATCTGGACATCATTTTTTTTGTTGAGACTTAAACTTTATGTTTTCATTAATGGTATATCAAATTTGCATTATTTTCAACTTGTCTACGACAACGGGAACTGGGTGAGTTTGCATTTTACATTATTTATGTTTAATAAACAAATTGAATATCTCTTAAACTAATTAAAATTTTTTGACGAAATTTTAGGGATAACTTTGGGGTAATAAAGGACATATTTCTTCAAAGTTTCAAGCACTAAATTTTCAAGCGTTTCAAACCAAATCATCTCTCAAATTAACTGTTTTCCAAATTTCTAACAGTATCTACAAATTGAAAAACCTATCGTCAAAGGTCTTTGAGTTATCTTTAAAAAAGTCGATTTTTTTTTAATTTTTCAACAATAAATCGTTAAATAAACAATGTTCCGGCGGTCAAAAAGTGGACCAAATCCAGGGTCATGTTCGTAATCAATAAAACTATCGTTTAATCCACGTGGCATCCTGAAACGAATTACAATAAATTTCAGTCTTTTTTTTACTGATTCTACTGGACTAATAATAATAGATACAAAAACAATTTTTTCAGATTTCTTCCCCGCTCATCAGTTTTAAAATTTGAATTTTTTTATCCATTATGTCCGGTATTAGCAAGATTCAAACATGGACACTTTAAACTATCGTTACTATCCATAGTTATCGATAGTTTTTGTAAAAATATCGATAACTATCGATAGTTCAGACTACGGATGTTATAAAATATTATTTTGGGTATTCAGCAGATAACTTTCAAAGAAATCATTCGTTCCTTTCATATATTATAGATCAATAATATATGAAAGGAACGAATGATTTCTTTGAAAGTTATCTGCTGAATACCCAAAATAATATTTTATAACAATGATGTAAGCAGAAATACAAGATATTTATTTTTTAAAAAAACGGATGTTATAGTTACAATATAACTCAAATACCGATTATTATGCCAAAAAGGATACAAAAACGGCAGATTTAGCGAGTAATGACCGAGAAATTAATGAAATTATTCTTTTTAACATAACAAAGTATTTGAATGTTTGGCGGTTTTGGGGGTGGTTTGGGGGGTTACACTGAGAAAAAAATGTTGGCACTCACAAAGACTATCCTTTGGTACAAAAACTATAAGTTTGAGAAGTGACAACATTATTTTTTGAAAATCACCAGTTTTAGCCAGTTTCAGGCCAAAAGTCCAATTTTTTGCCAAAAAATCTGGAAAATGGTCAAGCAGAAAATGTTGGCATATGGTTTTGCAGCAATGAGCATTGACAACTAAAATTGTCCGCCTGGTCAGAAATGGTTATACTACGTTCCAATTTTGGACATAATTGATGTCGCCAGTGCTTGCCCGGAGAAAAAATGTTGGCATATATCGACTGTTGATCGCCAAGAGGTTGAAGTTAGGAATCTCTTCAACTAACACCAAGCCCCAAAGGGTTATACTCTGTTCCACAATTGAATATTTTCGGTGGCAACTAGCGCCAAAACTGTCAGGGGGGGGAGGTCGGACTCACATAAAATAAAATACTCGGAAAAATATTTGCTAAAACATAACAGCTCGCATAACAGCAATGCCAACAGATTATATTCCAGGCCCCATATATGTATAGCTATCTCCTACACTGTTTGGCATGATATTGACCCAAGAGAAGCAAAAAAGTTTTATAAAATTTTGCTTTACTCCAACACTTAGATTAATTATTTTCTAAAAAAAAAAAACATATTTTCAGGCCAGGCAGTATTCGGGTATAATAATATTGTGTAGGTCAGTATTTCAGTAGAGTTCAATGTCATCTTGCGACCTGCATCTCCCTTTTTATTATGTTTATTGTATTAATAATGAGGCATAAAAAACTTAAAAAAAAACGCCGGTGTCTGTTTCATAAAAGTAATCCTCCACTGTCGGCATCTGCGGTTCAAAGAAAACGTTCACACTTCGTTGTTTAGCTGTAGAAGGCCGCCGCTTCTGATCGTACAGTGTTGACAATGTGTTCGATTTATCTAGTATTAAAGTAAAAATAATAAAACGGTGCAATGCATGAGTTGATGAATTAAGTGTTTATTGAAATTAAATTAATTTCAATAAACACGCTATTAATTTTTTAATCCCATCGTTAAAATATATTTTGGCAGACCGTAAATTACTGAGATCAGTAGTATTTTTTCAATAAAGACACAAGGAGCTCTAACTAATTTTTAATTAAAAAGTAAGTTTGAGTTAGAAACAAAATTTATAAGGATTTTTTACTTCTTTTGGACCAACATGTCATCCTGTAAAATATTTGTACGTATATACCGGACACCCTGTATAAGTAAAAATGTATACCTAAAACTTATGAAACAACGTGTTATTTTTTCCTTTAAAAAAGTCGGTTTTGCTATTTCTAGCTGAAAAGCAACATATTTTTGGCTACAAACGTTACAGTTAGTTACACAATGGGTTACAATTCTATGAATTGAGAAATTGAGAAACCTTGGAATCAATTGTGTATGGGATTGTTTTTTTACAGATGTAACACCACATTTTTTATTTGACTTCTTTATTGATTATAGCTAGAGGATATTTATTTTTTGTTTCATCTTACATTTACAGACGTCCCATTGTAAACAGGGTGATAACGAAAGGAATAATGGAATACGAATGTCTTCCGAGAGTAGTGTTAAATAATACCATAAATATATTATGAAAATTGTAATTGTAAACATTTCTGTGATAGTTTTCGACATCTTTAATAAAATGTTATTAATGTTAAATTAAATATTAACACTAGTTTAGAGGTCACAAGAAAAATATAATAACTGTAATTTATGACATAACACAGATAACAGAAAGTAAGACAAGTTTATACCAAAAATTTCCCACTTCAATTTATACATACCGGATGATAACGAGGCAATGTACCTCTTAATTTATCTGTTCTTGAATTTGAAAATTTCGTTTTTAGAGCCCATAAGTTAATGGACTATTTTTAGATTAACAGAACTAAAACATAACTTTCGGTTGAACCGGATGTTACACCATCTTTTTTTTCTTAAATATAACTAGTACACATCTTTTTTTGAAGGTTTTTAAAAACTACAAAATTCTTATTGCAACAGTTATTTTCTGATTTAAAAAATTCCAAAAGACAACTGAAATACGAACAATTACACACCCCGCTAGGTATATGTACAGCGTGTCCTCCGATTGAGTTCGCTGTAGGTGAAATTGACAAAAAAATTTCGAATTTTTTTTTCATATTTGGAGGTTCACCCCTGCTTATCTGTATATTGAGTTTATTTAAAACGTCTTTTAAATCGGGATTTCCTATCTTTAGTGGAAACTTAGTAGATCATACCTATCTATATATAATAAAAAAGAAAAATCATAATGTGGTATATCATAAACGTATAAGTATTATACTAAAACTATTTTTAAACCATTGGAACGTATATTTTACGTATATTATACGTGCTAATGTTTTCTGGGTTAACACAAATTTAAACATTAAATAATGATCTAAAGGTACATTAAATCATTATATGATTACAGTGCTGCTACTTATAAGTTGTCATCAACGTCGCGTTTGTCAAGGCAAGTACAAGTTTACATTCTTACTACCTTTACACCGTTCTCTGCGTTTCATCCGCAACGACGCTCCATATTTTCACATGTGATTTTCTCGAAAACTACTTATCCTAGAAAAAGGTTTCAAATATAGAAGTTCTCTCCGTCTCTTAGCTTTATTTCTTTTCTATACAACGTGATTTACCATGATATGCGGAAAATAAAATGGTGTATTAATCTTCAATGTGGGAAAGCCCCTGCAAAATTTTAGAGGTAATTTAGTATAATTAAAAATGGTTACAACTTACAAAAATACACTACTTACTGTTATTGTCTAGGTCAGTAATAGGGCGAACTTACTTGTGAAAGAACATATTGATGATGTTTATATTTTTTTAATTGGCATAAAAAGTGACGCTGGCGGGTGCTTTCGGCCGAATAGGGATTGCAATTTACCGGAAGTTTTAATAACCGGTAAAACGGTAAATAAAAATGTAAATAACCGGTTAACCGGTATTTACCGGTAATTTTTAGAATAAATGATTAGGATGGCGAAAATGGCAATTGTCTTTTTCCATGTACAAAATTATCTAAATTTAACAAAAAACATTTTTATATACGTATATTTAATATAATGAACAAACAAAAGGTTTTTTATCAAAAGGAAAAAATATAAATGAAATAAATTTAAATAAATACTTATTCGGTAAATAACAAAAATATCAACTTAAATAACAAAAATTATAAACATAAACTCAAATAGGGCATTTACTGATTTGTAAATATTGAACAACTCTCGAAGAATAGAATTTTTCTTCTCATAGCAAAATCTGACAGAAAATGAAGTACTCATTTTTCGAAGAAACTTTTTTTTCAAAAAAATTAAATATATCAAAAAATAATGCAGATATCGATCTGAAATTTTTATCAGATGTTCCCTTCTATACAGGACATACTTTAGTAAAGTTTCAAACATTGTTCTAAAATATTGCTGAAATTAAATTTTTTTTCAAAATTTCGGTTTTTTTGAATTTACTCCTGACCTAATAAAGCTATATTAATGTTCGGGGTTCATTTTATCGTTTTTTTTTTTAACAAATATGACTTTCCCATTTGAACTTTCCTCTCAGATTATTAGCTTTCTATTTAAACGCGAAAAACCGACTTCAACTTTACGACCCCCCACCCCTCTTATCAGGTATGACATCAGATGGCAAACTATAAGGGCTTATTTTGGATGTCCAACCCATCAACTTAAAACAATAAAATCGTGGTTATGTATTTTCGCCACATTTTAATACTATTCGTGATAATTCGATTGGACTAAATTTAAAAATACAATATTTTTTAAAAATAGCCTGTTAAAGGGTTAGTTTTTCAAAGCTATATCTGTTAGTCGTCTGATATTTGTGTATAGAATACCATTAACTGAAGATGTCCTTCCTCAATCGATAATAGTGGGTCGATAAGTTAATAAAAATTGGTAATAACATGCTTCTAAATGTATTCCATGGATATTTGCAGCAGTGAAATATTCAATTTCCTGTCGCAAGATATTGTCAATGTCTCTCTTGTATTTCTTGGGTCATGGTGTTTGGATTTTACTTTTTATAATATTATTTATTTATTTATTGTTAAAAGTGCTCAGTGTTGGGACAGTCACTCTGTATTTAGTGAATACTAGTCACTAACATAAATAGAAACGTTGAATACGTAACATATCGTTAAGTTCAGAATTTACCGAAATAACCGGTAAAAAATTAAAATAACCGGTAATTATCGACATGTGTTTTTTGTCCTGATAACCGGTTAACCGGTTAATCGGTTAACCGGTATTGCAATCCCTACGGCCGAACAATGAAGTTGGTGTTTTTGTGTTATTGACGAGTTTAAGTAAATATCTCTTATATCTACTTGTTGTGTACAGCTCACTAGCATAGAGTCAATATATTTTCGATTTATTTCGCTATCACTTCCACATCCATGGAAGTATAAGTATAGTAACGACAAAAAAATTTTTAGAAATTTTTATTGTTCAAATAGGCTTAGAATGCCATGAAACGTCGAGATTTTAAGTTTGAGCGAAAAAATAATTTCTGTCTGTCTGTCTGTCGGTCTGTTTGTCTGTAACTTTTCTTGTGCGCACGTTTACTCTGGAACCGTTTGAGGTATTGACTTGAAATTTGGTATATATGTATACCAAATACCAAGTATGTATACCAAGTACTTTAACGAGATCTAGAACTAGATTATATTTTCATCTTATTCCGTCGAAGGGTTGGGGGGTAAATTGGGGCAAATTCGGGATAAATAGGTAAATCAAGCAGGTAAGAGTCCATAAAATTGGTATTTAGTACATACAAGAGAAGCTAAGGTCTCAACAAAAATTTTGGCATTAGCCACCCCCATTACCACCCCCACTCCATTATTAAAGGGGATGAAAAAAAATTGTGATTTAGTGTGTGTTCCAGAAACCTCAAAATATTTTTTTACTTCACCCACTACCACCCCCTATCACCACCCCCACCTCACTACCGATGTGGGGTATTGTTTTATGGGTTTTTGGGGTAGAGGATTACAAATATTATATTATATATTTCACATACAAAATTTTTTCGTTGTGAGTGACTTGGATAAAGAATCTGGATGTGGAAGTAGTGATTCCTTGGGCAGCGGTTCTTTTGTAGTATGATTTGATTAAAACCAAAAGTCACTTATACCTTCACCAGCTTTGCTGTCAATAGTGTCAATCGATATGGTTGTACCGCATTACGTCAGATTGGTTAAAGTCATTGCCGGCGCATTTCTACAAAAAAATAAGGTCATTTTTTCTTAACTTTTCATTTTTTTAACTCCTTTCGGTGGGAGGTTGTCCCCACCGATAATTTTCCGCATGTCATGGTAGATCACTTTGTATACTGGGTACCTATTTCGAAAGATGAAAAAGTTTTCCCTTGCTTGCTACAAATTCACATTTTACTGAGAGCTTTAGAAAAAAAAAATCATATTTTCTACACTTATTAAAATTTTTCCTTCATATTAACACATTTTGTTAACAAAATGTAGGGATAACAAGGTACAAATTTAAGACCAATTCATTGTTCTTTTGAGTTTTAGTGAGTTAAAAGAAAAAGTCATTGATTCATTTTGTGTATATGTCGTACCTATATTAACAGTTAGATCAGAACCTTATCACCTTATTTTGCCTTTTTTAGGGGATAAAAGAGGTGATAGACAAAAACTGATGCGATATATTTTTCTTCTATATCGGTTTCAGCATGTCAAAAAACCTAGATTAAAATGGTTCTGATCCTTTTTTTAATTTTGTTGACCTGTGTAATTATTTATGTCAATTAAACTACCTATTCAAGGAACCATTATGAAATTAATAGGGTTTTATTCTTACAGTATATAGACCTCAAGGTAGACGAGGCGATTAAAAAACATTCAAGTGGATCCGTTAGGAATTGCGACTTGAAGAGTATCTATCCGTACGTACAGACCAACTGACGGGGACGTATCGCAATTTTCACAGTAATTTTACAATTTAATAAAAGTTCAAATCGATCTAAAACTGGTACCATTCTTTAAAACAGAATCTTCCCCTTTCAAAAAGTTATAATTGGTTATAATTAAAATCGATTCATTGCTATAAAGAAAACCACATCAATATCGGTTGAAACATTAAACAGTTAAGTCAGAATAATTACCTAACGCTTTATTGATGATGCACAGCTTTCTCGATATCTACCGAGATAAAACTTTGTTAAAACCGCTGCCCAAGGAATCACTACTTCCACATCCAGATTCTCTATCCAAGTCACTCACAACGAAAAAACTTTGTATGTGAAAATAATTGTTTATGGAACTTTAATAATATAATATTTGAAATCCGCTACCCCAAAAACCCATAAAACGATACCCCACATCGGTAGTGGGGTGGGGGTGGTGATAGGGGGTGGTAGTGGGGGGTGGATGAAGTAAAAAAATATTTTGAGGTTTCTGGTTCCTGTACATGCACTAAATCACATCTGCTTGATTTACCCATTTACCCCAAATTTACCCCAATTTACCCCCCAACCCTTCGATGGAACAAGATGAAAATATAATCTAGTTCTAGATCTCGTTAAAGTATATATGTGTACCAAATTTCAAGTCAATATCTTAAACGGTTCCAGAGTGCGCACAAAAAAAAGTTACAGACAGGCAGACCGACAGACAGACAGAAATTTTTTTTTCGCTCAAACTTAAAATCTCGACGTTTCATGACATTTTAAGCCCATTTGGACAATAAAAAATTTTAAAAATTTTTTAGTCGTTACTATGCTTCCACTGGACTTGGAAGTAAAACTGTCTTAACAAGCTACCGGCGCATTCGCCAAATTTTCGAATATGCTGGCAACAATAATGAACTCTTTATTGATAAGGTCAGGGCCGGTTTTCTGACTAGGCCTCATAGGCCCGGGCCTAGGGGCGCCACTTTGCGGGAGGCGCCCTTGTCTTTCATCTTAGTGGTTAGTACCCATAAACTGATAGCAAGCATAGAGATTATAATACAAAACATTTAACTTGTTGTATTCCGGGAGGGGGCATAAAATTGACCTGGGCCTAGGGGCAATTTATATCTAAAACCGGCACTGGATAAGGTGCAGCTCCTTGAAGATCTACCGAGATAAAACTTTGCTAAAAACGTTCTCGACAATATACTCTTTCAAATAAGGAAAACTGCATTCCACTCCAAAATCTTATGTAAATTGGATTTCAGCGAAATTGTCTGGATTTTTGATATGTTGTGGCCCTTGTCATCCTGAACAAAAGTCCTCATGGACAGAATGCTCCATATTGAGTATTTCGGCTCGTAGAGGCCACTATACCTCGCCCACATATACAACCCCAGATAGTTGATTCGCTCAAGTGTTTTTTTTTTGTAAGCATTAGAATTAAATCTTCGGCACTTTTCAAAACTTTTTTATATTTCTCTTACAACTTCTAATTGGTTAATTCTTAAAGTAACCTAAGCTGAAAGTAAACAATTCCCATCGGGACTCATACGTAGCGGTTTATAGATATAATAGATTATAATAGATATAGATATAATAGGCTTTAATAGGTATGGATGTATGTGAATATGTACGTATGTATGTGTATACTGTATACAGTGTGTCCCAGGATAGATGTAACAAGAGGTGTAATGGACCAAAAATTTTGGAATGGTATTTGGGAATTGAGTCCTGCTTGTTGTAAAACTAAAGTATACCAAAAATGACTTGATTTGGTGTTCTACAGGGTGTTTTATAAGCAAAGTTGTAAAAATCACCACTAATAAAGTACCTTTATTTTTCAAAATATGAAAAAATTCCACTAAGAAAAGTTATTTAGAATACAATTTTATATCTCTATACCAAATTTCAAGAATATAAAATTATTTTTTTGAAGCTTCCCATTTTTTGCGAATTAAGAGTAGAATTCATATTTAAAGTTGTGTTGGAGCAAATGTTAATCATCCACTGCTTTTTTCATAGCCTACTTTTAGCTTCTACATAACTTTAAATATTAATTCACAAAATAGTATATTAAAGTATAAGTGGATATTAAGGTCTTTAAAACACGCGCGATTTTTCGAGCACGACGGCGCAGCCGGAGTGCTTGAAATAGAGCAAGTGTTTTAAAGACCAGTTATCCACGAATACCTTACGCTATTTTTTTTTATTGGTACACTTTGAAATCATAAATACTGGTATTATTACTACAAAAAATGGAAATAAGAATTAAGAATGTAAAATGGTTGAATTCGTGATGTGACATCAGGATACCTGTCAGTGTCATGAAAATGAGAAAACAAAAATTAATTTGCAATCTGTCACATAGGATTAATTATTGTCACTACAGTTGTCACTGATTGTATATTGCTTTAAAATGAGTTCTAACATTGATTACTTAAATAGAAAAGCAGAATCGCGGTTAATAACGCAAAAATCGGAAGACGCTTATAAAAAAGAATACGACAAGTTCATCAAAAGGATGGAAGAGCAAAAGGTAACAGATACAGATGAACGAGTTGTACTTGCTTACCTTTGATGTTGCCATGGTAACTTTAAAACACGCGCGTTTTTAAAACTTGGATTTAAACACTCTGAGGCGTACTTTAAATAAGCAAAATAGGGTACCAATAAAAACAAATAATTTCTATGCATTTCACACATATCAAATATTTTATTTATTATGACATGTGAGTGAAATTTTATTCCTATATTTCATTGTGCTTTTCAGTAGTTCTTGGCTTTGAAATAAAACAAATGTATGTTTGTTTGTGATGTAGTATGCTCTAGGTAGGAGATGATTGAAAGATTTCCTCGTAAGGGTGGATTTCTGATAATATATTGGCATGATCAGACTTAGATCTTCAATATATGGAAAGAATGGTTATTTTTTTGTTTTTCATATTGAATGTTAGACATAGTATGTCTATAAAGAAATTGACAAGTTTGTTCGTAAGAGGACTACTCGTTGATATTCTAGCTTGGTCAGATTTAGATCAATAATATATGAAAGGAACGAATGATTTCTTTGAAAGTTATCTGCTGAATATCCAAAATAATATTTTATAACAATGATGTAAGCAGAAATACAAGATATTTATTTTTAAAAACTATCTTTTTTCTTGTACATTTTCTTGCTTTTACTTCCACATCCAGTGGAAGTATAGTAACGACAGAAAAAATTTTAAGTAAAAATTTTTATTGTTCAAATAGGCTTAAAATGTCATGAAACGTCGAGATTTTAAGTTTGAGCGAAAAAAAAATTTCTGTCTGTCGGTCTGTCTGTCTGTAACTTTTTTGTGCGCACGTTTACTCTGGAACCGTTTAAGATATTGACTTGAAATTTGGTACACGTATGTACTTCAACGAGATCTGGAACTAGATTATATTTTCATGTTGTACCGACGAAGGGTTGGGGGGTAAATTGGGGTAAATGTGTTTTAAATGGGTAAATCAAGCAGGTAAGAGTCCATAAAATTGGTATTTAGTATACACAAGAGAAGCTAAGGTCTTAAAAAAATTTTTGGCATTAGCCACCCCCATTACCACCCCCACCCCCTTATTAAGGGGATGAAAAAAAATGTGATTTAGCGTATGTACAAGAACCAGAAACCTCAAAATATTTCTTTACTTCATCCACATCCACTACCCACTACCACCCCCGTATCACCACCCCCACCCCACTACCGATGTGGTGTATCGTTTCATAGGTTTTTGGGGTAGAGGATTTCAAATATTATATTATTAAAGTTCCATAAACAATTATTTCCACATACAAAGTTTTTTCGTTGTGAGTGACTTGGATAGGGAATGTGGATGTGGAAGTAGTGATTCCTTGGGCAGCGGTTTTTATGTGGGTGCCGCTTCACCTCACTATAATTTAATTTGACACCATACCTACTCTATGAAATATGTATTTATATAGATAAAATTAAAGGTATAGGTTGATTAGGTTTAAGACTATTCTGAATGAATGTTATAATTCCTGTAAATCGCAACTTGTTCCGTGTTTCCTTAATTAATATAGAAATAAGTATTACATAAGTACCCTACTTTTTAATTTAATTAGGCATACAATTGAGTAGGTACTTATTGCTATTAGTTTAAGTCCACTATAAATAAAAGCATTATTTCGGAAATGCATTAATTTACATCAATATTAGGTATTTAGAATGAGATTAAACCATTCCGTAAAATTCAGTGAGGGTACTAAAATGTTTATAAACTTTAAAGTTTGTAGAACATTCTCGTATAAAATTTTGCACTTAAAATGTTATTTATGTGTGTATGTGTGTGAATCGACATGCCACAGAAAGTACATAAATATTCCTGGTTTCAGTTGGCTATAAACACTGCACTTGGAAAGAAAAATAAAAAATACGCAAAAAAGCATTCTTAAATAACAGCTTGCTTATCTTATCTTTTACCTACTTATTTTCATAGAAGTTTGTATTCCCATCTTATTATTTTACTGATGTAAATAGTTATGTTTAAGAATATCATTATTTAGTAAAACGAAAACTATTTTTTATATAATGGTTTGATCTATTTTGCAAGGATTTTTACACCACAACTTAAAATTCCTATGCAACAGATAATCTTCAACGGTAATTTTAACAATTAAACGTACGTAACTAGGTAGTACATTGCACACATTTGGATATATTTTCCACAAATTATCCAACATCCAACCGTTTCGATTTTCATGATTGTATATAATTTATACACGTGCATTTTGAAAAACAATGCTTATTTGTCGTAACCAACCATAAACATAGCATTGTATTGTTAACTATGGTAGGTACAAATTCTGACGTCAACTCGTCATTTAGCAACAATATAAATGTTACATATAGACTTAATTTGTGTTACGTATGACTTTAATGAATAAATTGTGTATATTATCTTTGTAACTGTGTTCACCTACCTTAATCCACATCTCCAATTTTGTATAAAAAATAACACACACCAAACACTGCCACAAATTCGCACAAAAGAACTAATCACCACTCGACTCAAAGTGTGCTTATTAAATGTCAAATGTTCGTTCACGTGTTTCGTTTGTTTTGATTTCCGCGTGTTTATCGAGTGCACTTCACCGGCAACCTACATACACCGGCGTTCCCACATCACTGAATTTAAGACCGCGAAGTCGCAAGTTTATACAGCGTCTACTCGGCGTGCGCCTGATAACATCGTTCTTCCTCTACCGACTCCATGGTGAAGATGTTTTTTTCCGGATGATTGACACAAGGCACAAGGATGGACTTCAGATATGGCACTAAATGAATTACGAATTGTTTTACTTTGTAAATTAATCGTTTTGTCAGCAATCACGGATACTGAAAAAATTGTCACAGACCTTACTTAACGTCTGAATACTGCACTTGACGCGTGTTTCACAAACCTAGTCGGCATTATCTGCAGCTGATTAAAACAATTCTAACCCTTTCTCATTTTGATACATTTTCAAACATTCTATAAGTAAGCACATACACACACACACACACACACGTGTATTTAACGTGTGCCTAACGTAATTTGGTTAATACTTGTTGATTTTTACACGTGTAAAATAATTGGTTGATAACCACACGTTTTTTAAATTCTGATTAAGGTTAAATTAACGTGAAACGTTGAAATTACAGTTGAAACTGGTGACACTTGAGCGTTGATTTAACGTTGTATATTTGTATAATGTATATTTGTGTAATATATGAATATCACCGGATCCTCCGCCATTTTCTAGAAAACCGCGTATGCAAATATGTTACACAGACACACACAAAAAAGTGAACAGTGATCTGTTTCTGGGACTTCATTGTACTCCAGTCACATTAGAATCCGTCTGCTAAAAAAATCCAAGTGAGCTGAAATTTTACATACAACTTTATTTTCACTTTACAAATAATGTCTCAAAAGTCCCCATCGATATCGCGCTTACGTATTCAGTTATTCAAGGTCAAAGAAAACAGTTTTTCGCAAATATCCTGCTTCCTATGGGTCGTATGACTTTTTTCGGCTAGTACAAAAATGCAGATTAGGAAATTCTCTACAAAAAATGTCATATACATATTTTACGAATAACCAACCATTTTCACGATTTTCACGCTATACGTTAGAGAAATAATGAGCAGCGGTGTATCTATACCCAAGCAGCATTCAAAGTGATGGGAACTGGCATCTGAGGCATCGGAACTTTAATACAGTAGGAATGACATAACTGTTACTAAATTTGCGGCTTTAAAAGTAATATTCACTTTGTGGTATGCATTTGTAGTAACAATTACGTAGATTCTACCAAATTCGGGCATTGTATAGTTATAACACTTTCAAGTAACTGCCGCAGAATCTGCAACGTCGCAGATACTACTCTGCATTACTTTGAAGCATCCTCAACTGCGAAGTGAAAATTGGTAGTAATGCCGACCGCACAGCGTTACCAAAGGACCACTTCAAAGTAACGATAACTTCAAGTGTTCAATTTTAAGTCCCTGATACGTTGTTGGTAAATTTTCTGGAACTTCAATGTTGTCTAACTTATTAGTGACATCTTGAGTAAAAAAGAGGTTATTTCTACGAACATAGGGGCTTTGAAGTTATTTTTACTACTCCCCACTAATTGAAAATGACTACAAAGTTATATATACCTTAAAAACCTACCATAAAGTGATATCAATTTTTAAGACAATTTATATCATTATTGGCATTGATTAAAATGGCGGCATCTGAAATGCTCAGTAAAAGCAAAATAAAGTTTATCGGCACTCATCCATGTTTTTTTTATAGAAAACTGAAGAAACAGTTAAACAGTAGGAGAAATAGTGATTCTTCAGAATATGATGCAAACATGAAAGATTATTTCGCCACAGCAAAACCATCATCTTTGGTAACAAGTGCAAAAGTGTTCCCATCAACACAAGGAGAAGAGTAATCGAAAACTATAACAGTTGTAGTGATTAATGATACTGTGTAGTGCTCGAAAATTACAACTTGTCTTTAACACACAGATTGACCCATAGTTCAGTTAGTGATCCACTGAGCATATTAAATGAATTTGCCGATTAAAAACTCCAAATTTAATAAATATTGTGTCGATGGGGAACGGACAATGTCGATATAAGACATTGTTTATGTACAATAAATTGAATTCAATGAAATTAAATGTAAACTGATCACTAAAATATGAAAACTCTTATGTATTATTACACACCTTACGTTAATAAATATATTTATCCAACACTTTCATATAAAGTGATGTTTATTGATGAGATTTTGAAGGTATAAAGTGACCCATAAGTCACTATTGAGATAAAGTAGTAAGCTAAAGTGAGGTAAAGTGATTTAGTCACTAAAGAGTAATTTTAATATAAAATAATGTAAAAAGGAATTTATTTGTCTCCATTATATGGAAAATTAACAAAACAAGGAACCCATGCACTAACACTTATTTATTTATATTTATGTTAACATTTATTGTCATCATATTCGATTTTTCACAAAGAAAACTGCTCTTCTGTACACAATTACTTCCACATCCAGTGGAAGTATAGTAACGACAAAAAAATTTTTAAAAATTTTTATTGTTCAAATAGGCTTAGAATATCACGAAACGTCGAGATTTTAAGTTTGAACGAAAAAAAAATGTCTGTCTGTCGGTCTGTCTGTCTGTAACTTTTTTGTGCGCACGTTTACTCTGGAACCGTTTGAGATATTGACTTGAAATTTGGCACACATATGTAACGAGATCTAGAACTAGATTATATTTTCATCTTGTTCCGTCGAAGGGTTGGGGGGTAAATTGGGGTAAATTTGGGGAAAATAGGTAAATCAAGCAGGTAAGAGTCCATAAAATTGGTATTTAGTATATACAAGAGAAGCTAAGGTCCCAAAAAAAGTTTTGGCATTAGCCACCCCCATTACCACCCCCACCCCACCATTATTAAAGGGGATGAAAAAAAATTGTGATTTAGTGTGTGTACAAGAACCAGAAACCTCAAAATATTTTTTTACTTCATCCACCCCCACTACCACCCCCACTACCACCCCCACTACCACCCCCCATCACCACCCCCACCCCGCTACCGATGTGGGGTATCGTTTTAGAGGATTTCAAATATTATATTATTAAAGTTCCATAAACAATTATTTCCACATACAAATTTTTTTCGTTGTGAGTGACTTGGATAAAAAATTTGGATGTGGAAGTAGTGATTCCTTGGGCAGCGGTTTTTTTTCTCTATACTAGTAACGACGTCTGTATCACCTAACTCGTTGTGCTGCTCTCCCTGAATTTTTTTAACAAAAACAATCTTGTTGAGACTGAATCTTCCAAATAACCCTCCGCCACGGTGGATGATTTCCACACATCGTTACGTTTAAGGGTGGTAATGTCACCCCCAGTATTGGCCAAGAGTTGATGAGGAACGGCGCATGCTATGGCCAGTATACAAATCTGCATCTGGCAATTGCAAATAATCAGCTACAATTCTTGGAATTTTTGAGAGCTTATTTAATCCAACGCATTGGACAGTGCACTTTCCCTTTTGAAAATTTACGAAAAATCTTTTGTGAGACACATTTTGCTGTCTTAAAGACACATATTTCCTAATCGAATCAAGTGGGTTTACCGAAAATCCTTCATTTAAAACTGTGAAACTTCTTGATTTATTCGTCTTGGTATCTGGTATGGATATTTATATATATATATATATATATATATATATATATATATATATATATATATATATATATATATATATATATATATAGATATTATTCTTTATCTCTTATATCTTCGACGCTTTAAGAAGGTCAGTTCACCGCAACGGCAGGCACCGCAAACTCCCAATATCAATGCAACCTAAAAAACCCAAACATTTAAATAGGTATATAAAAGCAAGAACATCATAATAAAACACCTACCTCTGACATAAGATGCTCACCGTCAGGGGCATCCATCAAATATTGTTCGATATGTGCTCTTTCCAAATAATATCAGATAATAAAAAGTACTTGTAAAAGTATAATAATTGTTATTTTTAATCCACACATTCCCATCAGACACAGTGACAGTGACAACTGGTGACACTTGAGCGTTGATTTAACGTTGTATATTTGTATAATGTATATTTGTGTAATATATGAATATCACCGGATCCTCCGCCATTTTCTAGAAAACCGCGTATGCAAATATGTTACACAGACACACACAAAAAAGTGAACAGTGATCTGTTTCTGGGACTTCATTGTACTCCAGTCACATTAGAATCCGTCTGCTAAAAAAATACAAGTGAGCTGAAATTTTACATACAACTTTATTTTCACTTTACAAATAATGTCTCAAAAGTCCCCATCGATATCGCGCTTACGTATTCAGTTATTCAAGGTCAAAGAAAACAGTTTTTCGCAAATATCCTGCTTCCTATGGGTCGTATGACTTTTTTCGGCTAGTACAAAAATGCAGATTAGGAAATTCTCTACAAAAAATGTCATATACATATTTTACGAATAACCAACCATTTTCACGATTTTCACGCTATACGTTAGAGAAATAATGAGCAGCGGTGTATCTATACCCAAGCAGCATTCAAAGTGATGGGAACTGGCATCTGAGGCATCGGAACTTTAATACAGTAGGAATGACATAACTGTTACTAAATTTGCGGCTTTAAAAGTAATATTCACTTTGTGGTATGCATTTGTAGTAACAATTACGTAGATTCTACCAAATTCGGGCATTGTATAGTTATAACACTTTCAAGTAACTGCCGCAGAATCTGCAACGTCGCAGATACTACTCTGCATTACTTTGAAGCATCCTCAACTGCGAAGTGAAAATTGGTAGTAATGCCGACCGCACAGCGTTACCAAAGGACCACTTCAAAGTAACGATAACTTCAAGTGTTCAATTTTAAGTCCCTGATACGTTGTTGGTAAATTTTCTGGAACTTCAATGTTGTCTAACTTATTAGTGACATCTTGAGTAAAAAAGAGGTTATTTCTACGAACATAGGGGCTTTGAAGTTATTTTTACTACTCCCCACTAATTGAAAATGACTACAAAGTTATATATACCTTAAAAACCTACCATAAAGTGATATCAATTTTTAAGACAATTTATATCATTATTGGCATTGATTAAAATGGCGGCATCTGAAATGCTCAGTAAAAGCAAAATAAAGTTTATCGGCACTCATCCATGTTTTTTTTATAGAAAACTGAAGAAACAGTTAAACAGTAGGAGAAATAGTGATTCTTCAGAATATGATGCAAACATGAAAGATTATTTCGCCACAGCAAAACCATCATCTTTGGTAACAAGTGCAAAAGTGTTCCCATCAACACAAGGAGAAGAGTAATCGAAAACTATAACAGTTGTAGTGATTAATGATACTGTGTAGTGCTCGAAAATTACAACTTGTCTTTAACACACAGATTGACCCATAGTTCAGTTAGTGATCCACTGAGCATATTAAATGAATTTGCCGATTAAAAACTCCAAATTTAATAAATATTGTGTCGATGGGGAACGGACAATGTCGATATAAGACATTGTTTATGTACAATAAATTGAATTCAATGAAATTAAATGTAAACTGATCACTAAAATATGAAAACTCTTATGTATTATTACACACCTTACGTTAATAAATATATTTATCCAACACTTTCATATAAAGTGATGTTTATTGATGAGATTTTGAAGGTATAAAGTGACCCATAAGTCACTATTGAGATAAAGTAGTAAGCTAAAGTGAGGTAAAGTGATTTAGTCACTAAAGAGTAATTTTAATATAAAATAATGTAAAAAGGAATTTATTTGTCTCCATTATATGGAAAATTAACAAAACAAGGAACCCATGCACTAACACTTATTTATTTATATTTATGTTAACATTTATTGTCATCATATTCGATTTTTCACAAAGAAAACTGCTCTTCTGTACACAATTACTTCCACATCCAGTGGAAGTATAGTAACGACAAAAAAATTTTTAAAAATTTTTATTGTTCAAATAGGCTTAGAATATCACGAAACGTCGAGATTTTAAGTTTGAACGAAAAAAAAATGTCTGTCTGTCGGTCTGTCTGTCTGTAACTTTTTTGTGCGCACGTTTACTCTGGAACCGTTTGAGATATTGACTTGAAATTTGGCACACATATGTAACGAGATCTAGAACTAGATTATATTTTCATCTTGTTCCGTCGAAGGGTTGGGGGGTAAATTGGGGTAAATTTGGGGAAAATAGGTAAATCAAGCAGGTAAGAGTCCATAAAATTGGTATTTAGTATATACAAGAGAAGCTAAGGTCCCAAAAAAAGTTTTGGCATTAGCCACCCCCATTACCACCCCCACCCCACCATTATTAAAGGGGATGAAAAAAAATTGTGATTTAGTGTGTGTACAAGAACCAGAAACCTCAAAATATTTTTTTACTTCATCCACCCCCACTACCACCCCCACTACCACCCCCACTACCACCCCCCATCACCACCCCCACCCCGCTACCGATGTGGGGTATCGTTTTAGAGGATTTCAAATATTATATTATTAAAGTTCCATAAACAATTATTTCCACATACAAATTTTTTTCGTTGTGAGTGACTTGGATAAAAAATTTGGATGTGGAAGTAGTGATTCCTTGGGCAGCGGTTTTTTTTCTCTATACTAGTAACGACGTCTGTATCACCTAACTCGTTGTGCTGCTCTCCCTGAATTTTTTTAACAAAAACAATCTTGTTGAGACTGAATCTTCCAAATAACCCTCCGCCACGGTGGATGATTTCCACACATCGTTACGTTTAAGGGTGGTAATGTCACCCCCAGTATTGGCCAAGAGTTGATGAGGAACGGCGCATGCTATGGCCAGTATACAAATCTGCATCTGGCAATTGCAAATAATCAGCTACAATTCTTGGAATTTTTGAGAGCTTATTTAATCCAACGCATTGGACAGTGCACTTTCCCTTTTGAAAATTTACGAAAAATCTTTTGTGAGACACATTTTGCTGTCTTAAAGACACATATTTCCTAATCGAATCAAGTGGGTTTACCGAAAATCCTTCATTTAAAACTGTGAAACTTCTTGATTTATTCGTCTTGGTATCTGGTATGGATATTTATATATATATATATATAGATATTATTCTTTATCTCTTATATCTTCGACGCTTTAAGAAGGTCAGTTCACCGCAACGGCAGGCACCGCAAACTCCCAATATCAATGCAACCTAAAAAACCCAAACATTTAAATAGGTATATAAAAGCAAGAACATCATAATAAAACACCTACCTCTGACATAAGATGCTCACCGTCAGGGGCATCCATCAAATATTGTTCGATATGTGCTCTTTCCAAATAATATCAGATAATAAAAAGTACTTGTAAAAGTATAATAATTGTTATTTTTAATCCACACATTCCCATCAGACACAGTGACAGTGACAACTGGTGACACTTGAGCGTTGATTTAACGTTGTATATTTGTATAATGTATATTTGTGTAATATATGAATATCACCGGATCCTCCGCCATTTTCTAGAAAACCGCGTATGCAAATATGTTACACAGACACACACAAAAAAGTGAACAGTGATCTGTTTCTGGGACTTCATTGTACTCCAGTCACATTAGAATCCGTCTGCTAAAAAAATCCAAGTGAGCTGAAATTTTACATACAACTTTATTTTCACTTTACAAATAATGTCTCAAAAGTCCCCATCGATATCGCGCTTACGTATTCAGTTATTCAAGGTCAAAGAAAACAGTTTTTCGCAAATATCCTGCTTCCTATGGGTCGTATGACTTTTTTCGGCTAGTACAAAAATGCAGATTAGGAAATTCTCTACAAAAAATGTCATATACATATTTTACGAATAACCAACCATTTTCACGATTTTCACGCTATACGTTAGAGAAATAATGAGCAGCGGTGTATCTATACCCAAGCAGCATTCAAAGTGATGGGAACTGGCATCTGAGGCATCGGAACTTTAATACAGTAGGAATGACATAACTGTTACTAAATTTGCGGCTTTAAAAGTAATATTCACTTTGTGGTATGCATTTGTAGTAACAATTACGTAGATTCTACCAAATTCGGGCATTGTATAGTTATAACACTTTCAAGTAACTGCCGCAGAATCTGCAACGTCGCAGATACTACTCTGCATTACTTTGAAGCATCCTCAACTGCGAAGTGAAAATTGGTAGTAATGCCGACCGCACAGCGTTACCAAAGGACCACTTCAAAGTAACGATAACTTCAAGTGTTCAATTTTAAGTCCCTGATACGTTGTTGGTAAATTTTCTGGAACTTCAATGTTGTCTAACTTATTAGTGACATCTTGAGTAAAAAAGAGGTTATTTCTACGAACATAGGGGCTTTGAAGTTATTTTTACTACTCCCCACTAATTGAAAATGACTACAAAGTTATATATACCTTAAAAACCTACCATAAAGTGATATCAATTTTTAAGACAATTTATATCATTATTGGCATTGATTAAAATGGCGGCATCTGAAATGCTCAGTAAAAGCAAAATAAAGTTTATCGGCACTCATCCATGTTTTTTTTATAGAAAACTGAAGAAACAGTTAAACAGTAGGAGAAATAGTGATTCTTCAGAATATGATGCAAACATGAAAGATTATTTCGCCACAGCAAAACCATCATCTTTGGTAACAAGTGCAAAAGTGTTCCCATCAACACAAGGAGAAGAGTAATCGAAAACTATAACAGTTGTAGTGATTAATGATACTGTGTAGTGCTCGAAAATTACAACTTGTCTTTAACACACAGATTGACCCATAGTTCAGTTAGTGATCCACTGAGCATATTAAATGAATTTGCCGATTAAAAACTCCAAATTTAATAAATATTGTGTCGATGGGGAACGGACAATGTCGATATAAGACATTGTTTATGTACAATAAATTGAATTCAATGAAATTAAATGTAAACTGATCACTAAAATATGAAAACTCTTATGTATTATTACACACCTTACGTTAATAAATATATTTATCCAACACTTTCATATAAAGTGATGTTTATTGATGAGATTTTGAAGGTATAAAGTGACCCATAAGTCACTATTGAGATAAAGTAGTAAGCTAAAGTGAGGTAAAGTGATTTAGTCACTAAAGAGTAATTTTAATATAAAATAATGTAAAAAGGAATTTATTTGTCTCCATTATATGGAAAATTAACAAAACAAGGAACCCATGCACTAACACTTATTTATTTATATTTATGTTAACATTTATTGTCATCATATTCGATTTTTCACAAAGAAAACTGCTCTTCTGTACACAATTACTTCCACATCCAGTGGAAGTATAGTAACGACAAAAAAATTTTTAAAAATTTTTATTGTTCAAATAGGCTTAGAATATCACGAAACGTCGAGATTTTAAGTTTGAACGAAAAAAAAATGTCTGTCTGTCGGTCTGTCTGTCTGTAACTTTTTTGTGCGCACGTTTACTCTGGAACCGTTTGAGATATTGACTTGAAAT
The DNA here is from genome assembly GCA_936432065.2 of Rutpela maculata. Classification (NCBI taxonomy): domain Eukaryota; kingdom Metazoa; phylum Arthropoda; class Insecta; order Coleoptera; family Cerambycidae; genus Rutpela; species Rutpela maculata. The sequence continues at coordinate 54,499,615 of OW386290.2, read as the reverse complement.
TTGGCACACATATGTAACGAGATCTAGAACTAGATTATATTTTCATCTTGTTCCGTCGAAGGGTTGGGGGGTAAATTGGGGTAAATTTGGGGAAAATAGGTAAATCAAGCAGGTAAGAGTCCATAAAATTGGTATTTAGTATATACAAGAGAAGCTAAGGTCCCAAAAAAAGTTTTGGCATTAGCCACCCCCATTACCACCCCCACCCCACCATTATTAAAGGGGATGAAAAAAAATTGTGATTTAGTGTATGTACAAGAACCAGAAACCTCAAAATATTTTTTTACTTCATCCACCCCCACTACCACCCCCACTACCACCCCCCATCACCACCCCCACCCCGCTACCGATGTGGGGTATCGTTTTAGAGGATTTCAAATATTATATTATTAAAGTTCCATAAACAATTATTTCCACATACAAATTTTTTTCGTTGTGAGTGACTTGGATAAAAAATTTGGATGTGGAAGTAGTGATTCCTTGGGCAGCGGTTTTTTTTCTCTATACTAGTAACGACGTCTGTATCACCTAACTCGTTGTGCTGCTCTCCCTGAATTTTTTTAACAAAAACAATCTTGTTGAGACTGAATCTTCCAAATAACCCTCCGCCACGGTGGATGATTTCCACACATCGTTACGTTTAAGGGTGGTAATGTCACCCCCAGTATTGGCCAAGAGTTGATGAGGAACGGCGCATGCTATGGCCAGTATACAAATCTGCATCTGGCAATTGCAAATAATCAGCTACAATTCTTGGAATTTTTGAGAGCTTATTTAATCCAACGCATTGGACAGTGCACTTTCCCTTTTGAAAATTTACGAAAAATCTTTTGTGAGACACATTTTGCTGTCTTAAAGACACATATTTCCTAATCGAATCAAGTGGGTTTACCGAAAATCCTTCATTTAAAACTGTGAAACTTCTTGATTTATTCGTCTTGGTATCTGGTATGGATATTATATATATATATATATATATATATATATATATATATATATATATATATATATATATATATATATATATATATATATATATAGAGAGAGATATGCATGGTCATATACAGGCCCGTTTCATACAGTGAGCGGTTGTAGTGCAGCCCGGGGTCGGGCTCATCAGCGTACCCCTGTGTATATCATCACTAAATGGCCACAAATCACGTTAGCTTCCTTCCTACAAAATTTTGGGGTGGGCTTCAAAAAGTCATATTTTCATGTTCCGAGATACACTTTTAGTTCAGCACTACTGAGTCAGGCGGCGCTGTTCCTGTATATCCAAGACTCTTCTACAGCTGATATCTATCGCACGTTATATAGCCCGATATTTGGCATCGTTGCAATGGCTCGATAAGGTTCGATTCTTATTTCCTCTTAAATACTTTCTTCATGAAGTCACAATCGATGAATGAAAGCTCTTTATTTGAATCAATTTTTTAACCTCACAAGTATTGTATCATATTCGAACAATTTTTCTAAATTCAAAAATTCATATGCCTACTAAGAATTGTGAAATACATGGTACAGTGTTATGAAAGAAGAATAGTTGTTAGCATCTTAAACGTCTTAAAATGTGTTTTGAAGTGTAATACAGAAATTCAAATAAATGTCCCTAAATTAGGATTGTTTTTTTGCATTCAGTATTTAATAATACTATACTTAATTATTATAATTTTGGTACTAAAATTTTCATGGAGAAATATCGGTCATTAAACAATAATTATTATTATGCAGAATGATGTTTTACATATCATAAGGATAGATAGGCATTGTCCATAATCACTATAAGCTGGTACTACTTCCACATCCACATAGTGGAGTGAACGTATAATAAAGGTAAAAAAAATGTTTTTTTAAACAGGCTTAGAATGCCACGAAAGGTCGATATATTAAGTTCGAGCAAAAAAAATCTCTCTGTAATTTTTTTTGTGCGCACGATTACTCTGGAACCGTTTATGATGTTAACTCAAAATTTGGGACACCTGTGTATTATAACGAGATCTGGAAATAGATTATGTTTTGATCTTATTCCGTTGAAGTTTGGGATGAGGGGACAAATAGGCAAAGCAAGCAAGTGAGAGTTTATAAAATTGGGATTTAGTGTATGTACGAGAAGCCAAGTACCTACTCAAATTTTTTTTGACATCAGCCACTTCCACTATCACCCCCATTACCACCCCTACCTCATTATTAAAGGACGAAAAAAAATAAAATTTTTATTTTGTGTGTGTATAAGTACCAAAGGCCTAAATTTTTTTTTGCATCAGCTATACTCCCCACTACCATCCCCACTGTCGATATGGCATATTGTTTTATGGGCTTTTGTGGTAGACGATTGCAAATATTATATTATTAAAGTTCTATGATCAGTTATTTCCACATAATGGACTGCAAATACAGTATCAACCTTTTTTTCTTTGTAAGAGACTTGGATGTTGAAATAGTGATTCTTTACGCAGCGGTTTTTTAAGTCAGGTTCCTAACTGCATGACGTGATCTGTCTTGGTTCCCTGTTAAGCCTACATGGTCTCTAAAAAAGCACAATTTTGATGGGCTAACATGAATCGTTTTATTCTATTTGGACGTGCAAAAGAGAACAACGTCATAACTGCGGAATACTTATTACTTACACATCCACATAGTGGATTTGAAGTATAGTAATCGTAAAAAAAAAAAAATTCTCAAATTATTGAAGGTGATTATGGAAGGGAATAAAAAGATAAAATTATGATTTAGTGTGTATAAAGGAACAAAAGGCCTGAATACTTTTTTGGCACTCGCCACCACCTCTACCACATTATTAAAGGGAATAAAAAAATAAAATTATGATTTATGTGTACAAGAGCCTCTAAATTTTTTGCCAACAGCTTCCCCCTCTACTACCTCCACTACCATGTTGCACATCGTTTTATGGGTTTTTGGATAGACCATTTCAAATATTATATTATCAAAGTTCTATGAACAATTATTTTTACACAGTGGATTGCAAATATAGTATCGACATTTTTTTGCTATAAAAGGCTTGGGCAGGAAAATCTAGATGTGGAAGTAGTGATTTTTTAGGCAGCGGTTTTTTTTATTAATGAACACATATATTTTTATAATGGTTATTTGAATTTATATTTGTAGTCGGTCTCCCTGCATGGTGCATCTGACGTCATGCACCTACCTTGATTGCATTGGATTCTGAATGACGTCTAGAAAAATGTGCAAAAGTTTCAAACCCGCACATAAACAAGTTATAAACTAATGAAAATTGAAAAAAATAACGAGTTCCGTTTTTTGCAAATAACTCGAAAACTATTAGAAACTTTAAAGAAAGAAAGATTCTTAAAGAGGAAGAAATTCCCAATAAAAAAGTCCCGACTCCCTAAACTCTACATCTATTATTAACGAGATTATTAATAATTTTAATTTAATGTTGAAAATAGAGCTCCGCGCAGCGAACGCTAAGGCGTTACGATGCTCTGAAACCGTCCGGAACAAGTAAAAATATTTTTTGTTATTAAATATTAATTTTAAAATTCATAAAAATTATGTTATTATTTAAACACTTAAAGGAACAATATCCCGTTGGAAAAAATTTTTTTTTATTAATTTTAATTACTCTTACTGTTTTTATATTCAAAAATACTATAAGATTACATAAACTTAAAATTTTTATTGCTATTTGTTTAAACAAATTTTATAAACAATTAGATAAATTACGTGTTTTTGAAAAATATTTTTCTGCTTTTTCATTTGTTATAGAATATTATGATTAAAAAAAATTCTTAAAAATTGTTTTTAATTGTTTATAATCACTTTTGTCTTTTTTCATTATTTAAACATGTTATTAAGAAAAAATTTTATTCCTAAATTTATTATTTGCAATTATCCAAAAGGTGGAAAAAAGCATTTTTTTTTGTTGTGAATTTATTTGTTTATTTAATAAACAATTTGTTATTAACAATCGCCGAATGTGTTTATATTTATTTTAGATAGAAAGAAATATCAAAAACAACCGTATACATAAACATGAAAATTCTTTTGTGAATAATAATTTAAAAATCGAGAAAAGTATGCCGTGGAAATGGACAAAAACTAGATTCAAAACATTAATTTTGTCTATATAACCAAAGCGTTCTGTTCGAAATGTCCATTTTATTTAACACGTGTTAGAATCAAAACATAGCCTACTGCTATTCTTGTTTTATTATATGTAGGCAAATAATACACCTACATATTTAGATAAAAAAGGTATATTTTAATCACAGTTAGAAAACACTAACGAAAATATTAGTGGGAAAAGAGCAGAGCGTTTGCCCTAAACAACTTTATGACAGCATCAAAAAAGGTGATTAAGGAATTCTTTCTTCCGCGATTTTATTATTTTAGTTTGTAACAAGTGCAATAAGAAGTCCTGAACTAAATCTAAGCATTGAATAAAAATAAACAAAAAAACTTTCTGATAATTTGTTAACTAGCAAGAAAATAAAAACCATTAAAAATTACTGTCTCTGTATAATTTAAGAAATATAGTGTAATAATGCATAAATCTGTAACGAAAGTGAGTGGAACTATATCTTTTATTGCTTTATTTTTCGAGTTGTTTATAAAATATTGAAGTTAAAAATATCACGTGTCTATTCAAAAAATAAAGAAAAAAATTTGTACCATCTACAAATAATTCTTTTCGTAAAGTATACGTCATTACCTCTAGGACTGCAGTTTTCGCCATGTATTTGTACGGAATTGAAAATTATTTTTTCTGTACTAAAGCATTTCTTATAAACAATGACTTTCATTTTATTTTAAATTTCCAACTGCTCAGTTAATTTGTTGTAATGTATTCTAATGTTTTGATTATTTAATTTTAACAAATTCTAAAATAATTCTTTATACTTCATTTATACATTTTATTTTCGTCATAGTAATTTAGGACTAATAATTTTTTAGTTAGATTTATGGCTAAATACTGTAATATAACTCTATCTTGCTTTAAACAGGCGTTGTGTAGCTTTTGTATACCATTGGCAACAGTTCTTTTGGCATTTGAGACGCTTTAATTGTTTTATTGCTCTGTGCAAGAAAGTAACTGTCGCCAGATTTAAGTTGAATGTAGGTAGAAGAATGTAAGAAAAAAGGTGCACAAAAGAGTTTACACACAAAAGGAAGAGGTCAGCCTTAACTAGCTTCCCCATATACATTAAGAAAACATATTATGACTGTACGCAGTATTACATTAGATTGAGAAATCTATTAAACAAAATTTTTATATAATAATAAACAATTATATAAAATAAAATATAAATATTATATTACCTTTAATAACGATAATTTAACTATCAAATGTACCGTTTTTTATTATAACCATTATACGAGAGAATTTTATGCTCTACCGAAAAGTTACGTATATTGTTTTGCCCTATCATGCATAATTTTCAAAATATTGACGAAAAAGCATATTTTGTTGCAATTATTGTTAGCAACTTTTGAACCCGAAAAGAAAGGAAAGAAAAGAATATCACACAAATTCCTTTTTAAGAGTATGACCTGCGAAGACTAATTAATGTCGGGCACAAGTATTTTATATGCTTGCACTAATAGTACAGTAACTAGAGGTTTTAACTTCGGAATAATGTCATATTGAACGGATTTAGTTCATTTTTAGAGGTATAATAGTAAATGCTTTACAGAAAAGCTTCTAGACATAGAAACAAACTTTAAGAAGAAAAGGTTCTATGCAAATTTTCACATAAATTGATAGTTTTTAAGTTATAACGACTTCAAAATTGCGATTTTAGCTTAAAAAAAAGGTATTTCCAAACGGCTTTCGTCAAGTATCTCGAAAAGTATTACTTTTTCGAAAACATGTTACAGACCAATTACAGAAAGTACAAACTGGGAAATAATTATATTTTTTGTTTATTGATGTAGGATTAATAATTTCGGAGATATTTAAGTTTATATTTGGTATCCAAATTTCGAAATTACCTTTAAAGTTTAAAATGCATTTTTTTCTAAAGCAAGTGCTTTAAATGCTACATCCTAACGAAAAACTGTATTTGAGATAATTTCTTTACATTCCTGGCTTAACAAAATGGCGTCCTTTTTATATAAAAAAATATAATACGCTCATTTTTACATCATAACTTCTTTATTTCTTATGCTATAGGAACGAGTAAAAAATAATTTGAAAGCGCAATTAATTGTCTTTAATTTAATTTCTTAGTATGCGTGACGTAGGTGTCTCAATTTCTGAGATATTTAACATTTAAACTGCATTTTACGACTTGTAAACGTTCGGATGCCATTTGTAAACTTTCATATCTCCGAAACTATTAAATCTATGTAAATAAATAAACAAGCTAAATTCATCAGTTTATGAGCTTTATTTTTTCAATAAAACTAATATTTATTGAGATACCTATTTGGAAAAGGAAAACAAAATATCGTTTTATCGAAAATACCTTTATAGTTTAAACTGTATTTTTTTCTAAAGCAAGTGCTGTATACAAACCAAATCATCATCTACGTCATGCTATATATTAATGAGAAACAGTGTAGTCCAATTAAATAAGTCGGCAAATCAGAATTTTGAGCTAAATACTTGAATTTTTGATATAACTTACTTTGATGTATTAGAACACGATTAAAGAAAGAAATTTTTTTCTGAACCCCCGGGAAGGGGTGAAAAAAATACAATAAAGTGTTTTTTCAAAATTACTCAAAATGTGTAAAGGCTAGTAAAAAAAATTTCAAACAAAAATTGTAAAGCATGAAATTTTATATAAAAATGATCTCTAGACTTTTTTTGGTATTACTAAAATTAACGGAGTTGGGCTGGTTAGAAATTAAGGGATGATATGTACAACTTTAAAAAATCATAGCGTGCTGAAAAGGTAATAAATTAAAAAAAAAAATTTCTATTTACTCAGAAAAATATAAACGTTCGTTTCAGAGAAATGGATTTTTTTTTAAATTGTTAATAAAAAAGTTATAAAAATTTTAATTTTTTTATTTTCAATTAAAACTACTTTGAACGGTGAAACGAATTTTTTTTTATACCATTCTGTTCATTATTTAATATATTGAACATTTGCTTTTAAAAATTTTTTTTACCCTTCATTTTCAAGAAGGTATGAATTTATTTACTTGCTTAGTTTTTTTCCAAACGTAAGACACTGCTCTTGTGACGTCATGATAACTGAAAAGAAATAAAGAATGCATACGACAAAGATAAAATTGTTTCGTAGCTGCTGCGTTGCCTACAAGACGCGCATGCGTCACATCTATAGGGCATCTGCACGTGACGTCACAGCTAACCTCAAAAATATGTGTTTCTTAAGATTTAAGAGTATTACGCAGCTATTATTAAAATTTCTGCCTGGTTCCCGTATTTTCAACTAAAATCTAGTTCAGTGTAATGTTTATGAAGTTCTAAACACTTTGTCCTAATAAAATAGGTCTCTTTTTGTAGGTTGGAAATCTAACCTGTAATTAGCAGTCTATTTCTATTAATCAAGAATATTGAAAAATTATTTACGTGAATTTTTAAATATTTGCTTGGAGCCAATACCGGCTCCAAGCTAAAAATGCGTACACAAACATTAGAAATGAGAATAAACTTGAAAAACTTAAAATTTAAGGTTATGTTAGGTACATGATGCACATGCAGACTAGTTTACAAGTTCAAGGCCGTGTCAGTGCTTCATAAAGCTCGTAAAAATATTAGTGAGGGCTCATTGAATTCGGAATGACGTCTAGAAAAAGTGTAAAAGTTTCACACCCGCACATAAACAGTTGCGAAAGTCATAAACAAATGAAGATTGAAAATATAACGAGTTTCGTCTTTTGCAAATAACTCGAAAACTATTAATATTTAAGAAAATTGAAAGAACGATTCTTAAAGAGGAGTGAATCAGCGCTCTGCGCGGCGAACACTAAGCCGTTACGATGCTCTGAAATCGGCCGTAATAAGTAAAAATATTTTTTTATATTATTAAATATTAATTTAAAATTTTTTAAAAATTATGTTATTATTTAGAAACTTAACGGAACAATGTCACGTTGAAAAAAAATTGTTTCACCGATTTTTCATAAAATGAGCCTATTGTTAATTAACAAATTTTTTAGAGTTTACGTTTATATTTCAAGTCGGATAATTGTTAAACAAAAGCCACTAAAATTATTTCGCTTTGTGGAGCACTTATGTCAACTATACTTTATGGGATTACGACATTGCGATGTTTTTAATTTTTAATCACAATATTTTTAGGCTATTGTCTATGTCCAAAAAAAGGGGGTTGAAAGGAACTAAAACGTTAAAGGGTTTTTATTGTTTCTTATGTTCAATTGACCCCAAAATATGAGAAAACCGTTGAGTGCTACCATTTAAAGGGGTGCGTTTGTGAGATCGAATGAAAAAGGTCCACTTTTCACATTTTTGAGTTTTACTGGAAAACTATGCATTTTTCCTATAAACACGTCAATAGAAAAGTTGTAGAGAACTAAATTTCCAATCGAAATGGTACCTTCAGAAGTCAATTTTTTTTTACAAAAATACGCCCAGAAAACAAAACAAAAAGAAACGGAAAAATGCATTTTTTTTTAAATTTAAGCCTGTAACTTTTTTTCGGGTACTTACATTTAGGCATAGATATCACAGCCCCACAAAAAAAAGTTCAAAGCACCACCCCCACGGGGTTGAGAGACGCCACCCCTATAAAAAAAACTATGGAAATGAAACAAATAAGCAACAGTATAGCTTTTTCGTTACATCTTGAATTACGGTAGTTTACATCCATTCTGGGGGTGTTACTTAATAACATTTATAGGACATGAGTTTCAAACCCTTAGTGTACAACGCGATTTTTGCCAATCATAGCATCCGTGAAAATGTAAATCCGGTTAGTTTCTCTCTGTTTTTCCAGCATCCTACAGATATAGCGGTAGTATCTCGAAACCCCGTGGGGGTGGTTTTCAAGCACATCGTCGAATATAGTTTGGTTTCTTCTCTCTTCCACACAACGCAGGTGTTTCGAATTTTTATAGAAGTCACTGTAACTTTTTATAGTTAAATCTTACAGGGTTTTCACATCCTCTGAGGGTTGACAGTGTAGGATGTTGATGGTACGTAAGTTTCTGGTTCTATTTTAGAGTACTACGCAATTTCAGCCAATTATAGCATCCATGAAAATAGAAATCCTGTTGGATTTTACGTTTTTTCTTGTTTTTCTCGTGTCCTTTGAACTTAAAGGTGGTTGTCCTCAACCCTATAGGGGCAGTTTATGAAGATTACGTTAGACCTGATGTAGTTTCTTAACACTTTAACAAAACTTAGATATTTCGAGATTTTTCAGCGGTCATTGTTGTTTTGGATCGATTTTTTTATATATGGGGGTTAGTTTTCGCCCCTCCCTGGGGGTGTGTTTCATATCTATTGTATGTACGCTGCTGTATAACCTTAATTTGTATAATTCGATTGATTAAGAAGTAACAACTATTCTGGTAGCTTAATCTTCCTTCTGGGGGTGTAAGATTTTTTTTAACCCCGGATTCGGATTCAGCGACCGAAAATACATAAGGATACATGGGTCTGGTTCGCTACTTTGAACTTTTATTTTTTTTTTTTGTGGGGCTGTGTATTCTGCATAAAAAAAAGCTGACGTTTTACCCGTTAATAATCATTTTAACGGTAAAACGCCAGTTTTTTTATGCAGCAATGTCTATGCCTAAATGTACCCGAAAAAAGTTACAGGCTAAAATTTAAAAAATTAAAAATTGCATTTTTTCGTTTTTTTTGTTTTGTTTTCTGGGCGTATTTTTGTAAAAAAAAAAAATTTGACTTCTGAAGGTGCCATTTCGATTGGAAATTTAATTCTCAACAACTTTTCTATTGACGTGTTTATAGGAAAAATGCATAGTTTTCGAGCAAAACTCAAAACAACAATAGGCTCATTTTATGAAAAATCGGTGAAACAATTTGTTTCCAACGGGATATTGTTCCTTTAAGCGTCTAAATAATACCATAATTTTTTAAAATTTTTAAATTAATATTTAATAACATAAAAAATATTTTGACTTATTACGGCCGGTTTCAGAGCATCATAACGGCTTAGTGTTCGCCGCGCAGAGCTCCATTTTCTACATTAATAGACGTAGAGTTTCGGGAGTTCTTACTTTTTTATTTCAAATTCATTCCTCTTTAAAAATGTTTCTTTAAATTTTCTTAAAAATTAATAGTTTTCGAGTTATTTGCAAAAACGAAACTCGTTATTTTTTCAATCTTCATTTGTTTATAACTTTTGCAATTGTTTATATGCGGGGTTTGAAACTTTTGCACATTTTTCTAGGTGTCATTCCGAATCCAATGAGCCCTCACTCATATTTTCACGAGCTATATTAAGCATTAACACGGCTTTGAACTTGTGAACTAGTTTATATATCCCAATGCAGCGGTGGTGTGTTTTGGTGAACAAATGCTCCTAAAAATTGTTAACAAATTTGTTTTTAATAATTCTTATTTTAACTTTTTATAAGATTAATTTAATATAGAATGGATCATACATTTTGTTTTAAGAATGAATTATTTTCTTCTAATTGTTATTATCCATCCATCCAAAAAATGGTTCAATTATTATTATTATATAATTTATCCAATTTTATTATTATTTAGATTAGGAATAGAATAATATCAATGATCTATTTTAATGGAAATGTATCGATCATGTTTTTTTAAATGTCATTTTGTTTTCATTCAAAATTGAAATTAATGATCCAAAAAAAAAATTTGTTGATTCATATATTTCTGTATACACAATTTTTAAAATATGTATACAATTATAATAATTTTTATAATAATTTCTTATGGTCTTAAAAAATAATAAATTAAAATAGTTGAAATTTTGTAATTTAAAAAAAAAGTAATGTAAATATTTGTAATTGTCAATTTTTTTGAAATTAAGAAGAAAAATTATTTCAGTTGTTAATGTGGAAAAAAAATAATTTTCATTATTGCAAATATTCATTTTTGCAAATAATTTTTACTTCTACATTACGAATTAGTTTATTAATTTAATCTAAAATGCATAAAAAAACCCATTTTTTGCAACCTTGGTTCAAATACGCGAATTTCGACTAATTTAAAACGATGTTTCAAACAATTATTTCCAATGCTCCAATAATTCGTCTGCAAAATTTTCTCGCAAAAAAAATTATATTGTGTACTTTATTTTTAATTTATATCAATAATGTCAAACAAATAATTCTAAATTTAGTAGAAATCAGCAAGTATTAACAGTAATAATAATTTCTTTCATTACAATTCAAAGATTAATTTAAAAAATATTTAGATCACGTAAACAAAATTCCACGTGTCTAATACCTATAACCAAAATGTACATAAAACGAAGCGTGTATAAGTATGTAGATTTCGCAAAACACTCTTATTATACTTGACCACAATTAAAAATTTTTTTAACAATTTGTAGGAGCATTTCTTCACCAAAACATTCACAACCGCTGCATTGAGATATCGGGCATCTGCATCATAACATAACCTTAAATTTTAAGTTTTTCAAGTTTATTCTCATTTTTAATGTTTGTATACGCATTTTTAGCTTGGAGCCGGTACTAGCTCTAAGCAAATATTTAAAAATTCGTGTAAATAATTTTTAAATATTGTTGATTAATATAAATAGACTGCTAATTACAGGTTAGATTTCCAACCTACAAAAAGAGTCCTATTTTATTGGGACAAAGTATTTAGAACTTCATAAACATTACCCTGAACTAGATTTTAGTTGAAAATACGGGAACCACGCAGAAATTTCAATAACAGTTGCGTAATACTCTTAAATCTTAAGAAACACATATTTTTGAGGTTAGTTGTGACGTAACGCGCGGATGCTGTTACTGCCGTCTTAAGGTGAAAAGCCGCATCTAGATATTTGTCATAAATGAGATCCTACTAATATATGAGCACCCAAGAGTTCTGCAGTTAAAAATATTATTAAAAAATTATAAAGTACAAAAACATAAGTGGATAAAAAGCAGCTACATGATTTCCTTAATTAATATTTACTAGTTGGGAAAAAAACAAACGCCTTTGTTACTTTCCTCGCCAACGTACAATTTGCAGATGGGCTATTCTCCTTGTGACTTATGACGGCAGTATAGATGTGACGTATACGCGTCTTGTAGGCAACGTAGCAGCTACGAAACCATTTTATCTTTGTCGTACGCATTCTTTATTTCTTTTTAGTTATCGTGACGTCACAAGAGCAGTGTCTTACGTTTGGAAAAAAATTAATAAATTCATACCTGCTCGAAAATGATGGGTAAAAAAAAATTTCAAAAGCAAATGTTCAATATATTAAATGATGAACAGAATGATGTAAAAAAAATTCGTTTCACCCTTCAAAGTGGTTTTAATTGAAAATAAAAAAATTTAAATTTTTATAACTTTTTTATTAACAGTTTAAAAAAAAAATCCATTTCTCTGAAACAAATGTTTATATTTTTCTGAGTAAATAGAAGAAAAAAATTTTTAAATTCATTAACTTTTCAGCACGCTATGATTTTTTAAAGTTGTACATATCATCCCTTAATTTCTAACCAGCCTAACTCTGTTAATTTTAGTAATACCAAAAAAAGTCTAGAGATCATTTTTATATAGAATTTCATGCTTTACAATTTTTGTTTGAAACTTTTTTACTAGCTTTTACACATTTTGAGTAATTTTGAAAAAACACTTTATTTTTTTTGAACCCCCTTCCCGGGGGTTCAGAAAAAAATTTCTTTCATTACTCGTGTTCTAATACATCAAAGTAACTTATATCAAAAATTCAAGTATTTACCTCAAAATTTTGATTTGTCGACTTATTTAATTGGACTATGTGTTTGAAATTCCTTTTTTTAATTACTGGCTAATTACAGTAACAAAATGGCGACGTTGTTTGAAAAAAAATGTGTAGACGCACATTGCTTCGGTCATAACTTCTTTGTTTTTTATGCTATAGAGACAAATAAAAAAAACTGTTTTAAAGCTTAATTAATAACCTATTATTCTACCTACTAGCATCCTTGACGTATGTGTCACAGTTTCTGAGATATTTAACTCTCACTCTAAATAATTATCTTATAAATACTTGGATGCCAAATGTAAACTTAAATATCTCCGAAATTATTAATCCTACATCAATAAACAATAAATATAATTAATTCCCAGTTTGTACTTTATGTAATTGGTCTGTAACATTTTTTCGATAAAGTAATACTTTTCGAGATACCTGACGAAAACCGTTTGGAAACCTTTTTTTTTTAAGCTAAAATCGCAATTTTGAAGTTGTTATAACTTAAAAACTATCAATTTGTGTGAAAAATTGCATAGAACCTTTTCTTCTTAAAATTTGATTCTACTTCAGCTCCAATAAATATATATATATATATATATTTTTTAAGTGCCACCCCCTTAGAAGGGGTGGCATCTACCCCCTATAAATTAGCAAGCCCCCGCACAATATAGAAACTTTTCTGTGAAGCTTATACTTCCAAAATGAACGAAATCCATTCAATATGACATTATTCCGAAATTTTGCATATTTTTACCTCTAGGTACTGTACTATAATAATAATTATTATTTTTATTAGTGCAAGCATATAACATATAATCAATAAAAGAAAATATTAAATTTTTGCTTGCCATACTTAAAAGGGAAATTTGTGCTTTATAGTACGTTGGGTACATGGCTATATAAGCCAAAAATATGCACTTTTTGATTGGTATGTGCCACTTTCTGTGGTCATAGTTGATGCCAAAAGGTAACTTTCCAGATAGGGAGCCACTTTAAAATCCGTGCAACACCAAAATGGCGACCATTAAAGATGGCTTCCATTAGCCACAATGAATGTTTTTTTATCTCAGCTCCTAATGGTTCGATTTCTATTTTCTTTTTTTTTTTTTTTGTTTGAAAGCTCTTGTAAAGAAGACACTTTTTTGCCCCTATACGTTTATCTGTACACTTTAAGGGTTCTGCGCAATTTAAAAAAATATATATTTTTTAATTTTTAAAGATATTTCTTTGCACAGTGGGACAAACTGAATCTGAAAACTTATTTCATATAATGCAACTTTCAATTGATGTTAACTTGGGACAGCTGGTACGTAGTAAAGGTCATTGTAATAACTTTTTCAAAATTAAGCCTATAAGTATTATAGTGACAGTGAAATAAAATTAAATAAAAACTTATAAATACTTCAAAGAGAACTTCATGCTTTGTTATTATTTGATGGCAATCATTTTTTGCTCATATTTGACCCATATACTCGGAAACACAAAGGTCACTTTCTGTCTCAAAATAAGTACATTTTCAAAAGAAAAATTGCATCAAGGGATTCTTTTACTATTATACCTGATGTTACTGTACTATTAAAACAATTCGTTTCATATATCTATGTTAGGTAAATAAACGTAATTTAATTTCTACCCCTTTGCATCTTTTTATTTTACTGTTAATAAGGCAATACTTTAAAAGTGGAAAACAAAAAATTAGGACAAATTCAAAATATTTAAATACTTATAGGCCTACCACGGAGTAATTACATTATCAGTTATTAATAATTAATGTCTATTTGCATTTTTTTAGGTTCTTCTGATATATCTTCAAATTCGTAATAAAGAATAATAAAAAACGTAACTGTTATATTATTTTGGCGTTCAAAGAATGAATATATTTCCTTTAATAGCTGGCCCTCCATTAGCGTCTCTACTGTAAACAGTAATTGTAGTGGCGCAGTATAGCAAGTACTATTATATTGTGCTTCGTGACGATGCATGCATCAAAGAAATATATATTATAAAAATATAACCTACTGAGGCCCGATTACATTGGCAACATCGCTGGGACGGAGAACGAACGCTAGCTATATTCTTATATACAGCGGGCTTTGAAAGGATCAGTAAATATATCCGGGCTCTGAAATATGCCATGTTTATATAATTGAAAGAAAAATAATAATTAGCTACCCCTAGTGGCTTCCTATTAGAAAAGATTCATAACAATCGCCATATTTAATAAATTTGTTAATTTATACACTCGGGAAATGCCGGGCTTATGAACGACCTGTCGATATATCGGGCTACGCAACATACCGTCTATACCTATATATATATATATATATATATATATATATATATATATATATATATATATATATATATATATATATATATATATATATATATATATATATATAGATATTATTCTTTATCTCTTATATCTTCGACGCTTTAAGAAGGTCAGTTCACCGCAACGGCAGGCACCGCAAACTCCCAATATCAATGCAACCTAAAAAACCCAAACATTTAAATAGGTATATAAAAGCAAGAACATCATAATAAAACACCTACCTCTGACATAAGATGCTCACCGTCAGGGGCATCCATCAAATATTGTTCGATATGTGCTCTTTCCAAATAATATCAGATAATAAAAAGTACTTGTAAAAGTATAATAATTGTTATTTTTAATCCACACATTCCCATCAGACACAGTGACAGTGACACTTTAACAGTTATTCCCGCGTTGCCAATTAA
This sequence comes from Rutpela maculata, assembly GCA_936432065.2. Classification (NCBI taxonomy): domain Eukaryota; kingdom Metazoa; phylum Arthropoda; class Insecta; order Coleoptera; family Cerambycidae; genus Rutpela; species Rutpela maculata. Next base: position 54,484,037 of record OW386290.2, on the reverse strand, counting down.
AAAAAAAAAAATTACCTATATTGATTCCGCCAATTCTACCAACATGAAAATAAGTTGGTAGCAATAGTTACTAAGATCTTATAGCGTCATTGGTCCCATTTGCTACATCTAGGTAAATATAACTGCACAGTGAAATTGTTGTAGTTCCCGTCACCAGTTTTAAAGTAGCAACAGCTATAACGTTGGTGGCATCTGCTACTTTATAGTAAATGTAACTTGTAGGGAAATAATTTTGGTTTTTGCAACCTCTAAGTTACTGCAATTAAAATCGCCATTTTTCTGTTGTTGAATGAAGACGCCATATTGACACAGATAAAAATATAATTCAATAAAAAATTTCTTTTTATTATGGTCATTTGCAAATATGTTTTATAAACAGATTATTACTTTATAATATATAAAATTAAAAAAAAACGTTTTCCATAAAAAATTTTGTAGTTTTGCTTGTACACATAATTTTTGCAAACATTTTTTTTCCGAAAAACCCATTTTCTCGAGGGGGCGTCTTTTTTATCGAAGCATCATGATAACATTTTACAGAAAACAAGTGGTTGTTTTAATATCCACACCCAGGGTAAATGCAAAACATCATGATTTATAATGCTTATGCATGTTGTATATAATCACCTTAACTTGGACCCTGCTGCTCAAACTCAATAAGACATTAATTTGCTATTCGAATAACAGAGGGCCAAATATATAGTTTGCGCTCTCATTTCGGCCAGCTGAGAGCTGTTCCAAAAGTTAGTAATTTCTACTACTTGGTTTCATCCCGTTTACGTAATAACCTAGTCCTCAATACGGTAACGGTAGAAGTACCGGAATAGTAACTTGCTACGTAATTATTATTCCCCATTTTGGTGAATGCTTAGTAGAAGGATGGTTCCCATTACGTAACAATCCTTAGTTGCGGGAACCTTTAAAGTTCCACTAATGGTAACTACTACATAGAAACTTCTAAAATTGCTGCTTGGGTTTCCATACCACCTCGGAGGTAGGGTGAAAGGTGCGTTTTTTTACATTGTTTGCCGAGTAGGCGTAATCCATGTTTTTTCTTGTTTCAATTACCTTCTATAACTCGTCCTCGTCCTCTCCCATCATTTTCTTTTGTAATCTGTAATATTTTCTGTGAAGAAATCAACGTGATTAATTTAATTATATTCTTCATCTTGAATACTTTCTAATATGAGTCTTCGATAGCACTCTCGACATGAGTGACCGTGACAGTGGCCACAAAGTATTGAACAAGACAGCCCAACTTTTCTGCACCCGTAATTTGTTTACATCCTTTACTGTAATTGCAAAAGATGGTGTTTAGAAGTACATCTAGCGCAGGTGACGATAGTGTTTTAGTGGGCTCCAAAATATGATTATTGATTATCCACTCCCACTATTCAGGATTTAAATCATTACCAAGCCAATTCTGTATCTGATCATAAACTAGACTCAGATGTTAGTGAGCGGCTGCGGCAGTAGGTGGAAGTGAAGACAATTTCAAAGCGGTGCGGTGTTGAATCTTGCTGACTTCGCGAATGTCATGTATCGATAGTTGTTAATGGATACTTCTGATTTAGGAGCTCCATACGTTACCAGAAAAATGCGTACTCTATTTTGTAAAATAGTTTCTACTGGACAATTTTCCTGCTTAAAAACTTCTGCTGATTGCTGCAAGTCTGGGCATTTTTCGAACATTTTAAGAACTTTTATTTTTCCTTTGCTAACGAGTGCAGATGTTGTGTCGCAGGCGGTGATGGCATGAAAAAATAATAGATGATTTTTATAAATTAGGAAACTTTTCTGTACTAGAAGAAGAGTATATCTTTGATTCCATTTTTCCTCTACCCGGTTTGAGGAAGAAAACTTGTAAAGAAGCACGTTCTATTAGGAGAATTCAAAGATCTACATCTTCTCCAACGATAATCGTGATGTTCTGTAGTAATTTTTCAAGCCTCTCCTTCCGCGCCGCCAATTTGCACCGCCGCGCCATGTCTAGAATATTGCGTATCCTCTCTGGTAGCTACATTTTTAATTAGTCATGAATTTTTGTTGCTTGGAAAACAATGGTTCAGGTATTGAATATATATAAAGAGTTGTGTACCTTGCTGCAAAACTTAACAACGTTTGTAATTTACTGAATGGTTAGTTGTACGCAAAAAACCTATATAACCTTTTTTGTAGAGAATTTTCTAGTCTTCATTTTTTGTAATGGCCAAAAAAGTCATGTGACCCATAGGAAGCGAGATATTTGAGAAAAACTGATTTCTGTGCCCTTTGACCTTGAATAATTGAAGACGCAAGCGCGATATCGATGAGGACTTTTCAGACGTTGTTTCTAAGATTAAAATAAAGGTGAATGCAAAATTTCAGCTCACTTGGATTTTTTTGGCAGATGCTGCCTTTTCCCGCCTAATGTGACCGGAGTATTGGGCAACTCTTATGTATATCGACGTGCTGAATACGAACGAATCAGTTGTCCGTTTAGCTCCATCAGCCACCAATTTTTAGTAAATCCCGAGTATAACCTAAATTATGAGTTTTTTTTAGATTATTTTCACGACTTACACAAAAATGGTGGGTGATAGAGCAATTCTGACTCCGGATTCGAATTCAGCACATTAAATTACATAAAGGCAAATTGGTCTAGTCAGAAGAAAAAACCACTTATAAATATTTTATGTATTATTGAAAGTTCCAGTAGATAAAAAATTCACAGATTTCGCAATCCTTGCAACTATCGGAGACATTGGAAATGATAACACCATATATGAAACATAATAATATTTTATATTCTGACGTGTCAAAATGACTTAATTATAGACATCATTTTTAGTGTCAAAATGTGCCAGAAGATAAAATTTTGTATGAAATTTGGATCATAAACAATCATACATCATGTTATCAGAAAATATTCACGGCCATTCGAACGCTGCGTATCTCAGTATTACGTCATCTGACCTTGAGAATTTCGTGTCGACGGCCTTGGATAAAACTCGTAACTCTGGCTCCATATACGAACATTAACATTTCCAATATTAAAAGACTTTTTTCTCTAATAAAATAAAAGTCGTGTTATTTCGATGTTCCGTAGACAATTTGAAGCTGTTAATGTAAAACAAGCACAAGCCGATGCTGATGTTCTCATTATTGAAACTGCACTCGAGGAGTCGACACAAATTTTAGCATAGTTGTAGGTGAGGAATGAGGATGTTGATTCATTAGTACTGTTGATTGAAAAAACTCCTTTTGATAGATGTACTCTCTGAAACCTGGAAAAGCAAAAATAGAAACAAAAATTTATTTTTCAAAAAGTTTTGATTCTCAGAAATTATAGGCTAATGCCAATACCTTTTTGAAAAAAAAATTATTAACAGGCAAGGACCAGCCGGAAAATTTAGTTAAGGTTATAACTAAGAGAAAAAATAAAAATTAAATACGAGATAAGTGAAATTGTGAAACGGGGGTGCTGTTTAGGGGTGGAAAGTGTTTTTTTGCAATTTTCAGCGAAACATGACGTATTAGCGAAAAATGTCCTTCACAAAAGTTAGAGATAATAAAATAGTATATTAAAGTATAAGTGGATAATAGGGTGTTTAAAACACGCGCGATTTTTCTAGCACGACGGCGCAGCCGAGTGCTCGAAATAGAGCAAGTGTTTTAAAGACCAGTTATCCACGAATACTTTACGCTATTTTTTTTTATTGGTACACTTTGAAATCATAAATACTGGTATTATTACTACAAAAAATGGAAACAAGAATTAAGAATGTAAATTGGTTGAATTCGTGATTTGACATCAAGATTCCTGTCAGTGTCATGACAATGAGAAATACAAAAATTAATTTGCAATCTGTCACATATGATTAATTATTGTCAATACAGTTACTGATTGTATACTGCTTTAAAATGAGTTTTAACATTGATTACTTAAATAGAAAAGCAGAATCGCGGTTAATACCGCAAAAATCGGAAGGCTTTTGAAACATTCGTTAGTAATATTTTATTTGAGTTACAGTATGTTATATCAACAATTAAAAAGTTGACATTTTGACTTCACGTTTCTTGGATCGTTGATGTTACCATGGTAACTTTAAAACCCCAAAACCCCAAAATGAAAAAAAAAAATCTAATGGTTTCATATAAAGCATTTTTCATCATAACCTCAAATTTTCCGAGAAAATGGCGGAAAACCGATTTTTCGGTTTTTTACTTTTTCTGTCGAAAAATAATTCAATTTACATGAAATTTTGTGAAAGTATACATATTTTGCATTGAATAAGCATGATTTTTTTGGAATCTGGGAAACAAGTAGTTTCCGAGATATTTACATTTTTCGAAAAAAAAAAAACAAAATGTTCCCCTGAAAACTTTATTGGTGTTTTTTTTTATTTCAATATTCTATTCGGGCTCCGTAGAAATATCTACTTTAAAATGGTCTATACATGTTGATGGTTTATTTTTCATGAAACCGCTTAAAATTGAGAAAAACCAAAAAAATGACTTCAAATCACGAATTTTTCAATATTATATATTATTATACTCTTCGCAAAAACGAAAAGTATATTGTATTTGATCGGCACATTTCTAAAATCGTAAATATCGCTCGTAGAGAAAAAATTTTCATATCATTGTGTTAGTGAACGAATTCTAAACAACTTTCAAAATGTCCGTCTGTCCGTCCGTCCATCCGTCTGTCCGTCTGTCCGTCTGTCCGTCTGTCCGTCTGTCCGTCTGTCCGTCTGTCCGTCTGTCCGTCTGTCCGTCTGTCCGTCTGTCCGTCTGTCCGTCTGTCCGTCTGTCCGTCTGTCCGTCTGTCCGTCTGTCCGTCCGTCACGTTTCTTGTAAGCACGATAACTTAAGAAAGAAAAGTCCGATTGTATTGAAATTTGGAAACTAAGTTAGTGTTAGCTAGAGGAAGAACCCTATTGTTTTTGAAGAAAATCGATCAGTAAATAAAAAAGTTATTAATTATTTAATTTAAAAAAATATATTCTCTTAATTTTTGTCACTTACACTTGAATAAAAATCTAGCGAAATGTTATCTCCATAAACTTTTGCCTTGCAATCCAAAGGTCGTGTGTTCGAATCCCACACAGGTTGGATATTTTTTTTTAGTTTTTTTTTTCATATAATTTTTTTCATAACAAAGATAGTATCACAAAATTTAGGATGTCCAAGAACTAACATTATTTACAAGAAAACTGCGATGAGTATCCTATAGAATGTGTAACAATTATATAAAAAGCACAGTCAATTGGCGAAGAGTACATTTTTAGCTTGTTTTCAATATTTTTTTAATATTTATGTAAATAATGGATTAAATTTCAATGACAGAATTTACTTCAATATAATATTACTAAAGTTGAATTAATTTAACTGAAGAAAGTGAGCAAAAACATTCTGAAAAGTTTTTCATGGCAATGCATCGTACGTACTGAAAGTCGTATAGACCAGTCGATGAAGGTATTTACCTACAGAAATTTGCAAAATGAATATTTCTTTTTTTAATGAGTTCGTGAAAGTGTATAGAATAATATCCTGAAGAGTTTACACTCCGCTCGGATGCAGAACATAAAAAAAAAGTGAAAGAAAATCTTTTTTTCATCCATTTTATCAAAATTTTGAAATTCAGCCGGTAGGAAAAAATAAAAAATACAGGTGGATAGACCACGTGTTTCTGAACAAAAAATGTCCTAATAAAATTTATTTCTAAAGCCACGGTATTCCTGGAAAAAATAGTGAAGTAACTTTGCCACTCTGCGCGGCCAAGTGCACGATTAATATTTTGTGTTCCCGGAATACTGGTTGTAGTAAAACGAGAAATAAAAACTTATTAGAAAGACGAGAAGATCGGGAGGTCAAAAACTAAGATTTTTTAGTCTTGTGTTTATGACCTGAACCGAAGTTATCTTTAGTTGTTTTAAAGTTTCTTTTTTTCTTGTACGATTTTTTTCCCAAAAGAACCAACAATGGATTATCATACTCTTGGCAAATGCGAAAATGAAGTAGAAGAGAAGAGTATATTGCATTTGATAGACCCATTTTCAAAACCGGAAATATCGTTCGTGGACAAAAAATTTGTGTTAGTGAATGAATTCTGAACAACTTTGTCCCTGTCCATCCGTTTGTCACGTTTCTTATAAGCACGATGACTTAAGAAAGAAAAATCCGATTGTATTGAAAATTGGACAGTAAGTTCGTGTTAGCTAGAGAAAGAACCCTATTATTTTTGAACAAAATCGATCAGTAAAGAAATAAAATATTTTTTTGATTTTTTGATCTTTTTGTAATTGTATAGAAATCATGTGGCATGACATTTCCTTTTTTAAAGCTTTTATTAACTTGCAATGTTTGCTTGTATGTTAGTTTGTTTAGGTCAAATCTTGCAAGCTGAATTTCGACTAGTTCTAATTAAGCTAGAGCTTTGAAAGGCACACGTGTATAAGTCCGGTGACAATACAACACAGTATAGCCATTATCGGTGTAAATCCAATATGGCGGACGTCCCAAGATGGCGAATCGGCATTTTAGTCACAACCCCCTTGATATGGGTATCAAATGAAAGAGTTTGACGAGTTAAATACAACAAACTATGCGACGTCATTCTAAATTCAATACGGTGGACGTCCCAAGATGGTGGATCGCCTTTTTCTTCACAACCCCCTTGATATGGGTATCAAATTAAAGGGTTTGACGAGTTAAATACGACAAACTATGTGACGTCATTCTAAATTCAATACGGCGGATGTCCCAAGATGGCGGATCGCCTTTTTCTTCACAACCCCCTTGATATGAGTATCAAATGAAAGAGTTTGACGAATAAAATACGATAAACTATGTGACGTCATTCTAAATTCAATATGGCGGACGTGGAAAGAGGTGGGAACGGGAGGTGAATGGTCGGGAAGATGTGGGAAAGGGGTGGGAAGAGGTGGGAAAGGGGTGGGAGGAAGTGGGAAGTAGTATTGGAGGGGTGAGAAGACGGGAGAGGGAAGGGGTGGATGGCGGTGGCAAATGAAAGGGTTTTGTCTGTCTGTCTGTCTGTCTGTAAAATAAGTAAAAATAAATTATATAAAAAAATATTTTTAAGAAAATTGATGAAAATTTATTTGAAAAAACTGTACTAAAAAGTAAAAATAATTTTTTTTAAATTCATACACCTGGAAACCAAAAGCTTTGGGGGCGGTCAGTAACTATGCAATAGCGCTATGTGACCGTCCCCAAAGCCTTTGGTTTCCAGGTGTATGAATTTTAAAAAAATTATTTTTACTTTTTTGTAGTTTTTTTCAAATAAAAGCTTTTGCTTAAAAATATTTTTTTTACATAATTTTATTTATATAAATACATATTGTATTTATATATTTTAGTACTATACATTTCATAATATAATAGCCAACCGTGGAAATATGATTTTGTTTATGTGGCAGGTGGTGGTGCATTTCTTAAACTTTTGAATAGGAATACCTATTTTCCTGGCGGCAGGAAGACTGCCAGGGTGGAATTACTTCGAACGGGTTTTTTCATAAAGTTTCGTTTTCCCGTACCAGCAACCAAAGGGTATAGCCGGAAAAGTTAGGGAAATGTGCCCCCGCACTTACTTAGTTAAAATGATGCAGATGATGCAGTTTATAGAGTATATTACATGGTAAAAATTTTAACCCGCTACTACCCCTACGAAGGTAGAAAAAAAATAATATGTCTTTAATTATTATTTTTTTTTTTTTTCGGTTTCTATGCAACCGATCGATTTGAAATTTGGCACGAGTATTGCTTGCATGGAGATAACTTACTCCACAAAATAAGGTCATTTTATGACTATTTTAACCATCGGAAAAAAAATATAATTTTTTTTAGAGGTCAAAAGGGTGGCTACCCTTTGTGGTACAATCACCATTCTATGATATATTATGTCTTGACACTTCGTGATTATCATACTAAATTGTCAGATTTTTTGCTGTGGTGGAACAATATGGAAAAAAAATAAAATTGGGTGAAATAAAATATTTACACGTGCCTCTTAGTTGCAGCAGTTAATACTTATAGCCTTACAAGATATTGTTGCATATCTACAACTGACCGCGGGTGCCAGTGCGATGCTGCAAAGTCTACATTTTCCCCAGACGTACAGAAATTCGGCACAATCTGGCAATACCACTTCTGGAGGTCCCAGGGCGAAGTATTAACTCTCTAGGACCTTGGAGAAAAGTTTAGCAACGAATGATGTTCACTGTAATTACTGTCGCATTACGACATCTAAAAAACGACGTACTGAACCAGATGAAGAAAGTGAGGGAACGATCGAAGAAGCCTTTTGTGCCTTCGACATCTTCTAGCACTATGACTAGTCTCTGACGAAATAATGGAACTACCATTGCAAAGACTCGTTGCTACACATAAATACTGTTGCATATGTGGTGATTATAAAGAACTGACCGTAATACCCACCAATGTGAGACTACAGTGCTATTGAAACAAACAAATATACATCACCGAGGCAATCGTTGCTGTAAAATACAGTTGATTAAACATCGCTTTTATGAAGACGATATTACACATCTGGAACCATATGCCAATTGTAGCTCGATTCCTAGATCGCATTTATGCATTCTATTGAATTCCTTAACCCCAATAACAAATCTAAAAGGCTCTACAGACCACTGCGGTTTATCAGAGAAGCAATTATTAACATTTACAGGCTTAACGGTAGATGCCATTTACAAATTAAAGTCACTGTTGGAAAATTCAAGTACAAGAACTTCTTCTGTCCTTGTTTTTCTATTAAAACTGAAAATAGGTAGTAATAATGATAACAGAATGACTTCCTACATTACTAAATTGTTCGATATGGTGTCAGCGTGCAGCGAACTTGCTAGGAAGCTGAACAAATTGACCATCCTCAGAATGGTATCATTGGTATATTATTAAGGTTGTAATTAATAACCATAACTAATAAGATCTGATAAACCGCGGTGTTCTGTAGAGCCTTTTAGAGTTGTTATGTTATTAGAGTTACGGAATTTAATAGAAATGTAGACACATTTCGCGCCCAGAGATCATCAGGGCGACTTAAGTTTACACATAGACTGGACCACGGATAGTAGGTTAAACCACAAAGGTTATAACAACAAAGGCATATTAGGAATCAATATCACAAGTCAGGATAAGTATTGACAAACGACAACTAATGTAAACAACTGTACCATACTGAGATAAAAAATCATCCATCAGCGTAGCTGGCTGATGGAATTCATTCAAGGCCAAAAATGAGGGGAAAAAAATTAGCAAGCATTGCCTCGGGGGATGTATATTTGTTTGTTTCGATAGCACTGTAGTCTCACAGTAGTGGGTATTATGGTCAGTTCTTTACCATCACCACATAATATGCAACAGTATCTATGTGTAGCAACGAGTCTTTGCAATGGTAGTTCCATTATTTCATCAGAGTCACTAATCGTAGTGCTAGAAGATGTCGAAGGCACAAAAGGCTGATCTCCTTCGATCGTTCCCTCAGTTTCTTCATCTTCAAGAGGCATGTGTAAATATTTTATTTTACCCAATTTTATTTTTTTCCATATTGTTCCACCACAGCAAAAAATCTTACAATTTAGTATGATAATCACGAAGTGTCAAGACATAATATATCATAGAATGGTGATTGTACCGCGAAGGGTAGCCACCCTTTTGTCCTCAAAAAGAAATCTTTTTTTTTCTGATGGTTAAAATGGCCATAAAATGACCTTATTTTTTGGAGTAAGTTATCTCCACGCAAGCAATACTCGTGCCAAATTTCAAATCGATCTATTGAATAGAAACCGAAAAAAAATATATAATAATTAAAGACATATTATTTTTTTCCAACTTCGTAGGGGTAGTAGCGGGTTAAAATTTTTACCGTGTAATATACTCTATAAACTTCATCATCTGGAAGACATTTTAACTAAGTAAGTGCGAGGGCACATTTCCCTAACTTTTCCGGCTATACCCTTTCCTAAGTGTGCCCCACAGTGCGCTAAAGTGAAAGTTTTTATTTTAATTATCTATAAGTGTTTTCATGTACTATATTCAAAATCCTACTGTTAATTTTAAATCTTGTTTTCGATAGGAGTTTTAACCTGTTAACTACTTGTTATTTAGCTGAACCGGACCTTCTCGCCCAGCAGTACATAGTTGTCTGGCTGGCTCCGGACCAGGATCCCTGGGAGGCACATGTTTATATCTTAATCTGTGTAAAATTTTGTTCTGTTCCATTCAGTTCTGTTCTGACTAGGAATCCCCTCCCTCAAAAGCACTTACCCTATCAACATCCCCTTTACCTATCTTGACCTCTCGCTGAATTCTATGCCCATCTAACAATTTGCTTTATGCAAATACCGATTTTTTATGACTTGACACCTTTTTTGCTATTTATTTTCCCTGCATATTATATTAGTAATCAAACTTCACTTTAAAACCGAATCCAAATGTCAAATTCTAGAATATTTAATTATCGAACATGGTTAAATTTTATAGCGACCGTCTTTAAAACAAGATTTTGAAAGTCGTTTGCTGTAACACCCGGCCGTTGTGTCACTTCGCGCGCTTAGCCGCGCTATTGTAATGCAACGTAGTATAAAGATTGTAATAGTATATTACGTAATGAGTGATAGAGTGATGTAAGAAGCAAATTACGCACGAATGGAAAAGTTGCGCACGATGCCGCGTAGCGGCGAGTGCGTATTTCCATGAGTGCGTAATTGCCTTACAACTCGAATTATGTACTATACTTTACCTACGATCATATTTATTTAGTTATTTAGTAAAATCTGGATTTAGTTTCCTAGTCAACAATATTATTCAACAAATATTATGTCAGTTTTGACAGCGTTTGAAAATTAAGTAGGCGCATTTGTTCTTTGAAACCCCGCGTCAGCGATATAAGCCACCTATAATTGCGTGTCCCGTGCGTTTTGTTTACCGTGCGATTTGTTTACAGTGCGTTTTGTTTACAATGCGTAAAATTCAACTTACATAGATGGCAGGTAGTGTGTTTTTTACTATTTACAGTAGTGATCGTAGGTAAAATAATATAATAAAATACGATAAATAATGACATGTAAACCCACAGTTAAATAAAATAAAGATAATGTAATTTGGTAATTTGGACTAGGAATCCGAGGACCCCGTGTTCGAAACCCACATAGGTTTTGCATATTGTTCTTTTTTTTTACTTTATTTTATACCGAATGTTTCACCAACTAAGTTCGTTTTATAAAATTAAAAATGTCTAAATTAACATTATTTACAAAAATGTTATATAAAAAGTAGAAGAGTATAATGTTTTTAGCTTACTACTAATTTATTATATTTAGTTATTTTATGTTCCCTTTTTGTTGTCATAGGTTTTTAGTTGTTTAATTTTGTAATTCATCAAAAAAGTTTGCTTTTTGCAATAATGCTATTTACTCTCAGAATTCTGACTTTAATTTAGGTATTCGCTACACGAACGTATTTTCAAATAAAATCATAATTCCGACTTTAATCCAGGAATTCAGAGATTAAAGTGGGAATTAAAAAAAATAGTGTCACTTCTACGCCTTCGTAACTTTCAACACATCAAAAAATTATCTATTACCAAGTAGTTACATTGAGAAAAAACTTATTTTTGCTGTTGTAACAAAACGGGGCAAGGCCCATGCTGATGTTTTCCAGGGCCGGTTTACCTTACCCCATCCACCGCTGGCTATGTCACGTATTTTTTAGGCTTATGCTTTTTCCTTTCCTAAATAAAATTCATATTTGCATTTGTGTTATTTTTATATACAGTATCGGAAAGTGTACGTATTGAAATGTCAATAAGAGCAAGCGAGAGCGCGGCAAGCTAGAGCGAAGCATGCATCGTGTACATGCCTCTTGATGAGTGTGTCCACTCTCTACCTCTGCTAGAGTACTGGTAGATGTCTTTATTGTGGGCGGTCGGTTAATAGAGCAATGCCAAACGAAGGACTTTCTGATTCTGTATGGTAGTTTTGAGAAATCAAATAAAAATTATAAAAATAATTCATGGGTTTCAATTACTTATTTGCATTCAATTTACCTGTATTTGATCTTGACGAACGGATATAATAGCATCACAGACTTCTGATACAATTTTGAAATTTACTGTTTGGAGACTCGAAATAGGTACATCACAAAAGTATAGGAATTTCCAGTTACTAGAAATCTCAATATAAGCAGAAAACTTTCCAATGAAGATATTGCGTGTAATTTGTATTTTACTTTCAAATTAACAGTTCAGTTTTGGAAAGGAACCATTCTACGTTAGTGCTACTCATTTGAATAAAGTTTTTAATATGCCAATCCACAATATGACGTAATACTCCGTATTCATTTTTCTGTAAAAGGCTTGGTCTCGTCCAACATTTACACTTTTTTCTTTTCTTTTTACTCAAAGTCATCAACATCATCATCATGCCACATTATCGTACAGGGTGGACCAAATTAGATGGGATTTGGGGTTTTCTCTAAAACTATGGGAGATAGACAAAACCAATATAGATGCCCTGAACTCGATTTTCGAGAAACAAACAAGCAATAATTTTTTTCAAATCAAATTCAAAATTAGCCCCTAAACCTGATGCATGCCTCAGTTTTCAAGAATAGACATAACTTGTGTTTTTTTAAATGGAACAGAGCTTAAACTGCCTATCCAACGATATATCATATGTCAAATTTATCTCTAGAAAGAGTGGTTAATTTTCGAAAAATTTAATATATTTGTGAGGAGGCCATGGAAAACTATTAACAACAACAACAATTCTTATAATATAAAAGAATTTTGCCAAAAATAGGAAAAACTAAACTACAATAAATGTTCGAATTGTCTTCCATTGACATCTATGTTTTTTTATCGCATTTCCAATATTTATTGAGAAGGCCATGATAAAAAAAAGAAAATCGAAATAATCGTAAACGTCAAAAACTTTAAAACGTTAATTGTGAGTGAACATTGTTAAAAATGCTTCAATTTAGTAATGGTGAAAAATATGATATGACTAAGTGTTTTATAGAATGAGAAGAAGATTCAAATTTAGCTTCCGAGCTTTATTTTAATAGGTAAGTAATAGACAGCATAACTTTGTGCCAAGGGTAATAATAATAATAATAATAATAATAATAATAATAATAATGTATTTATTTCCATAAGACTATTACAGTGTTGGAATTGTCAACAATAATGTATAAAATTTTTTAAAAATAATTAACGTCATAATATGTACATATGTACATAATATTACCTACACAGAATACACATATATACCTATAGCTAAAAGGATCTTAATCAGACAAGTAGTATTCCTCATAAGAATAAAACAGCGCTCAACTAAATGTCTTTTAACAAGTCTCTTGAATGATGAAAAATTGCTAGCGTCTTTTATAGCTTGTGGGAGATGGTTATATAATTTAATTCCACTAATAAAGGGACCTTTTTTTCTCTGCTCTAATCTATGTGAAGGTACAAAGATGTTATTTGCGGAGCGAGTGTTGTATTTATTAATATCACCACATTTTAAGAGATTGTTAATATTTTTTCTCACAAAACATACAGACTGCAAAATGTATATAGAATAAATAGTGAGTATGCCATGTTGCCTAAAATAATTTCTACAGGATGTGTTGTATGTAAGTTTAAACATGCTTCTGACTATCCTTTTCTGCAAAATGAACACGTTTTTTATTGCTGAGCTGTTTCCCCAGCATAATATGCAATATTGCAAGGCCGAGTAAACACAACCGTAATAAAATGTTTTCATGGTGTCAGTGTCAACAGAGTCTCGCATTTGGAGTAGTGCAAAGTTTAGACTAGCTAATTTGTTTGTTAAATTATCGATATGGTTTTCCCATGACATACTACTATCCATTTGTATGCCTAGATTACTCTGAAGGAGCGGGCGATTGGCCTTCCCCCACTGCGACCTCTAAGGTCTATTGTAGTACTCCTTTTTTTGTGTGCCTCAGGGCTCCCCATCCAAACATGGTCTTCCTAGACTTCGAGTCTGTTGACAAGAGCCCCCAGGCACGGTTATCAGCCTCTGTCTTTCTCTCGTCGAGCCGTCTCAGTCCAGTCAGGCTTTTACAGCTCAGCATATGGACTGAGATCTCCAGCGAGAACTTGGGTCACCATTCCAAGCGCTGGACGCGACCAACGTTGCTTAACATCGCTGATCGAGTGCCGGCGCCTAGATCGGAGCCCGTACAGAGAGCCTAAGAATTTAACATAATTATTTTGATGGAGGTTATGACTACCTCTAATCAGAAGACTAAAGTCCAACTTTGTACCAATTGGAGAAAACATTAAAAACACTGTTTTTTGCTGATTTAGTATTAAGCCATTTGTACGACACCACTGTGACATTTTATCCACACACATAGTAGCATTTTTACTTAATTGATCTACATTAGCAGCAGTTATGATAGAGGAGGTGTCATCTGCAAAAAGAGTTAAAAAGCAATTATTTATGCTTGCTACTAGGTCGTTAGCGAATATTATAAACAGCAACGGGCCCAATACACTACCTTGTGGTACCCCCGTTAACACATTAACACTATCTGAAAAACATTCTACCCCCTCTTGATTAATTTTAACAGTCTGTGTTCTATCCAATAAATAAGACTTAACCCAATCCAAAGCTGGACCGCGAATTCCATATATTTCTAGTTTTCTTAATAATAAATTATGATTTATGGTGTCAAAGGCTCGCGACAAATCAAAAAATATGCCAGCTGATTTTAATTTATCATCAAAATTACTTAATATTTTTTCATAAAAGGAGAGAACAGCATCCTGAGTTGATTTATTCTTGCAAAATCCATATTGCCTTGGTGTTAATATGCGTGTATATATACCGCCTAAACGATATTTTTAAATATCCAGATAAGAGACAGCCAGATATTCAAAAGGTTACAATAAAATTTAAAAGAGTTTGGATCATTTGTAAAACCTCGAGCAAAAATAAAGCAGGTAGAGAAGCTGTAGAAAATATTGTTTTAGAAACTGTAAGAGAAAATCCTAATATATCGTCTCGCGAAATACAAGAAAATTTAGAAATTCCAAAAACAACTGCGTTGCGTTGCTTAAAAAAAATAAATTCAAACCCTACAAAATTAGGATTAGTCACCATCTATACCCAAACAACTTTCAAAGACGTCTCGATTTTTGCCAGTGGTTTTTGCGTCAGTGCAATGAAGTGCCAAAATTTGATGGAACAATTATGTAGAAAGACGAGGCCAATAGAAGCCTCATGGAAATCCGCACGTAACAGCTGCAGTTAATCGTCAGGGACGATTTGGATTTGGTGTATGGTGTGGTTTTATTGGATACAAAGTAATAGGTCCTCATTTCTTTCACAGTAATTTGAATACAAAAAAATGTATTAACGTTCTACGACAAGAAATAATGCCCTTTCTAGGCAATATACCTATAAGACAATTTCAAAGATTAATTCGCCAACACGATGGCGCCCCAGATCATACGTCGAATGAAACACGAAATTATTCAAATGCTTAATTTTTTGAAGGATTCGATAGGTACCTATATATCACCCAGGACTAGTTTATCACTGTCTAGTTAACTAAGTTAACTAAATCGATAACTAACAATTAATTCAGTTAACTGGACATTAACAAAGTAGTTCAGATATTGTTTAATTTTTAAGAAATAATGGTCCTATTTTCTGGCCAACTAGATCCTCCAATATGACTCCTGCCGACTTTTGGCATTATGGTTTTTTAAAAAATATTATTTATAGAGAACGTTTTAATAACATAGAGTAATTGGGAAAACAAAACATTAGCTGCCTTTCGGACAATAACTAACATGATTGGAAATGCAACAATTGCTGTAAGGAAGAGGTGTCAAAAATGCATAGATGTCAATGGAAGACAATTCGAACATTTATTATAGTTTAGTTTTCCTATTTTTGGCAAAATTATTTTGTAATGAAGCGTATTTTCAACCCGAATAAAACAATTATATCACCGCAAAAACTGATAGGCCCCACCAGGCCCAACCGTTCTGAAAATGCATACTAAACCGTGATCTCTGCAGAAAGCATTCAGTTGCTACCAGTGAACAACAGCGAGCAGAAGTGAGTTACAATATTTGAATTATATTTCCGCGACACTGTACTAAGTTGCGCCTACGTCAATCAATATCCACGCGCACCGTCTCCCCGTCAGAACCGTGAATAGAGGGGATAGTGGACTAGATACCCGACGTGCCGAGAGCAGACAGTTCAGTTCCTCATGAGCTCCAACAGCGACCAGACGTGCCCACTGCAGCCAGCTCCGGAAATAAGACTAAGTGAAATTTTTCTAAGACCGGGAGACAGAAAATAATGGTAATGTCCGCGATTTCTGATTTGTAAAATATTTTTCATTTAACCGTTTCACCTGTAAATAATACAAGTCGTCATTTACCGCTACGCACCGTGTCTGCACATTCTCCCACTCTACCGGCTTGTTGAAAGAGGAAAGTCTTTATTAAAACTCGTGATATCAAACAGTCGTGGTCGGCCGCTCTACGACTCTAGACGTATCCAGCAGTAAACAGGAACCAGTCGCCTTGCCACTTCGCGCCGTTAAGCGTCCAGCACCGCGTTACTTTGACTTCATACCGCTGCTTTGCTTCTGCCTGCTCTAAGTAACATCACCGTAACCCCACCGTAACATCACCGTAGCATAACCGTAACCATACTATCATAGCCTGGGTTTTTGTCTTGTATATACTGGTATATTTTAGCGTAAATAATAATAATAAATAAGATGGTATTGTAGAGTATAGGAAATAAATAGATATTTTGTTTTACCGAATTCTGTGTTTTACTGCTGTTTGTGTGACAGTCCAATTTTCCCAATTGACCTACTGGAAGTTACTGTTTTCTCCACTGTAGCTATCCCAGCCCTACTGTAACAGGCTGTATTAAGAGGCTAGTGTGAGACCTTTGCCCCACGTAAAAATTGTAAAGGTGGCGCCCGAGCAACCGAACCGTTGCTAAGGTGCCAAAAGTGACCGCTTTCCGGCCTCACCGGAAAGTATTCGTCACAATTTTATAGTATAAGAAGTGTTGTTGTAGCTAATAGTATTCCATGGCCTCCTCACAGGTATATTAAATTTTTCGAAAATTAACCACTTTTTCTAGAGATAAAGAAGAAACATAAAATTTTTTTCTTGTGTGTCTGTGAATATCACCGGATCCTCCGCCATTTTATAGACAACCGCATATGCAAATATATTACAAAAACACACAAAAAAAAGTGAAAAGTGGGCTGTTTCTAGGACTCCATTGGGTAAAACCCATGTATTTCGACATGCTGAATACGAATCAGGTGTCCGTTTAGCTCCATCACCCACCAATTTTTAGTAAATCGCGAAAATAACCTGAATTGTAAGTTTTTTTTAGGTTATTCTCGCGGTTTACAAAAAAAATGGTGGGTGATGGAGCTAAACGGACACTGATTCATAGTCAGTACATCGAAATACATGGGGATTATCTAATGGAACTCCAGGAACAGACGACTTTTTTTATTTTGTGGAGCTGTGATAATTTGGAAAAGTATTGTTTTAAAACGTACAACTTCTATTCATGTTTTTGGGGTTATTAATTACCAATGCAAAGTCAAAATTTTAAAAAATCTAAATGACGTCTTAAATATGGCAGATGGAATAGGGTAAAATGTAAAGAAATTGCTTAATTTTGCATTTTAATTCATGTATAAAGTCTTTTTTGACACAATGAATAATGATTTATTTCTGTTCTTACTATCATCATATGGGCTTGCTCAACTAAAATATTGTTCTGAAATTTGCTGGTCAACATTATGTACAGTGGTCTTCAAGCTGCAGAAAGTTTGACTAAGATGAATCCAAAAACGGGTTTCACAGAATGTTTTCAGCATATCTGTAGGGTAAAAAAATGCAAACCGGAAAATCCTACACGAGACTTTCGATTTCTAATTACACAGCCCCACCAAAAAAAAAGAAAGTGGTCTGAATCTGAATTCGAAATCAGACTTTTCAGATTGGCTCGTTTTTCATCTCTAACTCCAAAATGCACCCCTGAAACGAAAAAAAGAGTGGTGGATAGCTAATTTAAGTTGTGATCGAATAATGAAATAATTTAAAAAAACACAAGTTTTGTCCATATCTCGAAAACTAAGGCAATCATAATGTTCTTCTTATCAGCAACGAATTCTACCCAAAAAGGTGCCTTAAGAATGTGTTGCTCGATTTTCGATTAGACACTTGGTAATTAAGATAGAGAGGTCATGCAAGAATGTCAATTTTCCAAAAAAGGCTCTGTAGGTCGGTAGTCAAAAAAGGTAAACGATCGTGGTTTGCGCTATTATTTGTTTCTCGAAAATCGAGCTTTGGACACCTATATTGGTTTTTGTTTATCTGCCATAGTTTTAGAGAAAATCCTACATCCCATCTAATTTCTAATTCTAAAAAATCAGTTAACAACTTATCTAGAATACAACAAACTTCTTAACGCCAACCAGTTTGGTTTCCAAAATAAATTATCTACAACACTGGCAATTGATAAATTAACATCTGCTATCAATGCAGGATTTGAAGAAGGGAAATATATCGGTTCTTTGTTTTTAGATCTCACAAAAGCCTTCGACTGCGTGTCCCACAATTTGCTTGTTAACAAATTAAATTACTATGGCCTTTCTGGGCATAGTATAGCACTTATAAGTTCTTATCTTAGTAATAGACAGCAATTTGTCATCTATAATGGGAGAAAATCCACCTTACAAAAGTTAAAACATGGTGTTCCCCAGGGCTCTGTACTGGGGCTTTTTCTTATTTTTATTAAAGATTTCCCAATTTCAGTTCAGGATAATGTACTTGCCATATTATTCGCCGATGACACTAGTTTGACCCTTCCCAGCTGTAATTTAGGATACCTGTTGAATGAGGTACCGCAAATCCAGTCAACTATACAGAACTGGTTTATATCTAATAAGTTATGCCTGAATATATCAAAAACGGAAACCATGATATTCAGTTTGCATAACATGGAGGAAGCAAATATCCCTGAATCTATTAAATTCCTGGGTGTGAACTTAGACCCAAAGTTGTTGTGGGAAAATCACACAGCTTATGTTTGCACCAAAATCTCGAAATACACCTACCTGCTCCGAAACCTCGTTGGTAAAGTATCCGAAATTACCTTAACTACTGCATATCACAGTTTCATCCACTCTACAATTTCATACGCGATTCTAGTATGGGGGCATGCAACAACCTGTGCAAACATATTTTCAGCCCAAAGAAGAGTTATACGAATAATATCCGGATTAATATTTAGGGATGACTGTAAAGAACAGTTTAAAAAATTGAGAATCATGACTGTACCCTGTACTTATGTATTTCAGTGTCTTCTATATATAAAAAAAACAGGATTCATTTAGCACCAGAAGTCAGGTTCATTGTTATAAGACGAGAATTAAAGATAATCTAAACAATAATTTTCTACGACTAAGTAGAACCAAAGATGGCACTGGTTATCTAGGAATACAGTTTTTTAATGCTTTACCTCTTCAGGTAAGGGCCTTAAATGAAATTCAATTTAAAAAGAAAATAAAAAATTATCTATTTAACGGCGCTTTCTACACCACAGATGAATTCTTATTTAGCGACTTTAATCTGATTTAACATAATTTTATATACAGTAGAGCGACTCTCTAAACATGTATCCATGTTTTTAAGGCACATACATTATTTCTGTACTTACCTGTTTTGTATTAATTTTATTTGTCAACTTATACCCTGGCCTTGTAGTATACATTTTTATTATTCTACCATATTTATCTAGATGTTTTAGTACTTACTTGTATATTTGACGTGTGTAAACATTTTTATGTATTTTGACATGAATAAACTATCTATCTATCTATCTAAAAATTTGGTCCACCCTGTACAATGAAAATAGGAATATAAAACTTCTGCCACTTATCACAAAGACAAGAGATTTTTACTCTTTATGTATAGCGTATTGTTTGGCGAATATTTTGGTCGCATTGTCTACCTTGTAGGGGGATCGAGACCCAGCTCCGGCATTGACAGTGTCGGTGGGTATCTATGTATATCTACGTTTTTTCAAATGTGTAACCTCCTTCCGGACAGCCTTCACTTTTCATCTGGGAGTTGTCTATACAGGATGTTTCATTCATAATTGGTCATATGCTAACTGAAGAATCCTTAGCTCAAAATATGAAGATCACTTAGATAAAACGTGCCTCCTTACTGAGATACAGTGTGTTGAAGTCAAAAATTAAAAAATTATTTTCACATATTATTTTAAAATTACGTAATATTTCTTCACCATATTTGGTAGATAGTGTTAGTGGTTTAAGACACATAATACCAGCGAAAGAACTGGTTCCTCACTATCGCCAGGGGTCCACAGTAGGGGGCAGGGGGTGAAGGAGTTTTTCCCCTTAATTTGTACGCCACTGGCCATATATTTCTTTTCCTGGTTTTCTTTTATTTTTCAATAATTTTTATGCAAAAAGGTATTCTTAATTCATTGCTCTAGTCTAGAGTACCTATTTCTCGAGATATTTGAGCGGCTACATGGTATTTTAAATTTCAGTGTTACTCATATGACAAATAAGTTTCTAATCGCTTTGACATCTAACTAATATCTTATTGTTTTTGCACGTGGCTGAAACAATAATGTTTTTACTTAATAGGCTAATGATATTTAGTTTTCCTAGAACTGTCAAACGTTAGTTTTGCCGTAATAGGAATTACTTAACGGTTCACAAAACTTATTTATTGATAATGCTCCGTCATAATAATTTGTCGAATACGGAAATGCGAGACAATGTATGTATTTATGCACAAGAAAATTACAATGCACGTCTCAAAGATATTTGGAATTAAAAAATATTATGTAATTTTAAAATAATATATGAAAAGGAGAAACATTTTATCTAAGTGTTTTTGGTTAAATCTTCATATTTTCGGCTAAGGATTCTTCAGTTAGCGTAAGACCAATTATTAATGCAACACCCTGTGGTATGTTTATATTTAGTTCCGGCATGTTTCTGTTTCTAGAAACAGATCGAAACATTTAGTAACAAAGAAATGTATTTGTATATATATCATGCCAGATGCGCTTATCACCCCCATTTGGTTCCAGTTCTCCCTTTGAAAATTTCGCGTGATTCTATGTACTTAACGTCGTATATGATGAAATCTGCGTACGGTTTCGTTTAAATTTATTATTCGGTGGTTCAGTAAATGTGTTCATTATGCCTAATTAACCGGCTGCTAAAAGGACCTCTTAATGAACTATTTACATTTCTTGAAATTGCTGAAATTTTCAGTCGAGAGATTGAATATCCAAACATTAAGAACAGGAACTAGTATCTTCAATCTAAAGAATGTGTTAGATTGTCTTGAATAAAATCGAATTGCACTAAATAGTAGAAAATAATTTTTTAACTTTCTAACTAGAAAACCGTTGAGCGCTCATAAAATATTACTTCATCTAATAATTTTGATTTACGTTTACATTTTATCAGCGCTCAGTGGTTTTCTATGTATAAAGTTAAAAAATATTTTCTACTTTTTTAAAAAGTTTTTCTTTTTAATTTATTTATATTTAACTTTTTAGTCTTCGTGACGTAGCTTTTCGTATTCTATTCGTCAAACCCTTACATTTGATACCCATGTATGACAAAAAAAAAAAAAAGGGTAAGCCGCCATTTTGAGTTTTGAATGGCGTCACGTAGCTTATCGTATTCTATTCATCAAACCCTTTCATTTGTTACCCATGTTAAGGGGGTGGTGAAGAAAAAGGTAAGCCACCTTATTGGATTTCGAACGATATTACCAGAGACTATATTACATACACTATTTTTTTTCAGCTCGAACGTAAAACGGGAAGTGGGTCCAATTTCAATCACATTTAATATACAGGGTGATTCATGTAGGCCGTTCGTTAGAAGTTTTTCAACTTGCAGTTGGATTACAAACTTGAAACTCGATATGCAGTCATAATCAATCATGCCCGTTCTACCTGAAATATTTTCAGTCCTGCAGCTATACAGGGTGTGCCAAAAGTCTATGCCAACTTTCTTATGTTAAATGGAAACCTACAATTTTTTTACAAAATTCGATTGGCCTTCCAATTCTGAGTTTAGACAACTTGAGTTATGTTAACTTAGCTGTTACAGGTTTTGATACATACGTCAATTTTTTTGAAAAAAATTGCCGCTATAGTAGTTTACGAACAAATTTGTATCTCTAACACCTGATGTCCCATCGGTGGTCCCATCTTGTACCATATGGACGCAGGCGATTTTCAAATGTAGCAATGAAAAATCGTCAAAAAGTCGATTTTTTCAAATGGCACCTGTTG
Organism: Rutpela maculata; assembly: GCA_936432065.2. Classification (NCBI taxonomy): domain Eukaryota; kingdom Metazoa; phylum Arthropoda; class Insecta; order Coleoptera; family Cerambycidae; genus Rutpela; species Rutpela maculata. The sequence continues at coordinate 54,461,625 of OW386290.2, read as the reverse complement.
TGTTTTTTGACGTCATTCGGAAGAAAATTGAATTTTAGAGTGAATTACTTAAGCATTCCTTATACCCAACTCCATCCCCTATCGAGTTATTCAATAAAAATCAAGAAATACCTTATACATGGAAACAAAAGACAATTCTAACAATTGACATAAACATATGTATGCATATCTTCAGTCATTTTTTAGTTATTGGCATTTTTTGTAGTAGGTTTTGGAAAAAATGACAAATGTCAAATCACTATTATGTCATTGTTATCTTATCGTTTCAATTAATTCGTGCAATTTTCATCATAGAACATTATCCGAATGATGTTGTCTTTGATTTGTTTGTGGTTAAAATAACAGAACAGTTGACAGAACATGCCGCGAGTTCAATTTCAAGCATCCACATCTACCACAAATGACAAAAGGTAAATTTCTTAAGTTTAGAAATATTTTTTCTGATCATGGGAAGGTAGTCTTCTCTTGTGAGAACTAAAATTACAGGAAATGAAGATATTGAAATTAACGCCTTGGGATATTTTCAAGCATATCCACGTGCTTCCATCACAACAGCATCTGCTGATTTGAGAATTTCTTATACCTCGTTTCAAAGAATTCTTTGTCGTCATAAGTTATATCCTTACAAATTTATAATGCTACAAAAACTACATCCCAGGACTACGTACGCAGGATCAACTTATGGGAAGAATTTTGGATAAAGATTCATGATTGTAATTTTTTACAAAAAATCATCTGAACAGACGAAGCAAAATTTTGTCAACGAGAGGTATTTAATCGAAATAATCGACATTTTTGGGTTCACGAAAATCCTCGTATTGTAATGGAGGTGGAAAATCAAATTCAATTTCGTATTAATGTTCTGTCTGTTAATGGACAGTGAGGTGCGATATTTCATGTACGATGAAAATTTGAATGGCGAGGGTTATTTGAGAATCTTAAGAGAAGTTGTGGAAAACTACCTGGATCATATGCCGCTAAATCGACTTATCAATCGTTGATATCAAATGGACGGAGCTTCAGCACATTCGACTATAGCCGTAGATGTCAAATTGACGGAGCTTACTCCTTTAAATTTTTATTTATGAGGTCGGGTCAAAGAATTAGTGTACACAAATCCGATTTTAAATTACGAAGACTTGAAAATAAGGATGGTTGGAGCTTTTGATCGTTTTGAAATTCGGAGAGCAACGCAGTCTGTTCAGGAGCGTATTGTAGACTGTCTCAATGAAAACGGTGCACATATTGAGCATTTGTATTGAAATAAATTATTTTATTAATCTCTTCATTTGTTGTTATTTTGTTGTTAATATTTGTCATTGCAATACGATTTTTGAATAATAATTCAAATGAAACGATTATTTCCAAAGCCTACTACCCTTGAGGAAAAAAATAATATTTCTTTCAAAAAATGCCAATAACTCAAAAACGACTGAAGATATCCATATCCAGATATCCAAGATACATATTTTTAAATAAATTGTTAGAATTGTCTTTTGTTTCCATGGCATACTTGAAAAACCAAGCAATACCTCGGCAACATAAGGTATTTCTTGATTTTTTTTGAATAACTCGATACGGGGTGAAGTTAAATATAGGGAATGCTTAAGTAACTCACCCTAAAATTCAATTTCCTTTCGAATGATATAAAAAAAAATAGTAGGTGCCATTTGAAGAAATCGACATTTTGACAATTTTTTATTGCGACATTTGAAAATCGCTTGCGCCCATATGGTACAAGATGGGACCACCGATGGGACATCAGGTGTTAGCCTGGTCTTCCAGCTAACTGCTTCATCAATTTGGATTCATAATTTTGAACGGTTTGTGAGATACAAATTTGTACTACTACAGCGGTAATTTTTTCAAAAAAATTGTCGTGTATCAAAACCTGTAAGAGATAAGTTAACATAACTTAGGTTGTCTAAACTCAGAATTGGAAGGCCAATCGAATTTTGTAAAAAAATTGTAGATTTCCATTTAAAATAAGAAAGATAATAGAGACTTTTGGCACACCCCGTATAACTAGAGGACTGAAAATATTTTAGGTAGAACGGGCAAGATCAATTATGGCTGCATACCAACTTTCAGGTTATTAATTTTTGCCTAATAAATTTAGGGGTAGTGAATTTTTCCCTCACTTGATGACAGCAGCTTTTCGTCGTGTAGAGCAGTCGTTGGTAAGGAGTGATTGGTGATTTTCTAAGAACGGAAGAAGGGCGCCACGTAACTTGTGAAAGAATATATACAGTGTGTTGTTTTACCTTAGTCACGGAAAGCAAAACTGTTTTATATCGGTGTTAACTGAATTAAATAAAAAATAGAATACTGTTGCAATAATTAATTGTACACCATAGATAAGTGAAAATATATATATTTAAATAAATAATAAATACATCTAGCCTGGAGGGCTCATACAATAGAAAGGCACACTGATTTGGTGTCCAGGTAATATGGAATAATATTTAATATATTTTGTTATTATCAATATAAGCAAAATTAAGAGTGCGTCTGCATAGTACTATGTTTCGGCGTACAGATGGAATATTATTATTTGTATGAATATTATTATGTAGCATATATAGAAAATGTATTAAATATGGCATAGTAAAATTTATTATCTGGCCTTATCAACGGTCCTCTTCCGTGATGTAAGCTTCGGTGGTGGTTGCTTTATTGGTGATGGTTTCGATGGTGGTTACGACAACATGGCGACGAGTCGATGACGTCACATCTTGCAAGAAGTGGTCCTAACTTTTGTCGTCCAGTATAGACTGATAGTAAAATAGGGGCTCTGCAGCCAAAATTGAACCAAACGGAAAAGTACTAATTATCTACCTAGGAACTCCCTATAATATTCCATACAGCTATTTACAATAACTTCCAAAACTTATACTAGTTTTATCAACTTTCCCTAGAACCCTAAAAGTCGAAATTGCACTAAGTAATTGCAGTACAAAAAAGGCAAAATAAAATAATTTAAAATAATTATACACTAGATAACTCACCTTCGTCAGAAAGGTTGTCGCTAGGGACGGCAACGAAAATTCGAGAAATCTAGGACGGTAGTTGAACACTGAAAATAATGATAGAAAACCCCATAAGAACTTAAAAGACTTAAAAGAAAAAAATTGTCACTTACATGGAAAATACTCTGAGGACATGTATAGGGTAGTGTAGATCGGGGTGTGATTGATTATACAAAAATTTCTTGCGAAAATCACGTGGAAAGCCACAAATTACTGGCGACCTTAACACTCCAAAAAACACGCCTCCCGGATTAAACAGAACTATTCACACATTCTGACAAAAAACCTAAGCGGTGATCATGTTTTGCCTTAGGTAAACTCTACTACTTTGTTTGATTTTTAATTAAGCAACCAGCAATACATCTCGATGTATTAGTGATGTCCACTGTAAAACTACACTTATTAGATGAATTTGAGGGATCTGAACCATTAGTTAGATTAGTAGCATTTTGACATGCTACAGTTTCTAATCCAACTGCAAGTTGAAAAACTTCTAACGAACGGCTTACGTAAATCACCCTGTATACATAGTACATACATACATACAGATTTCCAAGAATAATACCATTAAAAAAGTTTATTGCTTGACATTGATACAATTGACACGTTTTAACATCCTCATCCATAAAAATGGGGAGACAATTTGTCCAAAATCCGATATTGAGATAGGACCAGATTTTTTAAAGTGCACAAATACGAAAAAGTGTTTTTTAAAACGCAGTACAAAAAAGATTTTGTAATAAAGCTTTGAGAAAGAAAATTCAGTTTTCGAAACGTCAGCAAAAATACATTTTTATTGTTATTCACATCATTTGTCAAAGAACACTCTATAACTGTTCCTTTGACGTAAAAGTCACAGGCGTAGAGATTATTTTCCAGGAAAATACTAGATAATTCTATTATTTTGTAGATTTCGTGGACATTATATGGGCATAAAATTCCAGAAGAACAACGAAATGAACCTATACACTCACCTATACAAAGTTTTCGTCTTCTTTTTCTTCTGACACATTTTCTTCCACGTTATTACTGTCCATAAAAATATTCTTCTATTGAGACATTTAATTATTTCCAAAAGTTTAGTGAAATATTCTTTACCCCGAAGACAAAAATGAACATTTGTTATTAATTTTATTTAAATACCTTTCTCCTCCAGAGGAAATCATAGCGTGTTTAGCAACTCTTAACATAGTTCTTATTGACTGTATAATTAATAATTATAACAATTAACAATCAAAATCAACCTATTTTACTGCCTTTCACAGTGTTTTCTTCATTGCAGTTTTTCACCACTTTCTTCTATTCATGCATGAATAGTACGTGGTAATTATTTAAATGTAACAATTAATCACACGTATTAGTCTTTTGTTCCTGATAAGGAAAAAATTATTGGAGCTTCTAGAAAATTGTATTAAATTGTACCTATCTTATAGAGTGTGTCCCAGTGTGTGCGTGTGCGCGTGTGTTTGATATGACTCTCGATTTGAAGGTGTTCAACTCCATCTGCGAATCGGTTTCTGACGCAGACAAATTAGCCTGAAAACCACTGAAAATTCGGACAAATTTACATAAAGCTGTTTTCGCCGGAAATAGATATATGTACTTAATATTATACTAAAAGTCCCCATATGTAGAAAAAAAAAACGCAATCGTTTAATGAGGCGGAAGATTTATGTAGTCTCGCGCACTGAGCCCGCGGCCGATCTTTACAATAGGTTACTAATTGTTATTGCTTGGGTTTGTGCAAGCAAAACGAGAAATGATGATATGTTGAAACATTTTGAGGGTGTTGAGCTTTCTGTACATAAAACATGTAGTGGCATAGTGGCACATTAAATATTAAAAACCAAAAACAGCGCAGCAGATCTTTTAAAGCAAAATATAACATTGAAATTGCTGTGACTGATGAGAAAATTTCTTCAATTAATCAAGCTGAAAAAGTTTATTGAAGCCCTGACAATGATTTTAAGGAAATCTGGAATCTCTGTTATACAGACCCCAGATGATGCTGATACAATAATTTTATCTACTGCTATAACACTGGCAGAAACTAATCAAAATGTCATTGTAGTAGGAGATGATACTGATTTGATGGTCCTTTCAACACACCATTGTAATAAAAACCTATGACCAGGCTCAGCATCTAAACCAGATCGATTCACAAATATTTCGAATGTCCAATGTTTGCTAGGTGTAATAAAGGAAGTTTTACTATTTATACTTGCCATATCCGGTTGTGATACAACATCTTCTTTTTTTTTTTATAAATCAGGCTGCTATGAAACTTGTCCAAAGGAATGAGAGTTTGATTGAGCATATTAAAATATTTAACAGACCTGATGAAGATGCACATAAATTAATTACAGTTGGAAAAAATTGTATAATGCGATTCTATGGTAATACTAAAAAAAAGTTTTTAGCTATTGATGAGTTGAGATTCTATACATACACCATTACGACACGTCACAATCTTCATGGAAATTTTGAACTTGCAAGTCTTCCATCCACCAAAGATTCTGCAAAATATCATATAATGCGTGCTTATTATCAGATGCATAAGTGTATCGGAAATCAATTAAATATCAAAGATTGGGGTTGGAAAGAAATTGAAACAGATTTGGTACTTATTACAACTGTGAGGCCTCCAGCTCCAAATTTCATTATGAATTTAATATTTTGTAGCTGCAAGACTGGTTGTGCAAGTTCTTCCTGAGCTAACCCGTTTCACGTGAAACGTGACCCCCACTACCATCCATTATTGAAGGGGGTGCAAAAAAAATGTGATTTTAGTGTACAAGAACCAAAAACCTCAAAATATTTTTTTACTTAATCTACCCCCACTACCACCCTCCTATCACCACCCCCACCATGTGAGATATCGTTTTATGACGATTTCAAAACTTATATTATTAAAGTTCCATAAACAATTATTTCCACATACAAAATTTTTTCGTTGTGAAAGATTTGGATGGAAAATCTGGATGTGGAAGTAGTGATTCCTTGGGCAGCGGTTTTTTCTTTAACAACATTTTTTTACGGCGGTCCACTTTTGTTTCAAAAATTTGTATTCAATCTGTTTAATGGCCTCTTTATTTAACCTCAGTAAAAGAAAATATACGTCGTTTTGAATTTTTACTCTTTAACGTAAGGTTCGTTATCAGAGAATCCTGAAATTTTCATGGATCAAATTTCATGTAAATCTGGAAAAACATCGCAATTATGACAGCCACATTGGATTCAATATTTCGAATTCTTAACTTTTGATACCAATCAAATTCGGCACGGTTACACCTAAAATACCCACCCTTAATGCAATTCCGACGAAATTTGAATTCTTTTCACCAGCGCATTGGAACTAAAAAGATGTTTCCAATGTTGTCTCATTTTGCTCTAAACGTAGCTTGATATTATTATTGTGTCACCTCTGAGCCATACCTTGCAGTTTGAGAAAAATTTCATAAAAATCTCTTAAGTAAATCCCGAGTAACGATAGCATATATATGTTAAAGAAAAAAATACCAGGACAACATTAAAAAGTATCCTACTCTCCCCCGTCGGCTTCCCTGTCATTGCGGAGCAAGAAGGGCCTAAGTCGCAGAAAGTGCAGCAGAAGAGTCGTTACTGGTCCGATTTAGGTCGAAATGATCATAAAAGCTTCGGAGAGACATATCCGTTCGTATTTCAGATATTCCATGCATATTTTGTTCATAAGTTTCCGTTCAAGTGCTGTCCAAATTTCAAAAATTGAAACAATTCCGAAATTGCGCCATTGCGGATAAATGAAGACTCAGAGGGGAAAACGTACTCAAATCAACATTTCTCTTCATACTTTGAGCTTTCCATTGGTATGTCTACCTTTTCTATAGCGTTACCCGTTGTGGAGCTACGCTACTCCGAGTATCGCCGCGCGGCGACACTGGTCTAAACAATCAAGCAGGCGCACGGTGAGCTATGCCTTCTTAGTTCAGTAGCTGTGACAGTCCTCGGAGTGTGTGCATCGTTCACTGGCACGGTAAAATTGAGTGATCGTAGTTGAGTCATGGTGGCGTTTGCGTTTTTTGTAAGTTATCTCTTGAAGATTAAAATGTTGTGGTAGTTCAGGGTGGAGAAAGGTTTATCGTAGCCCTTTATGGAGGCAGTGAGCAGGAGAGCTTGGATGAGCTACGAGTAATCCGATACAACCAGAGCGTGGCGAAGAAGTCGGTGACAGCCTCCTTTGATTTGGCAAACCTCCCGCCAAGGACGCTTGGGAGAATAGTGTGAGGATTTATTCTCTCGAAAAGTTTGCAGCACTCAACTAATGTGCATGTGCTTTTTTGCAGGTCCAGCAATGGCTACACGTCAACCTCATCTCGGAGGACTGGGGGTGGAAATCAGAACTCCAGAGCCTGGTTCCGGTTCCTACCACAAGGCAGCCTAGCTCCTGATAGCCTGTTACAGCTAATTTCCTGTGCCTGCAAGGCGGACTGCGGTGCTCGGTGCGAGTGCAGATATTCTGGTCTGAACTGCAGCATCATGTGCGGGAGCTGTAGAGGATTCAGCTGTACAAACAGCCAGTCAGTGGATATGGATGATGATCCGGACGACCCTACTTCCCAGTAGATCAATAATGTTAAATTTTATTCAATAAATCTTAAACACCAATAATGGATAAACAGGAATCCGCAAGAAGCTTCATCAGCACAGCCAGGGCAGTCCCAATGGGTGCATGACGGGCGCGGCGACACTCGGAGTGGCGTAGCTCCATAACGGGTGACTCTACAGAGAAGGTACATACCATATGGAAAGTCCAAAGTATGAAGATAAATATTTATTCGGATACGTTTTCCCCATCCGAGTCTTCATTTATCCGCAATGGCGCCATTTCGGAATTTTTTCAATTTTTGAAATCTTGACAGCACTACAACAGAAAATTATGAATAAAATATGCATTGAACGACCATCTGAAATAAGAACAGATATGCTTCTCCGAAGCTTTTATGATCATTTCGACCCAAATCGGACCAGTAACGACCTTTCTGTTGTACTTTATAACCAGCTCTGCAATTTCTGCTACTTGGGTCCTTGTTGCTCCGCAAAAACAGGGAAGCCGATGGGAGAGAGTAGAGGACTTTTTGGTACCTGTTGTCCTGGATCAAAACTGCAATCCCACACTCAAAGAAAATGATAGGTAAATCCAACCAAAATCGCGCCTATCTAGTTTCATAGTTAAATCAATCAGAAAAGAATAGTCATACAACTTTATTTGTTTTCGTAAACAAATAGTAGTTTAATAATCATATCTTCTTGTAACAAATTAAATAGTACAATGACATTTTTTTATGTTCCCTAACCATTTTCAATTTGGTCTACAATTGGGTTGTTGCACTATGTTAAAATTTGAGGAGAATCTATGTTAAACAATAACAATTATTCATAAAAAATCATTAGAAACATGTAGAAGTTGAAAAGAAAGTCTTATAATATTATAATATTAATTACAAAAATACATGCATTTAAAACGGAGATGACATAATAACGGCAGTCTGTATAGAAGTTAGTTATAAAACGACGAGAAACGGGTACTAATTTAGAAACTAGCTGATAGCGACGGAGAAAAAAGACAATCACGACAGTTTAATCTGACATTATATTTAACGTCAAATTCTACTGACGTTCATAGGTTACAATTCGGTATAGTTTAACAGCATCTAGTTATGGATAAATATAAGTACAGATAGTGTTTTCTGCCGTACTGTGTAAATAATACCACCAATTCACCAGAAAAACTGTTGTGTTCCAATAATAAACGCTGAACGTAATAATGAAAGATTCAAAGCCACCAGAGAAGGACCAAGTCTTCTTATTGTGGAGACCATTTCAATGTCAAGTAAAGTAACAAATTACAATGTATTCTAAGCGTTTTATTTGTGGTAAGTTGTATTTTAATGTAGGAATTTGATTTTTAATATGGGTTTATGTTGTAGGGAAAACGGCCGCATTACAAGACTTGTGTGGAGTTCTAGCTGTTACAAATTTAAATTACCCGCCAAACTGGTGGATAAAACAGGGTGCATTACTGTATTCTTAACGGCTCTAGATTAGAATGTTATTCATGCTTTGACTTCCTAAAAGGAGGGAAATGGCTTTAATCTGCTTTTATGTATTTTATCTAGTTTATGCTGGAATAAAGTGCAGTTGTTTTTGTTAGTTATTGATTATTTATGAAGCTCCCTAGACGCCCCATAATACTAGGATGATCAGTAAATTAAGAAAGTTATAAATGCCCTTTGAATTATGTGTGTTATAAATACATATCATTGTTTATTGCTTAGATAGATACTAGCATAAAGTACTTACCTATTTATTATTTTTTGTTATACCCTAATACAGACCTTTCTTGATATCTTCGTAAGTCTCATTCTGACTCTTCTTAGAAGTGAGTATCAATGGATAATAAATAATTTCTTTAGTAGATAAACCTATTTTGTTGTTTTCAGTTAGATAGGCATGTAGGTATATAGTTAATAGGAAATAAAACAATGAAAAGGAAATATTTAATAAAATACAAAGTATAGTTAACAAATTGATCTAAATTAAATAATAAAATACATATTAGACATATTATGTAATATTAATAAGATAAGATAAAGGAAGTTCTTGCAGAAATTACAATAGTTTGTACTGTCTATAACAGCTGTAGCGTAAGTACCTTGCAGCTTTTGCACTTCCAACCATTGAAATGTCAAAACGATCGTCTCTTCTTAAAAATTCGTTGACCATAAATATATCTACCGCAAGTAGAATGTCAGAATTAGCTTTTACAGATATACTGCCTTAGTTGTTTTGTAAAAAAATATTAACAATAACTGCAAACATCAATCACTGCTAGCTAAACGTCAAATTTACTTTTGACATATGAGGTTATTTTCTTTCTTGTCAGTAATGTCAACTTATTCGTCTTCATCTGTTCTGCTTATAAGTTCACATCTAACTGCCGTTATGATGTCACTACCGTTTTCGCGGCACATTCAAATAGTCGAAGTTTAACAATTTTTTAAAATATGTTGCGCTAAGAATTTTTCTTCCAAATTAAATTTATAACTAAATTAAGTCCTCCACTACCCTATTTCACCATTTTTGAAAATTCGTCAACAACCCAATTAAATAGTACAACGACTTTGTTTTTTGTTCACCAACTAATTTTTAGGTTGAACTACACTTTATTGTATGATGAAGTTTTTTTTGGTTAGCCAAAATCTCAGTATTGAGACATCAGACCACCCAAACCAAAGATTAGAGATCGTTTATAAGATCCATCCAAATATATCGATGATCCCTGAGAGAATTTGAACAATGCAATCATGTTATTAATTTTCTATAAATTCATAAGAATATAAGATAATGCATGGTTGATTATTGTCAGTGATTTGTATGTGGCGTCATCTGGGAATAATTTCTGTAATAGACTGCGTGGTAAGCAAGCAAATTTTATGGTAATTCTTTTAGAACTTCTGGAAGACGACAATAATATTGGTTTGTCTACCAAGTACAATAATACAGCGAACTAATACTGGGTTAGAATTACAATTTGATAATAGTTAAAAATAAAATATACTATTATCTAGTTTAATTTGACAGAATTCGACAAAATAATAGTCAGACGAACAAAATAATAGTCTTATTCATCTATTTGTTAAGTTAATGTTTGTTTTGTTGTACGACAACTTTTTATTAATTAAAATAACAATCACCTCTTGTTTAAAAATACCATCAATATAGTTTGGTTTAACAAAATTAACGATATTGTTAGTTAACCATTTTTTTTTTGTTGAATTTACCCATACTATTTCTTTGAGTGTACAGATTTTCAGCTTTACTATAATTAATTCCGGGTCAAAAACTAAAATACCTGGGCTATTATTGCTGGCTTATCTATATTGCAATCAACCAATTATTTTCGTAGCAGTCTCTGATACGCGAGCGAACTACGTTTGTAGTAGAAATGTTATGCCTTAGACTAGAGCACGTATAGGATTTTTACAGTAATATTTACAATTTTTAAATCGTTTTTATAAAAAAAGGAAAGTAAAAAAAAATACTTTTTCTACAAACTATATGAAAAGTAGTCTCTTTAAAGTTTGTTGTCTGTGTTAAAAATGCTATTTATAGCACCAGTGCTACAAGTGGTTTACTTTCAACAGCGGTCTTAAAAGTGAATTTGGTATTGAAAGTCAATAAAAGTTTCCAATATATTTTACTTTTAAAGAATAATTTTACATTTAATGAGTGTTAATGGTTATTGAGCAATTGGAACAATTGTAAATAGCAATTCCGTGAGCAGTTCTAATCAGGGTATCTGTAGTAGTAGCAATGTCTCTGGTGCATGTAGCTGTAACGAAATCAATGTTATTCGCTGAAGTTGTGGGAAGAAATTGACATGCAATGCTCTTTTTATTTTCTAACGAGTTTATAATCCTCCGCTACCGTACTGGACATTCATCCTCCATATCTCTTAATTGTAGTAAAATTAGTATAGTTGAAGCAATCGCATTTGTGAGCCACCTTGAGAGGCAAGGGGTGCAGAACGCAGAGCCGGATTTAACTATATTATTCGCTTGTTTACTTTTTATGTTATTACACTTACAAGCACTGCTATGAATTGGTAACAATACTTACTAAAATTATTTTCAGAAACACATTACCAAACAAAGAAATATAAAGTAAATATCGAATTATATTTTCACCCCGACAATGTAAGCTCGACTGCGGTATCTAATTGCGGTCCTGGATTAAACATAACAGTCAAAAGTATACACCTACGCGCCACGTAAGATAACCGACATTGAATGGCCGGTATCTTCTCTCTCACTTAATGTAAAAGTGGAGTAAAGACGGGAGATCGAGTTGCGACCTATTCATTCCTCTCGCCCCTCATAACTGCTCACTATTTAGATTACTTGAACTATACCAGCGATTGTCAATAAGCTGAACAAAGAAAGATAGAAGTAGTGTCTAGCATAAAATCGAGAATCTAGCAAATTCTGGAATTTTGCAATGTCACCTAAACATGTTGATTTCAACTAGAGTCGTGACACATTTATTATTCATAGATTTAATAGAAAGTCATTGACGATTAATGTCCGCTGGACAGAGGATTATAATGCTTTCTATAGCAGTGCACATATAATGTACCACCCAACAAACTATAGATAGATTAGAATTACCTCAATTCGACATGCTATTATTACTGAAATTGAAACTGAAATTTTGAAATTTATTAAAATACTTAAGATACATTTTACTTTACACATTATATACTCTTGTATTCTAAAAAGTTTAACACTTCAGAGTAGAATACAATTTTCAGTTTGCGTTTAGCAGTTTAGAGTAAGAAAATTTCGTCGTAATTTGAATTCCTGAATTTGCCCATTAGTATAGTAATACAAATATAATACACAGTATTGATACAAAAATATAATACATAACAGATATAAAAATATAAATAAAATAACTATGACAGTATAATGTATTATTCTTACACGTGTACCAAGACTAATAAATTATTTATACTTCATTTTATATTGCTTATACGTGTTTAAAATATGTTTTTTAATAAGTCGTCGTGTTTAACAGGCGATATTAATAATTTTTTTAGTTTTCTTTTAACTACATGTATACTTAGTTTTTTTCCCACAATGGTTTCTCTTAGATAATTTGGAAGCCAATTTAATATTTTAGGAGCTAAAACTAGGGAAGACTTTTGTATTCCTGTCATATATGCAAAGGGATTTCTAATAATACTTCATTTTGGGTTCTAGTTATTTTTTTATTGATATGTCTATCTAGTTGTAATGACTTATAGTGTTTGTACATTAGAGTACAAGTGGTAATGCAAAACTGCCTTTTTAAAGGACCCCGCACGTTTCTTATGTAAAATAATGCCCGTTAGATTTGATTGAAATTGAAATATGTTATTTATGAAATCATCCTGAATAAAAGTCTCCATGGGAGCAAGGCCGAAAAATTAATAGTTTTTAAGTTATGGAGCTTCCATTTAAACTGAATACGTAATTATTACGCAGGTCTATATATACGCTGAAAAAGTTTTCACGCTTAAAAATGAACTTATATAATTATACACCTTCCGGTTAGGACTTCAGCCTTGATGGTGCGGGAGCTAAGTGGCTTTTTCGGACACTCATCGTTACAAGCATTTTCTATGCGCTGATTAATTCTATCGAACTTAAATAACGACAAAATAGACTTCTGGCATATGTCAGCCCGTCGAGTTGGCCATGGTTCAAAATATAAAAATCAGTGAAATTATATCATCGTTACAAAGCCAATTTTTTTTGTGTGTACACTTTTATGTTTAGAATGAATAAAATAAGATCGCCAAAAAGTGTGCCATCAGGGGCGCAACCAGAAAGGTCAAAGAGGTAAAAAAACGGAGTTATATAACATGATCGTTGCAAACTTTTTTAATTTGAGCATGTTTATTTAAATGTTTTGAACACAGAAAAAAATTCCCAGAAAGAAACTCCCGTCAGTAAGGCTAGCCAGAAAGAAAATGTTTAGGATTTTTTAAGAAAATTGGATTTTTTTTCGCATATTTCATCTCAGAACTCTAAACTCATCGTTACAAGTTCTAGCTCCTTTTTAAAACGTAAATATGAGCTCCTTCAACAATAGAATAGCCTCCCCGTAAAGTTCTTAGTGTCAACAAAAGTACCATAGGCTCTTAAATATACATAAATTTAACACTTTCGGCTAACTTGACTTCGTACCGTGCCTCAGATGCATTGTATCATTATTACCTTTCTGGCGATCTTATTTTATTCATTCTAAACATAAAATGTGTACACACAAAAAAAATGAGCCTTGTAACGATGACACGATTTCACTGATTTTTAAACAGTGTTCGTGACGCTCCTGACAGGAGGTGCTCCGCCAGAAGTCGATTTTATGAATCGTTATCATCCATTAAACCATCAAAATATCTCAAAGTTCATAAAACGATGAGCTGCCGAAAAAGCCACCTAGCTCCCGCTCTATGAATTGTTGTGGTCCATATCTAGCGAGGAGGCCTGAAATCCATTTATTTATCCTTTATAAGTACTTAACACGCAGGTCTATACTGAGACTCAAAAAGAAAAAGTTTTCACTCTAAAAAATTGACTTAATCGTGCAACTTCCGGTTCGTATTGTGGTCCATATCTAGGGAAGAGGCTAATTAGTTTGTTGGATTTCTAATTTTGAAAATTCGTGTCAAACTCCAGGGGCCATATTTTAGAGCTCAATCGATATTTATCGCACCCGACTCGTTTAAAAAATTTCGCTTATAGTTCTGAAGTGGTATTTTCGAACACCATCCGAGATTTGTTTTTCGCATACGTAAAAATGTCGTATGGGAAACGTGGCAACGCTATTTTGTACAACCAAATGGACTTGAAACCCATAGAAAACACTAATGTCACTAATATTAATCAGCTGTTATATGTGAATGCGGCGATATTTTCAGGTTATGATATTGTATGTCATTATTATTGAATTCTAGATTTTGGGTTGATTGAATTACAAGACTGAATATTACTTATAAATCATAGACTTAAGAATAAATAGACCCCAAGATCCATTGTACGTTTTCTTAAATACCTGTCTCCAAAGTTTACACATGCGTTATTGGCTCTGTCGCCTTCATATACACTATTAGGCAATCCAACGACCTGTCAAAATTATTTTTCAATATGGCGCTGAGGGCAAACATGGGGTTTATTTTAATTAACTCGCGGAAACGTAGCCAAGGCAACCGAAAAAAAACTCATTTAACGAATGAAAATAAAGGATTGCCGGATGTTTGCCCTCAGCGCCATGTTGGAAGTCACGTGGTTTGGATTGCCTAATAAACCATATCTTCTATCTCTCTTTGGGATTATCTTCAGCTGGAATGCGCTCCGACTTACGCGATGATGTATCCGCCAATAGGAGTCGGCGTTTGTCAAATTTGGCCGTCTGGTCAGAGAACTGGCTAGTCGCTGTCAAAAGTACAGACAGCGAACAATTATTTAGTTTAGCTGTGACGTGTTTGCTTAGAATTTAGTTAATATATATATATATTGTTATAACATTTTGAGATGGTTAAGTGTTGTGTTTGTGGTGCAACACCCAAAAATAATTGTAACTTATCATTCCATAAGTAAGTATTCGAAAAGTCAAAAGTGACGTTTATATTTCGCGGCAAGTCCAACTTGTCAAATATGATATTTTTATTTTGACTTTTCGTTTATTTAGTAGAAATTAACGTTCAGAAGGGTAGATTTGCATACTACAGTATTGTAAGCAAAAGTTATGACTGTAGCCAAGAGGTTATGTATTCTCATATAGGCCATTCGTCGTTTATATATTTCTTGGAACAGTACTAGGTACTAACTTTTCGTTTTCCGCTGTCGGTGGTGAGGATGTACAAATTTTCCCTAGAAAGTGTTAAGCACCCCTTGGCTGCAGGCCTGACCTTTTCCTGGCTTGACTAAAATACATCGGTGAATTTGTGTCTTTCTCCAATCGTGCAGGAACATTTCTCTATTTATTTTCTCTAAAATTATATATTCCTTTAACGAAGTCGGTGTCCAAATGTTTAGAGGTTAGAACAAAAAAAGCTTTGACAACAACAAACATCAGTCATTTGATCATGTCTAATGCCAGTGCTAAACATAAAGCATTTTTTCGCGAGCTTACCACAACTAACTATAGTAAGGTGTAAAAGAGATGGCTACATACATAACCAATCCACATCTAAATTATATATAGCCATCTCTTTTACACCTTACCACAGTTAGTTGTGGTAAGCTCGCGAAAAAATTCCAGTTTAATTGAAGTGAGAACGAAATAGAAAGAGACAGTTGCTCATAATCCCAAAGAGAGACGGCTTTATATAACAGCTACAGTATGAAAGGAGATGGAGAGAGATCTGAACCACAGGCTGAACGTCGTAACTATTCTGGCCCCAAGGAAATGAATTGTTTTGGAGTCTATTTCTTCTAAGTCTATGCTTATAATTTATAATGCACAAGCAATCAGCGGATAAGCAGGTGGGATATATTAATGCAGGTCAGAAAAAAGAAATGGTGGATTTTCTTGAGGCTCAGCCACATCATAATTCGTTCCGAATTTGATATACCACGGATAGACAACTTCGAAGCTCCATAACTTAAAAGCTATTAATTTTTCGGCCTTGCTCCCCTGGAGACTTTTATTCAGATTGATTTCATAAATAACATATTTCAATTTCAACAAAATTTACCGAGCATTATTTTACAGAAGAAACGTGCGGGGTCCTTTGGTATTTTTAGTGCTACAAATAGCTCGTGAGGGGGATAATCCCTTGGTTTTTTTACACATTATTCTTATAAATGATTTCTGCAAAGTAGAGAGCGCTTTGAGATAACACATAAGTTCCTCCCCAATGTGAGAACGGAGTGTGCCAGCGCATTATATATCATTTTCAAGAAATGTTTTGACATAAACTGTGCCGCTTGCCTAAATTTTGCAAGGATTCCTAGGAGTTTTTTCTAGTGTTCTGTACATGAGGTTTCCAATAAATGTATTCATCATAAGTTACACCTAGATATTTAATTGTCTCTATTTGCTTTATTGTGTGGCATTCACAATTCTCTCCCACATTGCGACCAAGCTTGTGATATTAGGTCAGAACATTTAGTTTACCAGTTTAGTAATGGGCAAATTTACCTCATATTGTCTACAGATTTACTAATGTGGGGGAAAAAATTAAAGTAAATTCGAAGTCGAGAATAGGAAAGCAAAGGTAATTTTTTCAAGAGGTTAAGGCAGTGAAATGTTCAGTAGCCCTATTGGTAAGTTAATTTATGGTGATTCTAAGGTAAATGTTTCCTGTTATTGACATAAATAAAGATTTGTTTATATCATGTGTTAGAAGAAGGGGTACTTATTAGAATTGCATATTCCTGAATGGCTGAATAATTATTGGGAGGAAACATATATTATTAGATGACAACTTTGAACGCATAATGTCTACATCAGCCGTAAATAGCATTCTACGGATTCCCTTTTCAAAACGTTAGAAAGTTTCATGGTGAAATACCAAT
This sequence comes from Rutpela maculata, assembly GCA_936432065.2. NCBI lineage: Eukaryota > Metazoa > Arthropoda > Insecta > Coleoptera > Cerambycidae > Rutpela > Rutpela maculata. The sequence continues at coordinate 54,444,491 of OW386290.2, read as the reverse complement.
AATATAATAATCATATTGTTTTCAGTATCTTTAATGTTAAGCGTAGTTTGGCAAGTTTAAACTTTAAGTTTTAAGCTTACTTTAGCAACTTTAACGTTAAAGATACCGAAAACAATAATATGATTATTACTCGTATTATTATATTAGAGGTATTTCATTATTACAAAGTTTGGGAATTAGACCAGTTGGTCAACACGTGCAGTGACTTTTTACTACTTTTAGTGATATCAATCTAGTTTTCGGCATAACACTTTTTACAAAACTTTCTAACTAAACGTAAAATAGGTCAAATATGTTACCTATTTCACTGGTACTTTGATTGATTAGAAATCGTCTTCATTAGTTTATTTTGTTGTCTACAATGTTTTAAAAAATTCAAATTATACAATTTATCACTTTATTAGAGTTGTCTTCCTTCCCGACGAGTTAGGAACTTGAAATTTGGCGGAACTGCCAAAAAATTCAAAAACTTGGTAAATTCAAAATGGCCCGTCACCAATATGGCATCTAAAATTTGAGTCAACGATCCTCGTAGCAGCACGGGCATCTTGATAGCCCCAGTTAAAGAAAAAATAATAATAATATCAAATATAGGCTTCGAAAGAGGAGACAAGACGTTCAGCTATAAGATCCTGGTATTAAAAAAATGTTTAAAACTTTTTGTAAAAGTTAGAGCTGTTAAAAAATTGGTACATTTAGCACACGATTTTCGACTCCGACTTCTCGAATTTCGTGAAAACAATAAGTAAATTATTATTATTATAAAAAATTCACCAAAACATCAGAAAGTACATTATTCAAACTTTAATGTCAGCCCTATAAAATGTTGACCTAATTTTGAGAAAACTTATTTTGATTGTCATTTTTTCAACATGGCGGTTGTAGCGGCAACAATATTTTTGTGAAAAACATTAATTAATTATTGTGGCAACCCCTCTCGATGTTATAAAAAAATCTTGGAGAAATTATTCATAGGTCAAATAACATATTAACTATTAATTGGTAGATTTGTAGATCTGAAAACAAAAACTGTTGACAAATTTGATTGGTCATTTTTCACGTCTTATTATTTTCTCCCAAACTTAAAAATATTAGCTTAACGAATAATAAAATTGTCCAAGATAACAGGGTAGAACATACAAAATTAAGGATCATACTGTCTTATTTTTATTAATGGTATTTTTGCTAATTTTATTTGATATATTTTCAGTTTTATGAGAAAGACATGCACACATACACGGAAAATATGAGACAAAGTAATTTTTATTTCTATATCTGACAATTTAATCTGAACGGAATTTCACTATAATGTTATTGGAAAAGTTTTTAAGCACGCGTTTCTTCAATAAAGCTTCCCGATAATCGTTCCCCATTTTCTATTTTAGTAAACGGTTATATAGAAATCAAAATAAAACTTTTGAGATTACTTTCACACCCATTTCGTTTTATGTTATGAAAGTAATATATTTTGCATAACTTCAGTAATTTTCCTTATTACTGAACTTTCGAAGTTGGGATACATACAAAATATCCCAAAAACCACATCATGACTTACTTTGTTAACAGGTTAGCTATTGGATACTTGGGACAAGAAACAATTTAATACTAATATTTTGTTTTGTAAAGTTCAATATGGGAAGAATGGTAAAAGCTACATAAAAATGTTTATACAGGGTGACTCATAAACGATGGTACAAGACTCAACTGTGCATGGTAGGAGTCAGAATATTAAGATCAATCACGCCTTAATGAAATGTTGATATGTGAAAAAATACAGGGTGCTAGAGTTAAAATTTAATTTTTTATTTTCCTATGAAATTTAATGAGTTGTTAAACTTTTCTTATGAAAATGGGTCGATGAGAGTTATTTGGAGAAATCGACACACCTTCAATTTTAGATTAGCTCCTAGAGGGCGCTACGCACACTACGTTTAATGTGTTAAAAAGGTCTTAACTTCTTTATCCTCACCTTTACGGCAAATTTGGCATAAAAATTGCATTCTTCTGCCATCACTAAATAAAAAAAATTATGCTTCTTTCAAGTATTTAAATACAAAGTTTTTGAGAAAACTGCAAGTCAAAAGTTCCATGCAACTTTTTAATAGCCTTTTGAAACAATAATTTTTAAAGAGTAAATAAATAAACATATTTATCAAGTATGCATAAGAACAAAAAGTACCTCAAGCAACCAATGTCAAACAATAATTAGTTGTCACGGAGAGTTGTATTATATTAAGTGTTGTGTTCTTTATTTGTTTCTAATACTCTTTTTATAAAAAATGTCTCGCCATAAATTTATTTCGAATTATAAAATGAGAGACCGGCGGAAAAGGTGGGTACGGTGGGTAGTACTACCCACCTGGAAAATCTGTAGGTGGGTAATTACCCGCCTGAAAACTTATTATTCTACACTCTTAACATGTTTTTTTAAGAATTCCTCTGCGCTATTCACCTGGATTAATCACGTTTCGCCGGCCCTGTGAGAGATATTAGTCGGACAGTCGGCCATCAAATATCCTATGAATAAGATACATGAAAAATTTTGTGTGAGTGATTAATACTACCACAGACCTACCACCTACCACCTTTTATAATTTTGCCCGCGTCATGGAATTTTGACCTTACTTTCAGTTAAGATTTGTAATGTTTTCTTAAGTCATCAATAGTCCCTTGAGGTAAAGCTTTTATCCCACCGGACCGCAAGACATGTACCCCCCTCCGTTTTTGAGGGCGGAGAACATGATGATGACAATATTTTCCGACCTAGCGTCCAACCGCTACCCCCAACTCGAAAAAACATCACTTTTTCCGGTGCTACGCTTGTTTTTTTTTTTTTTTTGGTCAGTTTGAATAAAATAAGTAAATAACTAAATGCCACGAAAACAGCGAAAATCAGCTGGAAAACGGTCCCAGCTGACAATTTAGGTGTTATTCGACGTCGATTCGATGTCAAACAGGTGACGCCACCAATTTCGATACGTGAAATAGAACATAAATTCGACGTCGAATCAACCTAAATGGTGTTTTTTGACACGTCGATTCGACGTGGAAAACAAGCTGAATAGGTTTTACTGGATTTATTAGGTTAGGTTGTCAGACACCTTTTTTATATCGAAAATACATTAAATCTACGTAGCGGATTACTTATTTGCTACCTTTCATACTTGCATTAAAACAGCTTCGTCAGAAAGGTAAAACTATATACCTATATAATGGTTGATAATAATAACTAAGTACTTATTAACTACCTATGAGACATATTTTTATCCTTGACATTGTTTAATTTGCACTGTATACACGCGAGAATTTACTACAAGCTATTTTTTCCATCTATTAGGTAATAAGTGTCTAAATATTACCAATATTTGTTCACATAATTGTAATTATTTCACCTAATTTCGTTATGTTGCACCAATTGGTCCCCTGTTTTAATGTATCTACTTAACACTTAATATATCGTTAATTCTACGTAAATCACTAAATTCACCTATGAGGTGTCATTCTACAATCTAACAAGTCTCGTTTTGGTGGCTATTTCATACATAATAGGTGACTTCACCTATTAGATCTTACATGAACCAACAGGTTAATTTATTCGATTGTTAGTGTTTATTTGTGATCAGAATATTCCCTTAGTGTGCTTATTTTTACGTGGAAAATAGTTTTCTATGTACTTATAAAGTTATATTTATTTTATATGGTCATGCATGTAACATAATATATACAGTATCGGAAAGTGTACGTATTGGGATGGCAATAACAGCAAGCGAGAGAGCGGCAGCGAGAGCGAAGAATGCAACCATGTAAAAGCATCTCTTGATGGGCGTGTCTACTCTTTACCTCTGCTAGAGTACTGGGCCTCTATTCTTGACCGTGATAGAATAGAACGTTCCCCGGGGAGCGTTCCCCGGATTTGTTCTACTGCCGTTCTACTGCAAGCATTAAACTGTATTCTTGAACAGAAAGGAGGGAACAAAATATTAGGGAATGAACCGCAGCGTTGCCAAACTTATTCACCAATCATAGACGAGCAGTTTCTGTCAATCGGCATAACCAAAGTTCATAACAATAACAATAAGAATATTAACAAACGTATTGAAAGACACGCAGAGCTGCTAGAACCTGAAAATGAAGCAGTGTTTTGAAAGATTCGGTGTAATAAAAGATAAGCGGCAATATAATTATTATATTTTGAAGAGATGTGAAAGTTTTCATATGTGCCGGGGTACCAATATGTATTCTTAAGAACAAAGTTGAGCCCAAAGTAGGTATTATTATTTGAAGAATAATGCTTTCCATAAGAAGACCACAAAACCCCAGTATAATATTATCATCAACGACGAGGAAATAATATGGAATCCTGCAGACATAGTGCAATTACATATCTAGGAGTATAGTTAGATAAACGACTAACATGGAGTTACCATATCAATAAAAAACTTAATGATGGTTACGCAAGGTTATCAATGCTATATCCCATTATTAATAGAAAATCAAAGCTCAGAGTTAAGTGCACGACATTAATATATACATCGATCTTAAGACCATTGGTAACTTACGGCTGTGTGATAAGGGGAACTGCTAGCAAAACTAATATTAAAAAGGTGCAAACATTTCAAAATAAAGTGTTGAGATCTGCTATAAATGCCCATTGGCTTATAAGAAAGTCAAATCCATCGAGAGCTTGACGTGCCACAAATTGAGGACTTTATGAAATCATGTGCAGACATTTTTCAAAACTATAAACAACTGTACAAGTACCAGAAATTTAAACCTAAATGAAAAGACTCGTAATAATAGGTTAAGAAAAAGACTACCACAAGATATCTTACTTCCAGTAGCGTTTCCGATTGATATTAATATCAATATTCTTCTATTGTTATGTTAAACCAAATATTTTGTTTCTGTTCTTTATTTTATTTTCAATTGTTATGTACTGTCTTACTACAACACACTACCATGTACAACATTAATTTGTTGATCTGGTATTTTCAAATAAACAAAAAAAAAATAATGCTACCTATTATTATTTAAAATATATTTTGTACATAGTTTGTACAGACAGGGAAGATTTCTGTTTATTTAACGTCGGCCTATTTCCGCTACCAGGGCCTATCACCGATGCCAGGAGATTGGCTACCCCCAACCTGAAAATTTTGCTGAACCTCTTCTCGTAAGAAGAGTAGGGATCTTTTACTTGCCTAACATTTAATAGACAAGGGACCGACTGCTTTGCATCTCTAAGATCTCTATTAAATCATGGCAAAAGGGCTTAGTCAGACAGAACAATGTCATAAATTTTTCATTTGATAATAAAAACTGATCTCTGGAAGAATCTCTCTCAACAGTCTCTACCTCTAATTCTTGAGAATTGTTCACGTTGTGGATTATTTCGTCCCAATATATTATTTCAGGCAGATTCATCTTTATATTAAGTCCAAAATAACAAGAATATTAATTAAAAGTGAAATAAAACATTCAGTTTTTGACAACATTTACTTTTCTAGGTTAGAAAAGCAGAAAATGGCGGCATTCCCCGACTGGTCCCTGAAAATAACCAAGAGAAGCATGAGGGATCAGTTTTTGATAGAAGCGACGATAGAAATAAGTTCAAGAATACAGTTTTGTGAATTTCAATAGAGACACGCCCACTTTCTCTCGATTGTTCTATTCTACTGCAGTCAAGAATAGAGACCCTGGTAGACGTCTCTATTGGGCGATCGGTTAATAGCGTAATGCCAAACGAAGGACTTTCTGATTTTGTATAGTGTTCATACAAATTGGATATTTCGGAAAATACAAACTGTTTTAAGAAGTGCTTTGATAATTCAGTTGATTTATCGATGAAACCAGTGCCGGTTCTAAGGCAGGGCGAGTGGGGCGACCGCCCCGGGCGCCATAATACAAGGGCCGCCGGAGGTGCCAAAAAATTCAACAATGAATCAACTTGAAACCAAAATTATTACTTGTTCAGAGTTATTTTTTTCTAATTTTAACTAGTTTGCTTATTTATCTGAACTCTGTAAAATTTGCAAAATGGATGTCTTTTTTAGAGCATAAAATAATGGGTACAGTACGCGACTAGTGAACGAGTTTGTGCCGCCCAATACCTCAGTTGTGTCGGCGCGGCGCACAGTGGGGCATGAGACTCGAAAATCTGGCCAAAAATCTGAAACTTGGCTAATGATCCAAAAGTAGGTTCAGGTTTATAGAAAAATTATTTGATAAAATCATTTCTCAAAAAGGTGGGTTATAGGAGATGGAAAAATTATATCAACAGAAAATTACGAAATTTTGTATTTTTATGTATTATGTAATGCTAGTGATGGAAAAAATATTTTACAAAATCTAATTTATAAAGGTTTTATAATTATCGAAAAAAACATTCGAATGTAATAGTTATACACTTGTTAAAAAGCGTTTCAGGCTAGAAATAATTTCAATTTTAAAAGTAAAGTGCAAAATAGTGCATAAATTTAATATATAAAGAATATACTCATTTAAAAAAAATGTCTTGGTCGCACTTGAAACCAAACTAAATGTTTCATTATTACTAAGAACAATTAACATTTTACATTGACGACTTTAAATTGGCTTTTACAAAAATATTACTGCTTATCTCAAAATTATAAGTACTAGAAAATGTAATACACATCTGAACTTGAATCTCCATAGCAAAAAACTCGAATTTTAATACAGTAATAAACAAATAAACGAGTACAAAGATCTAATAAAACTTTAAAATTTACAAAGCACTATCTGCACTACTCGGTTTTGATTGATGTGAGCGCTGAAATGAATCATGTAATGGCGAATTGCTATTCATTTTATTATATGTAAAGGTGTTGGCTACACATAGCTCAAAAGAGCGACCGTGATAACTCTACTACATATTTTGATTTTTTGCCAGATTTTGAGGTCTCCTGCCACACTGTGCGGCGGCACAAAAACGTAGATGTAGATGGATCTTCAACATCTGAACGAGATGTTGAAGCATGTAGATTTTCTGCAGTTTGTCCTATCACGGTTTCACGGATAGCTTTCACGGCTTGTGTACTAGAGACGTTAACAGAATAATTATTGCTGCTCGCAATTTTCCACTGCATTTCATTTTTACTTCTTATTTTCTTAACTTGGCGATAAAAATCGGTCGTTTATGTCACTTTTCTTTTACTCATAGTGTTTTAAAGTTATTACGGAGAAAGTGAAATAAACGAAATGGCAACACAATCACACTGGACCACAGAAACATGAATAATGACGGCAAGTTCATAATACTATACGCAATTTCCCGCGCGTCACTTATGTTGGTAAAATTCGGCAAAATAAGTAATTAATAATTTTGACCAATAGGTGCAAATAACTTATTGGTTGAATAATAAAGTTATTTCGACTTTTTGGTGAAAATATAAGTATTTTTAGGGCCCTTATTAGGTATCTAAAAAGCTTTCTTCAAGACATACCATCACCTATTTAGTCATTTCAATACACTTCACTAATAGCTCCTATCAGGGTATATTGATAACGTCAACAAAATTACTTAATAAGCTATTTAACGAAAATATTACTTATTAAGTCACGCATATTCCCTTATTTACATTACCAAATTGTTTCAAATGGGTCACTTTTCACGTACTCCCCCCCTATTAGGTGAAAATAGTTACTAAAATATTTGTCATAACCTATTGAGTCATTAATTTCACTAATAATTTACCTGTACCTAATAAGGAACACAGCGACTTAACCAATTAAACTTTAAAATTACCTAACTTCGACCTGTTCCTTTGGCTGAAGTTGTCCACTCCTAAATTGTTAGCTGGGGTATATACCCGTTTTCGAGGGCGAGGAATACGATGGTGATAATATTTCCCCTTCACCCACTACCCCTAAACCTGAATACCACCTCCTTTTCCGATTTTCCGGTGTTAGGCTTGCGAGGGCCTGTCGTATCGTTTTTTTTTTTTTTTTGGTCAGTTAGAATAAAATGGGTAAATATTTACCACAAGTGACCCAACCCACCCCCGGGGGTTGAATCTACCATCACCTTCAATAACTAAATGCCACGAAAACAACGAAAATTAGCTGTAAAACAGTATACCCACGTTCTCGAAAACGGGGAATACGATGGTGACAATATTTTTCGACCCAGAGTCCCTAAATCCGATTTTTCGATGCTACGCTTGCGGGGCCTTTTTGGTCAATTTGAATAAAATAAGTAAATATTGACCACAGGTGATCTAACCTACTTCCGGGGGTTGAAACTACCCCCAAAATAATTGTTTATGGAACTTTAATAATGTAATATTTGACATCGTCGACCCCAACAACACATAAAACGATAGGTCAAAAGTCCATGACGCGGAAAAATTAGCTTGTATAAAAGGTGGCTCCCTTTAGGTCTGTGGTAGTATTAATCACTCACACAAAGTTTTTCTTGTATCTTATTCATAGGATACTTGACGGCCGGCTTTCCGTCTATATGGTACTTACGTTTGTGTAAATTTTTGTGCTCGTGCACTTGGAACTGTAACAGAACAGAAGACAGTGTAATCGTAGGTTATTTAAAAACCTTTCTGTGTATTTAGGAGAAACAGGTGCATTTCACTAAAAACGTGATATCGCTGGTGTGGATCAAGAAGAAAACGTCTCATGCAGTTGTGTGTGGCAGAAAATCCGCAAGTTAGTACGCGGCGGTTATCGGCAGCAACTGGTTTAAATCAGTCATCCATTCATAGATTATAATCTAATTTAATAATTATTAAAGAAAGAAAACTTAAACCATATCACTCCAGAGCTTTTGTTACCTCGTGATGTTCCACAGAGATCGCAGGTTTCATTATTTTGCGTAACCAACAAAATGATGACCCAGTGTTTATGAAACAAATTAGACTACTTTTACAAGACATGGAGTATTTAATTAGAGAAATAGTCATTCGTGGGAACTTGAGAATCCTCATTTATCTAAAGAAAACTACTTTCAGCACTAAGGAGGAGTGTAGCTAAGGCCGGTTTTAGGCCTATTTTATTTTTGAATTTGAATTTTAAAAAATCATTTCTTTATCATCTGTCATCAATATTTAAATGATTTCATCCCAAACGGAACCTCCTCCCTATTCGCGCATATCTCTTCTACCCCTTTTCCAGGAACGGTATCGCTATTTTTTTTGTATTTAAAAAGTGTTTAGATCCCTCCAAAAGTCTTTTTTTTTTTTTCAAAAAAGTTCATCTGGCCTACCTTCCCCACCACGTCTACTTACATAGGTGGGCGTGGTGTGGGGAAAAGAGAAGATAGGAGCGGGTACAAAAAATCATATTTTTTGTGATAAAAATAAAGAATCCTTGTAGTTCCATTATATAACTACTGTATGTTTATAAATAGAGGAGCGAAAAAGAGGTAAAATTGTGTCGTTTTTTTTTATCAGCTTAGAACAAGATCAGACACAGTGGGTATTACCGACAACATCATTTTACACATAAAAACATGAAATACGACATTTTTTGGTGGTCACAGATATTCTTATTTTAAAAAAAGTGCAAAATTTAATTTTTTTTTTAAATCATGTTTTTTCGTACATCTATTGCCATATCTCAAAAATGAATTGAGCTATAGATGTGAACTTTTTTTTGTTATAAAACACACACTTAAGCGCTTCTTTCTATACATAGGATTGCTATTAAAAAAAATGTGAACATGCCAAAAACGTTGACGACCCTGAAAGTTTAGAGAATACGCCATCAAATTTTCACTAAGCGAGGAACTTTTTTGTTTTTGAAAATTTTGTGTAACATGCTATGAAGAAAATGAAGTCAATAGACTAAAAAAGTTTTTAGAAAAAAAATATTTTCATTATTAGCAATAGTTTGATAGTTACGAATTTTTTAGTATGGAGGAATTGTCGAAGCGTACGCGCGCGGCACTTAAGAATAATAATGATTATGTATTGTGTGTAACGGAACTTTTCATTATTATTTTTTTGTGTTTAAGACTGTTTTATCACGTTTTAGGATCTGAAAGGGTAACTTATTTTTTCCAGTGGCGCATTAAGGACTAAGGTTGAAGGCAAAAAGGAATTAAAAATCTTAAATAGAGTATCTGGGATAAAAATGCATTGCATTGGGATCTCGGAAACGGTAACAAATAATATTATAGTAAATGGAAAAAGAAGTTGCGCAACTAGGGGGCTAATAAAATTCCATAAACAGAAGTTTAGGAAAAGTTATAATTTTGGAGTGTTTTGATAAAAAGTAAACTATCGAGTTTTCCTTTTTTTTGCGTTATTATTGGACCTAAATAGAAAAGACAGTTTCTTAAAGCACTTTTTTTTGAACGTGGCAATTTTAATATTTGTATCCGACATTTCCTGTGTCAGAGTCCCTATCCGAAACTCCCATGCATTCCATTTTTACCCTAGATCCACACAATAATTGAGTAAACGTGTTATTTTCGCCTAAATTAGGTAACAAAAAAGAAAAAACATCCTAAATTAAGTATCTTTTAATTTCCGCAGCCCTAATTATAGAAACCTTGTTTCCATGGCTTGTGCACAAGTTTATCGTTCTCCTCTATTACTACGCCACATAAAATCCAATCCATTTTACAATGAAACTTAGATTGCTTTTTTTATCTTAAATATTTTTTTAGCAGATAATCCACGCACAATTCGCACAATGGCCATACGTTCTACAATATAATACAAGTGGTAATAAGGGAAAAAATATCGTTACACATTTTACTTCCACATCCAGTGTAAGTATAGTATCGACAAAAATATTTTTGAAAATTTTTATTGTCCAAATAAGCTTAGAATGTCATGAAACGTCGAGATTTTAAGTTTGAGCAAAAAAAAATTCTGTCTGTCGGTCTGTCTGTAACACGATTACTCCGGAACCGTTGACTTGAAATTGGTATGTATTTTAACGAGATCTGGAACTAGATTAATCCGTTAAAGGGTTGGGGGGTAAATGGTAAATAGGCAAATCAAGCAAGAGTCCATAAAATTGGTATTTAGTATATACAAGAGAAGCTAAGGTCTCAAAATTTTTTTGGCATTAACCACCCCCATTACCAGCTCCCACCCCATTATTCAAGGGAGCGAAAAAATAAAATTGTCGTTTAGTGTGTGTACAAGAACCAAAAGCCTCAATTTTTTTTTTTACTTTATCCACCACTACTACCACCACCCTCAGCCCCACTACCGATGTGGCATATCGTTTTATAGGTTTTTGGGGTAGACGATTTCAAATATTTTATTATTAAGGCTAGGATTTTGCAGAGTGAGAGGGAAATATGCGTTTATTTTCGGTTTATTATAAATATTTAAAAAATTATAAATTATATAATCTTTAAAATAATTTCAGGAAGGAATACAACCATATATAGTATTTATCATTAATTTTGTATATAGTCAAATGCCATACTTTAATAATGAAATTAGGGACTATTTTCATTGACAAACTGCGATATTTAAATATAACAGAAAGTTATAATAGAAAATATATATAGTTGTATTCGTTAGAACAATAGCAAGTATCTAAAGCAGTTTTAAGATTATACTATGTGTAGTTTTTTAAATATTTACAATAAATCGAAAATAAACGCATATTTCCTTCTCACTCCGCAAAATCCTAGCCTTAAAGTTCCATAAACAATTATTTCCACATTCAAATCTTTTTCGTTGTGAGAGACTTGGATAGAAGATCTAGATGTGGAAGTGTGATTCCTTGGGCAGCGGTTTTATAATTTGACCTCCGACGAAAACGAATAACGTTGATCGTACACCGCCCTGAGACTAGTTAGTTTTAGTGGACGCGGGCGTATTACTACTCAATTTCTGCAATTCGCGCGCTCCAAAAAAATCACTGTACCTAAACTATCAAAGTCACAATAAGAATTATGCTATCAAAAACTTTTTTGGTCCTTTGGCTTTATTTTCTTCGCAGCATGTTATACAAAATTTCCAAAAACAAAAAAGTTTGTAGCTTAGTGAAAATTTGACTGCGTATTTTTTGAACTTTCAAGATTATCTAAGTTTTTCATATGCTTAAGAGTATAATTTGCGGTCAGTGAAATGAAGAAACGAATTATTCGGCTTATTTTTGAAGATAGAAACTTCAAATTTTGTACGTATGTATTAAAATATATATTCTAGTTCGTCACGTTTTTAATTTTTTGTTTTAATCAAAAACACGTGATCAACGAAAAAATTGACGTCGAAAAATTGGAATTTACAAAAAACGAAAACGTGACGCCCTAGATAGTCCTTAATTAATTACGTGGATAAAATATAACCTCTTAATTTTCAAACATAGATTCAATAAATAGTTTCCAATTTTGCCGTCAATAGATGGCACTCGCCTCGGCATTCGCATAGCTTTACACGCTCTCAGACTTTAGGGAGGAACTTGTTGTCATGGAGACCAGACGCGAATGAATGCTTGCCAGGGAAGCATTTAGCAGTTCTGGTAATTGTAATCTTAAATTTATTTATAAATTATTTTATCTTACAGGAATGACTTAATAGATAAAATTCTTGAAAATGTTAATACATAAATAAAAGGTGCCAAATAGAGAGGACCGTTTTGTATAAACACTCCTACAAATTTTATTATGAAAATTTGAATTCGGTTTTTAGTTATTATTATAGTTATATAGTTTTTATTCGAAATTATTACCAAGCAAAATGTACAGGGTATCCCAGTCAACGCGCTATGCTCGGTTTTCACGGTAGTTTCTGAGATAAGTTTATGGTTCAAAATCCAGTCTGACGTAGGTTTTCCGAGGAATCTCATACTGCTAAGATATTTATAGGAATCCAAGATGGCGGACGAATTTCGTCATCTATGGTCCTATTCGACTGAAAATCGATATCTGTAGGTTTTCGGGGATGCAGTTTACGAATTTTTGGTCAAAATTTAGGAATCCAAGATGGCGGACGAATTTCGTCATCTATGGACCTATTCGACTGAAAATCGATATCTGGGGGTTTTCGGGGATGCGGGTTATGAATTTTTGATCAAAATTTAGGACTCCAAGATGGCGGACGAATTTCGCGATCTATAGTCCTATTCGACTGAAAATCGATATCTGGGGGTTTTCGGGGATACGGGTTACGAATTTTTGGTCAAAATTTAAGACTCCAAGATGGCGGACGAATTTCGTCATCTATGGTCCTATTCGACTGAAAATCGATACCTCGGGGTTGTCGGGGATGCGGGTTACGAATTTTTGGTCAAAATTTAGGAATCCAAGATGGTGGACGAATTTCGTCATCTATGGTCCTATTTGGCTGAAAATCGATACCTCGGGGTTGTCGGGGATGCGGGTTACGAATTTTTGGTCAAAATTTAGGAAACCAAGATGGCGGATGAATTTCGTCATTTGTGGTCCTATTCGACTGAAAATCGATATCTGGAGGTTTTCGGGGATGCGGGTTACGAATTTTTGTTCAAAATTTAGGAATCCAAGATGGCGGACGAATTTTGTCATCTGTGGTCCTATTCGAATGAAAATCGATATCTGGGGATTTTCGGGGATGCGGGTTACGAATTTTTGGTAAAAATTTAGGAATCCAAGACAGCGGGCGAATTATAACTATATTTTGACCCCCCTTTATTTATGTTATTATTGGAGATTAAAAAAAGTTTTGTATAAGAGTTGTAGGGTTGTATACATATTTTTTTAAATGCAATTAAAAAACAATTGCTTGCATATGTCACGTGATATAACAATGAAGGTTGCTTTTTAAATGAAAACCCTGTATATTTTTACATATTCTTTCAGATCCTTTATCCCTAATTTCAAACATATAAAGATTGATAGATCTAGTTGTAATATTTTTTGATATATCGGACATTAAATATGCTCCAAACATGCATGTAGGTATTTTAGGGTTTCTGACGGAGCGCTGTCAGTGGCGGATTTAGGGCGGGGGGGGGGGCTATAGAGGCAAAATCCAAGGGCGGCAATTTTTTTGAAAAACACCAAAGACATAAAAACAAAAAATTTGTATTATTAATATGTCCTATCAGAACATGTTTAATTTATTTGAGAACGTGTTTTTTATATTAACTAGACTAAAGTTCCTTATTATAGTCAACAGTACAGGGTGGTTGTGCAAACGTTAGAACCTCATTTAACTTCTTTATTTTTGGAGTTACGAAAATAAGTTCAAAAATAAAAGTTATGAGATATCACATGTATTTTCCAAACATCATTTCAGCAAAACAATTCAAACAAGTCGAATTTCGGAGATATGAGCTTTACCTTGGTTTTTTTAAATAGAACACCCCCATATATTTTTACACCATTTGAAAGGCCATAGAAAAATCTTTTCAATGATATATGACACAGTATTTTTCTTAAAAACTATAGTAGATATGAAGTTTTATATTTTCTTACATTAAGTCATGGTAGTCCGAAAAATATATACAGTGTATTTCACTTTTCAATTTGTTTTTCTGATTTGAATCAAATTTTACTTAAGTATAGAACAAATTAGGATCTACTTATGACCAGAAAAAAATTCACCGCCTACAAATGCAAAGCCACCTGCGTTACCAAAATATGCGGATAAAATCAAAAAATCATATTAGGCATATTTTTATTGGAAAATTTTGTCAATGAAACTTGTTCAGAATTGTTCAGAAACCTTAAGTCCAGAATTTAATCAAAATAAAAAATATATAAATTTTGATTAAAATAATGTCCAAGTCCAAAAATATCATTTTAATGGGTTTTTTCGTTTAGAAAACTGTACTATGACAATTTTATTTGAAATTAAACCCAAGCTGCCAGGTAGTTCTAAAGCAATTTACAGTTTTTTTTTTAAATAATTATTTTCAAAATTTTTAAAGTTTCAAGTTTTTCATTTTTTAATTTTGTTTAAATTTTGGCCATTTTGGGCAATTCTGAACAAGTTTTATTAACAAAATTTTCCGATAAAAAAATGCCTAATATGGTTTTCCGATTTTCTCCACATATTTTGGTACCGCAGGTGGCTTTGGTACCGTAGGAGGCGAATGTTTTTCTGGTCATAAGTAGATACTAATTTGTTCTATACTTAAGTAAAATGTGATTCAAATCGGAAAAAAAAAATAAAAAAGTTATTGGTGTGTTACCATTTCAAGTGAAACACACTGTATCAATTATTGAAATTCTCCATTTTATTTAAAATAAAGTGAAATTAGACAGAACTAACATATTGTTTATTTTAATTTACATACTTTTGTTTTCCATGGCTAATTTGATAAATTGTAAATTTATAGTAAATTAGACAAAATTTGTTTAAGATAAGCACCATGTATTATATTATAAATACAAAGCTTTTTTTATGGCGTTTCAAATGGTACATATATGGAGTGTTCCTTTAAAAAAAAGCAAAGTAAAGTTCATATCTCCGAAATGCGACTTTCAATAGGCATGTCCACAAAATTTTAATTTCAATTGTAAATGATAGAATTATCGATATTGTACACTAATTTAACAATTAAAAAAAAACCGCTGCCCAAGGAATCACTACTTCCACATCCAGATTTTCTATCTAAGTCACTCACAACGATAAAATGTTGTATGTGGAAATAATTGTTTAATAATATAATATTTGAAATCGTCTACCTCAAAAACCCATAAAAACCCCCACATCGGTAGTGGGGTGGGGGTGGTGATAGAGGGTGGTAGTGGGGGTGGATAAGGTAAAAAAATATTTTGAGGTTTCTGGTTCTTGTGCACACATTAAATCAAAATTTTTTTCCATCCTCTTTAATAATAGGGTGGGGGTGGGGGTGGTAATGGGGGTGGCTAATGCCAACATTTTTTTTGAGACCTTAGCTTCTCTTGTATATAGTAAATACAAATTTTATGAACTCTTACCTGCTTGATTTACCTATTTACCCCAATTTACCTCCCAATCCTTCGACGGAACAAGATGAAAATATAATCTAGTTCTAGATTTCATTAAAGTACATATGCGTACCAAATTTCAAGTCAATATCTCAAACGGTTCCAGAGTAAACGTGTGCACAAAAAAAAAGTTACAGACCGACAGACAGAAATTTTTTTTCGCTCAAACTTAAAATCTCGACGTTTCATGACATTCTAAGCCTATTTAAACAATAAAAATTTTAAAAATATTTTTTGTCGTTACTATACTACCACTGGATGTGGAAGTAATATATGTATCCTTATTTTGCCAGTTATTCGTAATAGAAATCACCCCAACACAGCAAGGATTTTTGGTAATTTTTCAATAAAAATTCTTGGCCTATGAAGTAAAAAAATATTTTGAAGTTTTTGGTTCTTGTACATACACTAAATCACACTTTTTTTTCGTCCCCTTAAAAAATGGGGGTTAGGGGTAGGGGTCGTAATGGGGGTAGCTAATGTCAAAAATTTTTTTGAGACCTTAGGTTCTCATATATACTAAATACCAATTTTACGAACTCTTACCTGCTTGATTTACCTGTTTACCTCCCCATTCACCTCAATTTACACCCCAATCCTTCGATGGAATAAGATGAAAATATAATTTAGTTCCAGATCCCGTTAAAGTACATACGTGTACCAAATTTCAAGTCAATATCTTAAACGGTTCCAGAGTAATCGTGCGCACAAAAAAGTTAGACCGACAGACAGACAGATATTTTTTTACGCTGAAACTTAAAATGGCGACCTTTCGTGACAGTCTAAGCCTATTTGAACAATAAAAATTTTCAAAAATTTTTTGTTACTATACTTCCACTGGATGTGGAAGTAATTAATATTCTATTTCCTGATTTTCTGTACTATATGTTTCTTCTTATGTTTGTATATATATTTTGCGTATTGATATTTTGTTTTTTTTATCAAATGTTTTGTATTATGCTATCATTTGTTTGTTTTTTACTATATTTTGTTTTTATACATTCATGTATTTTTTATACAATATAATTACTGACTTACCTTATCCATTCTATTGTATGGCAGAAAAGGTTAATAAATATATTATTATTATTATTATTATTAAAAAGAACGCCATTGCCATGTAAACCGGAAGTGATATTTAAAATTTACATGCCTTTTTTTTAATTTATTCCTTTAATAGTCAATTAAGAACATAAATAATCCGATCAATTCTTCTTTGATGTTTAATTATATGTTTCTTAGCGGCATCGATTCCCTGGAAAAAACTACCGAGAAAATCGGACATAACGCGTTAACTAGGACATCCTGTACACTGTACATTTACATTATGTATCTACAGATAGTTTTTCTTTTAATTAAAAACCACTGCCTAAGGAATCACTACAACCGCATTCAGTTTTCCTACTCAAATTACTTTAAATAAAAATTCTTGTGCACCCAACGCGAAATTCGACTCTGTACGACAGAAATATATTTGAAGTATTTCTCTTATATTACACAATTTTGTTAATCTCCTCCTGTTTACGTAGACGGCATATTTCATTGGTCAAAGGGGCACGCCCACCCGTATAAACCTTTTTCATATATATCAATGAAAATATTATTTGTCCTAGCACAGATTATCCTCTTAAAAATGTTCTAATTAACAATACTATACACCGATAGAAGCGCTTAAGTGTGTGTTTTATAACAAAGAAAAGTTCATGTGGATATCTCCATTCGTTTTTGAGATATGGCATTAGATGTTCAAAAAAACATGATTAAAAAAAAAAACAAAATTTCACACCTTTTTAAAAATAACAATGTCCGTGACCACTAAAAAATGTCGTATTTCATGATTTCTAATGAACATCGACCTACTTAACGAAATGGTATATGTCTCAGTTTGTTCTAAGATTAAAAAAAAAACTCGAGAAGGAAGCGACTTTTCCCCTGTTTTTTACTCCACTAAAAGTCGAGTTATGAGATAAAGGTGTGGGTTGGTAAGTAGGCGGGGGGGGGGGGGGGGATTAGTGGGGAAGGTAGTCCAGATGAACTTTTTTGAAAAAAAAAAGACTTTTCTAAACAATATAAACTAACATTATTTATTTATTTATACAGGTTGTCTCAGTTCGGACTGCAAATGCATTTGGTTAAGTACGTCATATGCTATAAATGTAATTTAAGCCGTCCTTGTAGGGGACCCAAATAGCATAAGTACATCCAATGGACGTAAAAAGTACATACTTTTGGACTATATTTGGACATAATGTACGTACAGTCGATGTCCGATTTTGTTCAGATTTTGGTACAATAGACGTCCAATGGACGTCCCGGTGTCACAACTTTGGACATCCATTGGATGTCCAAAGTACGTACAGTCGCACTTAAAACGGTAGTTCACTGGACGAAGTATGTATAAGGATCTTAATTACGTCCAGTAGGTATTGAAATATAGGTCCTGGCTATGCCCCACGCACGTACTTTTTTTTTATACTCGCTGGACGTAGCAAAAGTAGATCCAATGGACATAAAAAGTACATACTTTTTCACTATATTTGGACTTAATGTAGGTTCGTACAGTCGATGTCCATTTTTGTTCCGATTTTAGTACAATAAACGTCCAATGGTCGTTCAGGTGTCACAACTTTGGGCGAATATTGGACGTATGTACGTACTTGTACATCCACTGGATGTCCAAAGTACGTACAGTCGCACTTAAAACGGTAGTTCACTGGACGAAGTATGTATATGGATTCTAAGAGACACGATAATTGCTTACAACTATCGATTTCTAACTGTTGGTTATCGTCAGAATCATCAGTGCAGCGCATATTGCATTTAAGGTATCACATCGGAGAATTTATATGTTAGATTGCCAATACGAATTATTAGGTGAATACTCATAGCGGCGACTTATAACCAAATTTATCTACCAAAATCTATTGCAAACTTGGAAAGGCTTCGAAATGAGTCAAATACCAATAAATATATACGAGATTAATTCTAGATGAATGTGACTTATGACAGTTAATTGCCTTCTCTGTGTAGCGACATTATTACATAATTGGCATTTGATGCCATCTCTTACCAAAATCGGACATCGAAAATGTAAGTCGGAGAGAAGAATGGATGTACAATGGAAGTACATTGAGTACTTAGGTGGCAGAAAATGTACGTACAATGAAAGTCCATTCGTAATGGTCAAATGTCGAACTTCTATGGGCGTACAGAGGACATATCAAAATCGACTAAGCTGTAGGATGAAAAATGGATGTACAGTAGACGTACATTGATGTGCATCCCTTACATGAAGGAAAATGTACGTACAATGGGAGTCCATTTCCAATGGCAAAATGTAGAACTTTTATGGACGTCCACTGGACGTACCAAAATGTGCTAAACTATAGAAGGATACAAAATGGACGTACACTGGAAGTACGTTGATGTACATCCCTTAGATGGCAGGAAATGTACGTACAATGATAGGGATTGCAATTTACCGGAAGTTTTAATAACCGGTAAAACGGTAAATAAAAATGTAAATAACCGGTTAACCGGTATTTACCGGTAATTTTTAGAATAAATGATTAGGATGGCGAAAATGGCAATTGTCTTTTTCCATGTACAAAATTATCTAAATTTAACAAAAAACATTTTTATATACGTATATTTAATATAATGAACAAACAAAAGGTTTTTTATCAAAAGGAAAAAATATAAATGAAATAAATTTAAATAAATACTTATTCGGTAAATAACAAAAATATCAACTTAAATAACAAAAATTATAAACATAAACTCAAATAGGGCATTTACTGATTTGTAAATATTGAACAACTCTCGAAGAATAGAATTTTTCTTCTCATAGCAAAATCTGACAGAAAATGAAGTACTCATTTTTCGAAGAAACTTTTTTTTCAAAAAAATTAAATATATCAAAAAATAATGCAGATATCGATCTGAAATTTTTATCAGATGTTCCCTTCTATACAGGACATACTTTAGTAAAGTTTCAAACATTGTTCTAAAATATTGCTGAAATTAAATTTTTTTTCAAAATTTCGGTTTTTTTGAATTTACTCCTGACCTAATAAAGCTATATTAATGTTCGGGGTTCATTTTATCGTTTTTTTTTTTAACAAATATGACTTTCCCATTTGAACTTTCCTCTCAGATTATTAGCTTTCTATTTAAACGCGAAAAACCGACTTCAACTTTACGACCCCCCACCCCTCTTATCAGGTATGACATCAGATGGCAAACTATAAGGGCTTATTTTGGATGTCCAACCCATCAACTTAAAACAATAAAATCGTGGTTATGTATTTTCGCCACATTTTAATACTATTCGTGATAATTCGATTGGACTAAATTTAAAAATACAATATTTTTTAAAAATAGCCTGTTAAAGGGTTAGTTTTTCAAAGCTATATCTGTTAGTCGTCTGATATTTGTGTATAGAATACCATTAACTGAAGATGTCCTTCCTCAATCGATAATAGTGGGTCGATAAGTTAATAAAAATTGGTAATAACATGCTTCTAAATGTATTCCATGGATATTTGCAGCAGTGAAATATTCAATTTCCTGTCGCAAGATATTGTCAATGTCTCTCTTGTATTTCTTGGGTCATGGTGTTTGGATTTTACTTTTTATAATATTATTTATTTATTTATTGTTAAAAGTGCTCAGTGTTGGGACAGTCACTCTGTATTTAGTGAATACTAGTCACTAACATAAATAGAAACGTTGAATACGTAACATATCGTTAAGTTCAGAATTTACCGAAATAACCGGTAAAAAATTAAAATAACCGGTAATTATCGACATGTGTTTTTTGTCCTGATAACCGGTTAACCGGTTAATCGGTTAACCGGTATTGCAATCCCTATACAATGAAAGTCTATTTGTCAAATGTCCAACTTTTATGGACGTAGAGAGGGCGTACTAACATTTACTAAGTTGTAGAAGGATGAAAAATGGATGTACAGTAGACGTACATTGATGTGCATCCCTTATATGGGAGTCTATTTCTAATGGTAAAATGTAGAACTTTTGTGGACGTCCACTAGACGTACCAAAATGTGCTAAACTATAGAAGGATAAAAAATGGATGTACGCTAGAAGTATGTTGATGTACATTCCTTATATGGCGGAAAATGTACGTACAGGGAAAGTTCATTTGTAATGGTCAAATGTCGTACTTTTGTGGACGTACAGCGGTCGTACCAAAATGTACTAAGCCGTAGAAGGATGAAAAATGGATGTACAGTGGGCATACATTATTGATGTACATCTTTTATAGATAGGATTTATGATATCCACTGTATATCCAAAATAGGTTTAGATGGACGTAAGGATGTATTTTGGATATTAAACGGACGTCCAATGGATGTAGTGTGCTATGTGGGGAGCCGAACTATGTAAAGTATTTATTATTGTCTTCCGACAGTTTCGACATTCAGTAATCGTTAACGAAAAGGTTAATGTACTTCACTCAGTCTTTATCTGCCGCTATTTATTATACTCTTCGCAAATACGAAAACGAAGAGTATATTGCATTTGATTGGCACATTTCTAAAACCGGAAATATCGCTCGCAGACAAAAAATTTTCATATCATTGTGTTAATGAACGAATTCTGAACAACTTTCAAAATGTTCGTCTGTCCGTTCGTCCGTCCATCACGTTTCTTGTAAACACGAGAACTCAGGAAAGAAAAATCCGATTGTACTGAAATTTGGACAGTAAGTTAGTGTTAGCTATTGCTTTTGAACAAAATCGATCAGTAAATAAAAATGTTATTAATGATTTAAATTTGAGAATTTTTTTTTTAATTTTTGTTTTTGTAATTGAATAGAAATCTGGTGAAATGATATTCATTTTAATATCTAAATATTTATATATTTTACAAATATACATTTCATAATGTAATATACAACCGTGGAAATAGGATTTTAGCTGTTCTCTTATAATGTAAAAATTTTAAAATTTACGTTTCTTTACGTGTTAGCCAAATCTTCACCTACCATAACCTTTATAAAACCCTATCCTATCATCTTTCCTAAACTTTATCTTTAATTCCCTCTTTCCTTTTCTATTTGTTCGTTTTTATGCTTCTGTTGTTTTTCTTTTTTGTTCTTTTTGTCATTTTGTTCGTAAATTCTTTTTAGGCCGAGAAAATTCTTGAAAATTATAACATTTTAAACGATACTTTTTTACATTATCATATCTTCCTGGAGGCAGGGAGACCACCAGGCCGACAGTTCTCATACGGGTTTTTTCGTTTAGCTTTTTACCCGGGTCAGCAACCCAAATTTTGTAAGTGCTTTCCCAAGTGTTGTGTTATTTTTAATTAGTTTTAGGTCTCTGCGTAGACAGCAATTTTTAATATTATTATTAGTTTTTAAATTTGTTTATAACAAACAGGAGAGCTAATCCCCCTCCCCCCCGTTAACCGTTAAGCCGAACCGGACCTGCCCCGTCCCACCTTACATTCACCACGGCACCACGTGCCGTGGTTGTTTGGTTGGCCCCGGGCCAGGATCCGGAAAGGCACATAGTTGTACTAAACTTAAGAATAAAATTTGTTTTCTTCTTCTTCTTCTTTTTACTCGGAATCCAAAGGTCCCGGGTTCGAAACCCAAATGGGGTATGGTATGGTTTTTTAACTTTTACTTTTTACTTTAATTTACACTTTCACCAACTAAGTTCGTACTATAAAATTAAAAATGTTTAAAACTAACATTATTTACAAAAAACTGGGAAGAGTATCCTATAGAATGTGTAACAATGATATAAAAAGTTCAGTAAACTGGCGAAGAGTACGTTTTTAGCTTTTTTAGGATTCCTATTGTTTTATGATTTATGATAAAACCCCCAATTAACATTACCCAACACAGCTTACATAAAATAATATCGACAGTGCGTGTAATGTCGAGTCAATTTGATTTTATTTTTAGCCATTTCAAGTGATAAAACGAAGTACAGCAAAAACGAATTTTTTTTTACGTTATTTACGCCTGGTTTTCAAGTTCAAGTAACTGTTACCTTTTTGTATGTTAAACCACTATCAATGGATGTAAATTGTTAATGGAATATTTTTATTTTTATTTACCTATGTTTTAAAAGTGAAAATTTGATTGGCAAAAGTAAAAAAGTAGAAGTGAAAGTTACATTTTAATGTTTTTTTTTTCACTGTTAAAACATCTAGGTACGTTGGTACGTAATGCAGATCTTAATGTTTTTTTTTGACTGATTTCTAGTTCCTTTGTTCCTTATAAGAGTTTTATAGTTCTTGTTTTTTTTTTTTAAGGATAAAGGTTTTATTTAAAGCTTTTATTTGCCTAATTAACGTTTGCAACATATAATTTGTTTCTGTTTATCTTACCTTTTTTGTTGTTTTATGTAGATGTATGGTATTTTTTAGTGCCTAATAAAAATATATTCATATTATTTTCGTTCAGTGTTTTATTGTATTTTAATCAATTTTAAATAAAAAATCCTAATATACAGATACGTTATAAGTACCTTTTATTGCGTTTGGCGTAGCTAAAATAGCCTTTTCTGTGTGGCGGGGCCAAAAAACTTTTCTGGACGCCGGGGCCAAATGAAGCCAATCCGACTCTGCGTGAAACACCCTGTACTGGCAGATTGGATTAAGTTTCACCACACCACAGTAGTGTAAGTGTATAGAAACGTGTCCGAGATTTAGTTTAAAAAATTATGAAAATTAAATTAAAAATCTCGGAAAAACTACCAAAAATCTGAGAGTTGATAAATCTGAAGCAAACATTCATACATTTGAAATTAGGTACTGTACTTTTGCTGGCGCGGATTCAAGGGGGGGGGGGGCAAAGGGTGCAATTGCCCCCCCTTGAGCCTTCCTTGTGCTGTGCGAAAATCTGAAACATCCGGTCCGGCGGCGCCGCTTTGTCGAAGTCACCAGGTATATGTTTTTTTACACCATTCCCAAGTAGCAAAGTAATTTTATAAAGGTTGTATAAACTACTATAATATATTATTTATTTTGCTACTTGTGTTTTTTTATCAGGTACTTTTCAATATTTTTCAATTTGTGCAAGTGCCCCCCCCCCCCCACCCCCCATAGGGGGCTCCTGGATCCGCTCATGTACTTTTGATTGTTTTTGTTTTATCAAATTGAACCACTAACACCGACATCTAAAATATTACAATTTAATTAATTGTTCACAGTCTAGTTACATTGTATACCTACCTATTTGTTTATTATTTTACTCCATACATTATTTTTTAATCGTACATTCATACGTATGGCGAATTCTGTGCTCCTGTTATGAAGAAGCCCAACATTGTTGCATTGTCCTGTCATGTATGGTGTTTCAGAAGAACGGGGAAAGGAGCTTTGACATATTTCTGCTTCCCTGATACAGAATTGTGGAAACGGCTCGGAAGTGTCGATTACTTACCTACATAAGACTGAACTAAACAGCAACAGAGAATCTGTGGGTAGTCTGGTAGTTAAGTGTGTGGCTCAGGCTCTGGCTCAGGCGGAGAAAAAATATTCTGTGGCTCAGGCATAGGGTTGCCAACCGTCCCGATATATCTTGACGGTCGTCGGGACAGTCACCGTTATTGACCTCTGTGTCTTGACGTCACGATAAAAACAATGAAATTTCTTAAAATAAGGAGCAGTTTTAATTATGTTAAAAAGACAATTATATATTTTTCTTTAACATATTATTATATGCCTTTTTATTAGGGAAATACATAGCGTCCCGATATAGTTTCCGGACATTTATGGCAACCCTACTCAGGCATCAATTAAGTCTTTTTTGCATGCTAAAATCTGTAAAAATATATACACAAGAATTTAAGATAGAAAAGATCAATTTTTTAAGATGGAGGATTGAGTGGAGAATATTCAGGCTAAAATCATTTTCAAAACGATAGACTTTTTTATACACTTATGCTTAAAAGTGGCGTAAAAGAAAAGGTAGATAAAAATTGATTTTTTGTCAGAATCGTTTAGTAATAAGGTTCATTCTCGTTACTAATAAACGTTGAAGAATGGGTATTTCGTTATTAACTTTTTTCTACGATTACAACACTGTAAGTTGTAGTCAATATTGTATGTAGTACCTACAACGGGTGTTGCCCAATATTTTTGAGAATTTACTCACCCTGGATTGATCAAAGATCTTTAACTACTAGATGGTTTAACCCATAAGGAATTCGTATATGACAAAGCAGCAAACATCTCAACGGAGAGAGCAATATTAACACGCCTCAAAAAGCGAGACACCAATGTTGAAATTGTCGGACTTTACCATTGCTATTGTCGGGTCAGTTCGAGTTTCTCAACAAGATTTTAGGCTCTTAAAGCGCAAACGCAATCAAATCTCAACCGGCACTAACAACTGATCGAAGCAACCAGCGGTGTTGCCGGACTGTCACCATTTTCTCTACATTTTCCGATCGCTCAACGTTATATTGCGTTTGACCACTTCAAAATTCCCCGCTTTCAGCGGCTTATGTCTCTGATCTTTGACAACGTCGCGAAGGTTTGCGACAGGACACCAACTAGATGCGAGGCATGCGCATAGAAAACACGAGTGTTTGTAGTTGGGCCCGGAGTGGAAGCAGAGTGGGAGAGATAATGGGCGGTTCTTTACTTGAAAAAGTGGGATATGTTTTATACAAAATTGAGATAGAGTTGAGCGATCTAGGAGTTAAAACATCTTTGGGATTGATTCAGCTGTTATTTAGGTAAGTATTAGAAGGAAGAGACAATTTTATTTTTTATAAACCCTGTTTTTAAAATCCAAAACAGTGTCGACGATAAATTTGACAGCGCCATCTATCTCGTGATGAGAGATTTAAAAGAGAGTAGTCTATTTACTCAACTATAGATTATTTACTGGTTATTCCTTCTAGATGGCACTTATTTGATGGAATTAAGCTATTTCTTTATTTTAACTCCGTGAGAATGCTTTAAAAAAAATGACATATACTTGTTTTCCCCCCTTTAATGGGCGTCCCACTTAAAACTCCCGGAATCATTTTCTCGATAACTAAAATAGATATATGAATTTTGTAAAAGGTCCTCACTAGAACATATAAATGACCAGTTTTCAGTAAAAATAGTCATTTTACAGATTGAGGTATAGATGGCGCTGCGATGCAAAGAAATTACTCGATCCTAGGAACCTTGAAATGAGGTGCATATGATAGGGTATTGCTTTCTAACAGGGGCGTAGCGAAGGGGGTATGGGGTACGTTACCCCCCAACTTCGTTAGACTTGGCAAAAGTTGGAAATTTGAGATATAAGTTGGCAGTTTTTTTTGGATTTTCTCAATTTTTATGCAGGAATAAAAAAATCACCAACTATAAGCATTTATTTTTCTATTTATATTATATAAAATAAGCATTATTAGTATACCACTCAGCTATACCCAGGGCCAACAATCGTGGACGTGGTGGTATTCTGCCCCCCCCCCCCCCCCCCCTCCCCCCCCCCCCAAAAAAGTTTTTGAGATAAATGAAACGTAAAAGCAGTGAAACATAAAATGCGTAAACATGTATCAGGCGCGGATCCAAGGGGGGGGGGGGGGGGCAATGGGTGCAATTGCCCCTCCCTTGGGCTGTGCAAAAATCAGAAACGTCCGGTCCGGCGCCGCTGCTTTATCGAAGTCACCCAGCATATGTTTTTTTACACTGTTCCTAAGTAACAAAGTAATTGTAGTAGTAAAGTAGTGGTTGTATAAACTACTATAAAATAAATTATTCATTTTGCTACTTGGGTTTTTTATCAGGTACTTTTCAATATTTTGTCAATTTGTACAAGTGCCCCCCCCCCCCCCCTTAGGGAGCTCCTGGATCCGCCCATGACATGTATGGAATATATATAGACTGTGCCACTCTGATTTTTTCACAATCTGTTAAGAAGACAGTGTCCTTTTCACCTCTGTAGTTTTTTCGAAAAATCCGTAATATGCAAAACTAAGATACACGGTGGTCGTCACATTATATATTTTTTCTTGAAAAATGTAGTGTGCCACTCTGATTTTTACACAATATATTAAGAGGAGACAACACCAATTACAAAGTTTCAACGGTAAAGCTAAAGTTGAAGTGTGGCTATTATAGGGCATCTGCACGTGACGTCACAGCTAACCTCAAAAATATGTGTTTCTTAAGGTTTAAGAGTATTACGCAGCTGTTATTAAAATTTCTGCCTGGCTTCTGTATTTTCAACTAAAATCTAGTTTAGTGTAATGTTTATGAAGTTCTAAATACTTTGTCCTAATAAAATAGGACTCTTTTTGTAGATTGGAAATCTAACCTGTAATTAGCAGTCTATTTTTATTAATCAACAATATTGAAAAATTATTTATGTGAATTTTTAAATATTTGCTTGGAGCCAGTATGGCTAAAAGCTAAAAATGCGTATACAAACGTTGAAAATGAGAATAAACTTTAAAAACTTAAAATTTAAGGTTATGTTGGTTACATGATGCAGATGCTGCTGTAGGTGGCACCATCTATTAAAAAGCACTGTACTAAAAATCTCGACTGGGATAAAGCAGATTTTAACTAAACGGCTGGCGTTATTAAACTGAAAAAAAAGACATTCTTGTAAGTAACTACACTTCTATTGAAGAAAGTTGTTAGCTAAAATTTGTTTATTACGAAGTGTGAAGAGAAATCTTCGTAATAAACAAATTTTAGCTAAAAACTTTCTTCAATAGAAGTGTAGTATTCATTTACTTACAAGAATATCTTTTATCTCTCAGGACAAGTATGAATATCCTATGGATGTCTGTTTTATATCCTACACGAATATCTGTATATTATCCATAGAGATATCCACTAGATGTTCATTTCTTGTCCATTTACTAAGATTCATGTTCATCATCCATTAAGGGAAATACACTGATAGTGATACTGATACTTTTACGAATAGCTATACATTGTTCATGGAGAGATATCCAGTCTTATCCACCGACGAATATCCGCACATTGCTCATTAGGGGATATTCAGTGGATATGAGTTTCTACCCATCAACGGATATCCGTAGATATCCATAGATTGTCCATTCCATTGCATTGTCCATTCAAGGATGATATCCATGTATTTGTCAGCTATTTTTCATGGCATTGATATATTACATAATATATTAAATATACTTAAATTCAAAATTGCTTCGTTCTTTCTTAGTGAAATTTATTTGTTTATGCATTACCACGTAGTTCGTTGTAGGAATTATTTATAGATGGCATCACTTATAAACCCTTGACAATCCTTGAATTGCAAACTTTATTCTGAAAACATCGAATAGTGATTTGCTTGGAACTATAATGATTAGGTAAAATTTTTTAGAGATGGGCGATTCGACTCTTTTTAATGATTCGTACCAAACGAATCCCTATTAAGAAAAGATTCATATTGAATGATTTGTATGTTTCGTACCCCTACCGCTGGGCGCTGGCTCAGCATCGGATCAGAAATTTTTTTAAGAGCGGAGGGAGAAATGTAAAAAAAAATTGTTTAAAACCTTGACAGAACTAGTTTAGTACAATATCTCATCGCAATACCGGTACCAAAATTCCCTATTCGTATCAATCGTAGCGGCGGTTACATTCGTATTTCTTTTCAAGAATCTGAAGTAACTCGATTGTACAAATGGATACGGTTACAACAACGATACGTAAAATGTACGAATCTTTTTTTTTATTCGTATGATTCAAATCACTGCAAGTATTCGTACCAATGATACGGATCATACGGGTACTACCCACCTCTAAAATTTTCATTATTCTGCAGTTGACCGAGATGGTACAAAACCACCACCATATGGTTACTTATTAAATTCATCAGGCTACTTGGCGGCCCATCGGCAGAGCTAGGTCAAATTACTTCAGTGTCCATGACATATCCCCCTTTAGGAATAAGAGAAGTGAGAAATGCTTACTTCACCTTCAACCATATGTGACCAGGTACTCATACACTGACATTAGGTTTTGAAATTCAATAAAAATGCATTAACTACAAAATACTTTAAAATATAATTTTGTCTCAATATTACAATAATATACAAATAAATCTTAAACATTACACCACAATAATGATTATCACTAATCAATATGCAACAGTAACTTTATTTAAAAAATTATCATAAATCAAATATTTACAAGTAGAGTATTAAATCTTTCAACATAATGTAAAAAATATTGTAACTAAAGTAGAAAATAAATGTGAATGCTTAATATACACTTTTAATATTTTAATTACAAAAACGGTGAACGTCAAACAAAATAAATTACAATATTTCAGATGTGAACTTAAAATTATTATTAAATGCCTTAGTTTTAGTTTGTGCTATTATAAAAATATTGACGGAATGGTGACTACAATATTCCAACAGCATATTGTTTTTCGAAAACTAACAAATCACAAATTAATGTGATGTAAAATGTAAAGCAAAACACTGCCTAACTTAATGAAAAATTAAATGTGCAGAAAATGATTATTTTTTAAAAGATTTAATATTCCGCCACACTATCCAGGAATGCTGTAATCACCCTATATATCTATAACATGCAACAATATTGCTTATACTTTTTCCATACAGGAATAAAAATAACAAGAACGTGCAAAAAAATAAAAATATATACAGATTCTATAAATAAAGAAATCACAATTCCGCTTTTGTTTGTTATCTAAATCAGACCATTGGTAAGAAAAATAAAAAATCTCAATGTTTTAATGACGATACATCCTCAACATTTAACTAAAATTGTATGCAAACTGATCACAATAAATTAAAGACTTCGACGGGTATACATTTGGTCTGCGTAACATATCATTATATACAAAAGAAATATAATTAAATTTGTCTTTTTAAATGAGCTTACATGTAATTTAGCTTAAACGACGTAAAGTATAATATGTGATGTTTGAAATGGAAGGGAAGGAGTGAAATAAATTTGCTGGGCATATAGCGTGTCTACAAATGGCATAAATAAGAGATATATTGTTGAGTTTATGAAGAAAAATTACTCTAATTCAGGGATTCCCAACAGGTGGTCCGCGGATCCCTAGAGGTCCGCGGACGATGTCTCGGGGGTCCGCGAAATAACACTGAGATATTCAATTGTTTTGTATTTTACTTGACTTGCAGTGGTAGATTCTACATAATCTTCATTTTAAGAAGAATTTATGCGTTTTGTCAGTATAGTGACCGATGAGGGGGTCCTTGAAAAAATCTTGTTGGGAATCCCTGCTCTAATTACTTATGACACTGGGCCTAATGATAGGGTTTGATAAAAAAATTCCAAATTGCCAAATTTTGCGTTTGTTATTACCCAAATATAAATTTTCAAAAAAGAAAATGAATTGTTTTCATTTCCATAGTCCACAGTCCATATTTTTATTCAAAATTGACTTTACAAACATAACACGAATATACAAGGTAAGATATTGTGCTTAAAGATGCACGATATCTTGAGAAGTTAGAGAGAAAACTTTCAACGGTGGCCAATTACTACAGTACCTCGATGTAAAAAATATGTAAAATTTGGAAATATAGTCGAGTAAACTCTAAACTGGCGCGTCCAAAGGTCGCTTCATCATATAAACTAAGAGAATAAGACATACGCAACTAGTTCATCTCTATGTCACTGCGATAGCTTTATGCGCATCGCATATCAAATCGTACGTCGTATTACCGACTCATATATACGCCACCTTAGAGTTTACCAGACTATAGTGTCATATGAAATGATAATTTTCTTTTATTGATGATATTTGTAGTAAAAAGTATCATTTTAAGTTTCTATATGGTTCCGACACTTGCTGTTCAACACCAGAGGTGAAAATTATCCCTAAAAGACCCCGCTCAGATCTTATGGGAAGTGGCCCCCGGTGAAATTGGCTGAATTTTTAATATGTTGTAGATTTTGCCTTTCTGATCAACAGGGCCCAACCCAATCTTATGTTTCAGAGATACAGCTATAAATTCTTCTAAAATTCTGTATCTTGTCGAACTTTTAATTTATTGATGGGGTACTACTAAATTATAAAAAAAATGAAATTTAATTCATTTGACATTATTCCTAAATTAAAAACTCTAGTTTTATCGCCTTATTTAGTTACTGTACTAAATATTGTACTTTTACAACTATACAAACATCCAAATCGGTTATGTAATGTTCTGTTACAAAGATATAGCAACAAGCGATAGTGAGCTATACATCAACTGACTAAGAAGATAGCCAAATCAGTTCAATCAGATTGCAAGCACTTACAAGATGTTTTTGTATATAAAAATTCATTTGATGGTGAAAATTCATTTGATTAATATAAAATCTTACATGCATTCATATTAATTATATCAACTGAATTTAGGAGGAATGACCTACGTACCACAGAGTACAGTAACTACACACAGGCGAAAGCAAGCCTTCCCACCAAAACCAAATTTGAATACGCATCGCCATTTTTTAATGGTGTATCAATCAACCTCACTTTTGTGTTGACACTGTTGACATTTATCGTGTTAAGTTTGGATCTGTGAGTTTTATTTCCACTCATTTTGGGAGGTTCAAAACTGAGAATTAAAATTCTCATAAATAAAAACTAGTGCCCAACTCAATTGAAAATAGGCACCGGTTACAAACAATTTAAATGGTAATATGTATTTTTCAATCAGTGAAATACACTGTTTTTTCAGTGTATCCTCAAATTAAAAGAAGTAAATTAACAACACGTTTCTCTCAGTAAAGATGCAATTGGTACACAAGAGAAAGTGAGTCATCAAAACTCATCAAGGCCTTCGCTTCTGTGTAGTTACTGTACTCTATGGTCGTACTTTGTGAAAGTACCACAACACTTCTACGCAACAGTAAAATAAGCCAAAAATGCTACTCACAATATTCCTATCGACTAACTGATTTAAAAATTCGGATTTGTTTCTAGCTAGTAGGTAGTACAGATTGTAAACAATTTATTTAGGTACATATGCAGTATTTTGAACGTTGAGGAATATTAAGCAAAATTTGTGATTTGGACTGTCATCAAACTCTTTGAGACCTTTCTGTTTCATAAGTTTTATGATAAGCAACAATCTGTAATTAATAACTTTTTTCTATCAATGTAAAAATATGTTATATTTATATTGCATTATAATAATTTTTCTTCTATCATTCAGTCCATTCAAAGACACTATATTTGTAGAGCAAAAATGTAGATAACATTTCTGTCAGGCCCAAACTTAATTATCTTCGGCAAGGTATCGTTTAGATATTGTTAACAATATTACATTATGTTTAACTAATTCATTTGCTTCCAGTGCATAAAAATATAAAATATAATAGTCGCTGAAAAGATACTCAAAAAGTTTCTGAGAATGTGTTGTAATAATATGCTATTAATTGTGCGTCTTACTCGTTGCTCCAGGTTTTCACGGATTGTAACAGCAGTTGCATAGACAAAAAAATCTAGGGAAATCAAATCGGGTGACCTTGGAGGCCACCTGACAGGAAAATATTATTTTCATATTTTCTCTTAGCTGTAATTTTTATTGTATTTTTCGCACATTTTAATAAGGCATATGAATAAATTCCTTATTAATAGTAGTAATAAATGGTCCCATGGTACCAATATGGTTCCATTTGAAAAAATTGAGTTTTGGCCCAAAAACCATTTGATGAACTTTATTTGCTCATAAATCACATAATTTAGCAAAAATGCAATATATAGGCTGTTCTATATGAAAATCATTTATATGTCAAAAAGTGACGTTTATTAAGTATACAGGATGTTCCAAATTTCAAACGTTTATCTTTAAAATTAAAGAAAACCATGATCCTGTTACATGCGGTATATGCAAAACAGAAAAATAAATATTTCAGCATTCTCAAAACATACCCAAATATCTTTCCAGCAACTATGGTATAGTCTATCTGTGTACGACATCACAGATAACCTCCAAATAATATTTTTTTTAGATTTTTAGTCCTTTATGACATTTACATTAAAATTTCTGCCTTGAAGCCAAAGCTTCTTTAAAATGCCATGACAATGAATATGAAGTTTCAATTTGTTTGTTATTAAAAAAAAAATACAACTTGCATTTCATTTTAACCTAACATTATGTAGTTTCTATTTATTTCGATCAATAGATAATGTCATACAACTTCTTCATTACTCAATTTATGTAATAAATATCTAGGTCTTTTGACATTTGTTATCCAGACCGCATTGTAGCTACCGAAGGACGCAATGTTGGGAAGCCTAATATTGAGGTCTGCTTTTTCTATCAACCAAAATATAACTAATACAATTCTTTAGTAAACAAACAAACTAGAAACAGCGCAAACATCGTCTTACTTTTTAAAACAAGTAGTGGATGGCTTCAAGCTATAAACTTAAATGGAAGTGACAAATGAAAAAACACCGTATTTTAAAGGTTATGTGTGATATCAGATATTCTACAGCATACAGCCCAAAGAATCATGAATTGACTTTATCTCCAAAATTGACTAAAAATGGGTGTTTATGAAAAGTTACTCTGTATTTTTTATTTTTTACAATTAATTATTTTTTATTTATTTGCTTTTATCATGATTAGAGAATATTATTTAGGTATTATGCAAATCACAACTTACACACTTTTTATTTATTAAGAAAATACCTACTTTCTGTATATTGTTGCCCTAATCTGGGCACGCTAATATACTAGTTAGGTAAATACTTTAAAACACTTATTATTGGAGAATCAATCAAAACAACTACTCTCCTAGCTAATACTGACGAAGTATTGAATGACTAAATGTAAATAAATGATTTAAGTATTTTCAATAAGTTTTTTTTTTTCTTTAAAATGCTAAGAATCCTATCATGTAATTCAATACTTCGTCAGTATTAGCTAGGAGAGTAGTTGTTTTGATTGATTCTCCAATAATAAGTGTTTTAAAGTATTTACCTAACTAGTATATTAGCGTGCCCAGATTAGGGCAACAATATACAGAAAGTAGGTATTTTCTTAATAAATAAAAAGTGTGTAAGTTGTGATTTGCATAATACCTAAATAATATTCTCTAAGTTACTCTGTACATTCAAAACAAAAAACAAAATATGTTTCGAATAGAAGGGTAGTTTTGCTGCATTTGCATAGTGAATATTTAATTGATAAGAACTTATCTAAAAGTAGGAACTATTCAGTTTTTGTTTTCGTAAACGCCCAATATTTAGATATGTATTTCGCCATTCAAAAATCAGCAGACTGTAGATTATAAATAGAAGTATATCGTAGCGACCCTAAGAGCTTTTTTGAAGCAAATTGTGGGAAATTAATACCTATTACTTTATTATATTCACCTATAACTAAAATAATTTCATATGTTATTAAAGCATGATCATGATCAACCTATCATTATTAAATATTTCTTTAGGAATAATATTGACTAAGAACACTTTTATCATTAGGGGAAAAAATTACTATGTTCTTAACCCTGTCAGAGTAAAATGAATGTATTAAATATATAAATAGATAATAGATAAGACTTTACAAATTGCACTTCTAGTTCAAGTGGTTCTGTATTTTCTCGTGGTACATATTTGTAACCTATAAAACTGCATCAAGAACGCTATGATCGGTATTACAATTACTGTCCAAGTGTTCATCTTACAATTTTCATATTTTTATTAGAACTTTACTGCTTATTGCTTCATTTTACGAATGATAAGATTATTGCACTTGTGGCATCAATTATCAGAATCACATGAAAAAAAATTAACAAAACATACACCATTTAACAATATAAAATTACCTACAATTTTCGAGACATTTTTATTTTGTGTACCAGGTGTATATTGGTAATTTTTGTACAAATAAAAAATCTGGAAAAGTCAAATCAATCTATGAAAAGTGTGTGGAGGTTAATTGTAGCTGCTCTCAAGAGCTAGGACCTTATTTAACTCGAACAAAAATTGAATATTTTTTTATTACAAATGTGGCATTAACAGAAGATCAAGTTACAATTTTTCTCCAATTGCAAAGAGAATTACTGATTTATTTCGAGAAGCATTCTATAGGCAGAATTTATTTCAATACCAAATGAACACATACACTTTAGGAGGATGGGAAAAGTCGATGTGTAACAAAACCTTTCAATTTACTTCATGTTATGAAACTGCCCAAATAAGATAAAGTTCTTGAAACATTCTCAGAAACTTGATTAATGATATCCCACAATTTGTAAGGTGGTGTTAATGAAAAGGGCTTATTATGTATTTTATGAATAAGAAAAGGAATTTCAGAATGACTGTGTTGTTGGATTCAGATAGATGGTTGAAAAAAATTATTTCTTGTTTTTGCACACATTTTACTTACCCGTTTTGCTGGATACCGTTTAACAGAAAAATGTAATATTGAGCAAAGATGAGGCTGATAATGAGTATGTGAGAACGAAACATTGTAAAAACCATCATTGGCAATAATAAAATAGAACGTAAAAGCTTATTTAAAAACAAAGTAAGTAAAATATGAATAAAACAAAATTTAATTTTTCAGTTGTGGTGAATATCAAACGGAATCAAATTCTGTACAAGCCAAATTCTTAATAAAAAAGTATGCAACTTTTAAAGAAGGTGATATATCCCGTAAAAAACAAATGAGAAATTGTAAAGTAGAACACAAAGAATACCTTCATAGCGCTCTCAAAGGATAATTGATAAACTGCACCATTCTACACTCTTATTATATCGAGGTACATCTCAAAGAAAAATAAGAAAGAGTTGTATGCACAAGTTGATGAGAAATGCTAAACCATGTGACAAGTTTTATGAGCAATCACTAGTGTCGACCACCACCACCTTGTACATATTATAATTCTTCCCTACTACTACAATTAACTTATTCATTTTCATGTAGTATACCACAACACATCACATAGTTTACAACACAGGATTGCCTGAGTAGCGACAAAAAAACTTGGATTCATTGAGTTGCACCAAGGCAGGGCATAGTACTCAAATAAAATATATAGAATAATAAATTAATTAAACTTGAGCTGTCTAAAACAGACGTGGTTCTAGAACCCCGAGACTTTAAAATTTTGAAACAGAGAAAGTTGTCAATTTGCCATTTGATGTGTTACATCAAATTTGAAATAGACTTTAAATAATTTTTCAAAGGTACATATTGAAATAAGTAAATAGGTTGGTAAATATGATTATCGAGTACGCCATTTGTTGTATCATACCTATTTTTGATGGTAGAATGGGATTTTTGAGTTGTAAATTGGTGCTCAACTATTTTCTGAGAGATTGGGATACAAAATAACTCAAAATCAGACTTTCGTGCCTGCCTATTCTACATTTTCATTGATTTTTCAGTTAATTTCTATAAAAACGAATTGTTATTTGAATATCCATTTTAAAAAAATTCCACACTACACTAGCTGAGAAACTGGTGAGTGATTGGTAACCATCTTGAAGATTGCTAGGCTGGGTATGAGTACTTTACACCTATTATATGTTTCCAATAAATTTATTGTTTTATAAACTAGATATTAGTTTCACATTCTTTTTCATTTCAGATAAGTTTATATCTAAAATTTACATACAAATTATTCCATTATACGGATCTAATGACAGTTGATTTTCAGCATCTGAGTTGAATCTTGGAAATACAATCTGATATTGTGGAAATCATAGTTCACAAAGCAAATGTAATTGTTCAATCTGTGTTAATACTAGAGATTTATTGTCACATAATGTCCTTATCGTTATTAAAAATTGACGAATCATGCAGCTTATTTTACTTTTAACACCATCAACAGCTCTTACTATACATGGTGTCCAAAAACTCTTGTGACAAATGAAAACTGCAAATTCTAGACATAGAATTTATGTTGACTTGACGTAATCACCTGTCACAAAAATACTTTCCAACGAAGCCACAGCTCTTAAAGATGGAACCTTGCCATCAAATTTTTTTTAAATATCTTCAAAACGCTTTTATGTAAGAAAATACTACTACTTGGTACATTTATTAACCTAAAAATGACCTGTCGTTTGCTGTAAACATGATTTTTCTATTTTGATCATAAGTGTCTCATTTGTACAAAGTTTTATCTTAAATATATAGCGTTTTGAAGATATTTAAAAAAATTTGATGACAGAGTTCCATTCTTAAAGGGCTGTAGTTGCGTTAGGAAGTAATTTTGGATAAGGTGATTTACGTCAAGTCGACATAAAATCATATCTAGAATTTACAGTTTTCGATTGTCAGGGAGTTTCTGGACACCCTGTATATCACGGAAATATTTTTGCAGTCTGCTACCTAGTTAAATTGAATTTAACTAAAATGTTAGTTATTTTAATTTTTCTCATATGTTTTTAACTAGTTGTATTATCTAGTTTTAATGTATAATGTCTATACGAATAGTGTATTCCAAGTGCATGTAATGTTTCATATACTTAGTACTCATGTCAGATTTCTTTTGTGTTTTTTAGTATTTAGGCGACATTATTCTCTACTTGTACTCCACAGGTCTAACAAAAATGAAGATATTTGTATTTGTATAGACATAAAAGTTGTGGATTTGTCTATTTCTATTAATTGCATCACATTATCTAACACGACATCTGTCAAAGAACGTCTAATACTAACACAGATTAAATAAATTTATTAATTAATGGACTTCTTTTATTTATAAATTATGATACTAAAACACGATTTTTCCACCTTTTCCGACCTTCTACTTGATAATGTATTTAATTACAGCAAAAATAGTGATTATTTGAAGAAATAAAAAAACACGGCTCGATTTACTTGTCCCCATCTTTCATATGATATATTTATCTAAATACTCCATTGTTTGTATTATTTGTAGAGGAGGTATACATAATAGTGAATCTAAGTCATGATCGATAAAGTAATCGTACGTATTAAAAAAAAAATGTAGTTAAGCACTTGCCAAACGTGAGACAGCGTTTTTAATCCAGGCGTTTTAGTTGTAAAATTGACCTGTGCTAAATTGGTGTCATACGAAAAAATTTTTTTTTATTGTGTTTATTTGGAAGTCTTGAATAACACTTGGTAGTTACGCCACGATACACCTGGAGGATTTCTTGAAAATCGCGTCGGAAGGTCGCGGAAACCGCGGATTAGCGATTAACAAAGTTTTTATGGCTCAAACATGAACAACACCTATTATAAAAGTTGTACATCTGTAAATTCTCCATCTTAAAGATCCTATACATTTTTTTCGTACGCCTAACCCTTTTGGAGATACGACGCGGACTAAGTGAAAAATGTATCACTTCCTCCAACATCTTCAGCAGCTCAGCAACATTTGTGTAGAGTGTATTATCAAGTTCAAACTGGTTGGGAAAAGACATCGATCCTGAGCAGTGGGGTTGGATTAGGAAGAATGATATTTTGCAGCCAGTACCACG
Organism: Rutpela maculata; assembly: GCA_936432065.2. Lineage (NCBI taxonomy): Eukaryota > Metazoa > Arthropoda > Insecta > Coleoptera > Cerambycidae > Rutpela > Rutpela maculata. Next base: position 54,406,164 of record OW386290.2, on the reverse strand, counting down.
CAGTTACCACCAGCACCAGACGTATTGTTAAATTCAATTTTTTGCAACTGTACAAAGGACTGTGCAGGAAAATGGAGCTGTAGGAAAGTAGAACTGAATTGTTCAACAGCTTGTGGCCATTGCCACGGTCACTCCTGCTTGAATACTGCACCAATAATTGCTATGAATGACGAAGTAGACGACGTAGAATCTTATCAGAATGAAAGTAATGACAACAATTTGTCATTGGACGATAACGTTTCAGATACCGAAGGAGTCAGAAATATTGACTAATTTAAGATCCGGCATGGATTAGGCTTCCTGGGGAACCATGTAAAAAAAAAGCGCACCGAGCATTCTACCTCTAGAGTGGTGTGGAAATGAATGCATTTTTTGACTCATTCACTGTAAATAAATGTAAATAAAATGTGTAAGACATTCTGGTAGAGAATAAAGATCACCGAGCTCTACAACAGCAATATTTAATTTTCATTCTGAGACATAGAAAGCAAGATAATTGCGAAATATGTGGTGCGAAAGAGGTTTGGTGGAACTAAATGCATTTTTCACTTAGTCCACGTCATGTCTCCAAAACGGTTAGGCATACGAAAAAAATGTGTAGCACCTTTAAGGTAGAGGATTTACAGATGTACAACTTTTATAATAGGTGTTGTTCTCGTTTGAGCCATAAAAACTGAGTTAATCGCGTATCCGCGGTTTCCGCGACTTTTCGACGCGATTTTCAAGAAATCCTCCAGGTGTATCTTGGCGTAACTACCCTGTGTTATTCAAGACGTCCAAATAAACACAATAAAAAAAAAAATCGTAAGGCACGAATTTGGAAGCAAAAGTCTAAATCGCCTGGAGTATTAACAAAACTGATTTAAAGTAATCTTTATTTTTAACACAACTATAATTTTAACGCACTCACACTTAGGGATTATGAACTACTGAACTTTAAAATAATCCTGCAAATCGAAAGTTTATGCTGTACTTTCGAGACCAGGAGGGTAAGGACCAGTAGAAACAAGTAAATTTAAAAATGTTATCACACTACCAAACATGTCTTCCGTATGACATGATTATTATTTTGATAATTTTAACATGGGCAAAGTTATTATTCGGCATGTACACTCCACAGGGAGCGCAAAGATGCAGGTTTCTTCTTTGAAATAAAAAAAAGCCATATTATAAACATTATTAATGTGGATGTGTTGAACTATTTAAATAATCCGAATGAACTTAAAAATCAGCAAATGTGACAGTGGAATAATGTGATTTTGAGGCACTTTGTACCATGATTCTCGAGATGTAGAGGTAGAGGTGAGCACTGATCTTCTCCTTAAAAATCGTTTTTTACGAGAACATAATGGGTATGTCCAAACAAATAGCGGTTTGATAATAAATAAATTTACCAAATATTCACTTACATGAAAATAAGGCCTCCATTTTAGATTACGCTCAAAAATGTATTTTATGGAAATAAAAGTTAGACTGCTTTCATATGCAGATATAAGAGAATCGTAAAGCGTAAAATGATCGCAAACTAACAAATTAATAATTATCATTAAAAGTTGTTGGGTTTTTGTAAACCTGTTATAAAAGAGAGAGCTGCAAAAGTGAATAATTTATTTTGTTAATATATTATTCTTTTTCAATACCTATTCGCACAAAAATGAGCCAAATTGTTTAGAAAATCTACACGCACTTATGGCAAAGTAGATAATTTCTGAAAATCTGTGGAGACCTACATTACATTTAAACGAGTAAATGTAGTGATTATCAAGTTTGTTAGGAATATATGTACAAAAAATTACATAATCAGTGGAAAATAGTGCAGTAAATTAAAGCGTATGATTCAGATACTTTATATTTATAATTTTAAATATTTCTAAATGCTATCTTAATTTTCTTTTCTTCTTATTGGGATTTTCCACTATAAATATGTCCTACGTCCAGTAAAACTGTCTTAATATTAACTTTATTTTTCTTCTTTTACTTGGACCTTTTAGCATATGTAGCAAAAAATTCGAATGAGGAAATTTCCACACTAAGTAAATTAGAGAATGTAACAATGAATAGCAATCTGCTAACATTCACATAATATTGATATATTTTTATTCGCATAGAGTAGTTCACGTCAAATTTATTCACCGAACGGCCAATTATCAGTGTTAAAACGGCAACATAACCATTTTATTGGTTTTAACTATGATTCAGCAATTTGTGTATTTATGTAAATACCGATGGACAGTTTTATACTAAATAGTAAATTAAAAGCCAATTTATTGACTAATGTAAAATGGCTTTTATGAAAAAAAATTGATTACTATTACGCCAGTAAAATTAGATAAATTTCTCCTGGGAAAGGGAACTAATTTTTTACAGGTTACTTACTTTTAGGAATCTATAGTGTTGAAGACAAAAATGCTCCACCAATATGTTGTGCCCATCATTCGATAATTTTCAAAAAACTTTCATATCTGGTTCAATACTTTCGCACTGATATCTCGAATATGTGTGAAATACGCTGAAACCACACAAGACAATTTTGCAAAAAAATCAATTGTTACTGAGTCCGCAAGTTGAGGAAGTGTTTTGTGTGACTTCTGGCCAGGGCCTTGATAGTTGCAATATTTTAACATTGAACGATGTTGCTCCGAAACATTGACCTTTAACCAGACATCCCAAGGAATTTTTGAATGGGTTTTAAAAATGAAATTTTTCATCTTACATTTTTCATACTTTTTTTAAAATCCTGGCCTTAATATCCGTTCGAGTGTATCCCAACTTATAGAAAAAAACATTTTGTCAAGAAAATTATAATTTTTTTATCAAAATGTTTTTAATTTTTTTACCTTTGTAGTGAATAAAATTTTCATCAAATGGCAGTTACTTTTTAATTTTTTTCAATTTCAGAATTCCACCTTACACAAGAAGTGAGACCACTAAAAATTTGTAAAAAAATCATTACTTTTGAAGACCAAATGTAACGAGACCTACTTTATAGAAATCTACTCAAACAAACTTTGGGGTCAGGTCACTTTTGGAAGATTCATCGGCACCGATTTACCCATTTGCAAAAATCCCATCTAGTACGAAATATCTACAAAATTACCTATGTGCAGTTTCAAAATATCTCGCATTTTTTTCGAGATGATATCAGATATGTGAAGTATTAAAGAACCAAATTTTCAAAAGTTTTTGAATTTTTTTGTTATAATGGGCAAAAGATAATCATGAAGCATTTTTATCTGTTATTGAGAGTCACCAATAATATAAAGTTGTGAAGATTTCAACCCACAACAATTAGTTCCGTTTCACTATTTAAAAATACATACAGGGTGTATGACAAATCAATGGTATTAAATTAAATCATAACTACAGGAGAGGTATAAGTAACCATAGAAAAATGATCTTTGTTTTATTCTAAGAAACTTGAGAATTATAATAGCATTGCTATTTTTCTTTATGAAAGTCTTTAGACTAAGCTCAGTTTTTATTTTTTTATGAAAAGAGGATATAGTCTAGTTCCAACAAAAATAGAAAATTATGAGATTTGCATACTTTCAGCTTTCGCATAATGTTAAGTTACATTTATGTGGCTAGTCATACTTCATTTTCACAAAAAAAAAAAAAAAAAAAAAAATGTAGCGGCAGCCAACTTTTGCATTAATTTTTCTTACATAAAAAGCCTAGAGGTTGATGAAAAAGAATATTTAGAATTATATTTTGCAAGGCCATTTTTCTATGGTTACTGACTTTATTGATTGATTAAAAGTTGCTCTAATAAATGATCAATATTCCGATATATTATTTAGTCTTTTTAATTTGTTAATGAACAATCTGAGTTTGTTTAAGAAACACTTATATAGGTTATTACTTCGAACAGGGGAGGTTTCAGCCATAAGCGTTGCAAGCTTCCATTTATGGTGTAAAAAAGGCGTAAAAAGTCGAACACATAATAATTTTTAAAAACGTAGAATTTCACTTTTGTCAAACAGCAAAATAATAATATGCTTGCATAGATCTACAAGCGTTTTAGATTTTCTAGCGCTTAACAAACAAACATTGTTATCCAAATGTGTATGTTTCATTAATAACTCTACTGGTAATTCCAGTAATAGCAGCTTCAGCCGAGAGGCCATTTTCTAACTTAAATTAATTAACGGCTACTTCACACTGAAACGGATTGCCGTTGGCATATTATTTACACCACTGAGTAATTGCCTATCGTGATTAATTCCATCATCAACAGATATCTCCTAGGCGAAAATCAAGTGGATTAACACTGAATGTTTTTGTGCTAATTCCCACGTGATAGTGTACCTTAATAGGCCTCTTGCACAAAATATAATTTTGGCATTTTTAGAATCTTTACTTAATACAAAACACAGTGTGTAAAGGATTTTTTCTTATTTTTTCTTTTACAGGCGGCATTCAACATTAAAGTTTGAGTAAATCCATTAGACACGCAAACAACGTATGACGTCATGTGTCAGGTTACGCACAGAGCTAGCATACATTTTAAATTAATTCCATTCAAGATCCGCGATCACTGATCAGTTATTTAAATTTGAAAACATTAGACCTAACCACAACATTTGTCTTATCCATTAACATAAAAACCTAAGCAAACATTTTCTGTTTGTGCCGGTTAATCGGAAGGTCACAAAAATGAACCAAGAAAAATTGGAAATTATTTAGGAATGTGAAGATTATGAAATATTATTTTCTTTTAATTTTAGTGGCCAAATAAATCAAGCTTTCAACACTGGGGCTATATTAAACTATTCTTTATTTAAACTGGATAAAGTTGTTGTGGTACTAATAATCCCAACTAATACTTTGCATGCTAATTCAGATTACAGCTGCTCTCTGTCTATCATGTATCATAGTGACAGAATACACCGTTCAGCACACAACTGATCAATGACGTAAATGATAAGTGATCGCTTAGCGCTACCGCGTGATGAACTCAACCATTGCACGCATGCACGCGCAGCGATATAACTAGTGACAGATGACGTCAACTCCAATATGACTGTTTTCTAAGATTTGCCCCTTCTCCCGGATATTACTCGGTGATTTAAATACTTTACAGTTAGAAATTATGAAAACAGATTTGATAATTGCTAATGTTTATTAACACTATATTAATATATATAGATTAATTTAAAATATACGGCACATGCAAGAGGCCTATTATTGTAAGGTCTAAACCATTTTAATAACCCTTGGGTTTTTCGGAGCCTTTTGCGGAACTGTAATTGGCCCTTACCTGGTATCAGATAAGTTGTGTTTTTATTGCTAGGTTTGCATATTTTAAAATTGTTGTTAGGTATGTGTCTAGTTAAACTATATTTCTTTTTGATCTGTTGCCACCATTGTTATTAATAAAACCTCAATTTTGGAGTAAAGTGGGTGCCTGATTCCGTTTGCGGAGAACCCCACGATCTGAATTGTTACATCTGGCGCAAGTGGAAAAATGGCTTTGCAGCAAACAGCTATAGAATTGGATAAAGAAAAGATCCATTCATACAACTTAAGGACAGGAAGACGTCCTAAACCTGAACCTCCAAAGATAATAAGGAGTAGCAGGGCGGAGCAACAGGAGAAAAAAACAGCTGCAGGATCAAAATATGGTAACCCCAGTCAGTAAACAAGGTAGGAGAGATTTTTTCCTTCCAAATCTATATCACATTTTAAATCAAGATGAACTGAAAAGAACTCCAAGATTAGCTGATAACTTGTCAAGATTATATAATCTGATGCAAGTGAAATCAAATATTGTAATACCACCTTCAAATCAGTCAGTAAATACAGAGTATAGTAGCAGAGAGCAAATAGTGTGCAATAATACCAAATCGTATACAGCAGGTTCCCAGATTTGAAAAGACTAATACCGGCATTCAGGAATTTAGAAATAATAATGTTTCCTTTCCACCACTTAAAATAAATTGAAGCAATAAAGAATTGTAGAATCAAGAAAGTAATAGTATGACAATCTGTCAATAATTTAATGTTAGAAAATAATACGTCAGGGAACCAGAATAGCTCTTAGGTGCAAAATTATAGTCAGGGAGCTGTAGCTGAACCAATTAGTTAGGAAGCTGATAGTTAAATTAACAGAAATGGTAATTACTTATAGGGTTTAACGAGTCTAGAGCAGCTCAAAGGAACCATATTCAGGTACCAGAACTTACCTAATCCTGGTATGGCAGAAGGTAATTTTTTTTTAAATGGGGCTACGAATCTGCTGGTGTCTGGATTTCACAATATAGGAAACACCAATGGTGGGAATGCTGTTAATAATTGAAACAATTTATTAAATTTAAATGATCTGAATTGACTCTATCACAGGAAAAATTGCTTAATTTAACGACGCTCTCAACTGAAAATTATGTAGTGTTTTTTCTCAATTATTCTGACTTAATACATTTGTTGAACAGTACTTCAAAAAAATAAATCTGTTGCTTGTTTTGTTCCAATATTTCCCTCATAGTCATTATAAGATGTAATAATTGTTATCTTTAAATTATTGAGGGTTCAGAGGTGGCATATATTAGAGCTTACACATGATTGCTGTCTAAAGCAGTGTTTTTTAAAATAAGAATGATTTTTTATATTCATGAATTCTTATTGTTTGTTAGGATCCAGTGGGACTCTTTCTTTTAGAAAAAGAAAGCTAAAACAAAACTTAGGGAATCCACTATTATTTTGTTAAATGAGGCTAAATGTGTTTCTAATTATTCTATAGATTTCTGTACCAGCTAGTTGCCGATCCACAGAGACGAAGTAAGTAAGTAAAAATAAAATAAATTTGATAACGGAAAAAGAAATAATATTTTCTGATATATTAACAGCCTCCAATAATTCAATTTTTTTAATTATCATTTAACTTTTTTGTTTCAGTTTATATATTTTTAGAGAGAGAGGCATTTTGTATTAGAAGTACTAAAAACTAGACTCCGACTGACTTAGCAGAGGCGTTTTTTATCAAAATTTTTAAATATTTTTACAGTGGCAAAATACCCAACAAGCAGTAAGAAATAAGAATGATTATTTTCAAAATATTTCATGAGCAATCTGTTAAAAATTCAGTTCAGTGATTTTATGAAGTAAATATTTGGAGGAAAAAAGTAAATAATTAATTGTAACAAACAAAATTAAAATAAATTTAATTTAGGGTTCATTTTGAAATAGTAAAATTCAAGTACGCTGGGTGAGACTAAATCTTATTTAGGACAGTTACTGTGAGCTGATGGACTCAAATACGAAGTTTATTTAAAAAAAGTTATTTTATTTTGAGTTATATTCATTTTCTTACAGTGCGGTTATGTTTAACCATTCAACGTATCGTTTAATTTAATAAGTCTGTCCAACACGCTGTCAAACACAATGGTCGCTGGGGTATAAACAATGTTTTTCTCATATTTGGATAACAAATAAGTAGTTTTGTATAACTAAAGCATTAGAAAATGAGCACCCATCGCAGAATTAGAAAGTGAACTTACATGATATACAAACACGAGACAAAACAAATGTTTATATACCGATCATTGCCATCTGAGAGCTTGTTGGACAGGTCTATACCATAGGTCGATAAACACCCTGTATAATTTTTAGAAAAGTAAAAATATATAATTTATTTCATTTAACGGACACATAATTTTATTCCCTTTGCAGTGCAGTTAGACTCCCTGCATAAGAACAGAGCACTTAATGTTAACTTTAAGTTTACTTAAATGCATTGCATGTAAAAAAAAATTAGTTACGTGAACTACCCTATTCATATAAAAATTACGTTTAGGCAATTTCAGCTGTTCGTACAAAGGTAACAATGTAAAATAAGAACTTCAGTTAAATTACGCATTAGATACGTGATATATTACTTTCAATTAGTGCCCCAAATAATACACCAATATATACACTTACCCTAACCAACGAAAATACAAGGCAGTAGTTTATTTCAAAATTTAACAGCAGATCAACACTTAAAACTAGCAACATAAAAACAGTTTTTGTACATTTAAAATATTTCTTCGTCCAAAAAGCAAAAATTTTTTATTTACGTCGACTGTGAACCAAATAAACATTCACCAATTTTAAAATGGCTGTTATTGCAACCTGTTTAAATTTGAAGTGATGTTAAGCGGGTTCAACTCAAACAAACAAAAAAATATACTGCACAACCACTCGAAAGTCGACGAAGAAACATTAAACACACTCTTTCTTACATATTTATTGATAATTACCTCAGCTGGCATAATAATTTACTTAGACCCAAAGTCTGTGGACACAACAATCCTTTCTTAGCCCTTAATCATTAGACCCGAGATGCATTTTGCCAATCAAGTTGGTATTATCAGGAGATCATTAAAATTGTAAATCTTCTGATGATGCCAAACTGATCGGAAAAACTTACATGAAATGCTTGAATTTAAAATAAGTTAGGCACTAATTGCTGTCAACTAATTCCTATGTCCAAATTTGACTGCCATCACGCCCAAAACCAGAATTATAAATAAAAAATGTGTTATCATTATTAGGAAATCACCAGTTAATTTTAATATCAAGAATAGCCCTCTAGGCAATGGCTTTTTATTATCAGAGAACTCTGTATTAAAAACAAACCCTTTTCTTTAAATTTTTGACTTTTCTTGTGCGTAAATTTATGACAGCCTAATCTTCTATCTCCGTAATATGTAAGAAAGAGTAGAAATCGAAGAAATTTGCATTTGTCCAGCTATTAAATTTTTTCTTTTACAAAAAAAACGTTAAGAAACTGCAGGTTCCAAGTAGAGTACTTGGTTTCTTTAAATTTCCAAAATAATCAATACGAAATCTCCTTTAGAATACTTTAGAATGAAAGTTTGTACCTTATTTTTTATATCACTTACTGTTCCCATAAGAAAATCAAAACTGGCATGTTGACTTCTGAATGTCTCGTGTTATAAAAATTTTCTAGGGTGTGCTTGTGTACGTGTGTATGCTTGTAATATACTTGACTAGCATGATAGGCACTTGTGAACCGAAACCGTGAGAGCAGTATGCAGAAAGGCACTCTTTACAGTCTTTAAAGCAGACTTTCTTATCTACCACAGCTAAGTAAAATGATATGAGAAGAACGACCAAGGCATACATGGTGCAGGCGCCACCTGAAAAGAAGAAAAGAAATGTTATTCTGAACAGCATCAAATTTCTACTAGAAAATAGATATACAGGGTGTTTCGAAAAGATTGGGACAACGCTTAGCCGCAGATTCCTGACATCAAAACAGGGGGATTTAACTCAAAAAGTAGTGGTCTAACTCTTTTCGTTTTCAAGATACAGGGTGGCAAAGTAAAAAAATTGTATTCGTAATTTGTCTCTACCTTAGAGACAATTATACGTATCTATTTTAAAGTTGGTAACGACATGTTTTTCAGGTCTCTAATTACAATGGTGATATTGCCGATGCCATATTTTATAGATGGAGCTAGTTACAGGACTTTTACGTGACACTTTAAGCCATAACTTTTTTGAGGTTAGGTTTTGGACATCGTCTTCTATTATAATCGAAACGCAATTTAGTTTCATAAAGAAAAGGTGTACTTGTTTAAACGCGATAAAAAGCACCCTTTCAGAGAAATACGCGATTTATAACTTTGTCACACACCAGTTCGAAGAAATTCAACACCCCAGGTGTTTTGAAAATATTGGGACAATGCTTAGCATAGACTCTTCAACATCAAAACAAGTCGATTTAACCCAAAAAGTGGGGGTCCCACTCTTTTCGTTTTCAAGATACAGTGGTATAATAAAAAAAATTGTTTTTGTATTTCGTCTCTATCTTGGAGTATAATATACGTATCTACAACATGCACTATTGACGACATCATATTTGATGTACACCTACTAGGTAAGAAACCGCTTTTAGGTACAATTGAATTTCCTCGAACTGGTGTGTGATAAAGTTAAAAATCGCGTGTATTTCTCTGAAAGCGTGCATTTTATCGCGTTTAAACAAGTTCACCTTTTCTTTAGAAAACCAAATTGCGTTTCGATTATAATAGAAGACGATGTCCAAAACCAAACCTCAAAAAAGTTATGGCTTAAAGTGTCACGTAAAAGTCCTGTAACTAGCGCCATAATAATAATAATAATAATCTTTATTAGTCCTTTTCAATACAAGAGTAGATACCCAAAATAGGGCGTAGGACATGTCAACAATGTAAAAGGTGAAAGTGGTAAAAATACAATACAATACTTAAAAGTCAGGAAAAGTTTTACAGTTATACAAGACTAACAATAAATGAACACATAAGAATTTAATATATAAAAACACTTAGAAGAAAGAAAGAAAATACAAGAGATAAATATAGTAAATAAGAGATTGGTATACTAAATTATGTTAATGTGTCATCAAAAAATTCATTAAGGCTGTAATAGGCTTTCTGGAGCAGTATATTTTTTAGTTTTTTGTACATAAGTCCTTTGTTGAGGTTTTTAAGGTTGGATGGTATTTTATTGTAGATTTTAATGATATTATGATAAACATTCTTTTGTATATATGTAGCTGTAGCCTTGATCGGACATAAATTTTCTTTGAAACGTGTAATGTAGTTGTGTTGTTTTTCACAGTGTTGCAAGAAGTCTTTGTTTTCCGTTATAAACTTGACAGCTTCTAAAATGAGAATAGAATATAATGTAAGTATTTTTCTTTGAGAAACACTGGTTTACAAGATTCAGTTTGCTCTAATTTGTATATGGTTCTTACACATTTTTTCTGAAGAATGAAAATTCTATTAACCTCACATGAATTTCCCCAGAATATAATTCCATATTGGATTCTAGAATGTACATAGGCATGGTAAGCTAATTTTGCAGTATCGGTATTTATTGTATTTGTTACACGTAAGGCATATGAATATTGTCCAATTTTTTGAGCCAGTATATTTATATGTGGTCTCTAATCTAGTCTTCTATCTAGCTGCACTCCTAGAAATGCTGCATCATTTTTAGATTCTATCAGATGTGATTGCAGTTGGACTGATATTTGTATCATCTATAAAAGGGTATGAGAAATGTAGAATATTTGTTTTTTCTATATTTAGAAGCATGTTATTTTCTGTGAACCATGTCCTAAGTGTTTCAAGTGTCCTTGTGATATCATCTTTTTGAGAGTCTAGTGAACGATTTGTAAATAGTACAGATGTGTCATCAGCATACATAACTATATGTTGGTTTACATTTTAGGCAGGTCATTTGTATATAACATAAATAGGAGAGGACCCAATATAGATCCTTGCGGCACTCCCTTTTGTACTTCTTCCATATTTGAGATTTGCCCTTCATAAATATTTTGAGCAGTACATTGTTTTCTTCCATATAGGTGCGATTTTATCAAGTTGTTAGCGACTCCTCGTATTCCATATTGTTCTAGTTTAAGTCATTATTTCATAGTTAACGCTATCAAAAGCTTTTGATAGGTCAAGCAACACTGCAGTAGCATTATCTTTTTTGTTTAGTGATTCGAGGGTCTTGCTTAGTAGTTGATAGATTGCTCTGATTGTGGACATTTTTCTCCTAAATCCATTTTGGCTATCAGTGAGTATTTTATATTTGTCAAAGAAATGAATTAGACGTTCATATACAATTTTTTCAAATATTATTGGTAGTAAAGAAATGGGCCGGTAGTTTCCAAGACATTTTTTATCACCTTTTTTATGTACAGGCTTTATTATTGATATTTTAAGAAGGTCGGGGAATGTTCCAGTGTTCAAGCTCAGGTTTATGATGTAGGTTAATGGTTTCGCAATGATGCCTGCAGTGGCTTTTAGCAATCTTATAGGTATTTGGTCTATCCCTACTCCTTTTATGTTTTTTAGAGTTTTTATTGTAAGAAGTACATCTTTTTCATCCGTTGGATGTAAGTATATATTTGAGTCACAACTTGTCTGTATCCGGTTTATATTTTTGTTTGTTCTGACATTTGGACAGGCATTTATAAAAAATGTATTTATTCTGTTGAGCGCTTGTTGCACAGTCTCCTCATCTTGTTTGATTTCTTTCAATGTCAAATCAGGAGAATCTGAGTGGCCTTTCGTTATGGTATTCACAAGGGACCAAGTAGCTTTAATTTTATTTGACGCTTCAGTTATAAACTTTTCATTTTCCATCTTTTTAGCAAGGATAATGACTTTTTTTAGAACACTTGCATAATGTTTGTAGGTTTCTGCTGTTATTTCACCTTTTATTTTTTTAATATACATTCTTTGTTTCTCTTTGCAGGAAGTTCGTATTCCTGAGGTGATCCAATTTTTATGTCTTTTGGATTTAACTACCTTTATGTTGAAGATCTGAAACATCAAGTTGGTGTATATTGTATTAAATAAGTTGTAGGCTACATTTGCATCATTGCTCAAATATATGTGATCCCAGTCATGTTTTTTTAATTCTTCTACGAAGTGTTGAATTTTTTGAAAAACATCGGCATTTGAAGTTGATTTGGGTATTTATTTTGTTTGTTTCAGGTATTGTTAGAAGCTAACTATGGTGGTCAGATAGGGAGGTTGAAATGACTTCACCCTGTATGTTAGTGGGCTTGTTTATAAAAATGTTATCTATAAGTGTTCTAGTTGTTGGTGTTTCTCTGGTGGGTTTGAATATTGTTTGTTTTAATTCATAGCCATTTAGTAGATCTTTAAAGTCGTTTGCATCTCTGCTGTTTGAAAGTAAGTCAATGTTAAAGTCTCCGCAAAGAACAACTGTATACTTTAGCATTTTATTTTTTAGTATGTTTAACATATCTATAAGAGTATCATAAAATATATTTATATTTCCTTGTGGTGGTCTATAGATGCAGATAACAATTATCTTATAATCATTAATCTGTATACATGTGGATTCGATTGTACCTTCGATACTCATTTGTTTTATATCTGTTCGTTCAATATAGTTGACTTCCTTTTTAATATAAATACATGAACCTCCATATGCCTGATTACTTCTAGTCCAGCAAGATGCTAGTTTATATCCTTCTAGTGTCATAAACGATTTTTCAGAGGACGTCATCCAGTGTTCTGTGAGGGAAATTACTAATGGGGATTTAAGAATCGTATTTATACATATTTCAAGTTCTAATAGTTTATTTCTAATGCAATGTATATTTTGATGAAATATCGTTACCAGGTTAATGTTTGTAGACTTTACTTTGTTTTTATTTTGTGCTAGTTCAGACCATGCGTCCTTGTTGGAGACATTATTTATAAAAAATCACTAGGTTGGGAATTTGCGCTTTCCATTTTCTTTTGTTGATTATATTTCTTGAAATCAAATCGCTGAATTTCTACTCCTGCTGGCCAAAACTTTTTTTCGTATACTTGATCTTTAAAGGAAAATGGTGCCCCAAACATAAAACATTTGTTTTGTGTTACTAATGAGGGTGTTTCTTTTAAGACAAACTCAATATCCTTGAAGTTAGGCTTCTTACTAAGGTATTTTTTTATGTCATCTTCTGTTACATGCCTTTTTACACGCGAAAGAAGTAACCAGACTCGTTTTTCTGCTCCGGTGAATGTTCCAGTCTCTGAAGTATTTTCACCTATCTGTTTTCTATTGTCTCTATTTTGTGATTGCCTGCTATATTTTCTTCTCTCTCTTCGATTAATTACAAGTTGAAAATCTTCATTCTGATCGTTTTCTTTGTCCGCATTGCCGCCATCTATAAAATATGGCATCGGCAATATCACCATTGTAATTATTGACCTGAAAAACATGTCATTACCAACTTTGAAGTAGATACGTATAATAGTCTCCAAGATAGAGACAAATTACGAATACAATTTTTTTACTTTGCCCCCCTGTATCTTGAAAACGAAAAGAGTTAGACCACTACTTTTTGAGTTAAATCGACTTGTTTTGATGTGAAGTATCTACGGCTAAGCGTTGTCCCAATCTTTTCGAAACACCCTGTATATTTCTTTCTACGACTGTTAAAAAATGTCCTTTTTTTCATTATTTTCAGACAGCCATTCCAGAGTTTTCAAGATACAAGTCTTAAATTTGGCAGGGGTAATATACACCAAAAACGGCAAATTTTTCATAATTTGACACTTTTCCATCACTTCCGATAAAATATTTTCATAAACCCCAAAACCTATTGTTGCATTTTTATGAAAAGTAAAATGTATATGACAAAAAAGAATAATTTTAAACGGGAGTTCCTAGACCAAGGGGGGGGGGGCAAGAATTTTGAAATTTTTTTTCGCAAACTGCTTTTTCAAAATTTTTTAGGGGTCGTTACACGAGTGCTTCTCTAGATGTTATTTCTCATATTTCGTATGATTATTGAAATTATTGAAATTTCACCATCCGCCACTGGTTCAATCTCCGACAATATATTTTTCAATTACAGGGAGAAATTGCTGCGAGGATATAAATGAAACTGTTTAAAAAAAAGATTTGTTACAATGACAGGTGTAATAGACTTTTTAAATGGCAAAAAAATAGACCTTGCTACATCGGGAATGATTGTGGCGACTTTGCGAAAGTTTAGATATTTTAAGTTTGCCCCAGTTACATTTGTCAATGTCGAACGGTCCTTCCCGCAATATAACAATATAAATGGATTTTCAACGAAAAGCGTCGAAGTTTATCTCCAGAACATTTAGAACAGATATTAGTAATATACTTTTATTCTTGTAACCGGCAGTAAAAAATACTTGTGTGTATTAGTTTAGTGTTAAATACACTCCCTCATACCTCCAGTTCTCTTCGAGCGAGTGTTTATAATAAATTGACTTTATCAAGAGATAATACGGAATTCGCTATGTTTCAAGGTAAAATACCATTTCATACAAGCATGCAAATCTTTATAAGCTGACACATAACCACCTAAAGCCAACTCTCCGTCATATCCGATGGGTAATTCTGACCTCCGATAATATGGCAGTATATGAACACTGCCTAAACCAAGATTATTTTAAACTGCTATGGTTGAAATTGCAAAAAATAGACCTTCAGTTGAAAGTTTTTTTTTCCTTTCTACATGGGCATAATGGATATTTTAAATGAAAATCCAATAATTTTTCTCCTGTTTGTTTTTCACATATCATACAAATCAAATGACTATTTTTAAGAATTTTTGGTAGTCACTGTTCACTTGTAATATAACAAAAATTGTTTATATTGACAACGGAAAATAAAATGTTATGTATTTAAAAATACCACAAATAAAATGTGTGTTACAGTCCACAAATGCCTTTTTCAATTCAAGACATGTTAACTAACAATGAACTTTGGTCCTTCGAGCCGGATCAATGTTCCTTCTTAGTTAAAATTTTTTTTTAAAAATAACACATACATACCTTCCTTCTCTTTGCAAATCATTCAACTGCAAATCCGCAGGTCTCTTCAACAGCTTGTGTTAGCTTATCCAACAAGACTTGATAAGACTCGTACGGTGGTATATCTATTCTATTAAAGCAAGTGTGTGCTTTGGGTAAATTTTGAGGTGGCACCTCGACGCAGTGAATCGTAAAAAGCCTGGGCCCGGCAGCACCCGTGCTCCCCTGCAAGGCCTTGAAACCTTGCAGAGGCACTCTGGAACTACCTGTGACAAACTGCAACAGCCTAGCCCTCATCTCTTCCGAATAGGACTCGACGGCTTGCCAAAACCACTGCACCACAGGCGTTTCGGGCGTGCAGTGTTTTAATCTGGTATGCGAACGCCAATCCGCAATATCAATGGATCCTATACCGCTGATTACCAGCTCCAATTCTCTTTCGTCGAACGGCCGAAGTGACGAGGTAGCAATAAGTTCGGTAAATCCTTTTTGTAAAGCCAGAAACTGCTGTTCGATGCCACGCATAAACCTATAATTGACATATAACTTAACGTATTCCCGTTTGTTGTCTTCAGTGACTGTTATTGTAGCACCACCAGGCTTAAGTTCATGGACTTTTATCACACCAAAGCTGTTATTTTCTACAGAAAATGTTGTGTCCAGCACACCATCAATGTTGTTTTCCCTGAAAGTAAACACGAAATATTTTCTACTACACTGAAGCGATAAATTAAACAAAAATTTAGTGGAGGCAAATGGGTGAAAAAAGAATGGCGAAGATTTGAATCTGAGATTTTTTTTTTATTTATTCTGGACATCATAGAGTAAACAAATTCTTTATTTTTGTCTGTAAAATATAATTTTTTGAAAAAAAAATTTTTGTTTCTGCTTTGCATTTTTTTTAAACTCAGCTCTATTTTCAAATTGTTCGGGGCACATTCTACTTTAAAATAGTGTCGGATTTAACTCTTTAAGGGCTAGTTTATCAATTTGTGTGTTAGCTAGCCCCAAGATAACTGTACCCTCGGGTCAAATAGCCAGGGAGGTAGCGACAGATTTTTCGCGTTAATATCCATAAAGCTAGATTTTTTCTCAAGAAAGTTTAGATAGTATCTATGATGAAGGTGTAATTCTACCAATCTATAGGTCTTGCATAAATGAGCAAGAAATTAAACATGTTGCAAAAAGAGATATCGATTTTCTGAAATGTCACAAAATGCCACTTTTGATTCGTTCGGACCGAGCCAAATTTTCGAATTTCACCGTGCAATTTATGATCAGGTTTATCTGGAAGACTTCCTCTTTACGTCGCGATATCGTATGGCCATCCCAATGGTGTTTTTCGAAAAATATGAATGTGTCAAGATTACATGTTTTTGCAATTTTTTCAGCTCCGAAATGTAAACTGTTTTTTGCTATTTTTCGAAGATATCTCCGAAACGGTGGGAATTAGCTCGAAATAAAAAATAAGATCAAACGAGTATTTTCCACGAAACTTTTTGCTATCATCAGAATTTTGATTTTTTTTCGTTTCAGATTGACAAGGCGGCAAAGAAGAGGAATCAAAACTCTTAATGTTTTCGAAAAATAATTTTCCATCCTTCATGTTTTTGTAAACTTTTAAAAACATGAATCCTCTTAATGCAATTATTTTATTAGTTTTTTTTTTTTTGGCCATACATCCGGTATACAAACTCCTCCAATGTATCAAATTCTGTGTCCTCCGTTGATTGATATTTACTCAAACTAGCGAAGAATTCGACTGTTAATTTTATTATAAAAAGTACTATGTGTGTCCTAATTCAATTATGATAACTAAATTTAATTTTTTTTATGTACTCGGGAAAGAAATTCAGGACGTTAAGAATCGTTTAACTCTTATTATACCCTGTAGTTTCAGCAACGTCTAACAAAGATTTACCAACCTTCAACGGAGGTAGAATGTGATTTTTAATCGAAATAGTGCACAAACTCGTTGTAGATGAAAAATCAGCTTTGTAGATTAATATTCCGCGACGGAAAATGCAAAACTTCTCCGTGAACTGCAATGGCCCGGAGCGCAGCGGCCGCTGTCACGCGCTTGCATTCCATTACATCTACCGAGGCTTCAGCTTTTTTGGATGACTTATTCAATAAACTATTCCAGAAAAAAATTTCAGCCTTGTAGATATAAGTCAAAATTTTTCTTTTTTTTTCACACTTTGCGTGGGTGGTAGACCTGACAATGGCAACACTTCCGACGCGGTAGAATATTATTTTCCGGTATGTTTTTATGTCATCTGTGAGTATATAAAATTTCAATCGTAGATATAATACATTTATGCAACTTTTTGTAACATGTTTAATTTATTACTCATTTTAGCAACACTAAAAGTTTCCTTAGACTTGCACTTTCATCACTGATACTTTTTATGTTGGAGAAAGAATTTAAAAAATATCGGAAAGCTCAATCAATTCTCTTTACATAAGCTGTCCACAAATTTTTTGAAAAAAACGATAATTATTGAGATATTTGAGGAAATGTAGGAAATTACACGTTTTCCTATAGAGTGCATGTGAAGTAAAAAATATTTTTTCTCAGAAACCTTTGTTTCGAAGGGCCGAGATTAACGGAACATCAAAGTAGTACATGATATTAAGTAAACATCGTATATGAGATCGATTTCAGTTAATTACCGATTAATTACGGTGTCAGAATTCAAAAAATAAAAAACATGGTTTTAGCAAATTCAATTCTATTTAAATTAGCTAGAGTAGTCTTTTGGCGTAGGAGCCAAGATTAAAAAGTGATTTTTTGCCGTACATGGCCGATATTTTAGTAGTTATCTCCGAAACAAAAAAAAATCAAAATTTTGATGGTAGCAAAAAGATTCGTAGAGGAAAATACACGTTTGACCTTATTTTTTATTTCGAGCTAATTCCCACCGTTTCGGAGATATCTGTGAAAAATAGTAAAAAACAGCTTGCATTTCGGCGCCAAATATTGCAAAAACATGCAATCTTGACACGTTCATATTTTTCGAAAAACACCATTGGGACGGCCGTACGATGGTACACGACGTAAAGAGGAAGTCTTCCAGATAAACCTGATCGTAAATTGCACAGCGAAATTCGAAAATTCGGCTCGGCCCGAACGAATCAAAAGTGGCATTTTGTGACAATTCAGAAAATCGATATCTCTTTTTGCAACACGTTGTTTAATTTTTTACTCATTTATGCAACTTATAGATTGGTATCATAGATACTATCTAAACATTCTTGGAAAAAAAAACTGGCTTTATAGAAATGATTTCACGAAAACTGTCGCTACCTCTCTGGCTAAAAGTGGGTGTTAAACTCGCATCTGTTTATCCACTACATTTTATGTGTGGGGGTTAGGAAACCCTTGAATAGCCTGAGGTCGGTAACGCTTTCTACAGAGTTGCTAGCTAGATTATAATTGGCTGAAAAATTAGCGATTTCCTGCTTGTTGGTTTTTAAAGTTTTTGTTACTAAAAGCACTTGTCTGTTTTTGTCAAAAAATTACCTGACAGTGACAGCAACGAGCAGCAACAATTGGGGTAGTTTCCATTTTTTTAAAATTCAGTTTTGGTGATATATATCGAGTAATGTTATTATTTTAGCAATTACTGCAGGGGTCAAGGAGTCAGCTACTTGGCCACTGACTCTAGGAGAAAAGCTGAGGGGAAATGGCCATCCTTTATGAAGCTTCTCTCAAGATCGTCCGTGCGCGGCTCAATGTCGCATCCTGCCCGAGGTGACCCTGCGTTCGGCTAAACACGGCGGATCTAGACAAGGTAAGTCGATAAAATCCTCCAAGCCAAGGTGTACGCAACCCGTGCCGAAGGCTGAATGGCACCGGGGCGAAAGGTGTCATTAACGGGGCCTCCGGAAAACTGGGCAATCTTCCGGAGTATTTTGCCTTACCACAGCAATGCAGGGCTCTACTGTGGCGGACCAACATTCCTTTGCTACTCGTGGGAACCATATGGTGAAAACGACTAACAAAAATAAACCAAACGAGAGGTGTACAACCCTCGATCTTCAAATCGAAGAACCTATGGAGATTGGGATAAATCCCACTCCGCAAACACGCCCGATCCCACCGGATCAGGAAAGGGAGCTGCTAAAGCCGATTCCTGAGTCCGAAGGAGAGGACAAATCAGAGAAGGAGGAGCCCAAAGCTTTGGGCAATCTCTCTTCTAAAAAACCCAACGAGTGGGGTACAACCCTCGATCTTCAAAATGAAGAACCCTTGGAGACTGGGATAAATCCCACTCCACAAGCACGTCCGATCCCGTCGGATCAGGAAAGGGAGCTGTTAAAGCCGGTTTCTGAGTCCGAAGGAGAAGACAATTCAGGGGAAGAGGAATCCAAAGCTTTGGACAACCTCTCCTCTGAAAGAGAACAGCTAAGGGAGGCTGCAACAAAGCTCCTTAGCCATTCACTCAAGAGCGGAATACCATATGAAACCGCCTTGCAGTCAGTGTTGGAACGACGTGACACCAACCAGCCGCCGGAGAGGGATCAACAAACTTTCTCTGAGCGAGCTGAAACGGGAAAACGTCTACAGTCCAACGGCAGTTCACATGACCAGCGGGTAAAGAATCCCTGCGAAAGTGAAACTGTCAAACCCTCCTTTAAGGTAGTCGCCGAAGGAATCAACCTGAAGTCTATGCACGTCAGGTGCCTACAGGCGAATCTACAACATGCCAAGGCCGCCACATACGTCCTTGGCAGAAGATTCAAGGAAGGGCAGATTGACATTGCCCTTATCCAGGAACCTTGGACAACCAATACAGGCCGAGTAAACGGACTAGGAAACACTTCTGGCAAGATAGTATCAGTCGGCTCTGGAGAAAGACCCAGAGCCTGTATCTTGATCAGAAATAACATCAATTATTTTGTACTCTCAGGTTACTGCACCCAGGATGTTGTAGCCATCCGCTTATCGCTACCGGTGGGGGAAAGCAGAATGGACATAATAGCCTGTTCTGCATACTTCCCGGGAGACAGGGGTGCTGATCAACCTCCTCCACCTGCGGTTAGGTCGTTAATCGCCTACAGCAAGAGGAACAACATTCACCTTGTTATTGGATGTGATGCAAATTCCCACCATACGGCATGGGGCAGCACAGACATTAACCAAAGAGGTGAGTCACTTTTTGAATACATACTAGGTGAAGGGCTAATTGTGAATAACATTGGAACGGAACCAACCTTTGTCACTAGAAATAGAAGAGAGGTACTGGATTTAACAATCAGCTCAAGCTTTGTGAGCAACAAGATTACTGATTGGAAAGTATCCTCTGAACCCTCGTGTTCAGACCACAGACACATTCTATTTAACATAGAAACTGGACCAAGACCTGTGGTGACGTACAGGGATCCTAGGTGTACTAACTGGAGTGGGTATAAACAATCCCTCCAGGCACACCTGCAATCCACTCTCACCACAATCAGGAATCGTGATGAAATAGAAATTGCGGCGGAACAGACCCGGAGCGCAATTATTTCAGCATATCATGAAAACTCTCCACTAAAAACGAAAAAAGACAACAGAGGGGCATCTTGGTGGAACAAAAAATTAGATAAAATGAGAAAAGAAGTTCGACGCCTCTGTAATCGAGCTAAAGATTCGGGCAACTGGGAACAATATAGATCTGCGCTAACGGACTATAATAAAGAAATCAGAAGGGCAAAAAGGGAATCTTGGAGGAGGTTCTGCGAGAGTATTACTGACTTACCTAGCAGCACTAGAATCCACAAGATCATTTCCAGAGAGCCGGCAAGAGAATTTGGTATGGTAAAACGTCCAGATGGCTCATTTGCTGAATCTGGAAAGGAAACCCTTGAACTCCTTACACTGAACCACTTCCCAGGGAGTTCGATCCTGGATAACCAACAACCACCACCATCGGGAGGCCGAACCAAACGACCTCACAAAGACGACTGGCTGGTGGCCAAAAAGGTTATCACAGCACCAGCGATTGAATGGGCGATCAAATCTTTTCAACCATTCAAATCGCCTGGTGAGGATGGCATTTTTCCAGCGCTGCTACAAAACGGACTGGAAATACTGCTACCTTTCCTCATCAGACTATACAGAGCTGGTCTGGTATGGAACTATATCCCATCCAGTTGGGCGGCGGTAAAAGTGGTATATATACCAAAAGTGGGTCGGACAGAACCAGACCCCAAATCGCTAAGACCCATCAGCCTGACATCATTTCTGTTGAAAGGCCTAGAAAAGGTTCTGGATGGACATATCAGGGGAAACATCCTGAGCACCTATCCTCTGAATGTTCACCAGTATGCCTATCAACCCGGCAAATCAACAGAACTAGCACTAAATAACCTGGTCGGGAAAATCACACAATCTCTTGAGGAAAAAGAGATTGCGGTGGCAGCATTCCTTGACATCGAAGGAGCATTCAACAATGCATTGCCCAACTCCCTATATACAGCTGCGGCTGCTAGAGGGGTTGAGCTAACTATAACTGGCTGGATTCAAGCTATGCTTGAAAACAGAATCATAACGACTTCTCTACAGGGAGAAACGGTCAGATTCAGGGCCGCAAGAGGGTGTCCACAAGGCGGGGTACTTTCCCCCCTTTTATGGTCACTGCTTGTGGATGATCTGCTGGCCATTCTCTCTCTGTGGGAAGCCGAGATTCAAGCATATGCGGACGATCTAGTCATTATGGTTAGAGGAAAATCTGAAGAGGTACTCTCTAATACCCTTCAAGAGGTGCTAAATACAGTCCATATTTGGTGTGAGAGGGAGCAGATGACTGTGAACCCCCACAAAACTGTAATAGTACCCTTCACCAGAAAAAGGAGGCTGAACAATTTAGTGCCGCCCTCCTTAGCAGGTGAAACTATTCCATTTGCGGGGGAAGTGAAATATCTAGGGGTTACACTAGATAAATCACTCAACTGGAACTCCCATCTGGAAAAGGTAATCCACAAGGCGCGACTCTCCTTGTGGACATGTTGCAGAATTTGTGGAAAAACCTGGGGTATAGGTCCCCAACAAATATACTGGCTATACGTTACGGTCATAAGACCAATGGTAGCGTATGCCTCCATAGTTTGGTGGTCGAAAGGGCTACAACAAACGACCAAAGCCAAACTCTCTGGTCTACAGAGACAAGCATGTCTGGCAGTAACTGGTGCGATAAGTACCACACCGTCAGCAGCTCTGGAAATCCTCCTGGATCTACCTCCTCTCCACATCTACTTGGAGAGAGAGGCCAGGTGGGCAACATACAGACTTCAACAAGCGGCAAATAATATGCCGCAGGCTAGCATCATGGAACGCAACAGGCTGTCAGATGACATGGAGTGTCATGGCATCCTGGGAATGCTTTCAGATGTGATGCCTACCGCGACCAACTATGAACTGCCTTTTACCGTCCTTTTTCCTGGAAGAGACGAATGGGATCGGAATAAAACTGACCTACAAAGAGCAGACATCTGTTGGTTTACAGACGGCTCCAAAACCCCTGAGGGAGTTGGAGCTGGAGCATACAGTCGCAACCCAAAGGTAAGAATCACTTCGAGCCTGGGTAACTATGCGACTGTCTTTCAGGCAGAAGTTCATGCCATTGAACTGTGTACAAGGAGGCTTGAGCAGATGCATCCTAGACACAGATCAATAAAAATCTTTTCAGACAGCCAAGCAGCTCTTAAAGCTCTTGGCTCACATCGCTGCAATTCTAAATTGGTCTGGAATTGCCAAAAGGCTCTAGCCCGATTGGGCAGATACAACAAATTAACTCTGGTCTGGATACCGGGCCATTCTGGCTTGGAGGGCAACGAAGTAGCCGACTCCTTAGCCAGGGAAGGTGCGGTATCAAAATTTATCGGACCGGAGCCAGTGCTTGGCATATCGGCAAGCACTGCGAAAACCACCATCTTGGCCTGGACTGAGGGGAAAATCCTCCAATACTGGCAAGAACTACCAGGATTAGTTCATTCAAAGGAGTTCATCACATACCCTTTGAAATCAAGAACTAAAAAACTATTAGAGTTAAATAGGTTACACCTAAGAACTCTAGTTGGCCTATACACTGGGCACTGCAGACTTAACCACCACCTACACAGACTCGGAATAGCGGACAACGCTGAATGCCGACTGTGTCTGGAGGAAGATGAAACGGCAGCGCACATTTTATGTACCTGTCCTGCTGCAGAAAGAACCAGATTCTCACTTTTTGGCAAAGGGCAACTGCTGCCAGAGGATCTGGACAACCTCTCACCCAATAAGGTAGTCGACTTTATCAAAAAGCTGAACCTATTGGGTGAAATATAATTAGGAGTGAGCCACAATAGACCAGATGGTCGCGGTGGAGGGTCTGTTACTAGCCCACTCACATATCAACCTAACCTAACCTAACCTAATTACTGCATAATCAATTTAAACCAAAACAATAATTTCTTAAATAAAAATAAGAAATAAGAATACGCCCGTCTAGACGCAGATTTCAAATGAATTTATTTGGCGGGAAATAATTTAACCAATAACAGACAACTTTCGCTTAGACAGTAACTAGCTTATTTGAATGCCAAATTGTGTATTTTCTTTACATTATTTTGCCTATAACACTTCTATTTTGCTCAATATCTTTAAAATCAATAAATATTATATACATGTATTTAGAAGGAATTTAAAGTTATTTATATTTGTTATTATTTAGAAGTTATCTTGAAAAGGTAAACAAAATTCGCGGCGAGTATTATGTCGCAACATTGTATAAAAACGGCTCTCTTCCAACTTTCAACTTCGCTTGCTTGCTGTTAGTTGTCAATTCTTGTCATAATATAAGTGAAAGAAACATAGGTTAGATTTACTTGTTTGTTTATGTAGCGTTTGATTTCGTTTTTTTATATTTTATCGATAAACTATTAAGATGGAGTTGAATTTTGTGAAAGGAGATTCATCCAATCTGCCCAAAGTTGATTACGACATGATAGATTCTTTCTATAAACAAAATTTGGATTTTTTGTCAGCAAACGTGAAAAATGTGAAAACGCAAAGGTAAACACTTCTATTTAAGTATGTAAGTACACTTATTATTAGTAAGTGTATTTTGGATCTGTAGAACTGGTTTAAACTTACTTCAAAATGATCTTCACAACAAAATATAAACGAACCTGAAGGGATGGGATCAGAATTATTTGAAGCTTGCCACCAAGTTCTTCGAATATCCATATTTCTTGGAACAGTTACAAAATTTTTTCCCACGCACTTATACTTGTGTTTCCACAACTTTTTATAAAACATCTTTTCGACGACATTATCTATTATTTTTAAATAACAGCAAATACTTCGATAAAATAAATTGAAATGTTTTAAATCAACACGATCGTCAATACACATCTGTCATTTGACTGGCCATTGACATTGTTGTCATGTTTTGCTAAATATGTTTTCAAAAATCTAATGGGCATTAAAAATTATTTAAAATATTAATAATTCATGCCTATTATTATTTTTTACATAAGAAAATTAAATTTCGTCTATAAATATATTAAAATTGATTTAGTAAATAAGCTTTATACTCCTGTTTTCTCCAAACATCCTCACTAGAACTAGAGAAGGAATTTCAACATGGCAACACCACATTGTTTTGTATAAAAACATTCTATCAATCTATACAGTTCAAGTACGTCATCGGCAAGTTTAACGACGTCACCAATTTAAAACACCTGTTGCTCCACTTATTATAACTTCTGTTTTCTCAAAAATTTGATAATTATTTTCGCGGAAATCTGTATTGGAAGGCTTGTTTGTACATATTCTATGATATTATTCAATAAAAAAAAAAATAATAGGAAAATACCCCATTATAATTAGAATATTTTCTGGATTTTTACTTTAAGAAAATGAGTGAAATCCCACAAAGGTAGGCAGAGGCCCCAATTGTTCATCAGCAGAGCAGTTGTTATTAATTAAAATAGAAAAAAACATTAACTTATGCAGTATCTTGGAGGGACAAAAAACTTTTTGGGGCAAAATAAAAGATTTTGCTGGCATTTATTCAACCTCTAGCTGTTAATAAAACATTTCCAGTTGCGTAATATTTAAATGTTTTTCACACTGCGATTGCTTTATTGGTGAAACTGCATGATTTCTACAATACAATAAAATAGATTTTAATATTTGCTTTTTAGCTTGTTATGAATTTTATTTATATTGGTTGTTGCTGGTCCTGTATATAATAATTAATAAATGGATCTAGTCAGGTAATTTTTGTCGCTATTAGTTTTTGTTTCTGAGTTGTTTTAATGGGAATGTTTTTGTGTAACTAACAAAAAAAAAAACATGATATGGGTATCGACTGCCGAGTCCGTCAGAAAGCGACAGACAGTTGAGAAAGCATAATTAAGAGAATAGATGCCCGATGAATAACACTTTTGAATTGTACGTTTTAAACGGCTGGATCACGGGCTATCTGAAAGAACGATATAATTTATTGATAGTTGGAGTTTTGATTATATCGTCTCAAGGCAAATTTTGTTGGATATTTCTTAAAGGAATTTAGTGTACGGAAAAGAAAGCGTTTCTTTAGTGCATAGGGCATATCGCACGGGAGGTAAATTCACTTAATTTCTGACGCATTTCTTTAGTAAAGCACAAGCATCAAAGTCTGCTTCTATACCCTTTTATTTATTTTGTGTTGTAGGCGTTTTCCTATTTTCTGGGCTTAATTGTCGATTTCCTCTAATTTTAAACTGGGAAATTTGGGGGAAAAAACGCTGTAAATCTGGAAGGTTAGGTATATTTGAGAAGTAAATGCATGGTGAGAGGAGAACACGGACTTTAGTAGCCGCTGCCGTTCGAAAATAGACCCCCGCAACCATCGGCGTCGATCCAAGGCTAAGTACCACATAGTGGAACCTTTCTATTTGATAATTTTACAGAAAGCGTTATGAATTTTTAGCTATAAAGTTAAAATAGAAAGAAAAATATTAAACTGTACTATTCTTTATTCTTTTTGGTAATCATCTGGACAGGTTTATTAATCATTCATGTGACAGTCCCTAGATAAAGGTATTTTGTGAGTAAATGCAAGGTTAAAGAGATTACCTTTATCTGAGATTGCACTCTCGAGAGTCAGGTGCGGGGCATTTCTTGTTATATAAAAAAAAAAGGGGGGGAATTATTCCACTATTAATCTTCATGCTTCAAATATCTCTTGCTGACCCTAAAGATACGGGGTTTTTGTTATATACATATAGGTGGTTCAATAAATATTTTTGACATTTTAATTTGGTTGTGTATTATTCAGTGAAGGCCCATTGGTATTTATTTTTTTTTTGCTGACATAAGTTTTAGTAAGGTATGTAGAATTAAATTACTTGGCGCCCTCCTATATTTATTTATTCATATAATATAATAATAACGAATTAAAAACCCACTCCCGACTCCACTGAGTCTTTAGTCGGACATACCTTATTGTTACCAACGCGGGAAAAAAACAAAAAGGGAAAAAGGTACGTAACAAGCTATTAGAAAACTTTTTTACCTATTGGTTGAAAACTCGAAACAATGACTCGATTTGTTCAAAAATAAATATTACTTTATTAATTTAAGCAAAAAATAACTTTGACTTTTCACCCAAATGTCAACAACCTCCGATTAAAGAACTTATGTCTAGATACATAACAGGCTATCTTTTCACTATGTACCTTGTTTGCTCCTAACATAGTCACATTATATGTCCATTAAAAAGAATAGATGAACATCACATCCCATAGGCAACAGTGGCGTTGTGTGTGTAGAAAATGTGTAGAATGGTAAATATTTTCATTAAAATGAATTATTGCAATTCCTGCATTACCGGCTCTTTATATAATAATAATGTAACGTGTTTCCACCCTTAGGAAACTACCCCTTGCAAATTCCGTGGGTTCCAAAAATTATAACAAGAGATGTCCACTAACACACTTTATTAAATATTTACTGGATACTTCACAATACTATTATTAATTTAAATACACTTTTACTGACTAAAATCACAATGTTTATCACTTTGTTTATCTTGGAAGTCTTAACCTCACTTTCTATACTTTTTGAACTTTCTGAACTACTCGCCGAGAATGCGGTTGGTCTTTTATACCTAAAAATGACAGATCTCGATTGTTCTGTGATGACGCCACCATTCTCTAGAGAATTCCAGATGTCACTTTGGAATCTTCTGGTAGGTTCTTTTTCGAGTAGGTGCCAATACACTACATTCATTCAGACATTCGATCTGTTGAAGTCTGCCTACTTTTTAGTAACATAACCTTAAATGTTGAGGGGTGCAACATATTACACTGCCCCCTCCTTAAGCCTGAACGTCCCGGTCAGGCAATTCAGCCTCTTTTACATACTTCGCCAGTCTATCCAAGTGTACGATCTTCATCTTGGACTTTTTGTTTCGTTGAATACGATAGACGACATCATTAATTCGGGTAATAACAGTGTACGGTCCATCCCAAGGAGGTTGAAATTTCGGGGGTCTCCATTCCTTCCGCTGTGGGTTGTACAGCCAAACCAGATCCCCCACCTTGAATCCCCCTGTACTGGCATTCTGATCATAACGGGCCTTCAAGCGGTTACTAGTTCTGTTCATCTGCTCTCGATCATTCTTTGGCTGTTCTCGACTTCCATTCCTGTAGTTGCTCATCGAAAATGGTTCTCCACGGGCAGCACAATTTTTACACTTGCGACACCAGGCCTCCACATCCTGGCGACTATTAACCCAATAGAACTGTTCCCGTGCTCTACTCAATGTCTTGTTTATGCCGAAGTGTCTGCTGGACGTTTCATTGTGCGCTTTCTGGAGTACTTCTGGTACACGACACCTGGGAATCACTAGACGCATGGCAACCTGCTTCCCATCTGGGCTTTCCCATGCTCTCCTCAAAAGCCCATCTACGACCGTAAGTGAATCCCATTGTGACCATAAAGCCTTCAGCCCCACTTCTTTGTTGGAAACATCCTTCCATGCTGGACGCGTTCCCTCTTCTTTTGCTCTCAACATGGGTCCGATTTCTACATCGCGCAATTGCTCTTGCCTCAGAGTTTTCTTTGACCAACTCTCTGGGAGATCGACCTTGACAGTGTTGACTTCAACCATGTTTGACAATCTTTCCACCTGAGGGTAGCGCTTGCAATCTTCTTTGTCTGGTTTTCTGGATAATGCAGGAGTTTTGACTGCCTGCGTTGTCAACAGCCTGGTTTTCTCGCATTGGTCGTTCACTTTTGACAGAATAAATTGTTCGTTCCCAATCCTTAACATTCGCTTTCCTACGTCAACAATAAATCCATACTGTTCCATAATGTCCAGTCCCAAAATGAAATCATCCGTAATGTCAGCCACGATGACCCTGTGGTCGAACCTTAACTGTCCAATCTGCAAACCCAGGTCTACTTCTCCATGAACCGTAGCCCTGTCCCCCGTAGCTGTCCGGACGATCACTTCATTTTGCCTCTTGGTAATCTTTATGCCTGATATAAATCCTGGCCGTACTATTGATGACGTAGTACCTGTGTCGATGGTAAACAAACATTTTCTTCCGTTCACATATCCATGCAACAACAGTCTGCTTGCGATTCTTCGAAGCTGGGAAATCTTAATTTCTCTGGGGGCACTGCATTCCCTAGCCAGAACAATCCCCCTGGTACTGTTTTCCTGCTCCTCTTCAAGATTCACAGCATTTACTCGACTCTCCGAATTCCGCTGTCGACAGTCTCGCTTCATGTGTCCTACCTTGCCGCAGTTGTAACATTTAATACCACCACTCGGCTTTCCTTTGTTTTTCTGTTTTTCCTGCTTTCCAAGGTCATCTAATTTATCCAATAGTTTGGTAAACATTTTCTGCATCTCAGTCAACATAGAGTTCTGGTTCATTTCTGGTTGCGATTCTTCGAGAGTCACAGCTCGCACTCTCGACCTTGGCGTATCCCTGTAAGCGGCTTCTACTTCGAGTGCACGCACCAAAGCTTCGCTACTACTTTGGTGTCTCGTCAGCCTCAGAACTCGCCTGACCTCTTCGTCCCTTATACCATCTAAAAAGGCCCCTACGGCTAATTGTTCCTGAAATTCTCTAGGTGCACTCGGATACGCCAGGTGTGCCAGTCTCTCTATCGCAGCTTCGAATTCCTGTAAACTCTCTCCAGCCTTTTGTGTTCGTGATTTTAGCTGGGCTTGGTATACTTGGGCGAGATGTTGGTCGCCATATCTCAAATCCAATGCAGCTTCCAAGACTTTGAAGTCCCTTTGTTTCTCAACTGGGATGGTTTGGAGTAACTCTGAGGCCTGGCCCCTTAACGCCAGAACTAATGCCATGGCCTTTTCCTCATTATCCCAGTTGTTCGCACACGCTGCCGCCTCAAACTGCCTCTTGTACGTCGTCCAGGAACCTTGGCCGTCAAAAGAAGGAGGTTTTAGTCGCTGACCTGATGATACCACCTGCTGGCTTCCTCTATCTCTCAACTGTCGTTTAAGCCGGTCTATTTCTCCTTTGACTTCTTCTTCGAACTTGTTTACTTTTTCTTTAACTTGACCGACTTCTGTCTCGACTTCACCTACTTTTTCTTCTACCTTGTTTATCTCTTCTTTGACTTCACTCTTTAATTCCTCGTTGGCAGAAATGATAGCGTCCTGCTGTATTTTCATTTGTTCATTCAGAATTTTCCTTAATTCTTCTTGGCGTCTTTCTTGTTCCTCTTTCTCCTCTTGACGTCGTCTTTCTTGCTCTTCTTTCTCCTCTTGCTGTCGTATCTTCAGGTCCTCCATCATTTTCTTCAATTCATCTTTTTCTTCTTGACGTCTTCTTTCTTGCTCTTCCTTTTCTTCCTGGCGTCTTCTCTCTTCATCCTGACGTCGTTTTTCTTGCTCTTCCTTTTCTTCTTGGCGTCTTCTCTCTTCATCCTGACGTCGTTTTTCTCGCTCTTCCTTTTCTTCTCGGCGTCTTATTTCCTGATCTTCCATAATTTTCTTTAATTCGTCCCTTTCTTCTTGACGCCGTTTTTCCTCCTCTTGGCGTCTTCTTTCTTGCTGTTCTTTTTCTTCCTGACGTTTTTTCTCCTGTTCTTCTTTGTCTTCCTGCCGTTGCTGCGCCATCATTTTTTGGAATTGTTCGAATAAGTCCTGTATTTGTTTATCGGATGCCATACTTCTTGTTGTTACGGGCATACGATGAAATTAAAATAAAATAAATTTAACTGTCACGTCAATATCGGTAATGGAACTTTCTAGACAAATCTCGAAATAGCACGAAAAAGTCTTATCCAGAGTCTTTTGTCACTATCCAGTTCAGAGAATTTAATAATCTCCACTAATGTCCAAATAGAAAAGTTCTAGAAATTTTCACGCACTAAATGAGTCTTTTTCAGTGTCTCTATCACTTCTCAGTTCAAAGGATTTAATTATCACACTAATGTCCTAATAAAATGTTCTACAATGTCTCAAAAATGCACTTAAACACTATTTTCCTGTTCGAAAATAACAACACAAATGTCCAGTAAATTAGTCCTGTGTTAGCACTAACTCCCGAGAATACTTCTCGAACACTCCAACACAACTACAGAGCTCCTCTTGTCATAAAATTCCGCTTTCTGACACCAATTGTAACGTGTTTCCACCCTTAGGAAACTACCCCTTGCAAATTCCGTGGGTTCCAAAAATTATAACAAGAGATGTCCACTAACACACTTTATTAAATATTTACTGGATACTTCACAATACTATTATTAATTTAAATACACTTTTACTGACTAAAATCACAATGTTTATCACTTTGTTTATCTTGGAAGTCTTAACCTCACTTTCTATACTTTTTGAACTTTCTGAACTACTCGCCGAGAATGCGGTTGGTCTTTTATACCTAAAAATGACAGATCTCGATTGTTCTGTGATGACGCCACCATTCTCTAGAGAATTCCAGATGTCACTTTGGAATCTTCTGGTAGGTTCTTTTTCGAGTAGGTGCAAATACACTACATTCATTCAGACATTCGATCTGTTGAAGTCTGCCTACTTTTTAGTAACATAACCTTAAATGTTGAGGGGTGCAACATATTACAATAATAATAATAACCTTTATTCAATAATACCATAAAACGAGTCAAAAAGAACATGAAGTTTTGGTAAGTAAAAATTGGTATAAACATTACAATTACATACAAAAAAAAAGTGTATAAAAAAATAGTACATTTAAATTATATAAAATAATAGTTACATTTAAATAAAAACATTACTTTACAATGACGGATCAAAATGATGAGTAAAATGTTCTGAAATACAGTAAAATGACTTTTCACATAAATAAGTTTTCAGCTTTACTTTAAAATTTTTTCTTGATAGGTTCTGATATTCTTGTGGTATTTTGTTGTAAACCTTTATCACCTGCGTTACTACATTACGCTGTACTTGGGTGAAATTCGTTTGGGGCTGACGTAACACTGATCTTGCACAACCTCTAGTATTAAACATATGGCTGGTTTCATATCTGCTAAATAATTCTTGGTAATGTTCTTTGACGAAGCATGCATGTGATGTAGGCATACGATATTACAGTAAGATAAAACAGTAAGATAAATATGTATTGAAAGGATATTAAAATTTATGTGGTATTCACTTTATAACTGTAAACTGAACTTCATCATGTTACGACTATGGAACGATCGATTTTCTTCTTTTCTAAACTGCTTTCTGCAAACGGCATAGCACTTCACTATTTATTTGCACTAAATATATTGTCACTAAACTGTGTAAATATGAATAGAGAATATTATTTAGGTATTGAGCAAATCACAACTTAAAATAAAAAGACTTCTTCACCACATTTTGATCGAAAAACTCGAAAAACGCTTATTAACATTAATGGCGGATATACTGTCAAAAGTGTCAAACAGATTATGATAATCAAACTGAACCGATGGTGCCCGAATCGGTCGCGAACAGATCGATTAGCCAATCAAGAACTTATGGGAAGAAGTGCCTTAGATTGTGAATCTTTCGGGATCACACAAAGTAATGCCATTATGTATCTAGATATAAGTTCTTTAATCGGAGTCAACAACAAACATAAAATTTTTAGGTTAACCTCGGGCTAACAGGTATAACCCCCACCTTAAAGCTCGAGCTAAATTATATTTGACTTTAACCCAGGGTTACTTTTAATCCAACCAAAATAAACGCTTTGTCCTGGAGTTAGCGTTAGCGGAAAGACTAATCTAACCCTGTATTGATAAATCGGCTCTTAAAGTACATAAAATGATGTGTATTTTGGCTAATAAAAAAATTAATTGAGCTCATGGTTGACACGAGATGCTTGCAGTGGGCTTTCCAATTGAGACATTCGTCGATTTGAATGGCCAAAAAACTAATAGTATTTGCACTGACGCTGTTAATAAATTGATTATTAATATTTACAGTTATATGATCACACTGTTTCTGTCTATTATGAGATCCAATTAGTTGAGTTTTATCAATGTTAAAGTATGAATAATTTTGATTGAGCTAACTACAAACACTTTCTAAGATGTTACTAATATTCATATTTAGATTGATGGATGAACTATTCGAAATGATTGATGATAAATCGTTTGCATACATGGTATGAAAGTTTTCCCTAAGCACTGATTCTATTGAGTTTATGTATAGAATAAAAAGGACAGAGCCCTGCGGTACGCCCTTGTCAACTAAACAAGAGTTGAGTTGATATTATTTATGGAAGAGTTGCTGGAATGTTGAATAGAAACATACTGTTTATGAAATTTCAAAAAACAAATTAATCAATTTAATGGAGGACCTCATATACCATAATCACAGTTTTTTAAGTAAATTGACATAGTTGAATGCCCTGCTGAGGTCACAAAAAACTCCAAGAGGGCACTCACCAGCTTCTATACATCCGATGATTTAATCGTAAAAAGGATGTGTGGCCGTTATGGTGGACATACCCGAACATAAACCATGTTGACTGTTCGATAAAATTTTAAATGTATTTAAAAATGTGGTTAAACGATCTAAATAGGCTTTGAGAAGCTGAATGGAATGATGTCATAAACTGGCAACAAATCACACTAGGGGGATTTTTTCTATATTTATTTGAAGCATAAAACTTCCTTACTTTACAGTATCTTAAGTAGGCAACACTTACTTTGGGAAGTATCTAGTCATATCTATCAGATAGTTAACCGAGGGTATATTTTGAATGAAAGTACCCATGCAAGTTATCCTGTAGAGAGCAAGCTCCGGTTATCGTATCTGTCAGATACTTACTCGCCGGATAAAGTCTATTTATACTTAAGTGAAAGTACCGGCCCTTAACGAGTATATTTTTTTATGTTCCGATTTAGTCAACACTCTAATAATTATTCGATCGATTTTTGTTCTTATTATGATAATGTTGTAATTTGCAATGTTGTGTTAGCGGTAGAATGGAATAAAATTTAATCATTTTTATTCTTATATTCATATAGTCGTTAGGTATCTACTACCTACACTATTATTTTTTCAATTCCTAATTCCGATCTCGAGATCCTGCGATCATGCGAATTTGATTCCGAAATCCCGGGATTGTATTATTACTCCGGGATTGCAAACAATAATTTCAACGTAAGGCCCGTAGCTCTATGATGTGTTACCTAAAAAATAATCGACTAATGAAATTTCAATCCAAGTGCATTTTTTAATTTTTAATGGTTGGAAAAAGAATGTAATTAAAAATTTGGCACACTTATTTAAAATCATAAGAAGTCTTTTCCAAAAATTTCATCCAATATACATACTCGCTACAAGCTAAGTAACTAAAAAAAAATTTTTTTTTTGAGGTTATGCAATTCATTTAGAGTTAAAATCAAAGCAGTTTTGAAGAAAAATTTGCTCTGGATAATTTGGTTTTTGACCTATTTCGATTCGACCAATAAAATCTGAGATATTTAAAAAAACAAATAAAGCGGGCTTCCATTTTGTGGCCGAACCAAAAAAATTGCCTACAGGCCCTCTACGTCCCCAATAAGTTAAATAAATAATCTTGTCATTCCAACATTATTACTTTTTCACAAAAATTCTCGCTCATTTGCCTCCACTAATTATAAAAATTACAAATATTCTACTTACAACATCCAGGTGAGACTTCTATGTAGTTCTGGATCTACTCCCTCAATATCTTGCAACGTGATTGGTTTATTCAACAGCTGCTTATAGAAAGGCAGAGTAAATCCCCCCTCTAGCTGGTGATTATGAAAAACTGCAATTCCGAGTATCCTACCTACGAAATGGAAATATGAAAGGTGTTCCGGATTAACTGAGGAGTCCGGGTTTATTTGCAAAGTATAATGATCATCCCTGCTATACTGAAATAAACCATATTGGGGGTTAAGCATTTCACGTGACAGGAGGTGTAACCATTCTCTTGCGACGCCGCCATAATCCAAGCCTTCCTCACCACGAAACTTAACCATTAGTCTTTTTCGCATGTCTTTTGGTCGCATTTTCATAACAAGTCTGAAAGGAAACAAAAATGCAATTTGTTGTGTTGTGTATTATACATACATATTTTTTTCCTTGATAAGGTATAGGTTTATGAGTTAACACAAAAACAAGCAAAGTAGAGTGAAATTAAATAGAAAAGATAACATTGTCATAGAATGCGCAGAAACCGAAATCGTTACCACGTGCTCGTTACCTAGGTAACGATCCTATTTTTACGGCTGCATGGGCGTCGCACTGCCTATTATCATTAATATTTAAATAAAAAATGGATGGCACGGCACTGATATTATGCCAACTGTTGTACGCTGTGCGCGAACCCGTGACGTATGTTATCTTTTCTATTTAATTTCACTCTAGTAAGACATTCTGATAGAAAACATTATTTTTAACAAAAGTGAGTGGTGCATAGTCAGTGTATTGAGTGGAAAATCAATAAGGGCAGATTGACAATTAGTAGGCTTTGTTCATGAATTTTGTTACGAATGGTGTGCCTCAAGGTTCCGTCCTTGGACCCATATTATTTATAATATATATTAATGACTTGTATTATTATTTGCGTCCCAAAAAGTGTGTTCTCTTTGCTGACGACACCACCTTGTTAAGTTCTGAAAAAAGTTTGTTAAATCTAACTAAAATTGCAAAAGAAGCGGAAGAAGAGAATTGGTTCACAGCAAATAAACTTAAATTAAACAGAGAAAAAACACAGAATCTCATTTTTTCCTCAAATGTTAATATCACTGAAGGTAGTAGTGTAAATTTACTGGGATGACAAGCTAAACTGCTCTGCTCATGTAGGTCAGTTGGGCAGGAAACTGTCTAGTATGATCTTTTTACTCCGTCGAATGAAAAACATTTTAAGTCCTGAAATTTTTTAAAACTACTTATTTTTCCTTATTCCACAGTCATATCTGCTATGCAACTATTCTGTGGGGTAACTCAACTAATGCCCAAAAAATTTTTGGCAAAAAAAGCCATTCGCATTGTAGCAGGTGCAGGATTGACTGACCATTGCCAATCTATATTTATTAAATGGGCATAATGCCCGTTTCTTCATTATTTATTCTTTTTACCCTATTGGAAGAGGACAAAAATATTATTAACTTCAACAGTCAATCTGATATTCATCATTATTCTACTAGATCTGGTAGTTTATTAAGAACTCGTTTTAGATTAACTAAATCGCAAAAAAATTCCTAAAATTTAAATAAACAGCGTGTCCTCTGATTAAATTCGCTATAAGTGAAATGAACAAAAAATTTTCGAATTTTTTTTTCATATTTGGAGGTTCACCTGCTTATCTAAAAAGTAATCTTGGGTGTACTTTTGTTTTTTTTTAAAATCATGTAGGCTATGACAGTTAAGCAAAAACGAATTTCATGTTAGATAAAGTACCTTTTCTGTGAAAGATACAGCAGAATGTCATTAAGGGAAGTTATTCAGATTAAAAAGTTATAGTCCTCTGCAAAATTTCAAGAACATACGCCTACTTTGATGATTTTGATTTTTTTAATATAATTGCATTTTACGAAAAAAAAAAAAATGTTGCCGGTTTACTAAAGTGTTTACTCCATTATGTACTAGATCAAACACTTTAGTAAACTGGCATACTTTTTTTTTTCGTAAAATGCAATTATACTGAAAAAATCAAAATCATCAAAGTAGGCGTATGTTCTTGAAACTTTGCATAGAACTATAACTTTTTAATCTGAATAACTTTCCTTAATGACATTTTCCTGTATCTTATATGGAAAAGCTCGTGGAAAAGGTACTTTATCCAATATGAAATTCGTTTTTGCTTAACTGTCGTGGCCTAAATGATTTAAAAAAAAACAAGAGTACACCCAAAATTACTTTTTAGATAAAAAAAAATATAAAAAAAGAATCGAAAATTTTTTGTCCATTTCACCTATAGCGAACTCAATTGGAGGACATGTTGTATATAATAAACTACCGACAAATATTAAATCGTTGAATTACAGCTGTATTAAACGTAAAATAAAATATTTTATTTTAAGAAATTGTTTTTATTAGGTGGGTGATTATTAGAGGTAAACCCTGATTTTTTAAATTTATGAATTAACCTTTTCATAGTATGGTATGTATATTTGTGTGGAATGCATTTAAGTATCTGTATTTGCATTTCTATTTGTGTTTATATGTATAATATTTTTAGTTTGTAGTATTTTAATCTGTATTTGACTGACATTTTCATGTTTTTATACAATTTTTATATATCTGTAGATAATTGTATTTTGACTTGCTACAAATGTACCTGAGATGTATGTACTGTAGTCAAATAAAATGAGTATGAGTATGAGTAAGCATTAGTCAGTGGTATTAAATCAGAAATTTTAAGGAACAAACTGACTCATAACTTTTATATTGATAGAAAAGCATCAGGAAATGTCATCAGTATAACTGTTATCCAATCATCATTAGAACTGAATATACCTCATCCCACTTGTCGATACAATTCATTTCTAATTTCAATATTATACAGGAAATTTTACAGTCTTGGCATTATTCTGCTGTGGCTAATTTTCATAGGCATCATAATACAAAAATAGATCAGCGATACATAAGAACTGCGCATACCCACAAGGAGTATGCAGCGGACATTGGGAAGCATGCATATTTCGTATTTACCAGAACAACTGATCTGTGTTTCTTGCCTGGAGATATGTATCATATTGTAAACAAGCAAAAGTGTACCAATAGCCTAATATGTTTAGACCATGTGCCAGACCTGCGAAAGTCATAATTTGGGGGGACTGAATGAAACTTTTACCAGCTGTTTCTGGGCTCATGTGGAGCAAAAAAAGTCGGGGGGGGAGGGGTCCATCATGGGGAGGTAGCTTTCAAATGTGGCGGCCGTTCAAAATGGTGGCCCGACTGCGAATCTTTAAATTCAATTATCTCGAGATCGGGTGGACATTGGGAAGTATGCATATTTCGTATTTACCGGAACAGCTGATCCGTGTTTTTTGCCTGGAGATACGTATCATATTGTAAACAAGCAAAAGTGTACCAATAGCCTAATATGTTAAAGAGTTGTGCTAGTAAACCAAAGATCGGAGGATCGAATCCTATCCACCACTGGCAAATAAACCAAGTAAATGGATAAAAAGAAACTTTAGTGCCAAGGTGCATATTAAATTTTTTCTTTAAATCCAGCAATTGTGAAATTAAGATTAATCAACTCTACTTTTTAAATAATTTTAAGTTGCATTAAGAAATGTTATAGGTAATTATTTAAATGTCAAACCTGAATAATTATTTCTAAGAAAACCATTATTTTTAGCAATATTAATAGAGATAGTACAATTCTGAATTTAAAAAAATTGAAGTTTAAATCGGTTTTTGGTACCTATTATATTATTGCATTGCTTCCAGAATTGCATAAGTTTGCAAAGTTTCAAATTGATATGACAATTAGAAGTGGGTAAAAAGTGAGTTGTAAGATTTGCTTGCTGCGCTGCAGGTTAAGCTAATAGAAAAGTGTTAAAAATAATAATCAGTCCTATTATGTCACAAGCAATGGAAAATTTATGTTGACGTTTATCTGCTACCTCCCCAACTACAAGAAATCGTACAATATTGGATTACCTTACCGACTATTTCTAACACTATAATGACGATTTTGAGGTTTTTTAGTGCGAAAAGTGAGAGTTGGATGACAGTTGAGGCCCCATTTTGGACAAGGAGCTCTACAGTCTCACGGGTGTTATGTATGAAAGTAAATATAATTTATGTTAGTATTTAATAAAT
The DNA here is from genome assembly GCA_936432065.2 of Rutpela maculata. Classification (NCBI taxonomy): domain Eukaryota; kingdom Metazoa; phylum Arthropoda; class Insecta; order Coleoptera; family Cerambycidae; genus Rutpela; species Rutpela maculata. The sequence goes on along the minus strand of OW386290.2, from coordinate 54,367,583 downwards.
ATCGTTCTAATTACTCAGATGCCTTACTCTCATCAATAAATGTTCATAGTCTCCTAACGTTACTATTGACAATAAAACCAACATTACAACGGGGGCCAAATTTTGGGAGATGAAGCCCGGTATCAATGGGTGCCACACCTATTACACTTATTACCCTAAAATATTCACTTACATAAAATATTTTTTCTACTACTTCTGCTTTCTTGAGTTAGGAAAAGCCGAACTTTTCCTAATAACTAGAAAAAGATATTTTCGCACCAAAAACGTTAATTCCCTAGTAACGAAATTAGAATTGTCAAAAAAAGTAATAAGTATATAAGTAAATGTCAAATATAGAATTCAAAAAATATCTCACATTTCCAAAGGTCAGTAGAAAAAAATCATATGTGCAACACTAAGAAGTGTTTTTTCCGTATGCAGCGTATTTTTGACTACACCTAATACGGAAAAAAAAACACTTTTCCTAATTTGTTGCACAAATAGCTATTTTATTTATAAAAGGTTTTTATCAAAGAACTTTTATAGTCTAATGGGGGCCTTAAATTGTATAAAAATTGGCCGGAAATTTGATCAAACGTCGCACGGCTCTAAGGCCCGCATTAGACTATAAAAGTTATTTAACAAGGATCTTTTATAAAAGATACATTTTATGAGAAATGTGCAATATTTTATAAAATTTGGTCTATTACACCATCACATTTCTCATAAAAAATCTTTATAAAAAATATTTATCAGAGTCTAATGTGGGCCTAAAGCAGTTTTGTTAACATAAACTTCAAAGTCAATGATTGATTTCCTCATGTCCCTCTACCGGCGAATCTGCTCATTATTGGAAATTTTGACAAAGAATCTATTCAGAATAAATTAGACAGGATGTAAATAAAATTGGTGTAATAATATTATTTATTTCCTTCCTTTACGACAAGATATAAATATGTTCACGTTTTCGCTTATTTTCTTCCCATTGGGGCTCAAATCTGCAAGACCCGTTCTGTTCTTGGGTCAAATTTTCAAGAGCCGATCCTGTTTTTGCTCAATGCGCCTGCTTACGAATGTCCTACACAGATTCAATTGGGGTCAACTTATTAATACAGCATTGCTCCTCTATTTACCATATATGTGATCTCTATGCTAATTTCCTATATGTAAAATAGATCATTAAAGGTAAGGTTAAATGACCAAAAATCGCACTTGAAGTTCCTCAGGGCTCAGTGTTAGGTCCACTATTGTTCATGCTTTATGTAAATGATTTATTCAGCTACATATAGGCATGGCTGTGGCTGTGAAACAATGTTTGCGGACAACATAAGATTTACCGTATCAGCTGATACACTCGAGAGCTTCACAATATAACTATCTAAGCACCACCACACAGTTTGGATTTGATATGGTACAACTGCGTTTCGTTAATGAATTCTGATTATCTATCTACAGATAACTCAGCCTACAACTCATATATATCCACCCTGCACACGTAAACGCTAGAACACCTGCAATTCCTAAAGGTGGCAGAAACTTCCACCACCAGATCCATTTCAAAAATTTGACATCCCAGAAATCCTCTTCATAAACCCCCTAACCAACTTCTCCAACTAATATTAAACCTATACACCAAGGAATTGCTAAATATCTTCAAAACTTTGCCATTCAGATTACAATGTAAAAGTACTTCAACAAATTTTGTAAAACACGAAACAACATAGAAAATACCCATAATATACAATATGTAACACTGTAACAGTGCTGTTTTTTAAAATAGTGTATACAATTTTATTTGCATATAAACCTACATCTCTATCAATTAATATTTTTTTATAATAACCCATTTGTTTCACTCTGCTGCTGTTTTTTGTTGTGTTAAAATTGAAATTTCATTTGCAACTCGTAATTATGATAAATATGTCATGGCTATGTAATGTAAAATGTAATATAATCTACTACTCATTACCTGTAACTCTCCTCAAAAACTTCAGTTCTCGACACTTCAAGCCTGCAGTGACCACTTTGAGGTTGAAGTGCGGTGAGTTCTGCCCTTAAAACCTTGAGTTTTGCCACTAGATCTCTCCTGTACTTCGGCAAGTGTTCAGATTCATTTAACAAACTTTGTGGTAGGTCGTCTGTCACTCTCGCTCTTGGAGATAGAGGTGCGGGATTCTGAGGTGCCGGTTGGCCGTTGGTCAACGGAGAAGTAGTGGTCGTCGTGGCCGTAGTAACTGTCAAGGGTGCAGAAACAGTTGGTGGTGCATTATTTGTTGCAGGTGAATTGTTTGCAGGTACTGGTACCGGTACAGGTACATTCACCCTTCGGAGAATATTACTGAGTATTTGAGAATTTAGTCGTGGATCGGTGAATTGGGTTGTTCGGTTGTTGTGGTCCACAAAATATATCTAGAAAATTTAAAAACACACAAAATTAAACAATATATGCAAAATTTTCTTCGGCAGATAAATTAATTATAAAATTTTCGATACAAAATTCAACATTCGGATATATAATTTCATAAAATTCAGTACCATTACTAGTAAAGTAATATGTTTTTGCACTTAGACTTCAATATGTTCTTCAAAATTTACATGCACATACATTAATCCCCCCTACCCTCACCTCTATAAAATATTTCAGAAAATATTCATTCTGCAAATGTGTTTCATAATATAATTAGAGATATACCTACTACCCACTGATAAAAATGTAAAATTCTCATTCTCTTGCAATATTAATAAAAACTATATAGTGTTTAACAGCATTTACTACTTTACAACTATTGAAATGTGACAATTCACAAGATTAGAAAATTAAAAAAAAAAAGTACTTTAAAGAATAAGTCCGCCAATTCTGATTACCCTCGATGTCCTCTATCTGCCATTAAACCACGTCCGTTTCCTCGTAAAACAACCTGTATGGAATATTAAATTACGAACCAACCTTAATCATAACAAAACATAATTAACTTTTGTAAGATTGATTATTTACATCTATCTATATAAGTACAATATGTAGTGGATTTTTATGTTCTGTGTTTGATACTGAAATTATTTTTATTGGTTATTTATTTTTTGTAGACACCATATTTGTAAAGGAAGTGTACAATAATCTTTTAATTGATGAATAAAACGTCAGTTAGTTAGTAAAATTAAATCTCTGGGTCAAGAATGCCAAGATCAAGGATCTGCTAAATTAACCGATATATTTTAACTGGTTGTAGGTACATTTTAAAACACATTTAATTTTTTAAAGTACTCACCCGGCCAGAAGTGGTTTGTCTCATTTCCCATCCCTGTGGCAGAGGACCCAGATGGTCTAAGGCAAGGCTTAAAGGGGCTAGGTCTTTGGGTATTCTAGGGTCATGCCAGGTGGAAACACCTGTCGGTATATGGTAGAAATATACCTGACCTTGTTGAGTTGTCCTTAACTCTGCAACAAAAGAAATATAGGGGATATTACATTTCATTCATATCAATAGTGGATATGGTTTGGAATTTTGTTTACATTCCTTTCTATCATATAGACAAGGGTGCAGGTACACTACTTATGTGAAGAAAAACAAACCTGTTTACATCTATAAAAATATTTTAATAGTAACCAAAATATATTTAAATTACTTATAGCCCAACAAGTGGTTTGACATTATCTAATGCAAATAAAAAATATATCAATTTGGCTCCTTGTAACCCAGTAAATTCTACCCAGAGTAAATAATTCATCATCAATCAATCAATTAATTTGATTTGATAACAAGGTTAAACTGATTCAAATTAAACAAGTCTTTTATCTCAGTCAACTTAATTTCATTCTCAATTTTCATCATACACTTGTAAGGTTATGACTGGTTTTCAGAACAAATTTTATTGTGATTTAAATTCTCATGTATCATTTGCACATATTGCAAATGGTCCTAATCGCTTTCTTCAACGTATATATGATTGTCAAAGTAAAAAAAAAAACGATATTAATAGGTACTATCGGTAACTTCTGGCCCATTTCAATAATTCTAATTTTTTCTAAAATTTTTAAAATTATTTTGAAAAAAACGCTTGTTAATTATTATCTTGAGTCAAACAATATACTAAACTGCAGGCTTCAAAAATAAATGTTTTACCATGAAGGCAATTTTTTAAATAGTGAGTGATATGGTCGAAAGTCTTGAGGGCATTTCATTGTAGCCGCTGTGATCTCTCTAAGGCCTTCAACCGTGTCTCATATGAGTTACTTGTGGAAAAACTAAGCTTTTATGGGCGTAAGAAGTTTACTTTTGGATTTCTTCAATTCTTATTTCAACAATAAACGTGTTACTACTAAACTCCGAACTTTTGACAATAAGACATGAGGTGCCTCAAGACTCTGTACTGAGGCCCTTATTGATTATTTTATATCTAAATGATTTCTTTCATTTTATGTATGTCTCCAATAAAATATTTTGTCAATGTTGATAACACCTTGATTCTGGATTTTAATACTAACACTGCCCGTGTAGTTTTCGTTCACTCATCATTTTTTAATTCCAAAAATGATCATGTTGGTTTGGGTATAAGCTTATCGCGAGGCTTATCACTACCAAAAACACCTTCAGTAAGTATACAAAAACTTGGTTAAATATAATTTAATTGATTTCCGCAACATCACAAAAATTTGGAAATCTTTTTGACCATATAGTACGGGGTCCAAGCACTCCAAAATCAAGATGACCTGTTCCGATATGACGTACAAATGTTGATATAAGTAATGAAGAGAGCATTACCTGGGGCACTAGAAAACACTTGTCGGATTAATTTTTGCTCTTGCGCAACTTCAGAAATCACAAAAAAGATGGCGGATTGATAATTACAAAATTATGTTTTACAATGGTTATTCTCCGTTAAAACAAAAACTATGTAACCTACCGATCTGATTTTTGGTATGTATACTCAAAAGATATACGTGATTCTAACTAAGCTATTGGCATTTTTGAAAAGAATATTTTTTTTGGAAAAAAATTATTAAAATCAAAAGGTTGATATTTACGTTCTAAAAATTTCGATATGTGGACAACTATGTTAAATTTATGAAATTCTTATATACAATTGCTTACCAAATATAGTCCATATATTGAAAAAGTTTTTTAAAAAAGATCCTGTCGATAACGTATACAGTTTTTTGTTTATGATTTTTTTATGAGGCGCGTAATTATGCAGCATTAAAATAAAAATAGTCTACACGATAATTGGTACAGTGTAACAGTAAAAAGCACTATATTGTTCAATATAATTGCAAATTTGAATTACTTTATGTTAATAATACAACAAAACGAATGAAAGTAGTAGTCGGGCGTTGCCGATTGCGGCCACTCATTTAAAAAAATAATAATCGATACAAAGTGAATTGTGTGTTCGAGCAAAATGTTAATCAAATAGGTATTCGCAATTGGCCATGCCCAAGTACAACTTCTACTCGTTTTTATATTGTTTAAGAAATAAAACATTAGTGAGAAATTTTATTTTAGGTATTTAGCATATTTAATAGAAAGCAGAAAAGGGAGATACTTTAAATAAAACATTAATGTTGTATATTATGTAATTTTTGTGTATAACTATTCTAACATTTTAGTCAGAGTCACTATCATTATAAAATGATGCATATTGCTTTTTCCCTTAAAACAATTTTCAGGAAAAGCAGCACACGAGCACGCAACTGAATACCACTCACAAGAACATTTTGTGTCGCATTTTATTTTACAGTTGCACTTTTTAATTTAAGTTCAGATAAACTTTTTTTTGTCGACATTATCGATACCAGCTTCTGATTTCCAATTCTGCATCCAAAATTTTGTGCAAGAGGTAATTTGAATGACGGTTCACAACACTGTTTAAAAAAAAGTAATACTTGCAACATGTTGTTGAAAAGCGTCTTCCGTCGGTGGGAGAGAGCGTAAATCACTTTTATTAAATTATTTTACCTTTTAATAAATTTCAAACGTATACATATAATACATTTGTAAAGTTGATGTGTATGTACATTGAAAATATTTGCAAAAAACTGATGTGGGGGATGTAAGATGAGTAATGGAATACATTAAGACAGATTTTGGATTTTTTCTCTGTTTGTCTGCTTGTCTGTTTGAACGCGCATCACGCAGAAACTACTGAACCAATGAGGTTCATCTAAGCTTGGAGTAACATTTAGTTCTTATTTCATCGAAATCGGTCTAGACTAAGCCAAGTTTTATGAAAATCGGTCTAGTAGAACAGGAGATACAGCTTGATCCCTACAATAAGCGTATTTGCACGGCATAAACTTTTAAGATTAAACTTCTGTAATATTCCAGAAAATTCGAGAGTACTCTGGAATATTCCAGAAAATTTGTGAGTTTTCTGAAATATTCCAGAATGGTGATTCTACCTCAAACGTCGTTTATAAAGAAGCTTTTTAGTCAATTTCAAAATTCCACGCGAACGTAACCGCGGGCATAGCTAGTAAATAATAAATATGAACCGCAAACAATAATCAATCGATTTAAACAATCAAACAAATAGTTTTTATAATGTTAAAATGTTAAGACAAATAACTTCACACTATATACATAAGTACATATGCCTAGTAAACATAAACATACCAGCTAATTCCACTGTAAACTGTTTTCATGCCCTTTATGAATTTTAGGAGTCGTCTTTATTACATGCGCCGCATCATACACCCATTTTAAAAATTCATAACTCGAATACTATATGCAACATCAACTTAGTTCTTGTCGTAAAAACATTTTCAATATATTGGGTATGTTTGTTAGCATAGTTTATGGACAAAAAATTTAAAATTGAAGTACTTGCTCGTATGTTGAAATTCTTACTACAATATTTTATAGTCACAGATTTCATATTTTTTTCCCAAAAAACTAAACATATTTAAACAGTGCCATCGAGCCTCATCCAAAGGCTTGTCTTTAGTGTATACTATAAAAAAATTAGATGAATAGCACTCATAGTTTCTTTTACAGGACGTGTTATGTATTAAGAAACATTTTTTTAGGAATTATCATTTCGTATCTTTTCTTATCATTTAAGAAGTTATGCAAGAGCTGATAAGAATCCGACAAGTCATTTCAGGTGTCCTATATAACCCTTTGTGCAAATCTGAAATTGAAAAATGTACGTCATGTCGGAACAGGTTACTTGGAATTTAGAGCGATTTCGTACTGTTGGACCCCAGACTAATAGAAGAAACAAATAGGTACGTCGTTTCCCAGAAAACACAATTATCAATCAAAAAATGTTCTCTTTAATAACCGAACAATTAATTTTATGAAAATGAATTAGCTAGCAACGAAATTATACTAGCATAAATTCTGATTATCTATGATTTACGATTTTCTTCATTTCGGTGCTCTCCAAATTAATTTTTCTCTCGATTTTTCTTTAACAGTTAATAAATATTTTGACCAAAATTAATTTAATTTTTTGTTTATGTGCAGTTCTGATTTCTTGTATAGATTTTAGGTACAATTAAAATTTTGTATTTGAAAATTGTAACTTTTCGTGAAAAAAATTATTTGGCAAATAGGTGATTTGCTTTCTATGGTCGAAGAAATTTCAGAAATTAAAAAATACTTCTGTTTTTTGCGAGGCTTTTTGTGAAACGAAAACTAACACCTGGCAAAAATAAATTATTTGTAGTTTTTATGGCCAGGAAGACAGATTTTTTGTAATTTTGAGGGACAAATAAAAATGTGTCTGAAGTTTCGAACGTTCACTTGAATGAATTTCATATAAGAATTTCCAATTAATCGACTTAGGCGTACAATTTTTTTGGTAATATTTGCTGGCAACGACAGTATTGTTGCCAGCAAATATTACAGAAAAATGGTACGCCTAAGTCAGTTTGTAGTTTTTATTAATTTTTCCTTTTCATATGAAATTCGTTCAAGTGAACATTCGAAACTTCAGGTACATAAATAAAAATGTGTTGTGTTTGTACACCGAAAGTGCATTGTTTATGAAAAAAATTTATTATATTAACAAAAATTTAAATTTTTTCCCGTTTAATCGTGGATGGCTTTGCATTTGAAGAGGAAAGAGGATAAATTACTTTGTAGTCATATCTTAATGACCTATATCTTTTGAGACCAATTTGCTTTAAAAGAGATACAAATTAAAAACCTTATACGGGTGTTACATTCGAGACACTCTAAGTGTTATTCAAACATTTTTTAAGGTATGTTTAGGACATTATTCTTAGCAAATGCAGCGAAGAAAATTTTTGGTGCAAGCCAGATTAAATTTTTGGTAATTTTTTTCAAAATGAGGGTTTGGCTAAGGGTGTGTTACGGACCTTGGATGCGAACGAGGTTTTGATGATATTTTTGGATTATTCTTAGTAAACATGGCCAAAAATATTTTTGGTGTACCTAAGCCTTATTTCATTTTTTGGTAAATTTCGAAAGTCAAGGGTTGGCTAAGGGTGTGTTCCTAACGTAGGATGCGAACGAGGTTTTGAGGGTAAGTTTAGGACATTATTCTTGGCGAATGTAGCCAAGAAAATTTTTGGTGAAAGCCAAATTTCATTTTCTGTATATTTTTCAAGTCAAGGATTGGTTAAGGGTGTGTTCCGGACCTTACATGAGATCGACGTTTTGAGGGTATGTTGAGGATATTTTTCTTAGCAAATGTGGCCAAGAAAATTTTTGGTGTAAGCTAGTTTTTATTTTTACTCAATTTTTTTAAAATGGTGTGTTCCGGACCTTACATGAGAACGAGGATTTAAGGGTATTGGTGTAAGCCAGATTTCATTTTCGGTAAATTTTTAAAGTGAAGGGCTAAGGGTGTGTTCCGGACCATACTTGAGAACGACGTTTTGATGTATGTTTAGCAAATGTGGCCATGAACATTTTTGGTGTAAGTCAATTTTTAGTCATTTTTTTTTAAATGAGGCTAAGGGTGTATTCCGGACCTTACATGAGAACGAGGATTTGAGGGTAGGTTTAGGATATTATTTGTAGTAAATGTGACCAAGAACATTTTTGATGTAAGAAAGATTTAATTTTTGGTAATTTTTTAAAGTCAAGGGTTGGTTAAGAGTGTGTTCCGGACCTTAGATGAGAACGACTTTTAAAGGTATGTGTAGGATATTATTCTTAGCAAATGTGGCCAAGAAAATTTTTGGTGTAAGCCAGTTTTAATTTTTGGTCAATGTTTATAAAATGAGGGGTTGGCTAAGGTTGTATTCCGCACCTTACAAGAGGACGAGGATTTGAGGGTATGTTTAGGATATTATTTATAGCAAATGTGGCCAAGAAAATGTTTGTGTAAGAAATATTTAATTTTTGTTAATTTCTTAAAGTGAAGGGTTGGTTAAAGGTGTGTTCCGGACCTTACATAAGAACGACGTTTTGAGGGTACGTTTAGGATATTATTCTTAGCAAATATGGCCAAGAAAATGTTTGGTGTAAGCCAGTTTTAATTTTGGGTTATTTTTTTTTTTAAATGAAGGTAGGCTAAGGGTGCGTTCCGAACCTTACAAAAAACGAAATATTGAGGGCATGTCTAGGACATTATTCTTAGCAAATGTGGCAAAGAAAATTTTTGGTGTACTTAAGCTAGATTTAATATTTGGTAATTTTTAAAAAGAAGGATTAGGTAAGGGTGTATTCCGGACCTTACACGAGGACGAGGTTTTGAGGGTATGTTTAGGGCATTATTTTTAGCAAATGTTGCGGAGAGAATCTTTGGTGGAAGCCAGATTTCAGTTTAGGTAAATTTTTAAAGCTAAGGGTGTGTTCTGGACCTTACATGAGAACGACGTTTTGACGGTATGATTAGCAAATATGGCCAAGAAAATTTTTGTTGTACCTAAGCCAGTTTTAATTTTTGTTCAATTTTTTTTTTTTAAATGAGAGATTGGCTAAGAATGTATTCCGGACTTTACATGAGAACGAGGGTAGGTTTAGGATATTATTTGCAGTAGGTAAATGTGGCCAACAAAATTTTTGGTGTGAGAAAGATTTAATTTTTGGTGATTTTTTAAAATCAAAGGTTGGTTAAGGGTATGTTGTGGACCTTACATGAGAACGACGTTTTGAGGGTATGTTTAGGACACTGTTCTTAGCAAATGTGGTCAAGAAAATTTTTGGTGTAAGCCAGATTTAATTTTTGGTAATTTTTCAAATTAGGGGATGGTTAAGGGTACGTTGGAGACCTTCGGTACAAAGAAGGCTTTGAAGAATATTTTAGATATCGTTACCAGCAAATGTGGCTAAGAAAATTTTACGAGTAAGTAGACTTTTAGTTTTTATTAATTGATTATACCTTTTCATAAGAAATTCGTTCGAGTAAACGTTCGAAACTTCAGGTACATTAAAACCGACCCTTCTAATCGTATAAGTTGTAGAGAATGTTGTTCTCTACAAAATTCTTAAGTACTTTTTCCGTAGGATAACAGGAAACGAGTTATTCCAACAAAACTCATGTCATCTCCCTTTATGACAAGATGGTAACTAAAGTAGCTACCCTTTCCTTTTCCTGAGAACCCTCCTCCTTTTAATACTAAAAAAATTTCACTATATTTAATGTTCTTTCAGGGCCTACAAATCGATAGATTGACTGTAAAATTATTGCACAAAATTAAAATACGGCAAATACCGTCAAATAAAACTTACCATAACCAGGAGGTAAATCCAACTTACTCCCCGCCAGTACCACACCGTTGGTCCCGTTGCTTGGTTGCTGCGGCGCAACCTGCAACGCATTCATTCCATTCCTATGTCGCCCCTGCCTCCGTCTACTACTTCCGTCTCTCCGTTCCTCGCCACCCCTCTGTCTCCTGTCCCTCATCACCGCCCTCTGAGAGGGCTGAGGACTCACAGCACTTTGCACTGCACCAGCACTCGTAGACACAATATTTACACTGTTGGCGGTCACTGGAACACTACTCGTGGGCACATTTGAACTACTAATAGGCACATTGTTATTAGGCACGTTACAACTTATGTTGTTTGGAGCAGGCACTACGGCGGTTGTTGTCGGTGAGATGGTGATGAAATTTCTCGGTTCCGTCTGTACGGGAACCGGACTTGGAACGCTGGGGGCCGGGCGCAACGGTGTCAATTGTTCTTTTTGGGGGCTGACCACTGGGGACACTGGAGATGTACTGGAGCCGGGGGTGATGGGCGATTGCACTGGTTCCGTGTTGTTGTTGTTAACGAATTCTTGCACTCTGAAATCCACAACGATTAAGATTATATATTATACATTTTTTGGGGGGTAATATTAAACAAAGAGGGAAAAGGAAGGCAAAGTACGGCCAGGGGCAAACTTCTACCTACTTAGTTTAAAATAATATGTGTTTCAAGTCCAATGATGCCTTAAGGGAATGAGAAAATTCAATCTGAATCTGAAACAAATCAGTTTTGGAAGAAATAATTACACAAAAATGTGCGACGTTGAGAAGATCCGAAAAAGTGGCAGGTCACGTCAATTATTTCATTTAAATTATAAATAACTTTTTTCCCCACTCCTACACTTGGTGGTCGTAATGATATATGACGTTTCCTACTTAATTTCGACGATATAAAAAAGTAAAAATGTAACTATTATTAAAATCGAAAAGTAAACATGGCGTTTATCAAGTTCCTGAAGATTTTATAGAGCTCGACCGATGGATCAGCATCGGTATCGGCGCCGATGGTACAAAATTTCACCCATCGGCATCGGCCATCTGCAAAATATGGATTTTCTCTATTCTTCTATTTTTTAGATTTAGAATAAATCAAGTGTGCGTTAAGGGCGAAATTTCTGACGATAACCGGTATACACTGCATGCAGAAAATACAGAAAAGCTATTATTTCTCAATAAAAATTTGCCATTAATTGGCTATAAATACTAATACACGTAGTCATCTAAGTAATCTTAATTTTAGTATTTCAAATTTGAATATGTAGCTAATTAAACTAATAAACATAACAAAATCAAGTAAGATTTATTTAATTAGGTAAACTTACAATTATGACATTAACCACTAATCAATGCTATTAATGGTAAATTTTAGGTTTACCTAATTACTTAATTTTGTTTATGTTTATAAGTTTATTATTTCTATTATTACCTATTTATCTTGTATATGAATACTTAATTTTTTGTTATTTTAGAAAGCTGTTTTATGTTTCTTTTATAATGTACTTATACCTTTGTTTCTGTTTTTGTGCAATAAATATTAATTTTACTTCCACGTCCAGTAGAAGTATAGTGACAAAAAAATTTTTAAAAATTTGTATTGTCCAAATAGACTTAAAATGTCATGAAACGTCGAGATTTTAAGTTTGAGCGAAAAAAAATTTTCTGTCTGTCGGTCTGTCTGTCTGTAACTTTTTTTTGTGCGCACGTTTACTCTGGAACCGTTTGAGATATTGACTTGAAATTTGGTACACATATGTACTTTAACGAGATCTAGAACTAGATTATATTTTCATCTTGTTCCGTCGAAGGGTTGGGGGGTAAATTGGGGTAAATTTGGGGTAAATGGGTAAATCAAGCAGGTAAGAGTCCATGAAATTGGTATTTAGTATATACAAGAGAAGCTGAGGTCTCAAAAAAATTTTTGGCATTAGCCACCCCCATTACCACCCCCACCTCCTTATTAAAGGGATGAAAAAAAAATGTGATTTAGTGCATGTACAGGAACCAGAAACCTCAAAATATTTTTTTACTTCATTCACCCCCCACTACCACCCCCCTATCACCACCCCCACCCCACTACCGAAACATCGGCCATCGGCATCGGTCGATGCTCCAGTAAAAACATTGGCATCTGCATCTGCAAAATTCTGCCATCGGTCGAACCCTAAGATTCTATTTAGACAATATATAAAATAATTATAACTGGGATAAGGCAGGTTGAAATGAAATTGTAAAAAGTATATTGCAGGATTTGGCATTTTAAAAGCGATAGATACACAAAAAAGTGAAAATTGTTTTCACTTGATACTTTTGAACAAATGAAGTTTCAACCTACTGTAGTTTTGTTACTTATAAAGAACCAAGTATGGAACATCACCTCAGAAATAACTGATAGTTCCAGATACTTGCACCAAAATTTTCAGTTTTCTATTAATACATACGAAAAAAATAATAAAATAATATTTAAATTGCGTTTCATCCAAATTAATAAATAGATGAAGAATTCATATACATATAATAATTATACCTCGAATTATACTATAAATTATATTAATAAACCTTATCTTATCATTATGGATAAACCTATATACAAATTAGGACAGTCAATTGATAATGTACTAATGTACATTTTGACAACGTTAATACGTTGTCAAAATGCCACCAATGCTAATAAACATAGATTTTTACTTTATTTTTAAGTCAACTCCAAATAATTTTTTTTAGGAAATGGAAATTTCCTTTTTCCTCGTCCTCATAAATTTTACTCGAAAAAAAAAAGCGACTTAACGGGTATGCTGTCTAAAACTTACCCTTAGTACGGGAGCCATCGACCAAAATTTGTCGTCATCGCGACATGGACAAATCCATAAATACTATTTAGTTTAAGGGAAAATAGGAAAGTTTGTTATGTAAAGCAAAGCTCAGGAGCATTGCGGGTGTGGTAGAAAAACATTTTCCGTCGGCAAAAAAAAAATCGCGCAATTTTTTTTATAACAGCTCATCCGTTTTTAATGGAATCCCATTCAAAATATAAAAACAAACACCAATCCGTGAAGAACGGAAATTTTTAGCCTTGTAGAAACATGATAAATGTAGTATTAGTTGTTAAAAAAAAATGGCTTGGCCGAGTTACAGCAACATGGCTAAAATCTGTTTAGACGGTTGACCAGGATCTATACATCCTAAAAAAAAGTCTAAACGGACATTTTCCGTGTTGCACGTTTGTACAAAATGAAATGGAGTCGTCTCTTACACTGCGTGTTTCGGCCATCACACGCTATAAGGTATGAAGATAACTGACCGCGGGAGAGAGATAAAAAACCGCTGCCCAAGGAATCACTACTTCCACATCCGGATTTTCTATCCAAGTCACGCAACGAAAAAATTTTGTATCTGGAAATAATTGTTTATGGAACTTTAATAATATAATATTTGAAATCCTCTACCCCAAAAACCCATAAAACGATACCCCACATCGGTAGTGGGGTGGGGGTGGTGACAGGGGGTGGGAGTGGGGTGGTGGATAAAGAAAAAAAATATTTTGAGGTTTCTGGTTCTTGTACGCACACTAAATCACATTTTTTTCCATCCCCTTTAATAATGGGGTGTGGGGTGGTAATGGGGGTGGCTAATGCCAAATTTTTTTTTGAGACCTTAGCTTGTCTTGTCTATACTAAATATCAATTTTATGAACTCTTACCTGCTTGATTTACCTATTTACTCCAAATTTACCCCAATTTACCCCCCAGCCCTTCGACTGAACAAGATGAAAATATAATCTAGTTCTAGATCTCGTTAAAGTACATATGTGTACCAAATTTCAAGTCAATATCTCAAACGGTTCCAGAGTAAACGTGCGCACAAAAAAAGTTACAGACCGACAGACAGACAGACAGACAGAAATTTTTTTCCCCTCAAACTTGAAACCTCGACGTTTCATAACATTCTGAGCCTATTTGAAAAATAAAAATTTTTAAAAATTTTTTTGTCGTTACTATACTTCCACTGGATGTGGAAGTAAAAAAAAGATCCAAAAGACGTCCGACATCTTCGAGATCCGAAAATTTGTCTTCTTTCTTTCTCACTCCCGTGGTCTAGCTGTACGCGTGTCTTTCGCCCTCTTTATACCTTTATGTTTACGCTCCACCTTTACAGTTATACAGCTATACTAGAATTCATTCTCCCTCCTGCGGAGAGGTGTGAGTATTCATATTTAGTACTACGGACCCTATTTCAATTGTCACCCTGTATACGAAAAAGTTCACGGGGGAAAAGGTTAAAGTTTGAACTCAAGGGGTTGTAATGTTCCCTGCGTTAGGTAGATTTGCCTCTTTGCATTCCCTCCCTATAGACCATTTCCCTCATAGAGTTTGGTACGTTTGGCTCTTCAATTTCCTCTCCCCTGCTAGTTAGATTTGCCTCTGTATTTTTCCTCCCTATCTACCATTCTGCGCTTGAGTGTGATTGTGTATGTGTATATGAGTCTATTCACGCACACGAGTTACATTTGCAAGATTCCGACAAATTCAAATTACAGAACATGAAAACACGAAACACCCATATAGTCTAGGTGCCCGCGTACATAAATACAATTTATACATATCCTCGTATAACTTCTTGTACGGCATAATTGCGCCTAGTCTATCACTTTCTTCCTCTGCGAAAATTTTCGTAAACGCGGCGTTCCTCCTCGGCATGAAAAAGACGATTTCCACGCGTCGGCGTCGGACTGGAAAATCGGCAAATATATTTTGTCGGACAATTTGAGAATTGGATTCTACATATATATTCTATATATTTCTACAAACTGTCCGACAAAAATTTTGGAACGTTGAGGGTGTCTACCACCCTAAACATAACATAACATAACTTTAAAACATTTATTGATAACCAGCTGATTTTTTTCAAGATTGCTTAATAAAAATATGTAGAATCCAATTTTCCAATTGGGTTGTTGACGAATTTTCAAAAATGGTGAAATATGGTAGTGGAGGACTTAATTTAGTTATATATTTAATTTGGAAGAAAAATTCTTAGCGCAACATATTTTAAAAAATTGTTAAACTTCGACTATTTGAATGTGCCGCGAAAACGGTAGTGACATCATAACGGCAGTTAGATGTGAACTTATAAGCAGAACAGATGAAGATGAATAAGTTGACATTGCTGACAAGAAAGAAAATAACTTCATATGTCAAAAGTAAATTTGACGTTTAGCTAGCAGTGATTCATGTTTGCAGTTATTGTTAATATTTTTTTACAAAACGACTAAGGCAGTATATCTGTAAAAGGTAATTCTGACATTCTACTTGCGGTAGATATATTTATGGTCAGCGAATTTTTAAAAAGAGACGATCGTTTTGACATTGCAATGGTTGGAAGTGCAAAAGCTGCAAGGTCCTTACGTTACAGCTGTTATAGACAGTACAAACTATTGTAATTTCTGCAAGAACTTCCTTTATCTTATCTTATTAATATTACATAATATGTATTTTATTATTTAATTTAGATGAATTTGTTAACTATACTTTGTATTTTATTAAATATTTCCTTTTCATTGTTTTATTTCCTATTAACTATATACATGCGTATCTAACTGAAAACAACAAAATAAGTTTATCTACTAAAGACATTATTTATTATCCATTGACACTCACTTCTAAGAAAAGCCAGAATGAGACTTACGAAGATATCAAGAAAGGTCTGTATTATAACAAAAAATAATAAATAGGTAAGTACTTTATGCTAGTATCTATCTAAGCAATAAACAATGATATGTATTTATAACACACATAATTCAAAGGGCATTTATAACTACAATCCAACGCATTCGTAGCCATTTCCGACTGATTGTGTTCACCGACTTTAGACGACTTTCACAGTTTGTTTCATATAGTTTTTCAACGGCGAGTTTTTAAATTTCCTTTCTTAATTTATTGATCATCCTAATATTATGGGAGCTTCATAAATAATCAATAGCTAACAAAAACAACTGCACTTTATTCCAACATAAACTAGATAAAATACATAAAAGCAGATTAAAGCAATTTTCCTTCTTTTAGGAAGTCAAAGCATGAATAACATTAATAACATTCTAATCTAGAGCCGTTAAAAATACAGTAATACCAGAGACAAAGTTGTCTCTGGTAATACACCCTGTTTTATCCACCAGTTTGGCGGGTAATTTAAATTTGTAACAGCTAGAACGCCACACAAGTCTTGTAATGCGGCCGTTTTTCCTACAACATAAACCCATATTAAAATTCAAATTCCTACATTAAGATACAACTTACCACAAATAAAACGCTTAGAATACATTATAATTTGTTACTTTACTTGACATTGAGATGGTCTCCACAATAAGAAGACTTGGTCCTTCTCTGGTGGTTTTGAATCATTCATTATTACGTTCAGCGTTTATTATTGGAACACAACAGTTTTTCTGGTGAGTTGGTCGTATTATTTACACAGTACGGCAGAAAACACTATCTGTACTTATATTTATCCATAACTTGATGCTGTTAAACTATACCGAATTGTAACCTATGAACGTCAGTTGAATTTGACGTTAAATATAATGTCAGATTAAACTGTCGTGATTGTCTTTTTTCTCCGTCGCTATCAGCGAGTTTCTAAATTAGTACGCGTTTCTCGTCGTTTTATAACTAACTTCTCTACAGACTGCCGTTATTATATCATCTCCGTTTTAAATGCGTGTACTTTTGTAATTAATATTATAATATTATAAGACTTTCTTATCAACTTCTACATGTTCCTAATGATTTTTTATGAATAATTGTTATTGTTTAACATAGATTCTCCTCAAATTTTAACTTAGTGCAACAACCCAATTGTCGGATAATATATATTTGCCGATTTTCCAGTCCGACGCGTGGAAATGGTCTTTTTCATGCCGAGGAGGAACGCCGCGTTTACGAACATTTTCGCAGAGGAAAAAAGTGATAGACTAGGCGTAATAGGCTCATTTAACAATTTTTTATTATTACATATTCTGAAAGAGCTTGGTGAGTATAGTGAGTATGCCAAAAATTAGAATTTACTGACGCCGCCTTCATGTATAAAAAAAATATTAAAGTCGGCGCGCTTAAAAACGCTCGGGATAACCATGTAGTCGAGTTGTGACGTCAGATGGCTGAACCGCCCAGTGAACACTGTTGTGAATGCAAGTTAGTAGAGTAAAATCTGGAAGTAAAGTCGCTTAGTTTTCGAGAAAAACCGGCGTAGAACCAAACCAGACTTAGTGGGATTCTTTAGTAAGATAATCGTGTACACGAAATCATTTTTTACATTTTTTGATGGTCGAGAACTTTTTTATTTCGGAAAAAATTTAAAAAAAAATAGATTTTTAATGAAATATGTTTTTTAACGTCTCCACCGCTATATCTCTGAAAATATTTGTGCTATCAAGCTATTTTTTTTGTAGATTAAAGTAGACACAATAGCGCTTCGAACAACGTAATAAAAAGATAAATACCTAATCTATAAATATCAATCAGTGTTACTAACTACCCACCTAATTAGTAAGTTTATTATACATTTTTAAATGAATGAAAGTAAAAACGTACGCATAAAATGAGTTTTATTGTATGAAATAAATTTTCTATTTGGGTAGATAAATATGTAGTATGTAGTTTATGTAGGCCCTACATTAATAGCATTCTAATTCATTCATATCTGCCTTGAAATCTTTAATAATGTTGTTACAGGAACGACATTTGCACTCGTTGCAACATTTTAGGCCTTCCTTAAAACAAGCACATTTTCGATTGTCACAATTTTTATCCGAACAATGAATACGTAATGATTTTCGACAACCGCCACTTCTACGCGACTAATCTGACCAACCCTGCATGCGAGGTGTATTAATAGCGTCCCAATGTCGCATTTAGCGCTGATAAAAAAAAATCGCTGTTGCCACACGGTACATTTTAGGAAAAAATATATTGTTTCAAAAACTTTTGTGATTATTAGGCTTTATTTTCTTCGCTGCATGTAAATATTTTCAAAAATAAAAAAGTTTATCGATTGGTGAAGAGTTCAATACATAAAATACTTATTTTTAGTTTATCTGATTTTTAGAGAAATGAAAGTGCGAATTGTGCCCAAACCGTTTATATTGGTAAAAGCTCTACAGTGTGTGCTTTAATTTGACACAAAACAAATTTCGGTACCTTTAATGGTTTTAAAGATGGAAACAAAAAAAAAACAATTTTATTTAAAATACATTTTTTTCACTTTTTATTGATTTAAAAAGTTCGAGACCACAAAAAAATGTCGTAAAATATGATTTCATATGCCCGGTGACATACTCAAAGGAACCTAACATGCTTGACCTGATTCTACGCCAAAAAAAAAAACGACACGTTAGACTTACGAAATCGCTGCTCTAATATAGGTATCGGCGCACGCCAAGTGACGTCACTCTACGGACTGTTGGCCGGCCGAGCGTGTTTCTATTCAAATGCGAATATCTCTGTGGCTATTGATTCAATTGAGCTGAAATTTTTTTCTGAGGCTGTTGGTTTGTTATACTTTAAAATGAGGAAGAAAAAGTAGGAAACTGCCATATCACTAAATGACCCTATTATGCCGTACAAGAAGTTATACGAGAATATGTAGACTAATATTGCGACTTTCTAACGTGAAGGAAATAGTATATTGTGTATTTAGGTGTGAAAGCAATACATTTCCGGACGACTATGCAAATTGTTGGCCGAGACGCTAGCCGAGGCCAACAAGCATCGAAGTCCGGGAATGTGCTTTCACACCGAAGTACACATACTATTTTTTTCTGAAATCACAACCAATATTATTATAAATTAAGGAAATTGTATTAATGGATAACATTTCTTCACTACAATCTAACTGCTTACTAATAAATGCAATTATAATGTGAGTTGGTTTGTCTGCGTGTATTTATCTACTATCTTAAATATACATAAAAACCGTACGGGAATGTTACTTTTTCTGAAATTGATCGGCAATGTCTAGATTTTCGGCGCGATGTCAGATGGAAAAATGCACAATTCCAGTATTTCAGTCCGTTGCTAAGAAACTATCACAAAACAGACAGGTAAAGATCCGTTGCCAAGCAACGATCAACAAAAACCGTACGGGAATGTTATTTTTCTGAAATCGATCGGCAATGTCTACATTTTCGGCGCGATTTCAGATCGAAAAATGCACAATTCCAGTATTTTAGTCCGTTGCTAAGAAACTATCACAAAACAGATCGGAAAAGATCCGTTGCCAAGCAACGATCAGCAAAACCGTACGGGAATGTTACTTTCTCGGCCTAGGCCGGGAAAGTAACATTCCCGTACGGTTTTTTATGTATATTTTAGACAGTAAATAAATACACGTAGACAAACCAACTCACATTAAAATTGCATTTATTAGTAAGAAGTTAGATTGTAATGAAGAAATGTTATGCATTAATACAAATTCCTTAATTTATAATAATATTGATTGTGATTTCAGAAAAAATAGTATATGTACTTCGGTGTGAAAGCACATTCCCGGACTTTGATGCTTGTTGGCCTCGGCTAGCGCCTCGGCCAACAATTTGCATCGTCGTCCGGGAATGTATTGCTTTCATACCTAAATACACAATATACTATTCCCGGCCTAGCCGTTTTTTATGTATATTTTAGATAGTAAATAAATACACGCAGACAAACCAACTCACATTAAAATTGCATTTATTAGTAGGTAAGCAATTAGATTGTAATGAAGAAATGTTATACATTAATACAGATTCCTTAATTTATAATAATATTGATTGTGATTTCAGGAAAAATAGTATGTGTACTTCGGTGTGAAAGCACATTCCCGGACTTCGATGCTTGTTGGCCTCGGCTAGCGCCTCGGCATCGTCGTCCGGAAATGTATTGCTTTCACACCTAAATACACAATATATCATTCCCGGCCTAGGCCGGGAAAGTAACATTCCCGTACGGTTTTGTTGATCGTTGCTTGGCAACGGATCTTTTCAAGTCTGTTTTCTGATAGTTTCTCAGCAACGGACTAAAATACTGGAATTGTGCATTTTTCGATCTGAAATCGCGCCTAAAATGTAGACATTGCCGATCGACTTCAGAAAAATGAATTTTCTGGGAACAACGCAGAAAACGTCCGTTCCAATTTTTTTTACGTTGTCTAAATCCTATGAATGATTTAATCAAGGAAACGGACGGATCGCGATACCTCGCGGGAACCGCAAAAAATTACAGTTTACAAATTCATTCACTTCAACAAGCAACGTTCAAATCGTCCGTTTTCATTTTTTCATGATTGTTTTGAGCGGAAATTCTCACGGACGGGTCACGATGACAAAATTTTCTACTCTCAAATTTATTGGAAAATTTTCTAATTTTCTCTTCATTAGCCGCTCGCACAAGGCGGAAAATATCCGTTCAAATTTTTAAAAAGTTCCAGACACCGTACTTCAACACAGAAACCAGGGAACGGACGTGACGCGATAACAATTTTAGCCCATTTTTTTACATGTTCATTACTGTTTTTCGATCGTTTAGCAACATTGAAGACTTCCGCCATAAAGGACTTTTTCTTTATTTGAGTATAAACTGTCCGAAAAGTTTAGAATTTTCATGTCGCGATGAGGCTGAAAATCCTGGTCGATGGCTCCCTTATTATAACATGTTTCACTTATTTATTTTAAAAGTACCAAAATTAAGAAATTTGTCTGCCGTCCACTATCGCACTTTGAAATCTGAAATCGCCGAAACTACGTGCCTGCGAACTAAAACTCACCTGTTATCCACATTGTTATTATCACTATTAGCATTGGTATTGTTGTTCGACCTAGCTCTGTTGGGCCTTTTATTGGTAATTTGCGGCTTAACCCACTGCGTAGATCTCGTTACGTGATTAACATAATAAAGGCGGCCGTTAGACGTTCTTCTTTCTTCCCAGCCGGGTGGCAGATCGTCCGTGTTTGTGTTGCAATTCTCGTGATCGGTGGGTCCTCTAAGATCACCTAGAGGACCCACGATTGCTAAGGGCGTGCCGCCGCACGGGCCATCGCGGGAAAGAAAGGAAATTATGATCTGTCCCTTGACCGGTTCGCTGTCATCTTGAGACGCCTTTCCCAAGTCCAGACATTGATCTGCAACGAGAAAAATATATTTTTTACAATGGCTATTATTTTATGTTATTTTATTAAGAGCAACTATTTTCCACAACAAAAGAAAAACTAGATTGGTTAACAAGAAAAGTGGTAGTTCTCCAGCGAGTATAAGAGTTTAATTATTAAAGGCTATAGCGCGATAAGATGATTAAAATTGCCCCCCGCCTGGATTTTTATTTCGAATTGGCCATTCGAAAGGGCATATTTAAAAACTCCTTCAGCCCAATGTTTAGTCCCCTAGGTGCTAATAAGGTGCTCCTATCGTAAAAAACGTATTTTTTCGAAAAAAATTTCTCTAGTCCGACTGTTTGCTCCAAACAATCTGAAAAAATTCATGAACGTGTGTTTTTGAGTAAGAAAACACCCTGTTTTTTTTCAGATTTTTCGGATCAAAACCGGGGTGAGGAAAAATATTTGAATTTTTCAATGATTTTTTAGGCAATCAAGGTCATATTTGGCTAACTTCTAAATAGCAATTTTTTGTGTACTTTTTCCCGTACTTTCGAGTGCCGGTATCAGAATTACCATTTTCAGACCGGAACATGCTCAAAATTTGGAAAAACCGCCTTTTCCGCATTTTAACCTCACCACAATAAAATTGTGGGAGGTTACTAAAATGGTCAAAAATCGAAAATTGAGATAACATCAAATCTTTACGTTTTGAGGTCCCAGGAATCCAAAAAAGTGGTTTTTGAAAAATGTCTGTGTGTGTGTATGTATGTTAGACGATAGCGACGAAACTACTAAACGGATTTGGATGAAACTTTGCTCCAGAAGATGTGAAAAGGTTTTGGTTGAGATTGGATTACGTTCAGTGCCGTTCTGGCACAACAAGTTGTTTATTTTATAATTACTAACAATTTGTAATCGACATTGAAAAGCCGTAAAAATTAAAATTTCAACGATATATCACACTTGCACCCTTTCGATTTGGTTTCCGCGAAAAAAATTAAAAAACAAAATAATACGCTTCTTGTGTAGGACATATTTTGTAGTATAACCTAACGTTCGGTAGACTAGTGTGTTAAAGCATGCAGACTGCCATACACATTTTTTTAAAGAACGTCAAGCCATTTGTTTTTTCGCGAAAGAAGGGAAAGTTTGAAGCCGATGGTAGCTGTGTTGAGCCTACACAACCCATAAGGAGCCCGTGTGATTACGGACAGCCCTTAACTGGGTTCAGAGCGACTTTTTCATCAAATCATAATAAAAGTGACATTTACATTAAAAGTCCAAAAACTTTGAACCTATTTCTGACGCATCGCCGGAAACATTTCCGTTAATCGTAACCTTAAAACTATACAGACCATTTTAGGTCACGTGATTTTGACAAGTTGCTTAAGGGACAACCAAACGCAGTTTGCGTGGTTTTATATATATTTTTCTAGTTTTTCTTGAGAAACTGTGTGTTTTCGTAATAATATCATTTAGTAAATATTATTCAACCCTTGTGGGTGATGTAAAGTGTCGCTATGATGAGAAAATCAAAATAATCAATATTGGAGTGGAGGAGTGGAGACTGGAGACCTTTCTGCAGATTTGTATATTTTACCTTGTGTATCCGTAATTGATATGGTAAATTACTTAGTGCTGACTCACAGCTTCTACACAGGCCAGCAGTTAAAGGCATACAAATCTTTACAAGTATATAAATATTATGAAGCTGGATTTGTGCAAGAAAGATAAACTCAAATGTATTCATTGTTGTGGGCAAGGCAAGTTTACATTTAAATAACTAAATGCTAGATTTCGGTGATAAGCATGTTATATTAGACACTTCGGGCAAACTCTGTGTATACGTAGCCGTATTGCGTATGCGTAAAACCGTTAAGAATACGTTAACGGATACGAGAGATTTTACTTCCTTAGTTAGGACTGAAGAGTTCTCGATTGGCGTTTCTCGTACTTGTGTAATTGTCAGAAGTCAAAACAACCTCAAAAAACAAAGTGAAGAACTTCAAAACATGGTAAGATTTAAATGTAAGTATTTATTGTTATTCAAAGGTACTTTGACAAAATAATAACTATCTAATGCAGAAAACACATAACTATAAATAATTATACAAACGACTGTTTGCTATAAGTCAAATAACGTCATGCGTTAAACCCAAACATAACACTGCATTTCCTACGTCGGTGCATCTTTCAAGGTTAACGTATTCGTACAGAAATACGAAGAAGGGGAGGAGCCAAACGTATTGTAATGAGGATACGTCGTACGGATACGGATAAATAGCTTTGTCCTAAGTGTCTATTATGCGTATGTATTAAGTAGACTCTGCCAGAAAGTGATTTCTTTACCTTTCTCCTAAGCTTTTCGTACATTCAAAATAAATCTTATCTCACAATCGCATAAAATGATGGCATTTTATTTTTATTTCACGTTTAAAACTGAGATTACTTCTTTGTTTACAATCGAATAACAAGTTTGGTTGTCCCTCATTTAATATGGCCGATTTATCGTGTTGTCATCTTAAAATGGTCTATAACAATATAACAATCATAACCTAAAAACAAAGTGCAATACCAACTTAAAAACATTTTTGGACAACTGTCAAAAAATTTTGGAACTAGAATTTTGACAGCTGTCAAAGTGACATCCCCCCCCCCCCCCCAACAAAATTAGTGACAAAATTTTTGACAGTTCTCCAACTAACAACTTTTAGACGCATTTTATCTGACAACTGTCAAAAAATCTTTCGCGCGCGAAAGTAACTGACACATGTCAAAAAAATATTTTCAAAATATATAGTGACCAGCAGCAGAATTAAAGTCCCCAACCAACACAATTAGCTTGACGTTAAAAAAAAAACGTGTATGGCAGTCTGCATGCTTTAACACGCTAGTCTACCGAACGTTAGGTTGGACTATAAAATATATCTTGCACAAGAAGCGTGTTATTTTGTTTTTATTTTTTTTTTTTCGCGGAAACCAAATCGAAAGGGAGCAAGTGTGATATATCATCGTTGAAATCGGAATTTTTATTGCTTTTCAATGGTTCAATTACAAATTGTTAGTAATCATAAAATAAACAACTTGTTGTGCCAAAACGGCACTAAACGTAATCCGATATCAACCAAAACCTTTTCAGATCTTCCGAAGCACTAATCATGCAAAGTTTCATCCAAATCCGTTTAGTAGTTTGGCCGATATCTTGCTAACATACATACACACACACAGATATTTTTCAAAAACCACTTTTTTGGGTTTCTGGGATCTCAAAACGTAAAGATTTGATGTTATCCCAATTTTCGATCTTGGATCAATTTCAGTAATCTCCCACAATTTTATTGTGGGAGGTTAAAATGCGGAAAAACGGTTTTTTCAAATTTTGAGCATATTCCGGTCTGAAAATGGTAATACTGACACCGGCATTCGAAAGTACGGGAAAAAGTACACAAAAAATTGTTGTTTATAAGTTAGCCAAACATGACCTTCATTGCCTAAAAAATCATTAAAAAATTCAAATATTTTTCCTGGCCCCAGTTTTGATCCGAAAAATCTGAAAAAAATCAGGACGCTTTCTTACTCAAATACACACGTCCACGAATTCAGATTTTTTGGACTAAACAGTCGAGCAAAAAACACGTTTTTTTACGATACGAGCACCCTATTAACACCTAGGGTGCTGAAAATTTGGCTGAAGGAGTTTTCAAATATGTCCTTTCGAATGGCCGATTCGAAATAAAAATACGGGGGCAATTTTGATCATCTTATCACACTATACCCTTTGCAATAGCTTGAAACTCCACTTTTCTTAAGCGTTGATCGAGGTGTTGACGATGCTATTTTTTCGTGTACTTAATAATGAAAAAGAAAAATCTATAAAGGTATCTACAGAAAACTTCCCTCTCTGTTTATTTATTAATTCTGTTCGATGACTACCCTGTATATTGTTTTTATTAAAAGTGTATAAGATTTTCGTCTTGGCAATAGTATCGACTACATTCTAAATATTATTTTCAACCGACGTTTCCTTACCAACTGTTTTTTTTTAAATGATCAACTTGCATGTTTGTATACAAGTAAATTAGGTTTCCTTCTCGGTAATACTGTCAACTAGACACCAAATATTATTTTCACCGTAATTTCAGGGCGGCAGGCCACTTAAAACTGCTTTTCAAATTCCCTGACTTCCCTGAGTGCTAAACTTCAGTTTTCCCCGATTAATTTTTATAACCCAGAAGCCAATTTCATTTGCTTTGTACATTTTATTATTAAAAATTGTGACCGAACATAAAAATTAGCCAATGTTGCCCAGTTGTGGAAAACAACTTTGATCGACTCGGGTAAAATTCGCAATGAATAAAAAATTATTAGCTGCAAGCAAGAATATAATATAAATATATTACAATAAATGCGCTTTATATAATTTTCTCCGACTATTTCTTCAATTTTCCTGATTTTACGTTCAAATTAGTACAAATTCCCCGATTTTCCCGACCAAAACAAAATTCCATGACTTTTCCCGGTTTTCCAGAAAAGTGGCCACTCTGAATTTCTCAATTAATAATTTCTGGGGTGCCTACCCTGTATATTTTTCACTAAAAGTATTATCAAGTTTCCCCGGCAATAAACTACATTCCAAATATTATTTCCATCATAGTTTCTTAATTATTTCTTAGGTGACAGCCCTGTATAATTTTCACTAAAAGCATAACCGATTTCTTCACTAGAAATTGTGTGTTTTTTCGTTAATTATTTCCTATTATTAACTTACTTATTATTATTATTTTTGTACTTATTATACTAAAATTATATCAGGTTTTCCTCCTTCATAGTAATGTCAGCTCAGAGTGTCAACTACATTCCAAATATTATCTCCACCATAGCTTTTTAATTAATTATTTTTTGACCACCCTGTATTTCTTCATTACATTAAGGCAGTTCTTCCTTGACAGTTGCATTAACTACAAGAGAAATATTATTGTCCTCCGTCACATTTTTTAATTAAATATTGTTTTTAAGTGTCCACTCTGTAAATTTTTCATAAAAGATAAGGCAAGTTTCTACCTTAAAAAAAAATTTGAGGCCTTTGATTCTTGTACATACAATAATAAATCACATTTTAATTTTTCACCACCATTAATAATGGTGTGGGGATGTGGTAATGGGGGTGAAGATTTCATTTTTAGTTATGTAATGTCATAAATGTCGTGTGCTGGGAATGGGTCTGATACGATTCCTAACATTAGTAAAGTTACAGTTTTCCTGAAGACGTGTTTTAATGACCATGACACCCCTTATGGAAATGGGGTTTAGGAGGAATCGGCTGAAACTTTCCGCACCTTTCTTATGGAAATCGGCGAATTTTTTTGAAATTCGGGGAAAATGTAGGTCATGTCATGCTGATCGAAAGTGTCAATGGGCATAACTCTCAGAAATGCGATTTTCATGGTGTAATTGACGACCAAAGGTGTCTATTTGCTATTAAAGTATATAGCAATTTTTTTATAGCTTTTTTAGTTTAAATAAACTTCTTTTATCTACTAGATGTTTCTTAACACAACACACAAATGTATGTGCAAAAATGAATTTTGAGACACCCGTTAAGCTTTTCTGTAAGGATGTCTCAAAATTGATTTTTGCACATACAACTGTGTTCATTTCACTATTTACTGATGTTAAGAAACATCTAGTATACAGGGTGAGTCATGAGGAACTGTACATACTTCTACCGTAAGTAGAGGCAGCTAAGACAAATACCAAGTGACCATTAAAAAGTGTTTGTTCCCTTTCTTTACTATCATACAGAGTGATTTATGAATTTTGTCCAAAAATTGTTTTGGTCATAACATTTTAACGGTTAATCCGATTTGCCTCATTTTTTACAACAATGTACACTGTTGCCTATCAACCATCAAACATATCCAAAATTTAAAAAATCCAGGGACGGTTTCAAAAAAATTTGTTGGATTGCTTCGTATACGATAGTTCACCCTGTATATGATTTATCTAAAACTTGATATGAAATTTGTATAGGACATAAATAGGTAGTAAAACCTGAGTATTTGAAATTTTTGTCACACTCGCAACAATTTTTTTATTAACGATCAATTTTAGTTTGGCAAAATGGAATATTTTAATGCATACTAATATTAATTAATACAAAAAATATCTACATATCTCGTGCCTAGGTTTAGTAAGTACCATAATTTTAATCAATTTCCAGGCCATATCTTAAAAATGTGGCTGATGTGGTCCATCTAAAAAGTTGCCTCTGTATGTATTTTCTCCAATTAGTCAAATTGCTTCCAAAGAGGACAGAAATAAGTAGTCAAATTTGTGTTACCTAAATTTCCCCCATTTAAAATGCCCAACCTATATGTTCAGTTTAAGATCAATTTCAACGAAAACTGTACATTTTTCAAAATATTTTTAAAAGCCATCGTATTCAAATGCAAGCATTGAATTTAAAATAAATACAAGATACGGATCTACGTTTTGATATTTTCGTTATTCCTTTTCTTTTCTTATAATTCTTAAATACATACGTATTCAGGGGCGGCTCAAGGTAAATTTTCCACCCGGGCGGGAGCACTTTTTGGCGCCCTTTCCTGAGGTCATCACGGACGTACTTCATACTAAAGTACAAGAGATCCCTTCGATCTCCGCGATCAATCACTACTTTTTGTCGCCTCTTAGGGGAGGAGGGAGGGTGCTATCAAAAATCTGAAAAAAAATTTTATCACTTCATGGAGGGGGTGCTATTAAAAATCCGAAAAAATTTTTTGCTCTCTGGCACTCCTCCTTTACCCTCAATTTGGCACCCCCCTCCGAACCGGCGCTCCAGGTCGCCCGGCCCTTAAGCCGCCCCTGTACATATTGTAAATAAACATGTAAGACCTGGCCTGGAAATTGATTAAAATGATGGTACTTATTAAACCTAGGCACGAGGTATGTAGATATTATTTTTTTTAGCTAAATGTTTGTATTTACAAATATTAGTATACATTAAAATATTTTGCCAAAATTTTCATTTGACTTGAAAATTGATCATTAATAAAAAATTTATTGAGAGTGTGACAAAAATTTCAAATACTAAGGTTTTACTACCTATTTGTGTCCTATACAAATTTCATATCAAATTTTAGATAAATCATATACAAGGTGAACTATCGTGTACGAAGCAATCCAACAAATTTTTTTAAATTTTGGATATGTATGATGGTTGTTAGGCAACAGTGTACATTGTAAAAAATGAGGCAAATCGGATTAACCGTTAAAATGTTGACCAAAACAATTTTTGGGCAAAATTTATAAATCACTCTGTATGATAGTAAAGAAAGGGAACAAACACTTTTTAATGGTCACTTGGTATTTGTCGTAGGTGCCTCTACTTACGGTAGAAGTATGTACAGTTCCTCATGACTCACCCTGTATAAAGTAGTCTCTTTAAACTAAAAAAGCTAAAGTTGCTATAGACCTATAAATGATATACATTTTAGTCGGAAATAGTCACCTTTAGACGTTAATTACACCATGAAAATCGCATTTCTTCACTGTTGATCAGCATGACATGACCTATATTTTCATTATTTTCCCTACATTTCAAAAAAATCATCGAAACCCCATTTCTATAAGAAAGGTACGGGGTCTTTTGTAGTTCAAATCATGCTGATCAATAGTTCTCATTGCACCGAGTCGATCCTATGAGTGGTTTTTGCTTCAGGAGTGCTTGAAAGTCCTAAAAACGAGGTTGTAACTAGGCGTGAATTATGCTGGAAACGGAGCACATGTTCCCAAAAATCCTAACGTTTGTAATGTTTGAAAACTAAAAAATAACAAAGAAAACATGTTTTTTATGGCAATAGTGCGAAAAGGTCTCGGAAAAAGTAATTTAATTTTCACACCAGCCCGCATATCACTTCGAAACTAAAATGAAAATCGAAAAGTTAATTTTTCAAAACGATTGAAAAAAATATTTTGTTTATATTATTCGAATCCAGATATTCGTTGAGTAGGCGCCATCCGTGGGTTGCTAGACAAATAAGTACTATCCAACGTATTTGTCCAACTACCCACAGATATATCTCTATTATATGAATTCTTACAACGATAAATAATTGTTAATTACCTGTTATTATGGTGATCGTGATCACCATATAAATGTTTTGTTTGGTTTTGTTCAAATGTTAGATGTATAATATAGAATTTAACATTACTTCTTCGAGGAGATGCATTTTAAAAAATGTTACTTTCTTCTAGTGGAGAATGCATTTTGTGGAAATTTGTAGGTATTAAAAACGTCCACAAAGGCCATAAAGGTAGAAAACATGGAACCACATTTAGGCCATATCTGGACTGAAAATAAACTTCAAGAAGAGTCTAATAATGGTGCGAGAGACCCGTCAACATAGGTACATATCTGATGAACCAACTTAAAAGGACAGAAACTGTACAGGAAGGAAATAAAACAACATACCTATATAGAGTTAGAATTCTACTTTTCATGGAAAAAAATAAATCACTATGGAGACTGATCTAGAGGACATACACAGCCATCGTACTGCCTACTGATCACATATCATACAGTTAAAAATACGGCAAAGTCAACAGAAGAAATCCGAGAAGCGCTGTGGGGTATTGGGTGGTAAAAGCTGGTCATAAATCGGTTTTGGAAATTGTGGAATTTCCAAGCCTCATTGCTTCTGGGAATTCCCAGATGGTCGCCCTAATTATCCCCAATCCTTAAGGGGTCTACAGACGATCCAACTATTGGGAGCCAACATTGTCGGCATGCGTTGAATTCATTCGTAAAAGTTAACTCGTCTGCTGGAATTCCAGCAATCTTCAAAGCGTACCGACATTTGGATTGTCTATGGTTCAAATAGAAGCACAGGTAATAGGAAATCATTATAGTCCAATCAATGAATGCCCAAAAAGGGATTGCAGAGAACATTTTGGAGGGGAGAATTTTTCTCTTCAGGGATGTGTTGGGAGTAGTCAGGAGGTAAACATACTAAAAGTCCCCGCCCCTAGCCCCGCCGCTTCGGGGGGGAGGGGGGTGGAAAGGTTCCTCTTTTCGATTCTTCGCTTATAACTCGGAAACGATGCGTCGTATGGGAAAAGTCAATCTGTACAAAATTAAACGTAATTAAATTTCCTACAAGAATGTTTATATTCATTTTCTTCCTAAGTGTTATATTTTACGAGATATTCGCCAGCGAAAATCGATAATTAATAAAAAAAATCAATTGTGTACCTTGAATATTTCTATCAAAGCGGTTTACCGTGGTCTGCTAATAAATCACAGTCACAAAACAATCTTTATTTTACAACACTCGACGTATTTACTATCGTAATATTTTGTCGAAGTCTAGACATTTCCTTAAATACACAGTGTGACTCACTTAAAATGAAGATACACTTATTACTTTTTCATTTTGCTTCCGATTTGAATCAAATTTTACTTAAGTATAGAATAAATTAGGATCTACTTATGACCAGAAAATCATTCACCTGCTATAAAGGCAAAGCCACCTGCGGTACCAAAATATGCTGAAAAAAATTAAACATTTTGAATGTTAGAAATTCTAAAAAATGCATCCAATCGGTGCCACAAACGTACATACACCAAAATTTGATTTGATTATTGATGGGGGATATTTCATACATAAGCTCATCTGGCAAAGGGGGTCCTCAGCTTCCGCAATTTGTGGTGGCTACGTAAAATTCATCGTTCGTAAGATTAAAAATCAATATGATTTTTAATCTTTTTCCTCATATTTTGGTACCGCAGGTAGCTTTGCCTTTATAGCAGGTGAATGATTTTCTGGTCATAAGTAGATCCTAATTTGTTCTATACTTGAGTAAAATTTGATTCAAATCGGAAACAAAATGAAAAAGTTATAAAGGTATCTTCATTTTAAGTGAGTCACACTGTATATTAAAGGAAATGCCTAGACTTCGACAAAATATTACGTTAGTAAATACGTCGAGTGTTGTAAAATAAAGATTGTTTTGTGACTGTGATTTATTAGCAGACCACGGTAAACCGCTTTGATAGAAATATTCAAGGTACACAATTGATTTCTTTTTTATTAATTATCAATTTTCGCTGGCGAATATCTCGTAAAATATAACACATAGGAAGAAAATGAATATAAACATTCTTGTGAGAAATTTAATTACGTTTAATTTTGCATAGATTACCTTTTTTCGTACGACGCATCGTTTCCGAGTTATAAGCGAAGAATCGAAAAAAGGAACCTTTCCCCCCCCTCTCCTGCTGAAGCGGCGGGGCTAGGGGCGGGGACTTTTAGTATGTCTACCTCCTGACTACCCCCAACACATTCCTGAAGAGAAAAATTCTCCCCTCCAAAATGTTCTCTACAACTCCTTCATTGACTGGACTATTAGTTGTTTCAAAGCTTTTGAAGTGGTAGTTGTATTATATTGAAAGTGCTTGTCTTAGAATAAATTATTTAGTTTTGTCTATTCTGGCATATATATTTAGTGACCTGTGTGAGATTATGGCATCAACATCTAAGGGTGTGCATTAATTTAAATATATTTATGTTACGCTATGCTAGCGGATAATCGCTTTTTTGAAATTTGAATTTGCTAACAATTTTCATGATTTTTTTCTGAAATCGATCGGGAATGTCTACATTTTCGGCGCGATTTTAGAGCGAAAAATGCACAATTCCTGTATTTTAGTCCGTTGCTAGGAAACTATCAGAAAACAGACCGGAAAAGATCTGTTGCCAAGCAACGATCAACAAAGCATACATAGCATACAAAGCAACATATATAAAATGTCAGCTTTAATTACTGATGTCGACATAAACCTTATCAGGAGATTCCAAATTACACTGGAAGTAATATCCAGTGGCCACCGAATTAACGTGGACAATATTTCTTTGTACGCAGATGAGACAGCCCAAATGTACGTTAATACAAATGGTAGGTACCTCATGACACCTACTGTCCATAAAATTCTCATTCATGGAGCAAATGACCAATTGGGTCAGTGGGATTAGCATTTCTATTGATTAAAAAAAAAGTAGTAGTCAAAATTGCATTAATAGTTTAACTAAACAGTAATTTGAGTAGTGGATACTCAAAACAATATAGGCGTATTCACAGCTACCTATAAGCACTACTTGTAGTTAGTATTTAAATTGTAGTTAACTACTAGTAGTCCAATAATTATAAAAATTTCCATCACAAAAAATGTTATCTGAGATTTTCCTTCAGTAACTGTTGGTTCTATATAACAAAACCACAAAAATCCGTTCTGGGGGGGTGCCGCACCCGCACCCCCCCCCCCCAAAAAAAAACCACCCCTTCGGTGAAAAAAGCCTTATTTTACTGATAACTCGTTAACCGTTGAATATATAAAAAAATTGCTCATCATAAAAAGAAAGCTTGATTAATTTCCTAAAAAAAGTCCTATTGTAATTTTGTTGTACATGCATGTACATGGTTTTCGAGAAAATCGATATTGAAAAAAATTCCAAAATTTGTATTTTTAATGCGCGAATTTTTTGAAGTTTTTGCGCGCGGCCTATAGAAAAAATTGAATTGCTTGAAAAACATACAAGCTAGGAATAAAAAACAAAATGGGTTTTAAAGGGGATATAAAATACTCTCTTGTGTTGCTATTTTTGATGGCTATTGATATTTATTAGTATATAAAAATAACAATATAATATAGTTATCTCTTAATTTTTTGCGCCTCTAACTATTCACAGGCCAATAAAAAATAACTGTCTTTAATATAAGTTATAAATGCATTATCTTTTAGTTCAAGGTAGTACTTCAATGCAGAACAAGTTAGGAATAAAAATATTCACATTTACAAAGGGTATAGCCGGAAAAGTTAGGGAAATGTGCCCCCGCACTTACTTAGTTAAAATGGCTTCCAAATGATGCAGTTTATAGAGTATATTACACGGTAAAAATTTTAACCCGCTACTACCCCTACGAAGGTGGAAAAAAAATAATATGTCTTTAATTATTATATATATTTTTTTCGGTTTCTATGCAACCGATCGATTTGAAATTTGGCACGAGTATTGCTTGCGTGGAGATAACTTACTCCAAAAAATAAGGTCATTTTATGACCATTTTAACCATCGGAAAAAAAATATACATTTTTTTTAGAGGACAAAAGGGTGGCTAACCTTCGTGGTACAATCACCATTCTATGATATATTATGTCTTGACACTTCATGATTATCATACTAAATTGTCAGATTTTTTGCTGTGGTGGAACAATATGGAAATAAATATAATTGGGTAAAATAAAATATTTACACATGCCTCTTAGTTGTAACAGGTAATACTTATATAGCCTTACAAGGTATTGTTGCATATCTACAACTATCTACAACCGACCGCGGGTGCCAGTGCGATGTTGCCAAGTCTACTTGTCCCCCAGACGTACGGAAATTCGGCACAATCTGGCAATACCACTTCTGGAGGTTCCAAGGTTCACCCCCAGGGGCGAAGTATTAACTCTCTAGGAGCTTGGGGAAATGTTTAGCAACGAATGATGTTCTTTGTAATTACTGTCGCATTACGACATCTGAAAAACGAC
The DNA here is from genome assembly GCA_936432065.2 of Rutpela maculata. Taxonomy (NCBI): domain Eukaryota; kingdom Metazoa; phylum Arthropoda; class Insecta; order Coleoptera; family Cerambycidae; genus Rutpela; species Rutpela maculata. The sequence goes on along the minus strand of OW386290.2, from coordinate 54,333,224 downwards.
GTACTGAACCAGATGAAGAAAGTGAGGGAACGATCGAAGAAGACCAGCCTTTTGTGCCTTCGACATCTTCTAGCACTACGATTAGTGACTCTGATGAAATAATGGAACTACCATTGCAAAGACTCGTTGCTACACATAAATACTGTTGCATATGTGGTGATGGTAAAGAACTGACCGTAATACCCACTACTGCGAGACTACAGTTATATCTAAACAAACAAATATACATCCCCGAGGCAATCGTTGCTGTAAAATACATTTGATTTTTTCCCCTCATTTTTGGCCTTGGATGGGTTCCATCAGCCAGCTACGCAGATGGATAATTTTTTATCTCAGTATGGTACATTTGTTTAACATTAGTTGTCGTTTGTCAATACTTATCCTGACTTGTGATATTGATTCCTAATATGCCTTTGTTTTTATAACCTTTGTGGTTTAACCTACCATCCGTGGTCCAGTCTATGTGTAAACTTAAGTCGCCCTGATGGATCCCTGGGCGCGAAATGTGTCTGCATTTGATTAAACATCGCTTTTATGAAGACGTTGCACATCTGGAACCATATACTAATTGTAGCTCGATTCCTAGATCGGATTTATGCATTCTATTAAATTCCTTAACCACAATAACATAACAAATCTAAAAGGCTCTACAGACCACCGCGGTTTATCAGACTTATCTTATCATGTTTACTAATTACAACCTTCAAACTTTGGATTACCTATATGAAAATGGTTATATTGGCAAAATCAAAATAAAAGATCAAAAATTGGCAAAAATTTGGCTAACTTCAACATGCTGGTAAATTTGTAAATGTGTATATTTTTTTTCTAACTTTTTCTGCATTGAAGTACTACCTTGAACTAAAAGATAATGCATTTATAATCTATATTAAAGTCAGTTATTTTTTATGGGCCTGTGAATAGTTAGAAATGCAAAAAATTAAGAGATAACTATATTAGGTATATTGTTATATTTATATACTAATAAATATCAATAGCCATCAAAAATGGCAACACAAGAGAGTATTTTATATCTCCTTTAAAACCCATTTTGATTTTTCTTCCTAGCTTGTATGGTTTTCGAGCAATTCAATTTTTTCTATAGGCCGCGCGCAATAAATTTCAAATAAACGAAAATTCGCGCGCATTAAAAATACAAATTTTGGAATTTTTTTCAATATCGATTTTCTCGAAAACCATGGCATATATAACAAAATTACAATAGGACTTTTTTTTAGGAAATTAGTCAAGCTTTCTTTTTTATGATGAGCAATTTTTTTATATCTTCAACGGTTAACGAGTTATCAGTAAAATAAGGAATGGGTGGTTGGGGGGGGGCACCTCCCCAGAACGGATTTTTGTGGTTTTATGACGTATAACCCTTCTGGTGTATTTTTTACTTTGCCGACTGGATTATAGGCAGCTTTGCCATTCGTTGGTTCAATAAATCAATTCCTGCTCAAAACGATTGTAATCGAATATGTTCCTTAAAATAAAACTTGAAACTTTTCGTTTTGTTTTTTATAGTTGTAATTACTTAACATCCGTGCATTACCGTGTAATCTACAATCAAACGTCAACAGTGTTCTAAAAATAGCATAATTTACCAATCAAGGCATCAATATTATTAGTCTTGACTGTCAATAATGTCGGGCCCCTTATCTCTTCATTATTCCAAGCACGCTGTGCTAATGTAGAATTACCGTTATCGTCTTGTCCAACATTGTTTATTAATACTTGTTTATCATCGAGATTCACTGTCATATCACATTCATTTAGAGTGAATGGCATATCTTTTGCGCTTTTACTTAACAATCGGTGCATCGAGAATATTCATAATTCAAATATTCAAAATGAAAATTATAACGTACTATATTTTTAGGCCCCAGGTGACATTTAGAAAAGGACGTGAGGTCCGTTTGTTATTGTCGTAATAATTTATCAATCTCCAAAACGACTTATTTATTGAAATTTGCAAATATATTTATGATTTAATAAGAATTAAAGAGTATCAGGTTAGAGCTGTATTTCAAGATTACCGTTACTTGGCGGATAAAAGCACCAAATTTAGTATACTAATAAATGTTAGCCTAGGAGGCCTCTGGAATTTCTAAAAATGTTCATGTACGACACTAAAATTAAAAATATTTAAAAAAGTATATCAAAACATTTTTTTCTTTTAATTATAAATTTAGTACAAAGAGAAGGTAGACATTATGCATATCATTTTCTTCGTAATTAAAAGGTCTAATTAAATAACAGGTTGTCCCATAGGGGTTCCATTTAAAAAAATTAAAAACCCATATCGTTGAACTTAATGAAGAATAAATCGTGTTTAATGTTAGTATCTGAAGAGATAATATTTTAAAGGTGCTTACAGACCAATTTTTAACAATTTCGATAAAATTCCGGCCTTCTATTATTAAAACTAAAAATTAAAAAATCTATTTTTCGAAAATCAAAATAATATTTGAAGGTCAGATCATATGCATTTTAGCCAGCAGGATTCAAATATGCAAAAAAATACAGGCTGTCCAATTTATAAAATTTGGTTTTCGTGTCAATTACATCGAAACCGGAAGTCAGCCATTTTGGTTCTTTACATCATATAATTGAAAATTTCATTCCATATCACATCAAATTTAAAAAAAGTTGTAGATTTTTAAATTAAAGGTAAAGAGCCCACTTTACGATTAAAATCGGTCCGAAAAGGGCCAGGTTAACAGTTCTCATTTTATTTTAGTGTGTCTTAAAAAATGTGTGCCTTAAAAAATGTGCTAGCAACTTCTATGTTAGATGTACTGGGGACTTAATTTTTTTTATTATTAAAGCTAAAGAACCCATCCTTCGAGTAAAAGTGGTCTGAAAAGGGCTAGGCTATTCGATTTTTTTTCATTAACATATTACTTGAGAAATTACGCTATAGCAGCGAAAACGCTGTCGTATGTTTCGCGGCTAACTTCTACGTTAGATGTACTAGGGACTTAATTAAAAAAAAAATTAAAGGTAAAGAGCCCACCTTTCTGTTAAAATGGGTCCGAAAAAGGCCACGTTAATAGATCTTATTTTATTTTAGTTTAACATAAAAAATGCGCTAGCAGCGGAAACGCTGTCAACGACTATTTCGCAGTCAACTTCTATGTTAGTTCGGGATTTACTTCTTTTTTTTTTAAATTACAGGTAAAGCGCCCATCTTTCGATTAAAATCAGTCCGAAAAGGGCGAGTTTAATAGATCTTGTTTTATTTTAGTTTAACATAAAAAATGCGCTAGCAGCGGAAACGCCGCCAACGACTATTTCGCGATTAACTTCTATGTTAGATGTACTAGGGACTTGATTTTTTTTAAATTAAAGCTAATTCGATTAAAAGTGATCTGAAATGGGCCAGGATATTGAATTTTTGTTTATTAACATATTAATTGAGAAATTACGCTCTAGCAGCGAAAACGCTGTCGTGTGTTTCGCGGCTAACTTCTATGTTAGATGTACTAGTGACTTATTTTTTTTTAAATGAAGCTAAGGAGCCCATCTTTCGATTAAAATCGGCCCGAAAAGGTCCAGGTTACTATGTTTTTTTTAAATACGAGTTTTACCTGAAAAATACGCGTTGGTAGTCAAAATAATTTTGAGAATTTGAGGCTTCTTATTAGCACTTGGGTCATAATTGTAGGTAAAAATGTTGATATTATCATTACCTACGAATATATTATGTATTCAAAAATGCAATAAAAAAAAAATTTTTTTTTCGCTGTTAGTTTTGCTGCTAAAATCAGTCTCGTCAATAATGGTAATTGTCTTGCCGAATAAAGTCACTTTCTGACAAGTTAAATTTCATTCAATAAATTTTATAAAACACCAATAATATACAAACAGCGCAGCCATGGTAGTTTCACGGAGCGCGGCCGCCGCGCGACGAGACTCGGAGTGGCGTAGCTCTTTTAATGGGTGACGCTACAGAGAAAGCATGTACATATACCAAAGTATGAAGAGAAATGGTTATTCGGGTACGTTTTCCCCTCCTAGTCTTCATTTATCTGCAATGGCACAATTTCGGAATTTTTTTAATTCTTGAAATTTTGTCAGCACTAGAACGGAAAATTATGAACAAAATATGCATGGAAACATCTGAAATACGAACGGATATGCTTCTCCGAAGCTTTTATGATCATTTCGAACCAAATCGGATCAGTAACAACATTTCTGCTGCATTTTATAGCCAGCTCTGCAATTTCTGCGACTTAGGCCCTTGTTGCTCCGTAAAAACAGGGAAGCCGACGGAGGAGAGCAGGGGATTTTTAGGGATATCTTATCCTGGACCAAAACTACAATCCTACAAATTTTCAGCTTTACGATAATTAATTCCGGGTCAAAAACTAAAATTCCTGGGCTATATGTGATATTTTGTCGTATTTGTCGGCCATTTTGGATTTTAGTGCTGTACATGAAAATTTTTAGAAATTCCACAGGGCTCCTAGGCTAATATTTATTAGTATACCTTAAGGTACCTTCATACCCAATTTGGTGCTTTTATCCGCCAGGTAACGGTAATTTCAACAAGCCATCTCACTATAATTCTATATACAAGGGTTTTGAAAAAATTGGTAACTCCAAAATGTCTTTATCAAATATTGTGGAAATAAAGGCTGGTTAGAAAAATATATTTAGTTTAGTAGATTTCAATTCAATTTGCCATTTTTAACCAGAAAGGAGGTTCGGTTCGCATGTATATTTGTCCGTGTATGTACGTTTCCCCCAGCCAATTCAGGCAATATTTTGGAAAGTAAATTTTGCAATAAAAAAGTACTTTTATGATTTTATTACAAAATCAGTCGTTTTCGAGAAAACAGCCAAAATATAAAAACGTGCACATTTGGGCGTGAAAAAAAAGGGGGTTGCGGACGGAAAACTTTTCAGGACTTTTAGGAAAAATTCATCACAACCACAAAGGGGAGAGGAATACTAATTTTAACGGTTGTCTTTAAATCCCGGATTCTTCGCCATTTCTTGGAATTAAAACAACGCCCATTCAAACGCAAACTATTAGTCAATTTCCCATGGGTATAACGCTAAAAATAATTTACTAACTACATCAATTTTGTGCAGACAAGTAGTATTTTATATAAAGAATACGATAAAAAAAGTTTGCAGTTGTAGGGTCCGGCTTTGATCTAAAAATCGCAATGTATGTATAGTATGGGGTAATGTATGTTTATGTACCCGACGGCGTTTTTTAATTATATCTCAGTAACAGCCGATATTATCAACACTTTGAAGAAAGCTTTAACTTAAAATAAAATAAAAATCATTTCAAAGAGGAAAGTTTCAGCTTTTCAATGAATTGCAGTTGTCTTTAATTGAAAATTTAATGTGAAAATGTGAAAAACAATAAATTTACCCATTATATATCTTGAGTAAATCGCCACGAAAAGAATTCCTTGTAGGATTAATTGGTTTATACATTTATTTACAAAATGTTGGAGCGAGTCTCCTTCGTTTACCTACTTCGATTCTGCTATTTGTGGCGCTGCACGCGTCTCATGTGAGTGTTATTGTTTTGCTATTTTTTGGAAAATGTACTATTTCTTTAATAACCCAACTAACAACAATAAAAAACTGATGTTTATTAAATTTTCACTAAATATATACTTCTGTTCAAAGTTATTTATTTTATTTATTTATTCTCAAACAGGTTACAAGAACCTTATTACATGAGAAATATTTGAGTTTATGAATATAATAGATAACATAATAGATATATAAATCTGAAATTTCATTCCAAATTCCTAGAATATTCTTTAGTACTTTAAAAAATGTATTAGGAGGTAGATTCATTGTTAGTTTGGTTAACATTAAAATATTATTTGTATTCTTCAACACTGTGATAATAAGTGTAGGTACATACATTTACGGTTGTCATGGGTATATTAAAAAATGGTACATTCCTGGTTGTTCTGTTAGATACCTTTACCTTGAGATTTCTTTCAATTTTTGAACAATTTAATACATTAAAAATTTTATACCAAGTAAAAACCATATACATAACTCTCCTATTTTCTAAACTAACGACATTAAATTCTCTTCGGAAGTAGGTTGTTCTAATAATATTATAATTGGGATAACGGTTGTATTTTTTTAAATATAAATATTTTAGGAATCAGTTTTGTACCTTTTCTACGGCATATATGCCATACTACAGACACATATTTCAATTTTGGTCTCCCTAGTGTATTTTATAACATTATTAACTATTTGGTGCATTAAAAATGTCGTGTCTGTCTCATAATAAGACCTAAACTACGTAACGAGTGTGAAATTATATTTTGATTATAAAATTTGAGTATCATACTCTACACCTAAGTCTTTAACTTTATCTACTCTGGATCTTATTTCATTATCCGTTATGTAATTATGTATGATTTTCACTCATTTTCGCGTGCAACTCATTACTGCGCATTTAGATATATTAAATTGTAGTTTATTATGAACACTCCATTCGTATACACTGTCAATGTCTTGTAAAAATACGCTATCCTCATCGTTATTTATTTTGTAATTGAATTTCATATCATCAGTGTAAAATAAATGTTCTGATTTTTTAATAAGACGGAGAACATTTATAAAAAGAAGAAATAACAAGGGTCTTAAGTTTGATCCCTGAGGTACGCCAGAGTTTGCATTTAATTTAATAGAAGTTTTGCCATCATATTTGACCTTAAATTTCCTATCTTGTAAGTACGATGCAAAAAATTTTAAAGTATTTGAGCTGAAACCAAATTTATCTACTGTCGTGAGCAAAAAAAAATAGGACAACTATTTTTTTCTAATGTAAATCTGTCTCTATTTGCACACTTGCAATGAATTTTGACAAATAACTGACAATGTCACAAAAATTAAAGTTAGATGTACACAATTAGATTTTAGCAAATATACGTTATGACTCCCATTTTTTTTGCGCACAACAGTACCTAACTTTCTCAAGATGATGTCATGGTCTACTTTGTCGAAAGCTTTTGTAAAATCAGTGTAAATAACATCGATCTGTGATTTATCTTCCATACTTTGAAACACATCGTCAGAGAAAGACAACATATTGGTTAAGGTTAATTTTTTGGTACAAATCCACGCTGTACATCAGAAATATTACATTGAACATGGCTCCACAGTCTTGCATATATTATTTGTTCAAATTTTGACCAGTGTGCACAGTGCAGCCATTGGTCTATAATTTTTAATATGAGAGATGTTTCCAGTCTTATGGATAGGAGTTACTAATGCTTCCCTCCATAAGCCTGGAAACGTTTTATTTCTTAAACTCAGGTTAAATCTCGAGTTAAATATATACAATAGCGGGGCTTGCAGGTATTCTGCACACCCTTTTATAATATAGGGTGGAATGTTATCTAAACCTACTGATCTTTTTGGTTTCAACTTCTTAATTGCACATTTATATTCTTCAACAGTAATATCATAAAGATTTAATGCATTACCCAATATTATATCACCCTCAAACTGTACATTATAAGACGCTTTTTCTGTATTATATACGTCATGAAAGTATCTTGCAAAAGTCTGCGCCTTCTCTCCGTGTTCTATATCTACACCATCCAATGTCATAGTACTGGAAGACGTTCCTTTTTTTATCTTTAATATATGACCAAAATTCTTTAACATAATTGCTTATACTATTTTTCGGTTTGATCAAGATATTTCTTATATGCGATATCTGTAAGTGACTTTAATTTACGTCGCGCTTCCTTATACAAATTGTCATGATACTCCGATAAATGTCTTTTTCGTTTTAGGTTCATATTTGTCAGGAGATTTCAATTTTTGCCTCTAGAGATTGACTGATTACCACGGGTAATGAAGTCCCCGCTGTCTAATCTCCAAAATTCTTACAGTGTCTCGTAAGAAAACTCTTAGAGGCCGTCGTGACTTGTCTCCGTAAAATGTTCCAACACAGGCTCAGGTTTGAGACAACTGATCTCTTTAGCTCTCGTCATGCCATTTTATCTGTTTTTTCGTTCCGTAGAACCTGACATCCCGAAAAGCATACAAGGCTTACTTCTTATAATCAGAAATTAGAAAATTCCCTGCACTCCATACTAGAAAATGACTAAAAAACGACCGAATGCAAAAAAATGTGAATCTCGACTTATATCATGTAAAAGTACATAAAATAACCTACCTTTTACCACAAAGCAAAATTCGATCCGACTTTTAGGTGCGGAGATATTTCAATTTGAAAATTTCAGAAAATTTGACTGAAACTGCAATTTCAGCCAAACTATTCAATATTTTTCAATATCTGGTAAACACCTTTGTGTGATAGAGACTACTTCCATTCCAAATTTCAGCCAAATCGGTTGAGATCTGATCAATATAGCCGAAATTTAATTTTTTCAATTATTTTCGTATATAGATATCTATATCAGGAGGAGGGGTGGTCTGATCTTCACCAAATTTAAAGTGGAGGTGCCTTTAATATTGAGAATAAAAGGATACTATTTTCGTTCCTTAATTAATTGTTTAAGAGGTCAAAATAAAATTATAACTGCAAATTTGACCCTCAAAATGCCCAAAAAACCTCTTTTCGGACAAAAAAACACGGTTGTTATACTCATCATAACAAACAATTTCCGCAGGGTCTGCATCCATCTTAAAAAATTTCCCAACCTTGCTATTTTCTTGTCTACATCGACTCCACTACTGTGAGGTTTCAAGTTAATCGAAATTTCTACCATCCAATATCCATGTTAACAGGGTCCTACTTAATATATATTGTACACTGGAAAAGTTTTAAAGGTGTCTTTATCGGTATTTTTCACGCCTTGACTTATTTACATAAAAAATTCATCACTACAAAATAAGGCGTAATCTACATGTCTCCCATTAAATTAAATTCCTAGTATCTCTTCGAGCACAAACTTTAACTTTACATCCATTTTAGTCGGTATGAAATGCTCTGAATCTCGAGTGCACCAAAACTTTTTTGTCTAGTCATCATAGGTGGGTGCTTGGGGCATTTTTAGATACTATCAAAATCTTGAATGGTATGAATTGCGCCTGATTTCTGGTGCAAAGTTTAGGAGCCTCCACCTCCACAAGCAAACTCATAATAAAGTCAGGGTCTCCTGTATGAAATGCACTAGAAATACCTGTCGTATGCTTTCCGACTGTAAGTCTTAAAAATGTAAAATCGTAAAAATGTAAATTAAAAGTTTCACAAAATGCTGAAGTGTTTTCGAGATAATAAGTAAAAATCACCATTTTGTCACCTTCAAAGGGCTATAGCTCCCTTTTAGGAAGCATTTTCGGTTATAGGTTTATAGACTTTTCCTACCATTTTTGTTTGTTGCTGCTTCTAAACCGACGAGAATTATTTTTCCAACACCCCGTATACCGTAAGTCGTTTCCATTTTCTTAAATGTACTAATAATTATAGATGTGATAATCCATATCTCCGCATCATCAAATCCAACAACAATTTTGTGCTTTCTATGTAAAACAAAGTTTACGACTTTAATTACAATAATTAACTTCTATCCTCGTTTTCAAAGCTTTGGCCAAACGCTTTCCATGCACGAAACGTTAACCTCGATTTTAAGCATTTTTACACAAATTTCATAACACAAACATAACATTATATACTTTTGATTCGTAATTAAATAAAAAGTTAATTATACGTAACATTTACACAATTCGTTACGGTATACCGACTTCAAGTCGCATTAATTGTTCAAAATCACTTTCATATGTAGAGAAATTACAATGAGCCAGTGAATAAATCACTAGCTTTGTAGTAGTTGTTGCCAGGTACCATTGTTGAAATGTTTATTTATTAGGCTACGTTCGTCTAATTACAAGGACAGAATAAATCCATGAATTACATAACTCATAATAAAGTTTATGAAAAATGGGAAAAATCACGAATTTTTGTAATTTTTTTCTGTTAGTTAAAAATTTTACAATAAACTCGCTTTAGTTTTGTATGCTTGTTTTAGGGTTTAAGTAACATAAATAAGTTAAATTCTGATCAATAATCTAATTTTTTCCGTTCGCACATCAGAAATGTACCAGTTTTTCACAATTTTCACTGTGCAACTCTTCGTTCGTGTTGCTAGAACAAAACACCCCAAAAATCTCCACATGGAGGTGGTTGCACGTCGAGTTCCACCCACACCTTACCTAACCAACCATCCAATTGTTGGGTGTGGTATTTACATTATATTTACAACTATTTACAAACATTTTCCATAGGTAACACAGTAAGCATATGAGTACTATGAGTAGGATTCTTTGGCTTACTGTGTTTTTTACTTTTTCTTTTTTATATCTACTACACATTTAAAGTCTGATTTTTGGATAAATGAGGCATAACCGATCTAGACTTCAGTGTTGCTCGGATATAGCCATCTCTAGCTTCATGTCCACATAATTTATCCGAGACCTCTGTCACAAGTTTGACGCACCTCTCCACAGTCTGGGAATCTTTTGTATTTCTCTGATGAGCTTAGTGTCAGAATTGATGAGCGATTTAATATCATCTTCACTTAGGTCACTCAACATTGGGGGAGGATACAACACACAAGAATTCCAATTAATAATTTCAGTGTAATCGGAAGCTTGAAAGTTTATCTTGCTTTTAAGATCCTTCTGTAACCAAGCTCCTGAATATGTTCTCCTTCATCGACGAGCATTGCCAACAGAACATTCTCTGGGTGCGCAATGAACGCATTTCGTTCTATTACTGGATCGACAATTTTAAGAAATTCGTCGGATAAATACCGTGATGTTTGGTTTGCTTAAAGACATGTTTTGCCCGTCAGTAAAATATTTGCATATGCCTCCTGCATTTTAATGAGCTTGATTTTCGCCACATTTTCCAACATATTGACGGTCAAACTGCAGGGCCAAAATTTTTTAGTGGGCCAATCAGGCAGCAGCTCACTTGCTGTGAAAAACTTCCTGTGGTCAATTATGAACCCACAGATTGTTCTATTCCTGATATAGACAGGAATTTGTTGAGCAGAGACCAACAGTATTTGTTGGACATTTCAAATTCAATCACCTTGGGACATTGTCCAGGAGACTTGGCAAATCGGGACCCTGATCCTTTATCCCATTCCAGATGGCTAACTGCGGCCAACCGAGTCCTTAGGTATAAGTTCATTAGATCCATCCGGAAACTTAAAAGAAATATTTGGCTTCATCTTAAAATCATAAATGCCCGTGCGGTTTGCCACAAAAAAGAGCAAATATTTCACTGACGGACCAAAATATGTCTTTCAAGCAATCCAAACATCACGGTATTTATCCGACGAATTACTTAAAGTTGTCGATCCAGTAATAGAACGAAATGCGTTCTTTGTGCACCCAGAGAATGTTCTGTTGGCAATGCTTGTCGATGAAACAGAACATATTCGGGAGCTTGGTTACAGAAGGATCTTAAAAGCAAGACAAACCGTCCCAAAGAAGAAGACTGAGAAATTTCGTACCACCGAAGATACATTTTCAAGCTTCCGATTACACTGAAATTATTGATTGGAATTCTTGTGTGTTGTATCCTCTCCCAATGCTGCAGGACCCAAGTGAAGATGACATTAAATCACTCATCAATTCTGACACTAAGCCCATCAGAGAAATACAAAAGTTTCCCTGTCACACCCAGGCTGTGGAGAGGTGCGTCAAACTTGTGACAGAAGCCTCGAATAAAGTATGCGGACATGAAGCTAGAGATGGCAACACTGAAGTCTAGATCGGATATTCCTCATTTCTCCAAAAAAATCAATGTGTAGTAGATATAAAACAGAAAAAGTAAAAAACACAGGAAGCCAAAGAATCCTACTCATAGTACTCATATCTTTCGCTTACTGTGTTACGTAAGCATAAAAAACTAAAGCGTGTTTATTTTAGAAGTTTTTTAACTAACAGAAAAAAATTACAAAAATATCGTGATTTTTGCCATTTTTCAAAAACTTTAAGTTCGATGCGCGAATGAAAGATGTTAACCGATTTTAATTTTCTTTATGCTATTTTTCTTTATATTACAATAGGCAACTTTTCTGCTCTAAAGCGTTCCGAAAAAAAAAAAAAAAAAAAATTATTTTTTTCGATCTACCCTAGCCGTATATTTTTCAAAATTATTGACCAACTAGAAAATAAGATAATCGTCGTTAGTCGAGTGTATATGTCCTGAAACAATTAATGACAAGGAAACTGAATTTAACTCCATGCCGTTTTAAGTGCTTGCGCTTGTAGGGAGTAAGGGAGGTCTATCCGAGTTTGTATTTAAGAGCGAAATTACGTTCATCCGAGCTCTACTATGTCAAATAGGCATCTTTGCCTACAAGAGTCAAACTTTCCGAATAGATTACTCCGAAACTAAACGGACGATTTTATTTTTATTGAAAATTAAAGTGTAAAATCACTTTATTAGTATACCAAATTAAATTTGAAACTGTAAAAGTTCATTTTAGTATACAAGTACCTTAAAACCAACGCCTCATTTTGAATGAGCTTATTGGAATGGACAAAATTAAATACCTATACAATTTTCCAATCGCATAATTACATAATAAATATTTGTGTACAAGAAAGTATTAATAGAGTTAAGGAGACCAGAAAGGAACTTTGGTCTAGTCAGAACCGCATACTGTTACCCAGCGTCATGTCTTAATGAAAGAAGTTGTACGTCGTAATTATAAAATAACTTTGTGATAACCTCATAAATTTCACACTTGAATTGCTGAGAAAATACGAGATTGTGTGTAGGCAATAAATTGTTAATTATAATAAAAAGGAAATTTAAATTGCCAAGATACGCCCCTATAGACAGAACAACTTAACGCAGTCCTTCAGTTGTGATATATGTTTATTACTACTATGTTATTCTCAAGCGAATTGCAAACAGGTAAATATAAATCAGGTGTATTTTCCACAGGGTGTTTTAAAGGACCCCGCACAAAACCGGTAGAAAATGGACTTACATAGAATTCGCTAAAATTTTGAAATGTTGTAGTTTCTTCATTCTGATCAATGGACACAACATTTTGGCTATGGCTAATTTTAGAACTACAATACTTTTAAAGTTTAAAAATCTCGAAAGTCAAATGTTTAACTTATTTATGCGTGTATTTGTGTCAAAAGTCCGGATCCAGAGGGAGGAGGGGAGAACAAAGTATGAGCTGATTTCTCTCTTTAATAACGTGAGTTCAAACCTTTTTTTCTTCTGCTCATCAAAAATGAAATCTTCTTATCCTAACGCAAACTGGGCATGCTAAAAAATATTGAGCTCAACCGAAATCTATAGGAAAGGTAGCAAACTAACGAGATTTAAACCTAACGTAACCAGACAAAACTAGAACAGCGTCTAGGTAGCACGCAGTTCGGATTTAGATGTGGGTATGTTACGCGAGAGTTCCTCTTCGCAATGCAACTTGGTCCAAAAATGTCTGGATCAACAAAAAGATGTTTATGCCTGCTTTATCGACTATGAGAAAGCGTTTGACACCGTCAAACACGACAAACTTATAGAACTATTACAACTCCCGGGAATTGATACCAAAGACATTCAGATTATAAAAAAATCTTTATTGGAACCAAACAGCACACATCAAACATGAAGGCATGACGGGTCAGGACATTGTAATTGCTAAGGGAGTTAGACTGGGTTGCATTCTTTCGCCACTACTGTTCAATTTATACTCTTTGTAGAGGCACTGGAAGAACATAATAAAGGCATGCTATGCAGATAATACTGTTTTGCTGGCGGATAATATCGAGGATTTTCAGATGACGCTCAATAGAGTAACTACAATAAGCAACCAATTTGGACTTAAGATCAACTGAAAGAAAACCATATTTATGGTAATTAGTAAAAGGAACATCCAAAATATCGATCTACAAATAGGAACCGAATCCATCGAAAGAGTACACCGCTACAAACATTTAGGATATACAGTAAATGATGAATGGGACCCTGATTTAGAGATTAAGATGAGAATAGAGTTAGCAAGATCAACATTCATAAAAATAAAAAAGCTCCCGAGTAACCGCAACCTAAGCATTGGTACTCGATGGAGAGCCACAAAATGCTACGTGCTCTTTACGTTACTTTATGGAGTGGAATTAAAAACAACAACAATGAACAAACTAGAAGTTTTTGAAATGTGGCTGTATAGACGTATACTGAGAATACCTTGGATTGAAAAAGTGATCAATACGGAGGTATTGAGAAGAATGGATAAAGATCTGGAATTACCTACAACTGGTAAGAAAAAAAAAAGCATCCTACCTAGGCCATGTGTTTTGGAATGATAAGTATGGTCTATGGAGGGAAAGACAGAATGTAAGAAAGAATTGGACAGAAAGAAACAATCTTGGATGAAAAACTTACGTGAATGGTTTCAAATACCAGAAGCTTCAACTATAATTCATGCGGGCAGAACAGAGAAGCCTATCACATGATGGTCGCCAATCCTCGGTAGAAGACGGCACAGAAAGAAGAAGTAATTTAGGCATGATGACATAATGTTTAAATCAAGCCATGCCAACCCAAGGGTAGTAAACTGACAAGCACTTAACGTTAGATAATCTGCTTGATGACAGGAAGCTACACAGATCAAATCAAACATGCAGAAAGGTCGTAAACTAACGAGCTCCTACGCATTATAGGAATATGTATAGCTCAAACCGAAACATACAGAAATGTAGCAAACTAGCGAGCTCTAAACCTAACATAACCTGTAAGCGATAAAAGAATATATAGCTGCAAACGAAACCTACAGAAAGTAGCCAACTAACCAGCTCTTAACCTTACGTAACCAGGGCGCGCGAAAATGAAAATATACAAATAAAAATATTTAACTCTTTTATTACCGTCTTCGTTAGCGTAACCCGATGTGAACCACGGACAGGCCGCTCGATCGGTTTTTGCACAGCATGTGGTCGTGGAAAGGACCGATTAGGTTGTATTTGAATTATTTTTAATTATACGATTTAAAGAGAAATAGAAATATATGTTTTATATTTGAGATGTTATAAATTCATTACATGGACATCAAACCAATCACCCCCCCCCCTCCCCCCCCGAATCTGGCTATGGATCGCTCTTGAGGCCCACACACAAATATACTCATAAATAGATTTAACCATTTTGTTCAACGACTATTACTGTTTTCGAATTTTTTAAATTGAAAGTGTTGTAGTTCTAAAACTACCCATAACAGAACATTGCACCCATTGAAACTTTTGATCAGAATGACAAAAACTACAACTTGTCAAAATTTTAGCCAATTTCACCAATAGTCCAGTCAACGAATGGCCCACAGGGTGGTGTAGGGACCTAAGCGATTCCTTTAGAAAGTTGTTCAGGGTGCTTAGGGAGTGAACATACTGAAAGTCCTGACGTGACAAAGAAAGTTCCACTTTTGGTTTTCTCACTTATATCTCTAAAACGGTGCGTCGCGTTGTAGGGAAAAATTTTCTTATACCAAATGAAAGCACATGAAATTCTCTACAATTTTCATTTTATATACTTTTTTCGAATTCGCAACCGTTTTCGAGCTCCGGAAAAGTGAAAATTTTCGAAAAACAGATTTTTACCTCTTCAACTTTAAGGAAAAGCAAGGTGGGCTTCTCAAAATTGTACTTAAAGTCAGATATCATCAAGAAAGCGGCAGTGATCTTTTACAACCCCTCCTCCACTCAAGGTGGGGTTGAAGAGGCTGGGAAGAATTGCTTCCTCAAATGGTATGGGGCACCAGCAAGACAAACCTCCCTCAACCAGTACCAGTCGTTCATGAGATCAGTGGCAAATATTAAGCCTGACATCAGCTCCCTCCCAGCAACTGAGAGCGCAGCTAAACAGCATTCCCGGCGCACCTACCAAGTGCAGCAGTGGCTCGGAAATGAGCTGCCCCCTCAAGAGTGGAGGTGGAAACATGTAGGAGACACCCTGGTGCCAATTACAATAGAAGATCCACCAGCACCGGAGGTCCTACTGAAAACGATATTTTACCGTTGCACCAAGGATTGTGGTAGTGGCAAATGTGGATGCGGAAAAGCAATGCTGAACTGTTCTGCGGCGTGCCTCCACTGCCAAGGGAAATGCCTCAACGGCGTGCCTGTTACGACGAGGACGACGATGAAGACGACGTAGAGCCCCTTCAGCAAGAACCACCCACCACTGAGGATGAGGATGCCTCGGACGAGGAACCCTTGCCGGAGCCTCACGGCCAAAGATGGTGAAAACGTGAATCCAGAGTTTAACATTGAGAAGTTATTGAGCGTAAGAACAATGAGAATTATTGAAATCGAATAAAATTACTTATCTTATATGTGACTTTTTTTATCATCTTTAAAATACAATTTTCTATTTTTCAGGTAAAAATCTGTTTTCCGAAAATTTTCACTTTTCCGGAGCGTGTAACTCGAAACTCGAAAACGGTTGCGAATTCGAAAAAAATATATAAAATAAAAGTAGAGAATTTCATGAGCTTTCATTTGGTATCATTTTTCACTGCGACGCACCGTTTTCGAGATATAAGCGAAAAAACCAAAAGTGGGACTTCCTTTGCGCCCCGTCAGGACTTTCAGTATATTCACTCCCTAAGCACCCTGAACAACTTTCTAAAGGAATCGCTTAGGTGCCTGCTCACGCACTTTACAACTCCTCTATTGACTAAACTACAAGTTCATTTTCGATTGGTTTTGTGCGGGCCCTTTGAAGCATGATAATGGGGATCATGGTTATCTGGAGAAGCATTTAGATTCTTAGGTTTAAATTGCACACGTATCTGGGAGAAAGTTTCAAAATGATCATATCTGATGTCCCGCGCCGTTAAAAAAACTGTTAACTTTAGGAAAATAATTACTACGAACTACGATATAGTATTTAATCACAAATTCTTAATACACCTACTCATAATTATTGAAAAACTTTGAGAATAAATATTGTATTTATGGAAGCAAACTGCCCTTTGGACTGTCATTCGTGTTATGCAGAGAATAAATTAGCGTGTGTATAAATAACAACACTTAAACAGATGACAAGGGAACTTTAATAATTAGTTTACTATTTATGTGTCAGATTTTTTGTAAATTGTCTATTGTTCATGTCCCTAGCTTTATATCATCAATCCTCTGACACGCTTTAAAAGTTTACTAATTTTACGTAAGATGGCGCTACAGCCTTAGTCGCTGTAAAGAGAACACATTTGACGTTTTTTGAGTCAACGGATAGTTTTGTTTGTAAAACAAGAGACATACTTAATTAATAAGAGCAGTCAATAAATAAAATCACGCACTTAAAAATATCATTCCTCTGATGTGCATTTTAAACATATTCTATATACAGAGTGTCCCAAAAGTATGGATACGCGTGAATACCTCGTCAAGATAGCGAGATATGAGGAAAAAGTTGTTGAGGTCTTCGGGGGCACCAATTGGTGACCTTGAAGGTCATTTTCGAAGTAATTTGAAAGTCAACTTTCGTTTTTAAATAGGAACCCCTATTCTTGAGCCCCAATTCTGAAAGAGCGAAAAATGTTGCATTAGAGTTGTAGGCAGGCAATGGTAACCGTGATGACCTTAAAGGTAGATTTTAAGGTCAAATCGAGATCATTTCATGATCGACTTCGGTGACTTGAGGGTTTCCATTTGATAAACGAAAGTTGACCTTCAAACTTTGAAAACGCCATCTAAGGTGGTGTCCCCGATGACCTCAACAACTTTTATAGAGATCATTTTCTTCATATCTTGCTATCCTAACGAGATACCAGCCTAAAAATTTCGAGACATTTGACCTTTAGATGACCCCGAAGATTAATTTAACCCCATACAACTCTAATTTTGCATTAGAATTTCGTTCTTTCAGAATCCGGGGTCAAAAAATTAAGGTTCCTAGTTAAAAACTAAAGTTGATCTTAAAAGAAAAACATCCTTCAAGGTCAAATCCAAGGTCACCAAGTGGTGCCGCCCCCCGATGATCTCAACAACTTTTATAGCGGTCATTTTCCTCATCTCGCTATCCTGATTTTGGGACACGATAATGTTAAAATATTATCGACAGATTCATATTAGCAACAGGTATTTCCTTGCAAAATGTAAGCTTATGAAATTAGAGTATGAATATGAATTAGAGTATACATTTTATGGAAACAGCTATAAATCGTCATTCCTCTGGCTCTTCGTAGGCCAAAGGAATGAAATTTTTATCACCTATGTGAAGTCAAGAATTGTTAAGTGGAATAACTTAATTTTATTTTCTTATATGTGAATTATTTCCATATATTTGATTATTTTAAAGGATTCATAATTACTTCGACATCCAGTGGAAATATAGTAACGCAAAAAAAATATTTTTATTGTTCAAATAGGCTTATTAGAATGTCATGAAACGCCGAGATTTTAAATTTGAGCAAAAATAAAATCCGTCTGTCGGTCGATCCTGTCGGTCTCAATAATGAAGAAGTCTGATCTTTACATGATGTCAGTAATTTAACATTAATTGATTACAAACTATTCGACCATTATCCCATGCAACAATTTCTTATTGTCAAAATTTTCATACTCCAAATAAAATAGTTTGTAAATTTTCACCCATCTCCAAAGAAAACCGAGACAGAAAAACTGACCCTGGCACAACTCGAGGGCAACCAAAATTTTCAAATTTCTTTTCTTATTTTACAATTATTGTTGATTTTAGAAATATTTCAGATAGCTCTTGTTTAATTACAAATTAATAAAAATCAACTATTAATAAAAATCAACTATTAATTATTATTATGACGTGAATTACTAGGTTTATGTTTCACAAAAAATTTTTAGAAACAGATATTATCTCATAAAGAGATTATGTATGACTAAACTGGCTTAGAATAGTTATTTTTGCAGATGACTAAAACAAAATTAATTGTTTAATTATTTTTATCAAGACTGTTGACGTCAAATGGTAAAGGTTCTACTTACATTTATATATTCTTGACCTATTTTCGTACTATATGAAATTACCAACACAATAAAAATTACTTTTACACATATCTATAATCCATATAACATGCCGATTTTTTAAGATAGAATTTTAGATGGATAGAAAAATTAGATTTTAAATTACTTAGTTTTAATCATGGCTTTTTGGTTTTCATTGAATATGAATGATAAATCTAAATCTATTTTTATTCGTTTATATTGCCATATAGCAACCCCCCTACATTATTGTAATATGTTGCAACCCCTTAAAATTTAAGGTTATGTTGGTTACTAAAAAGTAGGCACAGACTTCAACAGATCGAATGTCTGAATGTAGTGTATTTGCACCTACTCGAGAAAGAACCTACCAGAAGTTAGTTCTGGTGACATCTGGAATTATTTAGAGAATGGTGGCGTCATCACAGAAAAATAGAGATCTGTCATTTTTAGGTATAAAAGACCGACCGCATTCTCAGCGAGTAGTTCAGAAAGTATAGAAAGTGAGGTTAAGACTCCAAAGAGAAACAAAGTGATAAACATTGTGATTTTTAGTCAGTAAAGTGTATTTAAATTAATAATAGTATTGTGAAGTATCCAGTAAATATTTAATGAAGTGTGTTAGTGGACATCTCTTGTTATAATTTTTGGAACCCACGGAATCTGCAAGGGGTAGTTTCCTAAGGGTGGAAACACGTGACATTATGTAAAACAAATATTGGAAATACTCACGGATCAAATGACAGATTGACTGTACTAGAAGTGCCGTCAAGTATAATTTCTCAAATTGTATTTTTTTTTTATTTTGATAACTGTCATCCTTTTAAAATTAATGTAAATATTAAAATATAAATAACATTCATCAATTTCTTATTAGCGTGCCAGTAGTTTCCGCACGTAGTACTAGAATAGTATTTTAAATAATGAGTTTCAAAAAGGAATCTTTTCACACAGGTTTGCTGGAACGAGCCGAAGGTGTGAGGAACTGACCTTCGGGCCAAAGGTCAGTTCCTCACAACGAGGTCTAAAGTATAGAGGGGCAATCCCAATTCAGTACATGTGTACGGTTTGTTTGGTCAAATAATAAACGCTCGAGGGACGCAGTGGGGGTGAATTTGTTGGCCCTAGTTGCCAAGATTTGCAGTGGAGTACTGCTTTGAGGGATACAATTAATAATAATAATAATAATAATAATAATAGTTTATTGGCCAAAATTTGTTACAAATAAGTATATATGGCAAGTCAGAATGGTCAAAAGAAAATAAATAAATAAGTAAGCAAAAGCTACAATACAGTACATATATATGTACATTGTACACACACAAAGAATTAATAAATAGAACAGAATTAGATTCCGTAAATAATATGAAGCATTATTTTTTATATAAATAGTCATTCACACTATAAAAACAATTAATAGCCAAATATTCTTTCACTTTTTTTTTTAAATAGCACGTATTGAGAAATATTGCGGATTTGTACAGGAAGGGCATTATACATAGTAATACAATTATAGTAGGGTGATCGCTTAAATGCACTTGTGTGATGGATGGGGATACTCAAGAGCTCGCCATGTCTAGTTATAGTACAGTAACTGGAGGTTTTAACTTCGGAATAATGTCATATTGAACGGATTTCGTTCATTTTTGGCAGTATAATAGTAAATGCTTCACAGAAAAGTTTCTATATTGTGCGGGGGCTTGCTAAATTATAGGGTGTGGATGCCACCCCTTCTCAAGGGTTGGCACTTAAAAAATATGTATTTATTGGAGCTGAAATAGAGTCGAATATTAAGAAGAAAAGGTTCTATGCAATTTTTCACATAAATTGATAGTTTTTAAGTTATAACGACTTCAAAATTGCGATTTTAGCATAAAAAAGGTCAAGTATCTCGAAAAGTATTACTTTATCGAACAAATGTTACAGACCAATTACAGAAAGTACAAACTGGGAATTAATTATATTTTTTGTTTATTGAAGTAGGATTAATAATTTCGGAGATATTTGAGTTTATATTTTGTATCGAAATTACCTTTAAAGTTTAAAATGCATTTTTTTCTAAAGCAAGTGCTTTAAATGAGCAAAAAATTGAGCATCTAGGTAATGTTACATCTTAACGAAAAACTGTATTTGAGATATTTTCTTTAAATTACTGGGTAATTAGAGTAACAAAATGTCGACCTTTTATATAAAAAAATATAAATACGCACATTTTTCCGTCATAACTTCTTTATTTCTTATGCTACATGAACGAGTAAAAAATAGTTTGAAAGCGCAATTTATTGTCTTTAATTTCATTTCTTAGCATACGTGACGTAGGTGTCACAGTTTCTGATATATTTAACATTTAAACTGCATTTTTCGTCTTATAAACGTTCGGACGCCATTTGTAAACTTTCATATCTCCGAAACTATTAAATCCAGGGTTCGTAAATATCATGATATTTATATAAATATCAAAATATCGGATATATATTGATATATATCCGATATATATCAAAATTGTGATATTTATTTACTTTCTATTTATTTTTTTAATATAGTAAATACACAGAGTATGTAGAAGCATATATTTTTATATAAAATAACAAAAAATGAACACAATAATGTATATCCAGTATTCACATAAAAATTTAAAAAATAAAAATTCCTATTCTTATTATTCATGAAACAAAACAGCAAAAAATTAACAATGTATCTTATTCATATAATAAAAATTAAAAATTCATATTATAATTATTCATGAAACTAAATTTGGTATCTTGATAATGGGACATTATCAACATCAGCATCTGGACCTGACGAGGGTTGAATTTCTTCCGGCCATATCCATTTTAAATTAGTTCGTTTTTTAGAGGGGTTCTGATTCAGATACTTGAAAATAAATACTAATTTTCCCGCTTTTTCGTTACCAAGACGATTTCTTAACTTGGATTGGACAAGTCCGAATGTGGAAAAATATCTTTCCAATCCTGCGGTTGCCCCTATGGCTGTAAGTAATTGCTCGTATAGACTTACGAAATTTTTCTTATCTGGCCATTCTGAATCCTGTATAGTTAAGCTTTTCCACCATATCAAAGGAGCGGTGTTCTTGAAATGGGCACCAAACACAAATTTGGGAAATGGTTTCGACTTTGTTGTTAGGGCAATAACGAATGGAACAAATTCTGGGTTAATTTCGTTCAGAAATGCATAAGCTTGCTCTTTCTGTAAATTGGTTAGCCTTTCACCTAAAAATCTATGGTCTAGCATATTTGCCAAATAATGAGGGCCTCCCAAAGCCATGTCCCTTCTTTTATAAAAATTTCTTTTTATAGTTAGGGACTTGTCTTCCAAATCTGCTTCTAATGTTTTCCATACCTCAACTGCCACCGAGATAGTTGTGTTGTCTCTCTGTGTTCGGTCTAAAGCTATGGCAATTGGGTGTAAACAATCTATCAAATAGCTTGCATTTGTGACAATGTTCATATCATTGACAATTTTGGAAATATCAGCATCGATGGTCTGCCTATGGTCTTGACACAATTGGACGAGTATTCCCCTATTGTCCAAAAATGATTGAACGGCATCATTCATCGTATTCCATCTAATTTCAAGAGGCATTATGAGTTTTTTGCCTTGTTTTTCTTTATATAATGCTGCAGGCAAATGTTTGTTCCTAAAGTACTTGATAACTTTTAAAATATTCGCCGTGACAGCCGGAACATCAATGTCATGTGCCAATAAGTTTAATAGATGGGCGGAGCACCCATATTGAATTATCGTCAGAGTATTGTCATTGGTTAGCTGTTTTCTCATTTTCTCTACATTAGCTGCGTTGTCTGTAACAAAACTTCGAATTTTCACACCAAACTTTTCCTCTGTGCTTTCAATAACTTTCAAAGCCACCTTTTTTAAATAAGTGGCTGTATGAGCATTACCAGAAGTATCTTCAGTATGTGCCAAAACGGTTAGTCCAGACTCAGTTACAAGGCTGCAGCAAACTAGAGGTTCATTATGGACATTACTCCACCCATCCAAACACATTGAAACTGTTTCTCCTCCTAGTTTTTCTTTGCATTCTTTTGTCACTTCCTCATAGACATGGTCCAAAATGGGTCCCGCTAGCTGCCGTGACGATGGAGATTTATACCCTGGTCTCATCTTTTCAACCATCAACTTGAATTCAGGATTATCAGCATGAGTAAATGCAGTATTGGTAGCATAGAAATATCTTCCTATCTGTCTATCTATGAGAGTGGCATATTGAGGAGATGTCGATATTACTTCCGTATCTCTTTTTATATTTAAAGGAGTTTTTTGTTTTTTTGCTGGTGGAGGATGGCAAGTTACATCTTCACTAACTAAAAATAAATGTGCCTATTATTTTACTATTTATTACAATCGATTCCAAAACATTTAAAATTCATATTTAGATTTCAGTAATTAATTAATAAATGTAAATGCTTACCTTGTTCGCTCGTTGATGCTTGTGAATTATTTGCATTTTGCTTTAGATCCGCATCCCCTCCAGCTTCATCACAATCAAAAATGAGCAAATGTGTTTTCATGCGGGAAGGAATTCCCTGCATCTATATCTTACATTTCTTGCATTTACCCCATTTCCCAGTATTATTGGGTTTATTTATGCATTCAAATTTTAGCCACACTGCACTTTTCGTTTTGGGCATTTTGCAGATTTTTAATAAACCGTCTAGTAATATTTCCACATTTCGTTTTCACCAACTTAAATACCAACATAAAAGAAGCGCCAAATTTAAAAATAAATTCTACAATGTTTTATTTTTCTGTTACAAAACAATGAAATAAAACTAATAAAAGATGATCTTCTTTTATGAAGTCTGCTATTTAACATAGTGATATATATCAGGATACATATCAACGAATAAATATCACGATATATATCAATGATATGTATCCGATATATATCAACTGATATATATCGGCGAACCCTGATTAAATCTATGTAAATAAATAAACAAGCGAAATTCATTATCAGTTTATGAGCTTTATGTTTGGTCTCTACTCATTTTTCAATAAAACTAATATTTATCGAGATATTTGGAAAAGGAAACTAAATTACATTTTATCGAAAATACCTTTATAGATTAAACTGTATTTTTTTTCTAAAGCAAGTGCTGTATACAAACTAAAAAATTTGAGCATCTAGATCATGCTATATATTAATGAGAAACAGTGTTTGAAATTCCTTTTTTTTTTAATTACTGGCTAATTACAGTAACAAAATGGCGACGTTGTTATTAAAAAAATGTGTAGATGCACATTGCTTTGGTCATAACTTCTTTATTTTTTATGCTACAGAAACAAAGTTGAAAGCTTAATTAATAACCTATTATTCTACCTATTAGCATCCTTGACGTAGGTGTCACAGTTTCTGAGATATTTAACTCTCACTCTAAATAATTATCTTATGAACTCTTGGATGCCAAATGTAAATTAAATATGTCCGAAATTATTAATCCTACATCAATAAACAAAAAATATGATTAATTCCCAGCTTGTACTTTCTGTAATTGGTCTGTAACATTTTTTCGATAAAGTAATATTTTTCGAGATACTTGACGAAAGTCGTTTGGACATACCTTTTTTTTAAGCTAAAATCGCAATTTTGAAGTCGTTATAACTTAGAAACTATCAATTTATGTGAAAAATTGCATAGAACCTTTTCTTCTTAAAATTTGATTCTACTTCAGCTCCAATAAATATACATTTTTTTAAGTGCCACCCTGAGAGGGGGTGGCATCCACCCCCTATAAATTAGCAAGCTCCCGCACAATATAGAAACTTTTCTGTGAAGCATTTACTATTATACTGCCAAAAATGAACGAAATCCGTTCAATATGACATTATTCCGAAGTTTTGCATATTTTTTACCTCTAGGTACTGTACTATTACATAATTACGAAAATCTGCTCTTCTTTTAAAATAATCCAAGTTATTTTTAGTAAACGTGAGGCATTTTAAAATATAAATAGATGGAGCTGTGAGAATTCTTTTTTCTTTAAATATTTCTCTGTAGGTTTCATTAACTTTCAAATCTAAAATCAATTGGATAATTTTTGAATGAATGAATGAATGAATATTGTTTTTTATTTCTGTTCTATTATTAGTTGAGCTCAAAATTATTAGTCAAATTACTGTAGAAGTAGTAATAAATTAAACTGTATTTAAAAATGGAGTAAATGCTGTTCTATACATTTTAAAATATTTGCAAATTCCATAACGTTAAGTTAAAGTGACGCCCATGGTGGACTAGTTGCTTGCCAAGGTCGAATATGCTCTGGCCGTGTGCCACGCTACTTTTCCAGTCTCTCCTTATTATGTCGCTGGTTCCACAGGTCGAATGAGTGTGAAAAGATGTTTTTCTTCAATCGTTCCAAAAGTAGGTACTTTCGGTACGATTTTTTGTACCGAAAGTAGCGTATTCTAGTACTAGCCCCGAAAGTAGCTATTACGGGTACTAGTACTGTAAAGTGACAGATCATCTAAACGTCAATGTCAATTTACAGGTTATATTTTACTAGGATTCACATTCGTACTCGACGCTAAACGTATTGCTATGGTAACAAAATAATGACGCTTAAAACTGTCAGATAATAGTTATTTCAAAATGGACCGTGATGACAGTGATTTTGAAAATATACCAATTTGGAATTATATCATCGAAGCAGCAAAACCAGTTACATATGATTTGTTGCCTGAGAAGTCCAAAGAACGCTATGTACAGATTTATAATAAATTTCAAACTTTCAATAGAAAACTATCAAGAATAAAGTAAATATCGCTCGTACGATTGAAAGTTCAAGCTTTCAAGACGTTTCAGTACTGAATACAAATATGCAAGATGTTTCAATATCAAGTACAAGTATGCAAGATTTATAAGTTCCAAATGCATTGTCTTCTTCTGATATTACAATTAATATCCCAAATGTTTCAAATCAGTGATATGCACTAAACATAAGCCATGATAATAATTGTACAATTAATATTTATAAATAGTCAAAGTATATCAATTTTTGGTTTCATTAAAGAGACGACTGAAGAAAAAATATTATGTAGTGACATAACCTAAAACCTGAAAAGTGTTTCACATGATACGATTCCTCGGTGAATACCCGGCACCCGGTACCCGGAATAATGATACCCGGTACCAGCTGTGTAAATTTCAGGTTAAACCCGGTACCCGGCGTTTATAAAAACAACTACCCGGTGCATCCCTAGTAATTTTCTATGCTACTAGGCATGTTAGAAATTCACTTTTTCTACGGTCGTAGAAAGATAAATTTTTTCTACAACTGTCAAAAAAGCCTATGTTTGCGCATTAATGTCAGAGTCTAAAATGAGACATTTTTTCATTGACATTATTTTTTTTGCGTTACCATGACACCATGCGCAATAGTAGATTGTAATACAAGTGTGGCAAGGGCTTCATTGTAAAACGAAGAATGAAAGTAGGAACACGAGCGCAGCGAGTGTTCCTATCATACGAGTTTTGCAATGAAGCTTGCCACATGTGTGTTACATACTATTTTTTCTACGGTTGTGAAGTTATTTCCCTTTTTTAAAATTTTAAAATTGCTGCCTGTCAGATTTTATTTAAAGTGACATTTCCCGCAGTCATTCTGAAATTAGAAAATTTGGCTTTGTAATTGCAATTCATGTGTAATTAATGTACATTTATAGAATATAATTGTTATAACCAGTAAGTAATATAAAATTCTTTAAGGTAAACACACTATTTTATTTCGGTGTGTGAAGAAGTAATCAAGGCGTGTGGCAAAGTGATATTTTCTGCAGTCATTTTGAAGTTAGAAAATTTGAATTTCAGCACAATCGTAGAAAAAATATTTTGCGCATTAGGGTGCAAAATATTTTGCACATCACATCCCTATTATTGTCTATTTTTTACAATTTTTAATGTATACACGAGAATTAAACAAACATCTAGTTCAAAAATATTTATTGTTCTATCAAATAAATCAACGGAAAGTAGAATTTTTTAAATTATTTTATTTTATTTTTTTTTAAAACAGTATGATTTTTTTAACTAATGGTTTTAGTTTAATCAAATGAAAGTTGTAGAAAAAATATTGTTTGCGTCTCGAGTGCAAAATTCTTTGGTCCATCTCGAACGATTTTTTGACTCGGTTGAACTTTCGTTCTCGATCACCAAAGTAGTATTTTGCACCCTAGATACAAAAATAACTATTCCCTACTTGCAAGATGAGATGACATGATAAACATTAACACATTTTATGTTACTTAATTTTGTTTCTGGGTTACCAATAAAGTTAAGTATTTATGCACTTTGAACACAAACCGTTTTGAGCTGTGTTAATTGACAGAAAAGTGGTTATTGAAACAAAATATTACAATTGTCACCATGAGAGAAAGTAATGTGTTAAATACGTCTTAAATGAGTCGTAATTACTTGACTTAAACGCAAGTAGCCTTTGTCACTTACAATTTAAGTGCGATAAAAGTTACAAGAGTCATTTAGCACAAATTAATTGATGTCTAAATAAATTAATAATATATGCGGGAAAATAATGAACATCACGACAGCAACAGATGCATTAGCGCCATGACGAATTTTTAGCGGAACATTAACAGTTGTTTTGCTAGATACACGCCAATTAATGGCAAATTTTGTACAGAAGGCAAGCAGTACAAATAGAAAACTAGGTTATATGTTTGAATTCATCTGCCAAAGTTATTAAAAAAATACATTTGCTAAAACTGGGAAACTTATAGTCACTTTACCTACAGGGTATCCCTCCGAAACTTGTACATTTATTATAGAGCTTCGATAAAGAATTATTTGCAGATAGATTAAATGTGTACAAGGCACTTGCCGCTTAACGTATTTGTGTAAAAAAATGAGGGTAACTTTTACCAATTATTTACTGTCTGCAACTTGGTAAAAAGAAAAATTATTGATTCAAATATGCAATTATTTAGTTTGTAGACAATGCGCATATACACGAGAGTCACAATAAAGTGTCAAAAATATTGAGCAACGCATCTTTGCCTATGCATCAAGCTTAAAAGTTGAGGAGTATGGCTGGTGTAAAATGTAAAGTAACCTAATCAATAATTTTAAATACAATTATTTATTCTGTATGGGGAATATATTTATTTGCGTATATACCAAACAGTTAACATTTAATTCAACTCTTTATTTAATGTCGTACAGAAAGAAGCTATCTATGTAAATAGATTAAAAATATTTTATTCAATAAATACTCTAGTCAGATTTACAATTTCCCATGCATATGCAGCTTATTATGCAATCAACTCCTAGTTTTTTACAACACCTAATCTGCAGGTATTATTTTTACACTTGCATTTGTTCCGGTTTCGGGTGTTTTGTGATCATGATGGGAATGAAAATGTTGTGCTCTTTTTTCTAACAATATTCTGAAAAATGTTAAATATCGTGTATCGCCGAAAAGGGGTGAAAAATTAATATAGGGGAAGAACGCAACCTTGTATCGCAAATCGCCCTCCGGAAATGGGTTCGGCAGAAAATTTTACACTAGACCTAATTTTAAAAGTATGTCCAACAGATGCATAAGACTGAAAGTAAATGGTCTCTGGGTCCCTGTCTATGACCTACGTAACCAAGACCTGGACAATTAGCAAAGCAGATGAATACCCACTGATGCTCGTTTAAAGAAAAATTATAAGAACAATTTTTGGTGCAATTTGTGACAATCGAACAGGCGCAGAGGATCAAAAAAATATGCACAAGAGGCCCAAGGCAAGAACATCGTAGTAATAATCAAGACCGCACGAGTTAGATGGGCAGGGCCATAGTACGGGGCAATGAACAGTACCCGCTAAAAAAACATTCTAAATACAGATTGAGTAGGAATACGACCTAAAGGTCGACTGACTGAAAAAAGTCAGAACAAGTGTAATGCGCCATCTATGGTACGCTAGATTAACTCGCAGTTACTGCGATGACTTTAAATAGTCAAACTTTGTAAAACACTTACTTCTGAACAATCTTTACCATCTTGCATAGATGGCACCGTGCCTAGTGGTCACACTCCACAAGAAAGTTATGGAATATTGCTTGAAACGTTCTTTCTCTATCTAGACCGTGTGATAGTGACAGATTTTTTTTAAACGTTTGGTTCCTATCTGGCCTTTTGGGAGCCTTTTGTGCCTGATTTGTACTAACCATTTTCATGTTTATCAAACGGTTATCCAGGGCCCCTCAGCGGAAAACAGAAAAGAAAATTTCATGAAAATGAGCAATTTCAAACGTTTTGTTCCTATCTGGCGTCAAGTTAGACTTACGTTTTAAAGAAAAACATCCGACGGAAGCTTATTGCCAGACAAATTCCGTGGGCCGGAAGACCCGAAATTTCAATCCGAAGTTGTAAGAAAAATGGTCAAAATCAAACGATTTGGTTCTTATCTGGGAAGTGTATAGGTAAATAGATTATAATTACCGCGATATAACAAACGCCAGACAAATTCCGAGGGCCCAACAGTGAAAAAATTATTGTTCAAGTTGTCAACTATTCCGCGAAAATCAAACGATTGGTTCTCATATGAAATGATTTTTTTTTGTAAAAATTAACCAAAACGAAAATGTATTTTATCATTCACAGACATTTTTAGTGGGCCAAACATATTTTAAATCTTAAAAGAAGTGCACGAAAAATAGCCATTTTTTCAAACGATTTATTCCTGTCTGGCATTTGGATTTTAAAAAGATATTGTAATAAATAAACCATATTTCAAGTCCCAGACAAAAAGCGTGGGCCAAACATATTTTAAATTTCAAAAGAAGTGCACGAAAAACAACCATTTTTTCAAACGATTTATTCCTGTCTGGCATTTGGATTTTAAAAAGATATGATAATAAATAAACCATATTTCAAGTCCCAGACAAGAAGCGTGGGCCAAACATATTTTAAATCTTAAAAGAAGTGCACGAAAAAAGCCATTTTTTCAAACAATTTATTCCTGTCTGGCATTTGGATTTTAAAAAGATATGGTAATAAATAAACCATATTTCAAGTCCCAAACAAAAAG
The DNA here is from genome assembly GCA_936432065.2 of Rutpela maculata. Taxonomy (NCBI): domain Eukaryota; kingdom Metazoa; phylum Arthropoda; class Insecta; order Coleoptera; family Cerambycidae; genus Rutpela; species Rutpela maculata. The sequence goes on along the minus strand of OW386290.2, from coordinate 54,303,182 downwards.
CTTGGGCCCAGCCGTAGATATGTTGAGTGAAAGTATCGAAAAATCAAAAACAGTCGTGTAAAAATCGATGCATTTTCAAACGATTCACACTCGTCTGGCATTTCATTAGCTTGTCATTGTAAAAGAGTATTACATATTTAAACAAATTTGTTTCGCGTCACTACTTAAATGCCGCAAGCGCGGATTTATGGGGCGTAATGGGGTAATTACCCCCCAAGATTCCGTAAAAAATAAACTTTCATTTTAAAATTTCATAATTTTTATTATTTTATCTTATATTTTTGAATATATATTTTATTTAGTTGTGTTTATAATTTTTTATAATTTTTTTTTTGAGATTTTCTCCCCCCTGCTCATCAATTTTAATTTTCGAGGAAAAACATTTTTGTTATTTTCAATACGCGGCTATGTTACCCCCCCAAGCTCAAGGTCCAGATCCGCCCTTGAAATGCCGTTTTTTTCTCACTTGAAACTCATTTGGAATTTGATTTTCTTTATCACTGGAATCAATATAACTGTCACTTTCACATTCACAATCCCTCGATCGAATAATATTTACAATAAATAAGTTATGGTGCGGGAGTTAAGTGGCTTTTTCGGACACTCATCGTTACAAGCATTTTCTATGCGCCGATTAATTCTATCGAACTTAAATAACGACAAAATAGACTTCTGGCATATGTCAGCCCGTCGAGTTGGCCATGGTTCAAGATATAAAAATCAGTGAAATTATATCATCGTTACAAAGCCAATTTTTTTTGTGTGTACACATTTTATGTTTAGAACGAATAAAATAAGATCGCCAGAAAGTGTGGGCCATTAGGGGTGCAACCAGAAAGGTCAAAGAGGTAAAAAAACGGAGTTATATAACATGATCGTTACAAACTTTTTTAAGGTTGAGCATGTTTATTTAAATGTTTTGAACACAGAAAAAAAAATACCAGAAAAAAACTCCCGTCAGTAAAGCTAGCCAGAAAGAAAATGTTTAGGATTTTTGAAGAAAATTGGATTCTTTTTCGCATATTTCATCTCAGAACTCTAAACTCATCGTTACAAGTTCTGGCTCCTTTTTAAAACGTAAATATAAGCTCCTTCAACAATAGAATAGCCTCCCCGTAAAGTTCTTAGTGTCAACGACAATACCATAGGCTCTTAAATATACAGGAATTTAACACTTTCGGCTAACTTGACTCCGTACCGTGCCTCAGATGTACTGTATCATTATTACCTTTCTGGCTGCGCCTCCTGACGGCCCACACTTTCTGGTGATCTTATTTTATTCATTCTAAACATAAAAGGTGTACACACAAAAAAAATGAGCCTTGTAACGATGACATGATTTCAATGATTTTTAAACAGTGTTCGTGACGCTCCTGACAGGAGGTGCCCCGCCAGAAGTCGATTTTATGAATCGTTATCATCCATTAGACCACAAAAATATCTCAAAGTTCATAAAACGAAGAGCTGCCGAAAAAGCCACCTAGCTCCCGCTCTATTACATACTAGCAAAAAGACAAATATAAATTATTACATATTAACAACTTCGGATTGAAATTTCGGGCCTTCCGGCCCACGGAATTTGTCTGGCGATAAGCTTCCGTCGGATGTTTTTCTTTAAAACGTAAGTCTAACTTGACGCCAGATAGGAACAAAACGTTTGAAATTGCTCATTTTCATGAAATTTTCTTTTCTGTTTTCCGCTGAGGGGCCCTGGATAACCGTTTGATAAACACGAAAATGGTTAATACAAATCAAGCACAAAAGGCTCCCAAAAGGCCAGATAGGAACCAAACGTTTAAAAAAATCTGTCACTATACCACGGTCTAATCGTCTGGTCCAGAGGAGCCTGGGAAGGCGAAACGCGTCTGCCACTGTTGAGAAATGAATACCATGGCTTCAACCAGCTCTCCTGACATTTGTAGTTTTACTGGTACTGGTATTCGTAAAGAGAAATTTGAAATTATTTTATCGAAGAATTTGACTAGACTTCAGAGAGAAGCACTTTTAACATTTTTCTGGTTGTGATGGCACTGGGATTTACAAAAAAAAGTATTCTACATTTTATCTTTTTTTAAAGTCGAATTAGGTAGAGTTATCCACAAATTGGAATTCTGGCATAAATCTTAATTCTAAACAATTTTTCTTAGTGACTTTTTCATATCGTTAAAATTGAACGTAGTTTACTCTTACATAATTTTCTGAAAACTCCGTACGTGACATGTTAACTTACCCCATGGCAATCATGTTTTTAACAAAAGCAAAACTTTTTATGAAGAATAAATTTTCCGCGTAAAATGAGAAATAAAAAAGTTTACCCTCTTATCCACTCCTGTGAACATACTACTGTAGGTAGCAAATATTAATTCAGACGATGATTCTTGCAAAGAAGAGAACGAAATGGATGTGGTTTGTTATTTGTTTGACTATTTTTTTTTTACCTTTTTTTTAATATAGGAGATAAGTTATAACTGAAACACACCTAAAGCTTAAAATTATGTTTTTTTTCCTCCTCTTATCCACCCACTATAACTGTGGATATACTACTGTAGATAGCAAATATTAGTTTTGACGATGATTCTTGCGAAGAAGAGAAAGAAATGGATGTGGTTTGTTCTTTATTTGACTATTTTATTTTTAATTTTTTTAAGGTGTTAATAGGAGATAAGTTATAACTGAAACACAGCTAAAGGTTAAAACTATGTTTTTTTTTTATGTACCTAGTAATTTTTGTCATTCACCCCCTTTTTCCGTTTGCCTCATTTTTGTTAAGAATTACTGTACAATACTGCGACAGATGTCCAGCGTTTCAAATTTTAGACCATAAAAATCACACGAACATTAAAGGAAACACCTGTCAAGCGGTGCACATATGGACTGTAATTAGTTCGCCATTTAGAATGCCAGTACAAATACTTGGGATTATTATTTCCCACGCAATGCCGTGAAAAATTATAATAAACACGTCACTAAACAATTCAGTGCAAACAACATGGAAATATAACATTAGATCGTCCTTTGTTAAGGTTGAAGTCATGCAAGAGCCACCTGTGGTTACACTAACTAAATTCAGAATTTCAAATATCTCATTCGTTAGTTGACTACTAGTAAGACGATTGTCTAATACTTAATTTTCATATAAAAAAATCGGCAGCTACGGAAAGGGGCTGGAACCTCCCCACTAGGTGGATCTTTGAAACCGAAAAGAGCACTAAAGAATATGAACGTTCTCATTTAATTATACAGGGTGTAATTAGTTTCACGTCATTAAAAAACTGGCAATGGGGACCGACTAGACAAACAAAAAACCTTTATGACTTTTTCCTCTAGGGGCACTTTGAAAAAAACTGACCCAGGTCAACAATTTGAATATTGTGGTAGGAAACATTTGAGAACCACTGCCTTTCTGGGTCAATGGAGGTGTAGTTTCCAATTATACAACTTTTAAATTGTCATAAAAAGTGCAAAGATTACCGACCGACTCGTCCTCGCCGGCCCGCGGTTCAAAGCAAAGAAGGGCGACTCCTTTGATGACCGCCTCAACCGAACCAATTATAAAAATGTAAATAATTCGTTATCTCTTTTTGCAGAACTGTAAGCAAATGATGGGCGTAGAGGTTTAAACACAGCATTTCTTTACATGTGTGTTTTTTTAATTTAGAACAAAATATTGACTTTTATTGTTGTTTATAATTTATCAGATTTAAATGTGATTTATTAACATTTGTAACTTAAACGAGTGTTCTGGGTTAAAAGCTTAAAAAGTGAGTAATTATTGCATGACACTGGGAAATGGGGTTAGACATCTGAGATACGATAACAGAAAACAATTATGTGTATTTTAAGTTAGGAAAAAATCTGATTTATTTAACGAATTGCCAATCAGGTATCGACAACTAAAATATTCGATAAATCTAGAACTCACCAATAAATTATTGTTGATTTACATAAATTGTTCGAAATGGCCTCCGTCTGCATCAATACACTTTTCGGCACGTCGAACTAACGACATACGCGCTCCGTTCAACACATTTGGTAAATTAGGATCATTTTTTATGGTTTCTCTGCACATTAAAATACGTTGCTGCAATTGTTCCAAAGTGTCAATTGGATCACGGTAAACCAGAGATTTAAGATAAAAATCCATCGGATTTAAGTCGGGTGACCTAGCAGGCCATGGTACTGGTCCGCCACGTCCAATCCATCGTTGAGGAAACTCCCTGTTTAAAAAATTTCGAACAGCCAGACTAAAATGAACTGGCGCCCCATCATGCATATACCACATTATTCTGCGCCTTGCCAAAGGTACATCTTCCAACAAATTTGGCAATTATTTCATTACCGCAAATTCCTGCCCACAAATTAACGCTGAACCGTCGTTGAAAATGCGCCCTTCTTATTATATGTGGGTTTTCGTCTGCCCAATAGTGCATATTTTTAAAATTAAACACTCCACTCCTGGTAAAACACGACTCATCGGAGAAACAGAGAAAGTTTAAAAAATCCTCATTTGCCGCGTGTTTTCTCAAAATCTACCTACAAAATTCCATTCGCCCTGCATAATCTTGAGGTTCTAGAGCTTGGACACGTTGATAGTGATGGGAGTGTAAGTTCATATCTCTTAAAGCCCTTCACACCACAAAATGGAATACTCCCACGCGGTTCGCGATATCGCGGGTGCTTAAAGTTGGATCCTCTTCTACGAGTTCCAAAACTTGAACCTCCGCTTCAATTACCCTGTCTTCGCGTTGTGGACCTCGTTCTCCTCCATGTCCATCGAGACGACCTGTTTCCCGAAGACGCTAAGCAATGCTTACAAATGTACGTGCACAAGAATGACGTCGATTAGGGAATCTTAAACGATAAAGCTGTTCCGCAGCAGCTGCATTTCCACGACATTCTCCATACATCAAGTGCATATCCGCGAGCTCTGGGTAAGTGTAATCTCCCACAGCGTTCAAAATCTGCGTTTTAAAATACCACATTAAACTATCAACTAATTAATGTCAATAAAGAAAATAAAAATAAAAACTTGGTCCAAAATCCAAAAAGCAACACAAAAAGAACGAACAAGTAAGTAGTGTCTGTACGTAATTAAGAACTTAACAACTTGAACGGTAAGTCAATAAAATAAATCTTAACTGTAAATACGCGGAACAAAATTTAAAAAGAACAAACGCAACATACAAAAACAACGAACGGGTTGGACGTGTGTACTTAACGAAGTGCCCACAGAAACTAAAATATTGCACAAGGGAGATCTACTAAGCACTCAGAAAACGCCGACGTCTTTCACCTTTACCGCACCGCTAAAGACCTTACCTTACCTACTTTTAAAGAGCCATAAAAAAGTGTGATGATTATCAACTTGTGTCTTCGTCGACGCGGTCTCTAACAAAGGAGCGCGACATTTTGATAGAGCCGTATTAGCGTATTTGATGGTGCCGACATACGCGAAGATAAAAGCCTATCCCAACATTCCAGCAGTTCTCAAACAATATTACTGAAAATTTTCGAAATTCTTGTTTATTTTTTCTTTCTAAAACTATGGGCTTTAGACCCTGTGTTATAAAAGGTATTTTTGTTCGTTTAGTCGTTCCCCACCACCAGTTTTTTTTTAATGACATGAAACTGATTACACCCTGTATATTTTTTATTTATTTTTAAAAACCATATAATTCTTTGTGGACAGCTTCTCTGCCAGCTGTGGCCGGTGAAGTGTTCATAGTGGACCGTTTCAATTTGAGCTGAAATATTATTTTTATCTTCTGGCGTCGACCGACTTTTCACTACATCAGTCGGGGAAGGTTGTTGTTTGGTTGCTTGTCACTAATGTCAGATGTCAAACTGACAGCTGTCAAATATTCTGGTCCTAAACTTTACTGGGGGATTTTATTTTTTGACAGTTGTCGAAAATTTTTAGGTTGGTATTGCACTTGGTTTGATTTTTAGGTTGTTAATGTTTTTTAAGTTGTCATTGCAGGAAATTTTTCCGGCGTTGTGCCGGAAATGGATTCAAGTTTTTCAGACTTTTAATGTCACTGTCACTTTTAATAGTTTTGGGCAAAAACTTACTTTGTGCCCAGTTATTTAATTTATTTCACGGAAACCAAATCGAAAGTGTGCAAGTGCGATATATCGTTGAAATCGGAATTTTTACTGCTTTTCAATGGTTTGATTACAAATTGTAAGTAATCAATAAACAACTTGTTGTGCCAAAACGGCATTAAACGTAATCCGATCTCAACCAGACCTTCTGGAGCACTAAAGAAACCCTCATGCAAAGTTTCATCCAAATCCGTTTAGTAGTTTCGCCACTATCATGCTAACATACATACATACACAAGCACACACACACACACACATGGTAATTATTTAACCTAACAAAAAACTAAAAAATGAAAAAGTGAGGTTGAAATTTTTTTTTATTAATTTTAATTATTATTACTGTTTTTATATTCAAAAATACTATAAGATTACATAACCTTCAAATTTTTATTGCTATTTGTTTAAATAAATTACGTATTTTTGAAAAAAAAATGTTTGCCATTATATTTATTATGGTTAAAAAAAAATTTTTTTTCTTAAATTTTTTTTTTATAATAATTTTTTTCTTTTTTCATTATTCAAACAAATTATCAAGAATAAATTTTATTCTTAAAATTTTTTATTTGCAATTCTTTACAATGTGGAAAAAAGAAAAAAAAATTTGTTGGTAATTTATTTGTTTATTTAATAAACAATTTGCTATTAATAATCGCCGAATTTGTTTATATTCTTTTTAGATAGAAAAAAAAATAACAAAAACAATCGTATGTCACCCATGTCAAAAAAAATTAAATATTAAATTCTATAAAAAATATTAAAAATTTAAGTTTCGGGAGTTGGAACTTTTTTATTGGAAATTTCTTCCTCTTTAAGAATCTTTCTTCAAAATTTCTTAAACATTAATAGTTTTCGAGTTATTTGTAAAAAACGAAACTCGTTATTTTTTCAATCTTCATTTGTTTATAACTTTTGCAATTGTTTATGTGCGGCTTTGAAACTTTTGCACATTTTTCTGGACGTCATTCCGAATCCAATGAGCCCTGCCTCATATTTTTACGAGCTTTATCGAGCATTAACAGGCGCTTTGAACTTGTGAACTAGTCTATATTATGCTGTTAGAGTCTATTGTATCTAACAGGTCACTATTTAAGTGTAAGAGGGCTAATTCACTTAGTCTTTCGTTTTCTAACGAATTTCTTAAATAATTTTTACATATTTTAATGTTGAAAAAGATCTCTTCCCTGTACAGTTCGTAACTGCCAAACTTATAAATATTCGTAAAGCGACTTCTATGTTAGGAAATGTAGAGGTAAGACCTTTAGATCTAATAAATTTTAGCATTTCTCCAATCCAAAATCTAATTAAATCCGTCATTATCATTGTCCATTTGATGTTTGCTGTTCGCTTTTATGATGAATTAAGAATTAACACTAAATAATAGGTAGGTATTACAGGCGTCTCTGCATTTATGTTTTAGATTTCTTTTTTCTTTTCCAGAATTATTGTTATTGAGGATCGCCTTCGGCGCCCCTAGGCACGTGCCTAGAGTGCCTAGTGGGTAAACCGGCACTGAGATGATCTACCATGACATGCAGAAAATTTATCAGTAGGTTGTCCCCACCAAAAGGAGTGATATTTACTTAAACCCGTCAATAACACGCCGGTGTCCTGGTTGTTCGACCGAAAGCAAAAAACGCGGCACTTTGACTGCATTCGCCGGCTTCACTTTTTATGACAATTAAGAAAATGTAAACATCTTCAATATGTTCTTTCACAAGAAAGTTCGTCGCCCTATTACTGACCTATACATTAACAGTAGTGTTTCCTCGTAAGTTTTAATCATTTCTAATACACTCAATTAGCTCGAAGCACTCTTAAATTTTGCAGGGGCTTTCCCACATTGAGGACTAGTACACCATTTTATTTTCCGCATATCACGGTAAATCACGTTGTATATCTCCGATTAAAGATTATTAGTTCTTTAATCAGAGTTGTATATACATATAATATTTTGTTGAGAACATTTTCTGGCTTCTGCATTAAACATGATTCACGCAGCATGAAAACTTAAGAAGATAAGCTGAGCAAGGTCCATTTTAACCTCATAAAAAACTGGTATGTACATCTTGGAGGGTACGGCGGCAAGTTATTTACAGAAAATTGTTTTATTTCCTTGATTTCCTGGATAAACAGTAGACATCAAACAATAAGATAATATATGATTCAATATATTTATTATCATTTCAACAATGTTAATAAAAATCGTTCGTACGCCTAATTAAGATTATAAAGTGTATCGTATTTCGTAACTGTATTATTAACATCAATTATGTAATATAATTATAATGAAGGTACAGAGAAAGTAATAAAAACATCACGTGAGGAAGTGTGATTAAAGTTGGAATTCAAGGCGTTTTCCTAACAGAAAATGGTTGGATTCTTTAATTTCATATTTTAATATATATCAGTGCCTTATTCGATAATTCTATACCGTTATAATATAGTCAGGTTTTGGTACGCGACTTGATGTTATAAACAAATTCATTTTTCTTTTCATAGTCGAATCGTTTCTAAATACATAGCAAAAGTTGTCTTGTGTGGTCAAAAGTTTTCACCTCAAAAATGTGTAAAGCTATTGTTTATGCATTCGAAGCAATAAACAATTTAAGGCTTTAATTTTAAAAATTCATAAGTAATTCAGGAATTAACGTACTTTGACGAGTAACGGTTCAAATTGTAGTTTATCAGCGACACAAGTTATCTAAAACCTGAAATATAATAAACTGAATTTATTTATAACAAATTATAGATGATTGATATCGAGTCGTGGAAATTTAGTCAGGTAACAAAATTTTTCAAATTTTTTTACCTATATTAGGGTGGTCCTTAGCTATACTTGACGATATTTTTTTCTTACAATTTTTTCGGCCTCACCCCATAAAGTTTTCCCAATTGTTTAAAAAATGAAGTATACAAAATTTTAACTTGATCGGATAACGCTAACCCGTGCTTCAAGGCAATTAAAATTCACCATCAGACGCAATTTTCATCTATTTTCAATAGTATCTCGTGATTGATCGATATTGATTGCATCGAAATGTTATACATACATAATTGGAAGAAAATTTATTTTTATAAAACGTCATTTCTTTGCATTTTTCTCATATATTTAATAGTAGAATAAGAATAACGAAGCTTTGGCTGGCAGAACATTCATGTTCTCGTTGAAATACCAGGATACACGTTTTGTGTCCACGAATTAATCGAATTAGCTTCCCCTTATTGTAAGAGATGTCTTATAGCAACACGGTATGTGTCGCGGTTGTCTGCTAGGCGTACGACTTCAACAAACTCTATTTCATTGGTCGCTTTTTAACAACAACGATTCCCTGCAATATTGCCATCTGCTGTAGCTGAGGCTCGAAATCAGTAAAGATAACGGCGGCACTAAACATCCATCTCAATGCTAACACGTAAGCACTGAACCACTGAGTCGGTTAAGTTTCTTTCACCATTTGCCATCTGATTTTCCACGAACCATTAACCGTTTTATGTTTTCCTTTTCGGTTGATGTGGCCAAAAACATCGTAGGATGGAAAGTTCTAATCAGTAGTGAGATATAGCGGACCTCCTATCGGCTTCAATTGTTCGCAATTATTAGTAGGAGAGCTGGCAAACATTATGGTGAACGATAATATTCAAAATTTTCATTGATGGCAGTCCATTCTTTGGCCTTTGGGTATGTCAAAACCGATCGTCTGCCGTTTCAAAGTGAAAGCATTAACTTGGGGGGGTTGTATTCAAAAAGGGGTGATTTTAGGTTTTAGTGAACCATATTGTTCAAGAAAATTTTTGCATGGGTGACTAATATAGTTAGTCTAGACGGCATTTCTACCTAGGCAGACGATTTTTCTGGTAGCATTATCATAGCAGACGCAACTCAAAATGGCAAAAAATCACATTTCGGTGAACTATATTGTTCAAAAATAATTTTCGCGTCCTTCGATTTGTCTACTTATGGTTTAATCAATAACGAATCGGCAGACGAAAAAATCGGTAGCATCGCCCTAGCAGACGCTGTCAAACTGACAGATCCGGTTTTGATGAACGACATTTATCAAGAAAAATTATGTAAGGAATGATAAATACAACAACTCAAGATTACATTTTCGCCCGGGCAGACGATTTTTTTCGTAGTTATGTGTATGGCAGACGCCTGTCAAAGTGGCAAAAATCACGTTTCGGTGAACTATAGTGATCGAAAATAATTTTCGCGTCTTTCGATTCGTCTATCTATGGTACAATAAATAACGAATCGGCAGACGAAAAAATCGGTAGCATTTTCCTAGCAAACGCTCTCAAAGTGAAAAATTTTTTTTTTCTTATATAAATAGGTTTAGAATGTTGCGACGAAATTTTAAGTTTGAAAAACAAAAATCTGTCTATAGGTCTGTCTGTAACCTTTTTTGTGCGCACAATTACTCTGGAACTGTCGACTTTTATGACTTTATAATAGATAACCGAGAGACATTTGATACTTCAAAATATCAGGATGGAAATATATTTAATATCCCGAAGGGTCCATCGATTTTGGACACTTTAAAGATGAATTCCCCTCGGATCCCATAATTAGTTTCTGTGGTACAGGAGCAAAAGCATATTTCGTGCAATCTATAGGTAGCGAGTTAAAAAAAGACCACCTTTTTATTACTTTTTAAATAATATTAATTTGTTTATTGCGATATTACCATATTGTGATACTACCATGTCGGTATCTAGGCATTTTTATATATCAGAGTTTATGTTTTTTGTTAAGTAAGGATGTTGATTTTTTAAATTAATATTTACAATATAGCCGTATATGATAGATTGATATTCTTATGACTATACATATTATTATTTGATACTTTTAGATTATTATGTTCTGAAAATAATGTTTTCTAGACTTTTTGTTGTTATTTTTTTATTTGTATAGGAGTAATAAATTTGTTGTTTAAAGTCAGATTTTTGTTTTTGTTTTATTCACACAGGAAATATAACGAATTGTCAGCGATTTATTGTATGCAGAGGAATTCTTTGTTTGAAAACTTTTGTCTAAGGAATCACTATTTCTACATACCATCAAAGAGGGTAATTTGGATGGGACGAAGGTAACGGGGTGGCTGTGGCGGTGGTCGATGGCAAAATGTTTTGATTGTTTTGCTTCTCGTACACACACTTGATCACAATTTTATTTCTTTAGCCTATTTAATATGGGGTGGGGTTAGCCGCAGTGGCTGATGTCAAAAAAAAATTTGAGACCCTTGGTCCATTTAAATAATAGGGTGGGGATGGCTGATGCCAACAAATTTTTAAGACCTTAGTTTCTCGTACATACACTAAATCCCAATTTTATTAACTCTTACTTGTTTGCTTTGCCTTTTTAACCCTTTTTGCCCCCAACCCTTCGACAAAATAAGTTAAAATATAATCTAGTTCCGGATCTCGTTACAAATACACCATAAGTCAATATCTTAAATAGTTCCAGAGTAATTGTGCGCACAAAAAAGGTTACAGACAGACCTATAGACAGATTTTTGTTTTTCAAACTTAAAATTTCGTCACAACATTCTAAACCTATTTATATAAGAAAAAAGAATAAAATTTTTCACTTTGACAGCGTTTGCTAGGAAAATGCTACCGATTTTTTCGTCTGCCGATTCGTTATTTATTCTATCATAGATAGACGAATCGAAAGACGCAAAAATTATTTTTGATCGCTACAGTTCACCGAAACGTGATTTTTGCCACTTTGACAGGCGTCTGCCATACACATAGCTACGAAAAAAATCGTCTGCCCGGGCGAGAATGTAATCTTGAGTTGTTGTATTTATCATTCCTTACATAATTTTTCTTGATAAATGTCGTTCATCAAAACCGGATTTGTCACTTTGACAGCGTCTGCTAGGGCGATGCTACCGATTTTTTCGTCTGCCGATTCGTCATTTATTAAACCATAAGTAGACAAATCGAAGGACGCGAAAATTATTTTTGAACAATATAGTTCACCGAAATGTGATTTTTTGCCATTTTGAGTTGCGTCTGCTATGATAATGCTACCAGAAAAATCGTCTGCCTAGGCAGAAATGCCGTCTAGACCAACTATATTAGTCACCCCTGCAAAAATTTTTCTTGAACAATATGGTTCACTAAAACCTTTTTGAATACACTCCCCAAGTTAATGCTTCCACTTTGAAACTGCAGACGATCGGTTTTGATATACTCAAAGACCAAAGAATGAACTGCCATCAGTGAAAATTTTGAATATTATCGTTCACCATAATGTTTTCCAGCTCTCCTACTATATGGTCACATAACTGAATTCACCGGTTCCGACTGTCACGAGTCTTCACGACGCTGCTAAAATCTTTCTATTCAGAGATTTTGTTAATCAAATAATCGGCAGTAAATTGCCATTTAGCAGACAAGTTTTAAGTGAGTTTATTTCAATTTCAGAGAGTCAAAATGACAATTTGTAAAAGCGTTTTGCATATTATTAGCCAAATATTAATATTTTCGTAAAAAGTCTGGATCTCCGATTAAAGAACTTATATCTAGATACATAATTGTACTGATTTATATGTTGCTGAGATAGTTACAATCTAAGGCACTTCTTCCCATAAGTTCTTGATTGGCTAGTCGATCTATTCGCGACCGATTTGGGCAGTTCGATTATCATAATCTCAGTTTGACACTTTTGACAGTATCCGCCATTAATGTTAATAAGTGTTTTTCGATTAAAATGTGGTGAAGAAGTCTTTTTATTTCAAGATGTGATTTGCTTAATACCTAAATAACATTCTCTATTCATATTTACACAGTTTAGTGACAATATATTTAGTGCAAAGTGCTGTGCCGTTTGCAGAAAGCAGTTTAGAAAAGAAGAAAATCGATCGTTCCATAGTCGTAACATGATGAAGTTCAGTTTACAGTTATAAAGTGAATACCAATTAAATTTTAATATCCTTTCAATACATATTTATCTTACTGTATTATCTTACTGTAATATCGTATGCCTACATCACGTTGTATAAAGAGCCGGTAATGCAGGAATTGCAATAATTCATTTTAATGAAAATATTTACCATTCTACACATTTTCTACACACACAACGCCACTGTTGCCTATGGGATGTGATGTTCATCTGTCCATTTTAATGGACATATAATGTGACTATGTTAGGAACAAACAAGGTATATAGTGAAAAGATAGCCTGTTATGTATCTAGATATAAGTTTTTTAATCGGAGGTCTGGATATTAACGTGTAATAAACATTGTCCAGAGATAGAATCTTATATTCGAGATAAAGACGTCTATGAAAAACATTTGAAAGTACAGTTAAAAATGAAGAAAACTTGAGGAAAATTAGATAAACTCTCATTTTTTGATCACGTCAACCGAAGAGTGGACAATATAAAACAGTTGATATTTCAGGAAAACTAGATAGCAAAAAGCGAAGAGACCGATTTGCTGAACGTTGTACTGGAGGAGCTGATGAGGAAAGCTTTGGAAAGGTTGTGCGGCACTGACAATGCCGGTGGGTTTGGATGTATGTCTGCAGACAGCCTTGGTTTTAGATTTGGGAGTTGTCTAGTTATACATGGTGTGCGTGTTTGTGCGTGTTACTTCAGAGTTAGATTTGATGTAGATAACTGAAAACATATTCTTTTTTATTTCAAGCAATACAAAGGGCATAGCAGGATAAGCATGTAAAATCTGTCCCCAAACAAAATTTTGTTTGTTATCAACTATTTGAAGGGGCTTACCCTAAATATGATTTTCCCAAAATTTCAAGCCTGCAGCCGCCTTATTGGAGGAGTGGTGGATTTTTTTTTGATTTTCGTTTTTTAAAATTTTCTGGGAAACCTTTTGACGAAAAAATCCGAAAAAATTCACAGTTGTTACTTACATGTTGGGACTATTTACCCAATTTTTTTCATAATTTTTAAACGCCGTATGCAAAAAAATGATAAATTAACGATGAAAAATTCAGAGTGGCCTTCTTTCTTAAAGTGCCAGAAAATTGTATGCAAAAATTTTCAAATTTTTTTTGCATACGGCGTTTAAAAATTATGAAAAAAATTGGGTAAATAGTCCCAACATGTAAGTAACAACTGTGAATTTTTTCGGATTTTTTCGTCAAAAGGTTTCCCACAAAGTTTTAAAAAACGAAAATCAAAAAAACCCCACCACTCCTCCAATAAGGCGGCTGCAGGCTTGAAATTTTGGGAAAATCATATTTAGGGTAAGCCCCTTCAAATAGTTGATAACAAACAAAATTTTGTTTGGGGGCAGATTTTACATGCTTGTCCTGCTATGCCCTTTGAGAAGATCAGTTTGAGGTCGTTTGGAAACGACGTAGAAAATGAGCAAATAATGTTTAAAGCCAGAATTACACTATGAAAATTTGAGAGGCCAATTTTATATGGCCAGTAGTGTACAAAATTTCGATTGTAAGGTATTATTGAGAAGCCAATTCGAATAATTCATGGGATCTAAAACATCTGCTAAGACGTCAATAGCGAGAATATGAATGTTCATCTTTACGCCAATCAAATCCCCATTATTTCGAAAAGTACCTATTAATTGTACGAGAAAAATACAAATAAACGAAGTTTTAGAAAATGAAAATTCCGGTGTGATCAATCGGTAACGAGATACTTTTGAAAATAGGTGAAATGGGTATTTTAGTGACTTTTAATGGCCTTGGGGTACGGGTTAGCGTTATTCGTTATAGTTGAAATTTTGAATAGTTCATTTTTTAAATAATCGGAACCACTTTCGGGGGTGAGACAGAACAAATCCAATGTCGCAAAATAATTACCACTCTAACCTATATACAAAATAACCTCGAAAATAACATCTCGAAAAAATAACACGTGGCACGGTGGCACGTGTTAATTTTTTTTTATCGCAGGATTTGTGGACATTTTTTTTAAATTATGCTGATTACTTTTTTGAAGTGAGACAAAAAAAATCGTCACAACCCCATATAAGGACCACCCTAATGAACAGTCCTTAGATAACTGAAAAATACTTTAGATTCAATAAATTGCAATGATCTCAATTGAATATATAAAACTTAAGTTGCAGACTCGTCTGCAGATAAGATGTGCAATTAAGATATGATATAGGCAGAATTTATCATCGTAATATTCTCCTAAATTTCGTTATTATTATTATCCAAGCAAGCTATTTATTTTAATACTGGTTTAAATACTCGTAATTCAGTAATATTACGGTTCAAATTGCGATATGTCCGACAAAATTCATAAAGTTTTGAAAATTGGTGGAAATAATCAGGACAGCATATGTAATAATAAACCGAAAAGTTCCCACCCCTAAATTGTGTGCTTCATCCCCTACGACATAGTATTCACCCCAATTTTCGCTTTTTTAAAATTATCCATGAAATGGTGCATTTTACGACAAAAATACCTATGTACAAAAGTGTTCTACAGGAAATTCTCTACAAAAAAGGTTTTTAGACCATTTCTCCTCAAACGAATAGTACGTTGGTAAATCAGGGCCGTAATTAGCGCAAGTCATATAATTCGTTATCTATTTACCATCACCGAAATGTTCGGTGTTACTATGCAGCACATCATTCCGCACTTCCATAGGTCATTGCCCTTTACGGGTTGGTACTTCATCGCAGATGCAATAGTATATTATTTTAGCGCTTGCTGTATTACCTACCCCCTCAGTAGGCTGCGTGTATTTTATCGCGTAACATCAAACTGTTATAGAAAAATGTAAGAATTGCGATACAGCTGTTGTCGTAGGGCAAGATATTGACCTGCTAATCCTTCTTATTGCACTTTCTCCCTCTGACAAAGACATTAAATTTTTAAAAGAAAAACAGGGTAATACCTGTAAAAGGATTTACAGTTCTCAAGATTTACAATCTGCAACTTTCTTAAAAAATTGCAAATCCGCCATTTTATTTGTACATGCCATCAGCGATTGTGACACAACCTCGGCGTTTTTTTCCAAAGGGAAAGTGAATGCAATCAATGTATTTAATAAAAAAAATGATTTACAACATATTGTACAAACTTTCAACAAAGAGGAAGCTACTCATGAAGAGATTGCAAACATGGGAGAGCGATTTATTTTAGCTGTATACAACTGTACCTAAGCAGCACAAAGTCTACATGAATACAGATTTATGTCTTTTAACAGACTAGTTGGTAAAGCCAGCAACACTGTTATGTTGTCAAAACTTCCACCAACTTCTGCTGCCGCTCGGAAACACTGTTATCGAGTTTTTCACCAAATTCAAACATGGAAAAACGTGACGCTCAAAGCTACCGACTGGGGGTGTAAAAAAGTTGGCTGTATATTAATCCCAATAATGACTATAAAAGAACCAGCTCCCGAATCTGTTTTAACGCTTATTTCATGTTCATGTAAATTAGGGTGCGAATACAGGTGTAGTTGTTGCAGAAGAGCAGGCTTGCGTTGCTCTACAATGTGTTATCATTGCCATGGACAATCATGCTTGAATGTTGAATCTGTGGAAGACGACCAAGATTTATAATTAACATTTGATAATTAGTGGATTAGGCCTACAGGGGATACCACTTTAAAAAAAACGCGCCAAGTACTTTACCTCTAGGGTGGTGTGGAAATAAGTACAACACGGTCTTTTTATAGAGGTGACGGGGTGGAAGTTGTATATTTATTAAAATTGTAAATAAATTTTAGTGCCTACTGCTATTTTAAGCGTTAAACGTTAAACTTTAAGGTAGATCGTACTGTAGAGAGGGCTAGTCGGAACCAACCCTTATGTTTGCGCCACGTTATTATTAATTTTAGGAAAAAAGTGGTAAAAACCTTTTTGATAGAGAATTTTCCTAGGAACAATTTTGTATATAGGTATTTTTGTCGAAAATTACACCGTTGCCGAGATAATATAGAAAAACTCAAAATGGGGGTAGAAAGGACGTCCTGGGGGATGAAGCACACTATTTAGGGATGGGAACTTTTTGGTTTAGTAATCCTTATGCTATTCCCAACATACTCACCAATTTTCAAATCTTTATGAATTTTGTCGGAATAAAAACGTAATATTCCTGAACTATCGCAAAAACGCGGCCTCGAAACATTAAATCTCGTCTACGAATTATGTTTTTAAAGGATTTATTATTATTGTTTGTTTGCAGTGGGCGACCTTTACTTAATCTTGAATGAACCCATTTTCAACAAATAACCTACACATTCCATTTACTGTTACCATATTATTTGTTATTAATTTACAGGAAATTATGTAATTCTTTCAAATTGGCTTTTTTAAATGTAAAGCATATTTTCTCGCACTGTTAGTTGTAGCTAACATTCGAACGTAATTTATTTTAATGTGATTGATGTCAATAATCTACCTATGCAGTAACGCCAGCCGTTTGGCTAAAAACTGCTTTTTACTGGTCAAGATTTTTAGTACAGTGCTTTTTAATAGATGGTGCCACTTACATAACCTTAAATTTTAAGTTTTTCAAGTTTATTCTCATTTTTAATGTGTGTATACGCATTTTTGGCTTGAAGCCGTACTGGCTCCAAGCAAATATTTAAAAATTCACGTAAATAATGTTTCAATATTGTTGATTAATAAAAATAGACTGCTAATTACAGGCTAGATTTTCAACCTACAAAAAGAGTCCTATTTTATTAGGACAAAGTATTTAGAACTTCATAAACACTACACTGAACTAGATTTTAGTTGAAAATACGGGAACCAGGCAGAAATTTTAATAATAGCTGCGTAATACTCTTAAATCTTAAGAAACGCATATTTCTAAGGTTAGCTGTGACGTCACGTGCAGATGCCCTATAATAGCCACACTGTCTAGCCTTCGCCCCACTTCAGCTTTAGCTCTACCGATGAAACTTTGTGATTGGCGTTGTCTCCTCTTAACCTAATCATTAAACTTCTTAAATTAAAAATAAGCATTAAGTAAATAGGTAAATATAAATATCAATGAACACTTTAATACAATAATTCTTCAATAATTCAGAGTAAGTAGTTTTCCGTGTGGTTTTAATATAGCGTTCTAGATGGAGGTACTAAGTATAGCAATATTTCATCTGATATCGGCACATTAGAACGTTAAGTCGGCAGATTGGTAAAGTGTGGCAATGCTCTATGTCTTTACTTATAATGTGATTGGTCGAAGCATGCCCGAGAACTCTTTACACTGAAGACCAGTCTATGCATTATGGTGTAAGGTATATTGTTTTTCTGATTGTCATTTCATTTAAAATATGGAGAATTCCTGCAGCTACATAGGATGAGTCGCTTTGGAAATGCATTTTTATGTGACGTAAATGACGAAATTGAAAATGAAGGTCAGTAAACTCTAAAAAATGACAAAAAAACGTCTAAAGGCAAATAATTACAAAACATAATATTAAAGATGTACTTACTTAATGAATTATTTGTTCGTGAAATATTCTTCCCAAATACCACTCGTGCTTTTAAATTTTATCTATAAATTTTTGCTCGAGTTAAGTTGCCAAGAGGTAATAAAATTCGTGTAAATTTGCGGTTTATCATCAAAGATTAAATCAGATAATATACTGTCAATTTACACTCTTTATATTATCAGGCAACAAAGCTTGCAAAAAAATTAAGCGATACATTCTAAGCAATACTGATAATAGAATGAGCATAAATCATAAATAAAGTCTATTACTGTTGTATATTAAAAAATTAATAATTATTAATTAATTGTTACAGTTTCTGAACAAAAATTTGTTTTTTCATAATTATCATCAAATAGAAAATAAAAAATAAAAATATATATTTTTTTGTTCATTTTATATATTCATTCATTTCTTTTGATTGTTTTGACCGATTAACGAACTAAAATTGAAGTAATTTTTTGTGGAAATCAGAGACATTGCTTATTGGATAAACTAACTTGCGCGTGTGCGCTTTTGGTTTTACCAATGCTTTATTTTTTGCTGTCTATCAACGCATGAACCTACAACAGATTTTTAATATTTTTATATACATTTTATTTTCTTTTCACTTTTGTTTTAGTCTCTGTTTTGTTCACAGGAGAAGATCGGTAAGAACGGATTTTTTGTTCTCATTGCAATTTTGTTCTCAGTACCTGATTTATTCATTTTAGGCGAGATTTTAGGGTTAGACGATACAATTTTTCATCTCCGATCTGCACACGGTCGTTAGATGGGGACAAATCGGCTATCCCGTGCAAATACATGGCTCCTTTTGCTTAGAAATTATATCGGGTGTATATCAATGGATTCAAAAGTTGCCAAGAAAGTTTAAATATCAGTATTTAAAGCCAACGGAAGTTACATACGTATATTAATTATATTCGAAGGCGTGATTCAAACATTACACAGGGACCCTCACGTTCTAGTCTGTTAACGGTTCAGTCCAATATTCTACAACGCATTTGCATACGAGGTACCGCGGTACAGGTACTTTATGCATACCTACATACACACTATACAGTAATTACCATTCATGTTCAAGTCACACTTGCAACGACCGTTCAATTTCACTGGACCGGAAAGGGCTCGTCCTTTGAAAGGGCCGCCAGTACAACCAACCACAGAACCTGCACACAAAATCCTTCTGCCGCGTTGGTTTACATTTCGTTTTTAAACTACTGAATAAGTGATTTCCGGCCTAATAATGGCCCGTTGATGGGCCGACCTTTAGTGTTTGTTGGGTTCCTAAGTTTAGTTTTCATTATATTTCCTAAATTGTAATCTATAATTAGGTAATAAATTTCTATTTTATTATGACTAGTCGTAGAAAAAATATTTATGCAACCGCATTTAATGGCTATTAAGACACTCGCATTCATTATGACATTCCCCCTACGGCTCATGTCATATATCAAGAGTAAATTCAATCATGGGAGAGCAAAATGGTAAGGAGAGTTCGTTCTCCCCCTCCAAACCTAATTACGTGTACCTACTTTTTGTGATTGCCTTACCAGAATAAAATTCCTTGGTAAAAAAATAACACTGCAAGTTTCCCTTGTTGTAACACCGTAGGGTCAACCGAGAAATATGAACCTAAAGAAACATGCATTCCCCAGGATTCAAAAACATCAAATAAAGATGTCTCGCTCTCCCGTGTTAATTGGAAAAACGTATTTTAGCACTAATCAACCGATGAAGTATTGCTTTTTATTGATAGTCATTTTTTTTAAATTGTTGATATCTGATATTATTTTTTTCTTGGTTTACTTCAGAAGGTAAGCTCCCTTAATAGGGATTTCTGGAGCCATGTATATAGGAAATTTTTAAAATATTTTTCGACATAAAAATTAAGAACTGCATACCTGAAACACCCTGTAAACGCAAATAAATACATTCTTAATAAAACAAATATTGTGTATTGTAGGAAATAAAAAGTTTGTCATAAATAAATTTATTTATTAAATAATTTATTTATTTGCGTATTATATATGAAATAAAACATTTTTATATGTACATGCATGAAATAGAATTGCCGATATGCAAATATATATAACGAACATTGTTCGGATCATTGAAACTATTATTAACAGCTTCCGCGAGATTAAAACAATAAAAAAATTAGGTATATGGGGCCGTAATATATATACAAACATATATACTGAATCCTCGCTTGCTGCAACTAATGTGGTATCATCTGCAAATCTTAAGTTAGATATCTTGGTCCCGCCAGGGTGTATACCAATTCACAATTTTGAAATTCCTTGACTGTCCCCAGGACTTTTCGATTAAAAATTTCAGAAAATTTTTCTGCTCGAAAATAAAAATAGATGAGGGGGGGGGGGGTCATTTTTTGATGAGCGGGAGGGCGCAAGATGGGAACAACTTTGGATATAAGTAGTTTTAATAAGTTTTCCCCTGACTTTTTCCTGATTTCCCTGACCAAAATCAAATTCCCCGACTTTTCCAGGTTTTCCCTGTTTTCCAGAAAGTATACACCCTGTTCCGCTCACAGCTGCTTCACAGTGTCAATTCTCCAGCACTCGTCGCATTACGTGATAAATTAACAAAAAAAAAAAAACAATTAAATTAAAACCACATTCACCTTCGAAAACCAGGCAAACAAATAATTCCAAAATTAGACAATGACAATGAGTTTTCTGAAAAAAATTGTTACTTGCCAATATAATCCATTTGTAAAAAAATGTGAATTCCTTAGCTGTAATTTCTCAGCATGTGACATCCTCTAAAAGCAAAGTTGCACCACTCAAATTAGGAAAAAAGCGGAGAAAAATTCTGAACAGCAGTTTCTCCGCACAGGAAGTAAGTATTCAACTTTTAGAACGAGGTTCTGCTTTTTTTTTTTTTTTCATTTGGACGTATATATCTCGAAAAGTACGCGTTTTTAAAGCTAAACGAACATAGGTAAATGCGTGCAGAATACAATTTCCTATAAAGAAGGCGCTATACATTTTTCTGATTATCCCATTGGCTTTTCCAGAAAAGTGACCTGAAAAATATGTTTTTTCGTGTTTTTTTTTTTATTTTGAATGCAAATATCTCGAAAACTACACATTTTTATAGCTAAACCAACATAGGTAAACGTGTTCGGAATGAGATTTCCTACAAAAAAGGTCCTATACATTTTTCCGACTATCCCATTGGTTTTCCGTTAAAATGTAAATACGCATCCACACATAATGATTGCCACAAAAAATGTCCTAGGACCGGTTCTATAGGTAGAGTTTAAACCAAAGTTTAACTAGAAGATTCTGTTGAGGTCCGAAATAAAAGTAAATAGCATATTTAGCAAAGTGTATATTAAGCACATTCATCAAACAGGAAATTACCAAGAACCTTTTACAGCACAGCAGCAGTTTTTTTACTCCAAAAATCATTCGATAACTATCGATAATAACTATCAATAACAACTATCAATACCACAGAATCTTTATTCAGATTTATTAATAATTTCCTATTTGATGAATGTGCTTAATATACACTTTGCTAAATACGCTATTTACTTTTATTTCGCTAATAACACTGAATGAACTAAACTTCCGATGCCCGCGATCGCTCGCTGTTGACGGAATCATGTTCTGTGACGTCATCGAGCCTCAGCCCAGATGAGCGCTAACTTTTTTATTTATAGAGATAATTAAAAAAAAATACAGATATTTTTTAGATTTTTACGACTATTTATTACGAGAAAAATGGAAACTTCCTAATTGTCTATAATCGTTTTTTTCCTTTTTCAATATTTAAACAAATTATTAAGAAAAAATTTTATTATTAAAATTTATTATTTGCAATTTTCTATAAGCTGGTAAAAAGAAAACAAATTTTTGTTGTTAATTTATTTGTTTATTTAATAAACAATTTGTTATCAACAATCGCGGAATGTGTTTATATTTTTTTCTTCAAGCGTATTAAAATGTTTAAATTTTGTCACCAAAAACAGAAGTAGAAGTAGGACATTGTTTTACTATTAAAAAATTGTTAGTACCGAACGCCACCGTAGTGGACATTGTTTTACTAGTAACATAATGTTAGTTCCGAAAGCGCCACCACAGTGGGTATTGTTTTATTAGTAACATAATGTTAATACCGAAAGCCACCGGTGGCGCGCTATCCACTAGCCACTTGTCATATTGTGTCAACATGTAAGACTGTAGTTTGAATATTTGTACATTTATGATAAATAAATGAATTTTTGCATTTTAATACGCTTGAAGAAAAAATAGTATATATTACACGGAGTAGAACGCCTTTTTCTGTGTTTCGCCAGTTTGCGGCTTCGGCTTCGCCTCAGCCGCAAATCCTGGGCTCAACACAAAAAAAGAGTGCGTTCTACTCCTAGTAATATAATATACTATTTTTTAGATAGAAAAAAAAATAACAAAAACAACTGTATACATAAATATGTCAAAAAATGTTTTCAATATTTTTTATAGAATTTTGAATTAAATTTTTTTTTGACATGTTTATGTATACGGTTGTTTTTATTTTTTTTCTATCTGAAAAAAATGTAAACACATTCGGCGATTGTTAATAACAAATTATTTATTAAATAAACAAATAAATTAACAACAAAAAAAAATTCATTTTTCCAGCTTGTAGAGAATTGCAAATAATAAATTTTAAGAATAAAATTTTTTCTTAATAATTTGTTTAAATATTGAAAAAAAGGAAAAAAATGATTATAGACAATTAAAAAAATTTTTTAAGAATTTTTTTTCTCGTACCCATAATATTTTATAACCAATAAAATGGCAATTTTTTTTTCAAAAATACGTAATTTATCTATTTGATTATAAAATTTGTTTAAATAATTACTGTCGAACCTCCATAACTCGAATCCCCAAGGGGATTGAAAATGAGCTCGAGTTCTTTTTAGTAAGTATAATAGATATTTGTTGCTTTGAATGGCTTCGAGATATAGAGGATTTTGAGTTATGGACGTTCGAGTTATGGAGGTTCGACTGTAGCAATAAAAATTTAAAGTTTATGTGATCTTATACTTACTTACGTACTTTTCAATATAAAAACAGTGATAATAATTAAAATTAATTTAAAAAATGTTCTCTTTTTCATTTTTTAGTTTTTTATTAGGTTAAATAATTAATAACTAATAGACTATAACAATTAAAAACATCGCAATGTCATAATCCCATAAAGTATAGTTGACTTAGGGTCTCCACGAAGCGAAATAATTTTAGTGGCTTTTGTTTAACAATTATCCGACTTGAAATATAAACGCAAATTCTAAAAAAATTTGTAAATTAACAATAGGCTCATTCTGTGAAAAATCGGTGAAAAATTTTTTACAACGGGATATATTTTCTTTAAGTGTCTAAAATAATACCATAATTTTTTAAAATTTTTAAATCAATACTTAATAACAAAAAAGGCGTTCTACTCCGTGTAATATATACTATTTTTTCTTCAAGCGTATTAAAATGCAAAAATTCATTTATTTATCATAAATGTACAAATATTCAAACTACAGTCTTACATGTTGACACAATATGACAAGTGGCTAGTGGATAGCGCGCCACCGGTGGCTTTCGGTATTAACATTATGTTACTAGTATAACAATACCCACTACGGCGGCGCTTTCGGAACTAACATTATGTTACTAGTAAAACAATGTCCACTACGGTGGCGTTCGGTACTAACATTTTGTTACTAGTAAAACAATGTCCTACTTCTATTTCTGTTTTTGGTGACATAATTTAAACATTTTAATACACTTGAAGAAAAAATATTTTTTTGTTATTAAGTATTAATTTAAAAATTTTAAAAAATTATGGTATTATTCAAATATTCAAACTACAGTCTTACATGTTGACACAATATGACAAGTGGCTAGTGGATAGCGCGCTACCGGTGGCTTTCGGTATTAACATTATGTTACTAGTAAAACAATACCCACTACGGCGGCGCTTTCGGAACTAACATTATGTTACTAGTAAAACAATGTCCACTACGGTGGCGTTCGGTACTAACATTTTGTTACTAGTAAAACAATGTCCTACTTCTATTTCTGTTTTTGGTGACATAATTTAAACATTTTAATACACTTGAAGAAAAAATATTTTTTTGTTATTAAGTATTAATTTAAAAATTTTAAAAAATTATGGTATTATTCAAATATTCAAACTACAGTCTTACATGTTGACACAATATGACAAGTGGCTAGTGGATAGCGCGCTACCGGTGGCTTTCGGTATTAACATTATGTTACTAGTAAAACAATACCCACTACGGCGGCGCTTTCGGAACTAACATTATGTTACTAGTAAAACAATGTCCACTACGGTGGCGTTCGGTACTAACATTTTGTTACTAGTAAAATAATGTCCTACTTCTACTTCTGTTTTTGGTGACATAATTTAAACATTTTAATACTCCTAGTAATATAATATACTATTTTCTACAACTGTCAAAAAAAGGCTATGTTTGCGCATTAATGTCAGTGTCTATAAAACGAGACATTTTTTCATTGACATTATTTTTTTTGCGTTATCATGATACCGTGCGCAAAATATTTTGCGCATTAGGGTGCAAAATATTTTGCACATCACATACTGCTATTGCCTATAATAATTTATAATTTTTAATGTATACACGAGAATTAAACAAACATTTAATTCAAAAATATTTATTGTTTTATCAAATAAATCAACTGAAAGTAGAATTTTTTAAATTATTTTATTTTAAAAACAGTATGATTTTTTTAACTAATAGTTTTAGTTTAATCAAACGGAAGTTGTAGAAAAAATATTGTTTGCATCTCGAGTGCAAAATTCTTTGGTCATCTCGAACGAAACTTTCGTTCTCGATCACCAAAGTAGTATTTTGCACCCTAGATACAAAAATAACTATTTTCTACGACTGCCTTCGAAAACGACAAATAACGCACAGTAGCCACGACTCGAAACTGCCATTTTTCACACATCGTGTACAAGTATCCAAAAAGCACAGTACTGTTATGTTTTCTACACAGTCATATCAAAACAGAACTGACACCTTTTATTTGTATTTTCTGAAGTAGGCTAGCCTATTCAGTTTCATGGCAACCGACTAAACATCAGTTTTGAGGTCTTCAAACCACACCACTTTCAAAGAAGTTTATTAAAATTAGTTGATTCTGCAGTCGTAGAAAAAGTATTGTAAACAACACGGTTGAAAACATCTTTTCACACTCATTCGACTTATGGAACTCGCCTTCGGTTCGTTCCACCAAACTGTCTCACTCGTGTGAAAAGATTCGTTTTCGAAACTTGTTGTTTAAAATACTATTTACTTATTACGGCCGGTTTTAGAGCATCGTAATGGCTTAGTGTTCGCCGCGCGGAGCTCTATTTTCAACATTAAATTAAAATTCTTAATATTTTTGTGTGTGCCTATGTAATATAGGAATATCACCGGATCCTCCGCCATTTTATAGAAAATCGCGTATGCAAATATATTACACAAACACACACAAAAGAAGTGAACAGTGGGCTGTTTCTGGGGCTCCATTTCACTATTTCAACATGCTGAATACGAATCAGGTGTCCGTTTAGCTCCATCACCCACCAATTTTTAGTAAATCCCGAAAATAACCTAAATTATGAGTTTTTTAAGGTTATTTTCGCGATTAAAAAAAAATTGGTGGGTGATGCAGCTAAACGGACACCCGATTCGTGTTCAGCACGTCGAAATAAACAAACTTTACCCAACTATTTACGTTCAAGGAAGTGAACGAATCTGATGTAGAAAATATTATAAAAAATATAAAAACGAATGCCACTGGATATGATAATATAAATATTAAACTTTTAAAATTATGCTGCCCTCATTTGATACTTTATATTACACATATTGTAAACTTTTGCATAAAAAATAGCGTTTTTCCTGAAATATGGAAAAAAGCATTAGTTACACCACTGCCTAAAGAAGCAGATCCTCACGAACTAAAAGACCTTCGCCCCATAAGTATACTGTGCACTATGTCCAAGGCGTTAGAAAGAATTATGGAGACGCAAATTAAAGATTTTTTAAAAAAATATGATATTTTACCTGTGACACAATCTGGTTTCCGATCCGGATATAGCTGCAATACCACACTTCTCGGCATGACAGATGACATATTTAGAGCTACAGATGATGGTAATTTAACTGCACTTATTCTTTTAGATTTCTCAAAGGCCTTCGATACCATAAATCACAAAATTTTGCTTTCAATTCTCTCATTCGTTGGATTTGGTATCGAAGCTATTAATTTAATAAAAAATTACCTTTTCAAAAGATCTCAAATTGTAAATTATAAAAGGAAATCATCTAATTCAATAGATTTAAAGCAAGGGGTCCCACAAGGGTCCATATTAGGCCCATTACTATTTTCGATATACACGTGTAATATTAATTCATGTTTAACTCATTGTAAATTTCACATGTATGCCGACGATACTCTTTATATGAATTTTTCACACAATCAATCAAATGAAGCTATGACTCTAATAAATTCAGATTTAGGGAACCTTGTGGAATTCTGTAAAAAACATGCACTTAAAATTAATTCTTCAAAGTCACATTTCATGTTATTCGGGAAGAAGTGTATACGGGGTACAATTACTCAAGAATTCGCAATACAAGTGGGAAATGAGGTTCTATTGCAATGCAATTTATGTAAGAATTTAGGTGTTTTTTTAGACAGAGATTTACGTTCGAAGAACATATTGCACGATGTATCCAAAAAGCCTACTGTAATTTAAAAATTTTATATGCAAATAGATATTGTCTCAGTAGAGACCTGAAAATATTTCTGTGTGACTCCTTAGTACTATCGTGTTTTAATTATTGTGACTCCTTGTATCACTCTTGTATAACGGAATCTGTTAAATCTCGTATACAGAAAGTGCAAAATTCGTGTCTTAGATTTATTTTTGGTATACGTAGAAGGCAACCAATATCACACACCCTTCATGCTGCTAAGTGGCTCATCATGTCTAATAGACGTAAATTACACACATCTGTTTTATATCATAAAATCATAAAACTACAGACTCCTCCATACTTATTTAAAAAAATTTGCTTTAGGCGAACTGCACATAGTATTAATATTCGCTCAAAAAATTTACTAACGAACCCTTCCCATAAGTCATCCGTTTACAAACGATCATTTGCTTACAATATTGCAAAATATTATAATGTCATAATTCCAGAAAAGCTAAAAACCTTATCGATATCAAGTTTCAAGAAGACCTTTAGAAATATCCTGTTCAATTGGCAATCTTAAGAAAGTTAACTCAAGTAACGTTTCATTATATAATTCTCAGGTAAATATTTAATATGTTGAAATTCTTTATTTTGGTAACAGGAAAATATTTGGTATTGTTTCACAATGTATCCGTTTTTACTTGGGCTAAATGGAAGAACAGACGGCTATTCATTAGCCGAACTGAATTTATGCCCCTTTTTCCATTTATTTGTTATATAAATTTATATTTGTATATATAAAATATTTAATTTCTTTTTGTAAAACAACATCTGTTTATGGTTGGAAAATAAATGTATTATTATTATTATTTTTTTTTTTTTTGTTTATAAAAGCCAGTCACCCTTTATACTCTGTGGCTCCGACACTCACAGAGGGGAGCTGGTAGTACCGGCAGCCACTCCCCACGTCCGTGGGGTGAGTGACTACTGGGTCCGAGAATCGTGTGCCCTGAGTAGACGTAATGAGCCGAGGATAATGGCCTTCTGCATCCTGCCGGCTAAGATCTCTGCCGAATTTCGACATGCCGGTATGATCTTTAGTTCTGAAAGCAGTGTGTGTCTCGTTCCACCGAGGGCTCCTATGATCAGGACCACTAGCTTAACAGTATGGCCAGGGTAAAGCCTACGGAGCTCGAAGAGCAAATCTCGATATTTCGTCCGTTTTTCCTCCTCCTTCAAGACAATGTTATTCTCCGCGGGAGCCGAGAACTCCACGACAAACATTGTCTTGAGTTGGTGGTCGAGGAGTATCATGTCAGGCTTATTAGCTTGTATTTGCCTGACGGTGGGAAACGAGTAGTTCCAATAAATTAGACACTTCTCATTTCCCACAACGGACTCAATATCCCCCGGAGCGTAAGGCAGCACTGGTGTCTCGTCTATCCCATACGAGTGCCTTAAGTGATAATAAAGCACTCGTAATGCTGCGTCGTGTCTCTGGATATAGGCCGAGACTGCATATACTGGACAAGCCGACAGCAAATGCATTAATGTCTCCGGCGCCCTGTGGCAGGTCCTGCAGCTGACATCAGGAACCTCTATACCCATGACACGACTTCGATAGACGAGTGTGTTGAATACACCATCCTGGCACGCCATTATGAATCCCTCGGTCTCAGACTTCAGCCCGGCTGACCTTAAGAAAGCAAAGGTCAGCCTTTCGGATAAGCCGCGGTCTACTATATTTTTATAGAAGACGCCGTGCAATGGCTTATCCGAGTGTCGCTGCAGAAATAGATCAATTTCAGCAGCTTTGACTTGGGCTTTTTGCCGAGCAGGTTATTATTATTATTATTATTATTATTATTATAAATACATGGGGGTCACCCAAGAACAGTACAGTGTAGTATTCTTGGGGGTCACTCAATGGAGTTTCAGGAATAGACCACTTTCTTTATTTTGTGGAGCTGTGTTATTAGTTATTATAAGTAAATTCGTTTGTCGGGCTTTTTTATAATTATCCAATTGACTTTAGGAATGCCTACTTAAAATATGTTGCAAAATAATTTCTTGGGTAAGCCTTGTTATAATTGTCGAGTTAATACTTATAGGTAAACAATAGCCCCGGGAATATAATAGAAATAGAAGGTAGGTACAATCATAAATCATACAAGATTTGTAAATAAAATACGCTGATGGATAAAAAAAACTCTATTAATCTATGCACTAATCCATTTTCAGAGCAATAAAATCTTTTACGATTGGTTTTATCTGTTAGTTACAACAGTATAGAAATGAGAAATTAAATTTAATTTACATTTAGTTTGCAGTAAATTAAATGAAGAAATAGTAGATTAAAACAAAAAACGATTTATGAAAATTCATTGGGAAATGTGCAAAATTTACCATTAGCCCCAAAGCTAGAAAATCAAATTTAATCCGAGAAATATTTGAAAAAGCTTATAGTCTAAGAGAGCAACGGTTTCGTTACGTCAAGTCTGGCAACCGTCCGGGGGTGGCTTTCGCACCCCTCTATTTTTAAAAGGTGAATCAAAATTAACAAAAACGCATTATTATAATCAGTCTGGTACTTTGGGATATCAAAGTTGAAAATATTTCAAGCGAATAAAAAAATCGCCGGACCGGTGGGTGGGTGGAAAGTAGGTGCAAGAGGGGGTTAAATTTGAATAGCTCGGTGCGTAAGGTCCTCGCTTGGGATGCGAGAGGGTCTCGGGTTCAACCAACACCACCTAGAGATTAAAGCCAGACAACCAGCTGGTGACGTCACTGAAGGAAGGTCCAGCATATACGGCGTAATGCATTAAAGCAATGCTATTATACTACATGTGACTACTCCCAAATAAGAAATATTTATTACCTGCGGTAATGTTTGCTGTTTTTAAGCTGAGAGTGATGTTTTACTTATACTATAATAAAAAATATGCATATATTGGTTTTAGATATTGAGATACATAATACATTTGGACGTAATTAGAACAATAAAAATCACTTCTAATTTGCTTCTACTAATTCTTATAAAGTAAAACGGGTTTTTTTTAATAAAAGAGGTACCTAATTAAATTCTGAGGCAAAACTAACTAACGAAAAGCGTATTTGGTCACTCATATAAGATAAGTGAAAACCTATCCTCAATTTTAGTTTCGTTCGATTTAGATTACGAGAGACTTAAAAATAATAACTCACCACAGAGTGCATAGAAATTTTAAAGTTTTCTCGATGAATAACTTTAATCCATTTGTTTCTCAGTTTCTCATCTTTGGGAAATTTAAAAACGTGTACCTTTTCCCCGGTGGCATAATTACCAGTACAGCGAGGAACGCAGCATTTGTTTACCATTTTGCACGGCAATTAAGTATTTTATTAAAGTGGGTTTCAGATCACATTTACACGTTTAAAACACAGAATAAACAATAAGATACAATACTACTAAAATGCAAATACAACAATGATTTGTTTTATTTGACACTACACTTGACAGCCTTTGAAGCGTGACGTCATGTCAGCTGGTTATCTGGCTTTAATCTCTAGGTGGTGTTAGTTCAACTCCTGGACCCACTGAATTTTTTTTTTACAGATTAATGTATTTTTTTACTAATTCAGGTTTGATTTGATTGCAGAAATAGTATTTTCCTTCCTCTTTGTTGTAATATAATAATTTCATTTTTTCATGTGATTCGTTCAGGTTAGTTGATTTTTATTTTACCATTTAATTATTATTTTCGTGAAATTATTAAAAAATTCTCCTTAGCCTGGAGAAACACCCACTCATAGTATTTTATATCTGGAAAGGCCGCAAAATGGGTCGATCGGAGACTCTTGTCGCGTTACGAGAGGTTAAAAGCTGCCAACAGCTATGTCAAAAATGTCAATTATAATAGTTATTTTGTGGAAAAAAGGGCGGTGGGACATCCCCACACCCCCCTCCTTTGTCTGCGACGCCAATACATAATACTGTGACGCTGATAATAATTAAATGGCAAAATAAAAATCAATAACTAACCTGAACAAATCACATGAAAAAATAAAATTATTATATTACAAGAAAGAGGAAGGAAAATACTATTTCTTCCGTCAAATCAAACTTGAATTAGTAAAAAAATACATTCATCGGTAAAAAAAAATTCAGTGGGTCAAAGAGTTGAACCCGGGACCCTCTCGCATCCCAAGCGAGAACCTTACGCACCGAGCTATTCCACTTCAACCTCCTCTTGCACCCACTTTCCACCCATCCACCGGTCTGGCGATTTTTTTATTCACTTGAAATATTTTCAACTTTGATATCCCAAAGTGCCAGACTGATTATAATAATGTAATTTTATTAATTTTGATTCACCCTTTAAAAATCTAGGAAAGCAAAAGCCACCCCCGGACGGTCTCCAGGCTGCCGATTATCTTATTGTTATGCTACAAGGGACAGATTAGGAAAGTTCTGGCCCTATTCTCTATGGTGTAACGAAATCCGTTGCTAGCTCTTAGACTATTAAAAGTAATGGTGATTTATTTATGAAACGGTATTTTTATGTTTTCGGAGTAGCTGGCCGAATCTGAAGTCAAAATAAAAAAATTCAAAATTGTATCTCCAATATGGCGGATGGGAACAGTGTGTGTCCCCAGATGAGGAATCTTGTAAACTTTATTTTTGATTTGCCGAGAAAAAGACATTCTATATAAAAAGTTTTGCTTGTCTTAGGAAGTCATAAACAGTTGTCAAACTTAAGACAAATTACATAGGGTACTCTAAAAATTAGAAAATATGAAATCGATCTCAAACAAACAACTTTTTTTATATTTTTGTTGAAAATTTGCTTTACTTAACAAAGTTGTTTCAATTATAAAGAAAAGCTTAAATTCGTTTAGTTGCAAAATAAGGAAATAACAATTTTCAAAAAAAAAAAAAAGAAAATTATTCCACATGTAGACCTCCTACCAGTACTGTAAACGCCACGGATCTTGGATAGCGGTAGGTACTGTATGTGAAACGTAGCGCCTTCCCAGGCGCGCAGCCAGGGGGGCAAGGGTCCCGAGACCCCCCCCCCAAGCCGTCTTCCATGAACTAAAAAATAAAGACGCGTAATCTCTATCAGTATATTTTGTAATTAATCCCAATATTATCTAGTAGAGGAATCTATACACATCTATTTAATGAAGATATATTAAATGAAACTGGTCATTTATTTATTATTTCCCCCCCCCCCCCCCCAGATGAATTTTCTGGCTGCGCCACTGCCACTTCCTATAATAATTTATCAGTGTGCAACACCGATCATGATCGCGGTGGGTGCGCTGGGCCTATACCACTCTCTACATAGAGATACCCCTTTGCTCACCAAGATTCGTGGCGATTGCAGTACACATTTTTCTAATCTTTTTCTAAATTCTTCATAGACAGATGAGGTTACATCAAGTAAATAATGCCATGGATTAATGTCAATGTCAGTGTAAGATATTTATTCGTATTTTGTATTTTCTATAAAAATATTAATTACTGATTATTGAATTATGTTAACCCTGGATCAACGAATTTACATGGTCAAATGCTATGGAATCGAAAATGTTTCTTATAATTACGAAATAGAAGTTTTTAATGAGAAGTATCCAGATTTTAAAGTGACTCGCAAAGAAGTACCTACGTAAATTAATTTAGAAATTTGATTCCACTGGGGATGTAAAAAATATCAAAAAAAAAACACAAAATAAAATTAAATGAAGATGACGCTACTACCCTTGTAGTTTTAGACTATGTACAAGAACACCCAAGATGATCATTAATAGTCGGGAGCTCTCCCTAGTTGTACGTGCACCCTCAATTTATAAGAAATAACTTTGACAATTATTGTAAAGCGTATAATATAAACTTTATATTATTAACATAACAAAAAATAAAATAAACTGAAAAAAAATAATAACAATAATAATATTATAATTTGCAGACATTTATCTCGAAAATGGTAACAATGGGTTATGAACAGATTAAGGTTAAAAGTGTTGATAGTGTCATCTTTTGGATTCTGCTGGCTCATTCCAATAAAATTAAATGTAAATTACTCTTTGATATCGGATTTGGCAATAAAAGATATATCCGCATTAGCAGAAGAGTACGGACCTGAAAATGTTACTTTCTCCCAAATATACCAAATATATCCGAACATTTCAAGATTTGGGGAGCAGCTGGAATATTGAGGATAAATTAGTCGCATCATTAGAGGAGTTTACATGTGCCATATATGGATCAAAGAAATGCGCTATCGTGGACGAGCTTCCCCAAATTGCCATTAGACAGAAATGTGTTAGACAAAGATGTTGTTAGACAAAGATGTCTTTATCAATTGACACTAAAGTTGATTTTTCTTCAATTCCACCATCAAGAGCTTGCCTTTTCGAGCATATTAAAAGGAGTGTTTACCAACGTGTATTTGGCGATTAGCCAACGAAGGTATTCACAATATTCCAAAGCCTTGGAATGATTATGGATGGCAAGAAAATGGAGAATCTCTTTGGTGTTCAGCAGACTAGATGAAAGTGAGGATGACGATATCATAAATGAAGCAATAGAGGAAGAAGACTTGGAAGAAATATTCGATGTATCGGGAGACATCGATAGTAAATCCAAAAGGGAATGAGGTGTTACTTACGTTATATATTGAATTTTATATTTTATTTTAAGAGCTGAGTCATTTATCTGGAAAATGGTAACTCCTATCCAAATATTGTATAGGAACAAAATTGTAGAAAATTGTATACACTTTGTTTTTTATGCAGAACGTTTTTCTCCATCTTTTTAGTTTTTGTGTTAAATGACAAAAACAATATTTGCATTTTTTTTTTTTATAAACGGACGCCATTTTGAAAGTACAGCCAATTATTTTTGGGGACATGTCTAAAATTGTTCCTTAGGCTTTAATCTTAATGAAAAACATTGTCCCCAAGGATCGGGGGGAGGGGTGGGCTCCCGTAGTATAAGGAAAAGGTGAATAAAAGGTATTAGCAAATTCCATATTCAGAGGATTTCAGTCAGCAACAAGTTTTGTGCATTCAAACCTAAATTTATACACAAACTTCAAGTTGGATATGATACTCGCCGTTTGGACTTTTGTTTAACTATGGGTGAGATAATTTTAGCAGATAGATCATTTCCTTGAAACATTCATCGAATTACCACTAACAGTCAACAATTTAAAAACCGCTGCCCAAGGAATCACTACTTAGACATCCAGATTTTCGATCCAACTCACAACGAAAAAATTTTGTATGTGGAAATAATTGCTTATGGAACTTTAATAATATAATATTTGAAATCCTCTATCCCAAAAACCTATAAAACGATACCCCACATCGGTAGTGGGGACGGATGAAGCAAAAAAATATTTTGAGGTTTCTGGTTCTTGTACACACACTAAATCACAATTTTTTTTCATCCCCTTTAACAATGGGTGGGGGTGGTAATGGGGGTGGCTAATGCCAAAAATTTTTTTGAGGCCTTAGCTTCTCTTGTATATCTAAATACCAATTTTTTGGACTTTTACCTGCTTGATTTAGCTATCAACCCCAAATTTACTCCAATTTACCCCCCCAACCCTTTGACGGAACAAGATGAAAATATAATCTAGTTCAAGATCTCGTTAAAGTACATACGTGTACCAAATTTCGAGTCAATATCTTAAACGGTTCCAGAGTAAACGTGTGCACAAAAAAAAGTTACCGACAGACAGAAATTTTTCTTCCGCTCAAACTTAAAATCTCGACGTCTCATGACATTCTAAGCCTATTTGAACAATAAAATTTTTTTTGCCGTTACTATACTTCTACTGGATGTGGAAGTAAAAAGTAAATGTTTAGTGTCGCATAATGCATCACAGAATAATCGGTACTTATTTTATAGATGGAAATGTAAATCAAAATATTTAGAAGTTTTGAATAATTTTGTTTTGGACGAACTGGACAATGAACATTTAGAATTTAGAAGAAAAATAATTTTTCAGCAAGATGGATGCCCAGCACATTCCACAAATATAGTTAGACAATGGCAGGGGCGGACTGGCTGGGGGCAGGGAGGCAAAGTCCCACCGAGCCTCGTACGCGCGCTGCTGCCCCCCCACAAGTAAAATTTTTCTAATATTGTCATTTTTTAGGAAAATTTTTTTTTGGGCTTTCTCCTCTCGCTCATCAATTTTCATTTTCAAGGAAAAGAAATGGGCCTTCATATGGGAAATTTTCTCGGGCCCTTTAAAGCCTCCCAGCACGCGCCGGGCCGCCGACCGTTGAAGTCTCCCCGGCCTTTCCCTTGCCAGTCCGCCCCTGAGACAATGGTTAGACAATCACTTCCACGATAGGTGGATTGGCCGCTATGGACCAACAGCATGGCCAGCCCCTTCGCCAGATCTAACCCCGTTGGGTTATTTAAAGCAAAAAGTATACGCAAACAATTTCGAAAACGACGTAGATTTATTAAAGCAAGATAGGTATATAGAAGTGAAACGAGTCTAGAAAGAGGCTTCAGAAAATGCAGAGATGGTAAGGTTCCCGGGACTAAATTTTGATAAAAATTAAAGTTTTCAATAAAATATTGGAATATTTGAAAGTTACCATCGTCTTGACTCGCCCTGCATATTCGGACATATTTTACGGTTATAGACATTTTATATCTAGTTTAAGTACCTACCTACACGTTTTTTTTAATCTTTAGCTATCACAGAACTCGAGCTATCGAAGTTCGACGCACTATTATTGCCTCACCCTGAATATATATCTATATTTTATATGATGAAAAATTCGAGTCATTTTTCCCAACACTTCTGTGCAATAAAATCCCGTACACCTATGTTTCGCTATATTAAATCATTCTTTATTTATTTGTCAGTGTCAGTGTCATATTTTCGAAATGCCGAAATTAACTGAATATTCTAATTCTCTCTGAAATTGAAGAGGGATGGTCTATCAGAGCAGTTGCTAACCATTATCACTTAAATAAAAGTTCCGTTATGAGTGAGAAGAAAAGGTGGGAGGAGGAAGGTATCAAAAAGAGAAAAGACGGTTCAGGTCGACCGAGAAGTTCAAATCTCGCTCAAGATGAAGCGCTCCTTGGCTATTTGAGGGAAAATCCGTTTCAAACAGCTGTAGACGCTGTGTCCATGACAAATTTTCCAGCATCGAGGTCAACAGCTAGCCGAAGGATAGGAAAATTGGAATTAAAAAACTGTGTAAGTACCAAGAAGTCCATATTAACAGAAGAACATAAGCAAGACCGCATTCTGTTTTGTTTAAATTATGTCTATCGCCCGTTGGAGTTTTGGAACAATGTTGTGTTTACCGATGAAAAAGTTTTTCAGTCTTGTAATGACGGACATATTCGGGTGTACCGTCCTGCAAATACCAGGTTTCACGAACGCGACGTGTCCCCGCGGAACAGGTCCGGGCGATTTTCTGTTAATGTTTGGGCATCGGATAAGCGTGTATGGCCCTGGTGTAGCGTGGCGTATCATGGGTAATGGTAGATTTAATGGACAGTTTATAGGGATATTTTGGAAAACGTTATGCTTCCTTCGGTGGAGCAATTATATCCAAACAACACATTCATTTATTAACAAGACAACTGCCCTATTCATATTGCCAGGATAATTACTCAATGGTTTGGGAACAAAAATATTGAATTATTACCGTGGCCTTGGCCTTGGCCACCCCAGCCTTACTGACGAGTTCATAGGGTAGTCACGGAACGAAACTCAAACATCTTTTCACCTTCCCCAACACCCCTAAACAAAATATATTCAATTTTATAAAAAAAGTTACAGACCACAAACAGATTTTTTTTTTCTCAAACTAAAAATCTCGACGTTTCATGACATTCTAAAGTTATTTGAACAATAAAAATGTTCATTTTTTTTTTGTCGTTAATATATTTCCACTGAATGTGGAAGTAAAATTATCACAGGCAGACGCGTGCAGAACAGTCATGCAGAAAACAGCTTTTTAATGTTTTGAGCTTTCAGAATCTGGCCTTATCTCGGACACAATTTTTCAATATCAATTTTTACATCTGTTATAAATCGAAATCATTAAATCATTATACTCCAGTCGAATTAGACATAATAAAAAATTTTGCATAGGTACTGCGGACTTTTTTTGTTTAACTTGTTTAAGAGGGCATAATAAACAAGCACAGAAAACTACACCCTGCTACACCATGTGCGTCCCCTATTTTTAGGGGTTGAAACTTTGAAATTTTACTTATGTGTCCATATCTGTTTCCCTATTGCCCGTAGGGTTCTTTACCAAGTTACACTTTTTGAAGATTCATCCCTCCTCTACATAATGTATACACATTTGCCGTAGGACAAACGGTTTTGGCTGTACGAGACTAGAAAGGTCGCGCTGTCCGAATTTGGGGGTCTTCTGTACAGGACAAACGGCTATCATTTCCAATCTACAATACCACACATACTAATGCCCTTAAGGAAGGATGATGATTTGTGAAAAAACTTTTATCGAATACCGCGCGGTTTTCATGATACGGGATGTTGAAATTTTGAAAACCCCTTTTTTAAAAGAAAAGTGAACCTACTTTTTTTCGCCCATTTTTTTTTCATGGATGTATGACCCTAATATAAGAAAATTTACGTTGGTTTCATTTTAATATATTCGTTGGTTTAGGAGCTAGACAGCAAAATATGCCAAAAATGGCTATTTTGGTATTGTTGCATTAAAAAAAACCAAAACCAGTATAATTCTGGTAAGTGTTTTTGTTTATCCTAAAAGTCCAATTCATTGCGCATAGAAAATGTGTTTTTGTATTTAAGTAGGATCAACACCTATTGTGTAATGTTTATGTCATGTCTCCAGTCTCCTTTTTCACAATTTTTTTTTGCGGCCTTATGGTTCATAGTAGGGCAGAAAGCATTATACACGTGGACAGGGCACATAATGGGGTGTTAAAATGAGTATCTTGTTAAAATGCGATAGGACGTACCGTGTTCGAGTAAAACGCACTTGTTTGCAAAAAATTATTTCAGATCACACTTTTCATGGACTGACTAATAAATAATCACCGCTGACTACGAAAAAATAAAACTGTGTGTCGCTTCTTGCTTTTTCTGTTTATGAGGGATATTGCTAATGAAAAAATGAAGGGACTCGGACGGAATAGGGAGTTCTCACTCCCCTATTTAAAGATTCACGCTTGTCTCGAATCATCATTGCAACTTATTTTGTGTCTATAACAAAATCCACAGTAATTTTACCTTCCTCGAGAAACAGCTATTACATGTCAATTACGTCGGAAAATGATTTAAAAAAATAAACTCCTAAGAAAGAAAATACCAAAATGTAGAATTTATTTATCAGATCACAATTCAGAACACAATGAAAACTCAAAGCAAACATAACCAAACAAGTGCGTTTTACTCGAAAACGGTACGTCCTATCGCATTTTAACAAGAGACCCATTTTAACACCCTATCATGTGCTTTGTCCACGTGTATAATGCTTTCTGCCCTACTATGAACCATAAGGCCGCAAAAAAAAATTGTGAAAAGGGAGACTGGAGAACACAGGACATAAATCGTTATTACACAATAAATGTTGATCCTACTTAAATACAAAAACACATTTTCTATGCGCAATGAATTGGACTTTTAGGATAAACAAAAACACTTACCAGAATTATACTGGTTTTGTTTTTTTTTTTATGCAACAATACCAAAATAGCCATTTTTAGCATATTTTGCTGTCTAGCTCCTAAACCAACGAATGTATTAAAATGAAACCAACGTAAATTTTCTTATATTAGGGTCGTACATACATGAAAAAAAAATGAGCGAAAAAAACTAGGTTCACTTTTTTTTAAAAAAGGGGTTTTCAAAATTTCAACATCCCGTATCATGAAAACCGCGCGGTATTCGATGAAAGTTTTTTCACAAATCATCATCCCTCCTTAAGGGCATTAGTATGTGTAGTATTGTAGATTGGAAATAATAGCCGTTTGTCCTGTACAGAAGACCCCCAAATTCGGACAGCGCGACCTTTCCGGCCTCGTACAGCCAAAACCGTTTGTCCTACGGCAAATGTGTAATATATATATATATTATGTAGAGGAGGGATGAATCTTCAAAAAGTGTAACTTGATAAAGAACCCTACGGGCAATAGAGAAACTTTGAAATTTTACTTATGTGCCCATATAAGTAAAATTTCAAAGTTTCAACCCTTAAAAATAGGGGACGCACATGGTGTAGCAGGGTGTAGTTTTCTGTGCTTGCTTATTATGCCCTCTTAAACACCTTCCACAAAAAAAGTCCGCAGTACGCAAAATTTTTTATGATGTCTAATTCGACTGGACTATAACATTTTTCCAAATACCTTACTCATGACATATCACAATCAATGTCACTTTTTTATAACCTATATGATAATAAAAAAATCTAAATTCCAAAAAGACTGGTTCACATCACTTAATAGTAAAAACTGGATTACTTGATTTTTCAAGTGTACGGGATTTTATTGCACAGAAGTGTACACTTATTCATTCATAATGGTTACAACCTGTTGTAGTGACGGATCTAGGGGGGGCACCGGGGCACGTGCCCCCCCCCCCCCCCCGAAATGTGAAATATACCTAATATTAATTTTTAATATATCATATATGGCTAAAAAAAGAGGTATTCCAGACTTTCGGTGCCCCCCAGAAGTCAATCCTGTATCCGCCCTTGGCCTGTTGAGACTAATTGGAATCTCGATTGTCTAATATTATATGGATTGGTAGTAAAGGTGCCCTTTATTAATATTTCTTAATTACAAACTGATGATTTGTAAACTAAAATACAGCTTATTTAGTATGTTACATTCTCTGGAAATTCACTCTTGCTATAATGCACTATTTTCCTAAACTTAGTTTTTTAATTTTTTTTACGTATTTTTAGACTTCGACTTCAATTATTATTTTTTTATCCTGGTCTGCTTGCTCCACACCACATTAATGACGTGAGGATACTTCATTGCGTTGAAATCTAATTTGATTCAATTAACTGATAAGTAATATGAACAATATAAACGATACTGTACTTATATTGTACATGTGTGAATGAGTATTTCACATTTCGTCGGGGCACCTCAATACATATTACTTCCACGTCCAGTGGAAGTATAGTAACGACAAAAAAATGTTTAAAAATTTTGATTGCCCAAATAGGCTTAAAACGTCATGAAACGTCGAGATTTTAAGTTTGAGCGAAAAAAAAAATTTCTGTCTGTCTGTCTGTCGGTCTGTCTGTCTGTAACTTTTTTTTGTGCGCACGTTTACTCTGGAACCGTTTAAGATATTGACTTGAAATTTGGTACACATATGTACTTTAACGAGATCTAGAACTAGATTATATTTTCATCTTGTTCCGTCGAAGGATTGGGGGGTAAATTGGGGTAAATTTGGGGTAAATAGGTCAATCAAGCAGGTAGAAAAATTTTTGGCATTAGCCACCCCCATTACCACCCCCACCTCTTTATTAAAGGGGATGAAAAAAAATTGTGATTTAGTGTATGTACAAGAACCAGAAACCTCAAAATATTTTTTTACTTCATCCACCCCCCACCCCACTACCGATGTGGGGTATCGTTTTATGGGTTTTTGGGGTAGAGGATTTCAAATATTATATTATTAAAGTTCCATAAACAATTATTTTCACATACAAAGTTTTTTCGTTGTGAGTGACTTGGATAGAGAATCTGGATGTGGAAGTAGTGATTCCTTGGGCAGCGGTTTTTTATTCTTATAAATATCTAATTTTATTTTTGACAAAATCCTACATGATTGTTACAAAGACTATGCTTGATGAAAAACAATTTCCTGACCAAAAAACCAATCTACTAGGAAATACAAAAATTGCTAACTACTAAAAAAGATATTAGGATCAAATTTATTACAAAATGGCAGAAGATTCATGTTAAATATGTTAATGCCACGAGATGAAACAGAAGCCAATTACAGCTCACAGATGCTGTCTGCATTTGCATTGATTGGGTTATTCTTATAATAGGAGCAATTTGGGGTAACACAATTTGAAAGAAAAAAAAGGTTTTGAAAAATTTTGAAAAAAGAATATTTGTTAACTTATAGGCCGTAAAGTAGGATGTGATGATTTGTAGAGCTCAACATTTTATTTTTAGTTTTTTCAAAAATTCATATCCACGCCAATGACCAAAATGACACGCTAGTGATTCACTGACAAGTATATTGTTTTAAGTGTTTATATTCATAGTAAAAACATATTTAAGTACTAATACAAAAGTAGACAACATATCATTTCAATACAGTAAACACATTTTGTCAACTTCTTCAGAATTTGGCACCTGCTTGGGCATATAGACAATGTATACTTCTAAAATAAATATTAAATATTGGAAAATATCATTGGCGTGGACGCGGACTTTTGCGTGGACGTGGACAAAAATCCATGCTACTGACGATAAAAAATGTCCACGCTAATGACGAAATAACCTTCAAATTTTGTTTTGACATTAAATGGATTGCTTATGTACTTTTGAATATTTTATTTTAATCCACGCTACTGATTTTAAATCCAGGGACAAAATTGATGATTTTTATTTTAGTTTGGTTTAAATATTTTAATATGAATCTGGCTCTTAATATGTCACAATAAGTGTTTTCTACAATTGACCATCACTGGATTATCCAGATCAGGATCGTAAGTTGCAAAATAGTGCCATGCATTAGGTGGAAACCTGTGGGGGGACATCCACGCTAATGACATTTTACATACAAAAGGAGACAAATTTATAATATAGGAAATTCTTTCATCATTCTATTATGTATGAATTTATAGTACCAAAATCCCTCTAAACACACACAAATAAAAAAACGAATAAAAGCCACGTGGTTTGGCATTGCAACTTGATATGAAATTACTCCTATTGTGAGAATAACCCTGTTGTTAATTGGAAAATAGTAAAATCCATTATCCATTAGCAAGGGTTGTTCCCACCTCTGTGACTTAATTAGGTACATTTTTGTCATTTTTTTAAGTAACAGTTCCATTTGTATCAAAATCATTCCTAATAGAAACAACTGTTGAGAGTGATATTCGTTGGAATTTCCACTAATTTTAATAACTGAGCCGCCACAGGCTTCATCTTCATTATTAAATTAATCAAATAGTACTACATAATTAGGCAAAAATATTAACTCTACCATGTCTATACATACAACACGTATTTGAAATATTAAAATCTGTTAAGCAAAATTTATCATAATTTAATTTTCATAAAGCATACTCCGAGTCATTATTCACCTGTCACGAATATAATTTACAGCATGACATTCATAGGCCTCAATTATATAATTCAAAGCCATATTACGTAGAAATCATTCTTTATAACAGGCTAAGTAATGATACAGCCAGTCCAAAGACATTTTTTTCTACTCTAAAATCTATATTAAGGTGGAGTCTCCTTAATTAGTTGTTAATGCATTTTACTCTGTCTAGATGAATTTCTGCTTTCAGAGCCAAGTATAATAAGTAGAGAAATAAATGGTATTGTAAATATTTACGATATTGTTGCCAAAACGTATTTGACTTATCTCCTATATCATGTTTTTGATCCATTTGAATTAATAAATGATTACTTATGATTATAGTTTTAGTCGAGACAATGGCACTAGTTTAATTCTGGATTAACCTGTTCAATATATACCGGGTGACACAGGAGATATGTAACACCCCGTAGCATGTTTATTTAAAAAGATATTATTTTGAAATTTGGTAGA
Source organism: Rutpela maculata (assembly GCA_936432065.2). Taxonomy (NCBI): domain Eukaryota; kingdom Metazoa; phylum Arthropoda; class Insecta; order Coleoptera; family Cerambycidae; genus Rutpela; species Rutpela maculata. The sequence goes on along the minus strand of OW386290.2, from coordinate 54,260,140 downwards.
CTTATATAATGCGTGATTGTCCTTTTTTTGGTGTAAACAAGAAATTTTTTCCACTTCCGGTTTTACCGGAAGTGACATCTACTTCGTTATTTTAAATGACACCCTGTATATATTTTTTTTCCTATCTGATTCTGCTTAAATTTCTCTTTTCAACTATCTATACCAAGACGACATTCGTCTTTAAAATGACTGCTGAAAACCATTTTACTCCACTAAGTCAAGTTGGCTATGGAATGAAATGTGGCGGTAATTAATGCTTAATGTGCTGCAATATCAAAAGAACCCTGGTACACAATTTTGTGTTTCATATTTGTTTTGTTCTAATCAGTAGCCGAAGAGACTTTGTAGAATTTTTATATTAAATAAAAATCTCTAGACTAAATCCCCGAAATCATAAAAACTAAGATAGAAACACTAATTTTAAATTTGACCCATTTGTAAAATATTTATTCATCTTTCACTTTTATCTAATGCAATTCATTGTTGTCTGATTTTGCTTGCTTTTAAATAAAATTGTTTTCGAAGAATCTCAAAATGCTGGCCATTATTTTCCCTGCAGCGTCGAATTCTTGTAACCAGTACCTCTAAGCACATTTTCTAACTGCAGTTCAGTAAACTAATTTATTGCTAACCTAACTGTCATTTTTAAGTCTTCCCTATTTTGCAGTGGAATTTTATAAACCATTTCCTTGAGATGGCCCCATATGAAAAAATCAAGTGGCGTAAAATCCGGACACCTCGGGGGCCATCTAATTGGTAAAAGTGAAATATGAATAAATATTTTACAAATGGATAAAATTTAAAATTAGTGTTTCTATCTTAGTTTTTGTGATTTCGTGGATTTAGTCTAGAGATTTTTCTTTAATATAAAAATTGTACAATGTCTCTTCGGCTACCGATTAGAATAAAACAAATATGAAACACAAAATTGTGTACCACGGTTCTTTTGATATTGCAGCACACTAAGCATTAACTACAGCTACATTTCATACCATAGCCAACTTGACTTAATGCAATAAAATGGTTTTCAGCAGCCATTTTAAAAATGAATGCCACGTTACTATACATAGTTGGAAAGAGGAATTTAAGGAGAACCAGATAGGAAAAAATATATACAGGATGCCATTTAAAATAACAAAGTAGATGTCACTTCACCGAAAGTGGAAAAAATTTCTTGTTTGTACTAAAAAAAGGACAATCACACATTATATATGTCCACCAAATTTCAAAATAATATCTTTTTAAATAAACATGCTACGGGGTGTTACATATCTCCTGTGTCACCCGGTATATATCTACACTATCCTGGGAATTATAACAATCTATTTATATAAAACTAAAACACCTGCAATTCGAAAATCAAACTGTTTATTGCTCATGTGTGATTCATTATTAACAGAACAATACCTATCTAATGTAATATGTCAATCAATATTAATTTCTGGGGATGTGATAATAAATGAATAGGTAGGGTACCGAGAAATTCACAAAAAAAAACATTGCAAACATTAAAATTAATACTAGTCGAGTCAATGAAGGTTTTTACTTCTTAATTCTCAGCAACAGCTCCGATTTTGACCATTTTTTTTTAAATGAGTTTTTTAATACTATTCAAAATCAGAAACATCCCAACTGGCGTAAATACCCTGGGGGTGGATGCCGCCTTCTCGGGGGTGGAAATTATTACATTCAAAATAACCGTAGTCGTCGATGGAGGAATACATTCTAAGCAAAATATGTTCTATGAAGTTTCTTCAATGGGTCAATACTTTTTGAGTTATTCGTGATTGAAAATGTTGATTTTACTTCCACATCCAGTGGAAGTATAGTAACGACAAAAAAATTTTTAAAAATTTTTATTGTTCAAATAGGCTTAGAATGTCATGAAACGTCGAGATTTTAAGTTTGAGCGAAAAAAAAATTTCTGTCTGTCGGTCTGTAACTTTTTTTTGTGCGCACGTTTACTCTGAAACCGTTTAAGATATTGACTTGAAATTTGGTACACGTATGTATTTTAACGTGATCTGGAACTAGATTATATTTTCATCTTGTTCCATCGAAGGGTTGGGGGTAAATTTGGGGTAAATAGGTAAATTAAGCAGGTGAGAGTCCAGAAAATTGGTATTTAGTATATTAAAGAGAAGCTAAGGTCTCAAAAAAAATTTTGGCATTAGCCACCCCCATTACCACCCCCACCCCATTATTAAAGGGGATGAAAAAAAATTGTAATTTAGTGTGTGTGTACAAGAACCAGAAACCTCAAAATATTTTTTTACTTCATCCACCCCCACTACCACCCCTAGCACCACCCCCACTACCACCCCTAGCACCACCCCCACCCCACTACCGATGTGGGGTATCGTTTTATAGGTTTTTGGGGTAGAGGATTTCAAATATTATATTATTAAAGTTCCATAAGCAATTATTTCCACATACAAAATTTTTTCGTTGTGAGTGACTTGGATAGAAAATCTGGATGTGGAAGTAATGATTCCTTGGGCAGCGGTTTTTCATTTAAAAAATGCATGTTTTAGAATTATTTTTCACGAATAACTCGAAAACCTTACGTTTTATCAAAAAAATAAAGCTTATAACATAACAAATCGATTGGTTTTTTATTTTTGTAAATGCAATACGAACCGAGTTTTGGCTCGTTGAAGGTTACTTTTCGTTCGCCGAAAACTGAATTTGAACCTTTCAATGTTAAGGAACGGAAAAACGGAAAATTTTTATAAGACATTTTTAAAAGCACTTGAAAGACCATTAAAATGAGCTGTGGTAAAAGCCGTTAGCATAAAAACTAACGGAGTTATGATGAAAATAAAATGGTTGTTTCGTTTTTTCGGAGAAAAAATCAGCAATGAAACCAATTGCTCGAGTACCGCTCGAGTAACCGTTAGGAGGGAGTTGCGTAATTATATCAAAATAATTTGAAATCATAATTAATACAGACGTGTTTCTGTTAATTTCTTATTTTAATCATGCCAGAACATACTCTACACGAGAATAATGATGTTTTATGTATTAAGTAATACATTATATTTATTATTTAATATGCTGTAGAAAAATAAAGCATGCCCCGCTCTATCCTAAGGGGCTTGGCGGCAAAGCTTTGAGATTTTTATGTGTCTCATAAAGTTTAGGTCAACTATAACCCCCATTTTTTTGCTATACATATTGTATTAATTGTATTGTGGAGACCAAGCACCTAGGGTTTAATTGTAGTCTTTTCCACAAACAACCCACACCTATAATGCCACTGAAGTTTCGATCGATCAAGCTTGATCGAATCCGTGAAAAAATAAATTAATTGTAATTTGCAAAAAACCGTTTAAATGGATCTAATCCATGGTCGAACATGCTTCTTACAACTTCCTCTATACATCCCCTCTAGCTGGAACCACCCTCGGTAGCTGAGACAACCCCCAAACGAAAAAAATTTGTTAAACTCCAAATTTCATTTAGGGTAACCCAATTTTTGACCGAACATGTCTCTGACAACGTCCTCTATGCAACCCCCTTAGTCCCGTCCATCCCCGGGGTGCGGAACCCATATTTTTAGTCTTGCTACCAAACAAAAAAAAATTCGCCAAAGCCGAAATTCAATTTAGGGTAATCCAATTTTCGACAGAACGTGTCTCTGACAACGTCCTCTATGCAACCCCCTTAGTCCCATCCACCCCCGGGGTGCGGAACCCATATTTTTAGTCTTGCTACCAAACAAAAAAAAATTCGCCAAAGCCGAAATTCAATTTAGGGTAATCCAATTCTCGACAGAACGTGTCTCTGACAACGTCCTCTATGCAACCCCCTTAGTCCCGTCCATCCTCGAGGTGCGGAACCCATATTTTTAGTCTTGCTACCAAACAAAAAAAAATCGCCAAAGCCAAAGTTTAATTTAGGGTAACCCAATTTTCGACCGAACGTGTCTCTGACAACGTCCTCTATGCAACCCCCTTAGTCCCATCCATCCCCGGGGTGCGGAACCCGTATTTTCAGTCTTGCTACCAAACAAAAAAAAAATCGCCAAAGCCGAAATTTAATTTAGGGTAACCCAATTTTCGACAGAACGTGTCTCTGACAACGTCCTCTATGCAACCCCCTTAGTCCCATCCACCCCCGTGGTGCGGAACCCATATTTTTAGTCTTGCTACCAAACAAAAAAAAAATCGCCAAAGCCGAAATTCAATTTAGGGTAATCCAATTTTCGACAGAATGTGTCTCTGATAACGTCCTCTATGCAACCCCCTTAGTCCCATCCACCCCCGGGGTGCGGAACCCATATTTTTAGTCTTGCTACCAAACAAAAAAAAATTCGCCAAAGCCGAAATTTAATTTAGGGTAATCCAATTTTCGACAGAACGTGTTTCTGACAACGTCCTCTATGCAACCCCCTTAGTCCCATCCATTCCCGGGGTGCGGAACCCATATTTTCAGTCTTGCCACCAAACAAAAAAAAATTCGCCAAAGCCGAAATTCAATTTAGGGTAATCCAATTTTCGACAGAACGTGTCTCTGGCAACGTCCTCTATGCAACCCCCTTAGTCCCGTCCATCCGCGGGGTGCGGAACCCATATTTTTAGTCTTGCTACCAAACAAAAAAAAATCGCCAAAGCCAAAATTTAATTTAGGGTAACCCAATTTTCGACCGAACGTGTCTCTGACAACGTCCTCTATGCAACCCCCTTAGTCCCATCCATCCCCGGGGTGCGGAACCCGTATTTTCAGTCTTGCTACCAAACAAAAAAAAATTCGCCAAAGCCGAAATTTAATTTAGGGTAACCCAATTTTCGACAGAACGTGTCTCTGACAACGTCCTCTATGCAACCCCCTTAGTCCCATCCACCCCCGGGGTGCGGAACCCATATTTTTAGTCTTGCTACCAAACAAAAAAAAATTCGCCAAAGCCGAAATTCAATTTAGGGTAATCCAATTTTCGACAGAACGTGTCTCTGATAACGTCCTCTATGCAACCCCCTTAGTCCCATCCACCCCCGGGGTGCGGAACCCATATTTTTAGTCTTGCCACCAAACAAAAAAAAATTCGCCAAAGCCGAAATTCAATTTAGGGTAATCCAATTTTCGACAGAACGTGTCTCTGACAACGTCCTCTATGCAACCCCCTTAGTCCCATCCATCCCCGGGGTGCGGAACCCATATTTTCAGTCTTGCTACCAAACAAAAAAAAATTCGCCAAAGCCGAAATTCAATTTAGGGTAATCCAATTGTCGACAGAACGTGTCTCTGACAACGTCCTCTATGCAACCCCCTTAGTCCCATCCACCCCCGGGGTGCGGAACCCATATTTTCAGTCTTGCTACCAAACAAAAAAAAATTCGCCAAAGCCGAAATTTAATTTAGGGTAACCCAATTTTCGACAGAACGTGTCTCTGATAACGTCCTTTATGCAACCCCCTTAGTCCCGTCCATCCGCGGGGTGCGGAACCCATATTTTTAGTCTTACCACCAAACAAAAAAAAATTCGCCAAAGCCGAAATTCAATTTAGGGTAATCCAATTTTCGACAGAACGTGTCTCTGGCAACGTCCTCTATACAACCCCCTTAGTCCCGTCCATCCGCGGGGTGCGGAACCCATATTTTTAGTCTTGCTACCAAACAAAAAAAAATCGCCAAAGCCAAAATTTAATTTAGGGTAACCCAATTTTCGACCGAACGTGTCTCTGACAACGTCCTCTATGCAACCCCCTTAGTCCCATCCATCCCCGGGGTGCGGAACCCGTATTTTCAGTCTTGCTACCAAACAAAAAAAAATTCGCCAAAGCCGAAATTTATTTTAGGGTAACCCAATTTTCGACAGAACGTGTCTCTGACAACGTCCTCTATGCAACCCCCTTAGTCCCATCCACCCCCGGGGTGCGGAACCCATATTTTTAGTCTTGGTACCAAACAAAAAAAAATTCGCCAAAGCCGAAATTCAATTTAGGGTATTCCAATTTTCGACAGAACGTGTCTCTGATAACGTCCTCTATGCAACCCCCTTAGTCCCATCCACCCCCGGGGTGCGGAACCCATATTTTTAGTCTTGCCACCAAACAAAAAAAAATTCGCCAAAGCTGAAATTCAATTTAGGGTAATCCAATTGTCGACAGAACGTGTCTCTGACAACGTCCTCTATGCAACCCCCTTAGTCCCATCCACCCCCGGGGTGCGGAACCCATATTTTCAGTCTTACCACCAAACAAAAAAAAATTCGCCAAAGCCGAAATTCAATTTAGGTTAATCCAATTTTCGACAGAACGTGTCTCTGATAACGTCCTTTATGCAACCCCCTTAGTCCCATCCATCCCCGGGGTGCGGAACCCATATTTTCAGTCTTGCTACCAAACAAAAAAAAATTCGCCAAAGCCGAAATTTAATTTAGGGTAACCCAATTTTCGACAGAACGTGTCTCTGATAACGTCCTTTATGCAACCCCCTTAGTCCCATCCATCCCCGGGGTGCGGAACCCATATTTTCAGTCTTGCTACCAAACAAAAAAAAATTCGCCAAAGCCGAAATTCAATTTAGGGTAATCCAATTTTCGACAGAACGTGTCTCTGATAACGTGTTTTATGCAACCCCCTTAGTCCCATCCATCCCCGGGGTGCGGAACCCATATTTTCAGTCTTGCTACCAAACAAAAAAAATTCGCCAAAGCCGAAATTTAATTTAGGGTAACCCAATTTTCAACCGAACGTGTCTCTGACAACGTCCTCTATGCAACCCCCTTAGTCCCATCCACCCCCGGGGTGCGGAACCCATATTTTTAGTCTTGCTACCAAACAAAAAAAAATTCGCCAAAGCCGAAATTTAATTTAGGGTAATCCAATTTTCGACAGAACGTGTCTCTGACAATGTCCTCTATGCAACCCCCTTAGTCCCATCCACCCCCGGGGTGCGGAACTCATTTTTACTCTTGCCACCAAAAAAAAAAATTCGCCAAAGCCGAAATTCAATTTAGGGTAATCCAATTTTCGACAGAACATGTCTCTGACAACGTCCTCTATGCAACCCCCTTAGTACCATCCACCCCCGGGGTGCGGAACCCATATTTTTAGTCTTGCTACCAAACAAAAAAAATTCCCCAAAGCCGAAATTTAATTTAGGGTAATCCAATTTTCGACAGAACGTGTCTCTGACAACGTACTCTATGCAACCCCCTTCGTCCCATCCATCCCCGGGGTGCGGAACCCATATTTTCAGTCTTGCTACCAAACAAAAAAAAATTCGCCAAAGCCGAAATTTAATTTAGGCTAACTCATATTTCGACTGAACGTGTCTCTGACAACGTCCTCTATGCAACCCCCTTAGTCCCATCAATCCCCGGGGTGCGGAACCCACATTTTCAGTCTTGCTACCAAACAAAAAAAATTCGCCAAAGCCGAAATTGAATTTAGGGTAATCCAATTTTCGACAGAACGTGTCTCTGACAACGTCCTCTATGCAACTCCCTTAGTCCCATCCATCCCCGGGGTGCGGAACCCATATTTTCAGTCTTGCTACCAAACAAAAAAAAATTCGCCAAAGCCGAAATTTAATTTAGGGTAACCCAATTTTCGACTGAACGTGTCTCTGACAACGTCCTCTGCGCAACCCCCTTAGTCCCATCCACCCCCGGGGTGCGGAACCCACATTTTCAGTCTTGCTACCAAACAAAAAAAATTCGCCAAAGCCGAAATTTAATTTAGGGTAATCCAATTTTCGACCGAACGTGTCTCTTACAACGTCCTCTATGCAACCCCCTTAGTCCCGTGCATCCCCGGGGTGCGGAACCCACATTTTTAGTCTTGCTACCAAACAAAAAAAAATTCGCCAAAGCCGAAATTTAATTTAGGGTAACCCAATTTTCGACAGAACGTGTCTCTGACAGCGTCCTCTATGCAACCCCTCAGTCCCGTCCATCCCCGGGGTGCGGAACCCATATTTTTAGTCTTACTACCAAACAAAAAAAAATTCGCCAAAGCCGAAATTTAATTTAGGGTAATCCAATTTTCGACAGAACGTGTCGCTGACGACGTCCTCTATGCAACCCCCTTAGTTCCATCTATCCCCGGGGTGCGGAACCCATATTTTTAGTCTTGCTACCAAACAAAAAAAAAATTCGCCAAAGCCGAAATTTAATTTAGGCTAACCCAATTTTCGACCGAACGTGTCTCTGACAACGTCCTTAGTCCCATCCATCCCCGGGTCCAATTTTGTACATGTATTATAACGAGATCTGGAACTGGATTGTTTTTTGAACTTATTCGGTGAAGGGTTCGGGGGTAAATAGACGAAAATAAGTAAAGCAAACAGGTAAGAGTACAAAAATTTGGAATTCGGTGTATATCCATTATTAAAAGGGTTGATAAAATAAAATTTAGATATTTACTTGAAATTTGGTACATGTATGTATTATAACAATATCTGTAATTGGATTATATTTTGAGATGTTTCCGTTGAAGTGTTGGGGGTTAAATAAGGGAAAATAAGTAAAACAAGCTGGTAAGAGTACAGAAACGTGGATTTGGTGTATATACTAGAAGTCAAGGCCTCACATTTTTTTATAACATTTTTCAGCCCCTCCATTATTAAAGGGCTGATAAAATTAAATTGAGATATTCACCTGAAATTTAATACACGTATGTATTTATTATAACGACATCTGGAACTAGATTATATTTTGAGATAATTCCGTTGAAGGGGTGGGTGGTCGCTCAGCCGATAGGGACACTCTTCTAACTTTTGAATGGGCGAATGGATTTTTCTCAAATTTGGTATCATAACATGGGATGAAATTTCCATTTAGGTATATGATGTAAAGATCCAAAATGGCCGACTTCCGGTTTCGATGCAATTGACACGAAAATTAAATTTTCAAATGGGACAACCTGTATGTTTTTGCATATTTGAATTCTGCTGGCCAAAATACGTATGATCTAACCTTCAAATATTATTTTTGATTTTCAAAAAATATAGATTTCTTAATTTTTAGTTTTAATTATAAAAGGCGCCGATTTTGCCAAAATTGTTCAAAATCGGTCTGCAAGCACCTTCAAAATATCTCTTCAGATACTAACACTAAACAAGATTTATTCTTCATTAAGTTCAACAATATTAGTATTTCAACGAAAACTATTTTTTTAAATGAAACTCGTATGGGATAACCTGTTATTTAATTAGATCTTTAAATTACGAAAAAAAACGATACGCAAAATGTTTATCTTCTCTTTGTACTTAATTTATAATTAAAAAAATAAATTCTTTGATAATTGATTTTTTCCACTAATAAATGAAAAATTAAAAAATCCATATTTTTGAAAATCAAAATAATATTTGAGGGTCAGATCATATGTATTTGGCCAGCAGGATCCAAATATGTAAAAATGTACGGGTTGTCCCATATAAAAATTTGATTTTTATGTAAATTGCATCGACACCGGCAGTCGGCTATTTTGATTCTTTACATCGTATGCTTGGAAATTTCATCCCATATCACTGCACCCAATTTGAAAAAAATCGTCCCTATCGACTGGGTCACCCGGTATACTGGAAGCCAGGGCCTCAGATTTCTTTATAATATTTTTCAACCTCCCCACCACCGCCACTCCATTATTAAAGGTTGATAAAACAAAATTGAGATCACTTGAAATTTGGTATTGTAATGACTGATGATTCTATTGAAAGGCTGGGGAAATTGTGGAAAATAAATAGAGCAAGTTAATAAGAGTCCAGAATCTTCATTTTTTTGTGTATAAGCTAGAAACCAACGCCTCAAATTTTTTTATGACATCTGCCTCAAATGTTATTAAAATTCTATGCAGAGCTGGGTAAAGTACTCTGATATAGTGCTTCAAGCACCAAGTACCAAGCACTTAGCCAGAGTGCTTTAAAACATCAAGTACCAAGTACTTTTATTTACAAAAGTACTTCAATTACCAAGTACAGTACTTGAAAAAGTAAAGCACCAAGTATCAAGCCCTCAGAAATATAAATGTCAAGCGGTAATATGAGATTAAAAAACAAAGCAAGATTATTGTCACACCAATCACACCTTTATGATATGACGATCATGAAAAATTCAGGAAAAATAAACGCTCTAAAAGAAAATTATTTATGTATTTGTTAGTAAGTAATGTAGGTAGATAATAATATTAATAATATACATAGTGTTTAAGTAGGACCTTTTTTTGCTGGAATCTGGCATATGACACTAGGTATACATTTTTGTCTTGGGGCGAGGTTGACAAACAATTGAAATTACAAAATATCGTATTTTCTCGCATTTTTATGAATATCTCCTGTCGTATTGGTCGTATTGCAAAAATATAAAATGGAGATTGTTCACAACAAAATTTCAAACAGATTAAGATATACAATATGTACAAACCTCAAACAAAAAATGAACAAGCCAATATATAGCTTTTTTAAATAATTTAATATAGCTTTAATAATAAATCTATCCTTTTACATAAAATTTTGAAGACATACTCTTTATGGATGTTAACCACCACAGAAAATTTCACGACAAATATTTGTTTAAACAGCCAAAAGCCATAAATTATTTAAAAGTTTGCGAGCTCATAATAATTATGCCATAAATTGTTTTTTTTTAATTTAATGCAAAAAGAATGACGGTATCGGCTTCCAATTAACATAAGATGATATCTATTTTTTTAAATTATTTTTTGAACGTACCTACTTTTTAAACATGTTAAAACTTTTAAGTTTTGTAAAAATAATCGCAAAAATACAAGAGCTAAACGAATTAAAAAAAAAAAAAAATTACAAGACATTGTTAAACATAAAATAATTTCGTTAGAGCCAATTAAACGCACCTTTAAAACCTACAGTTTAAAAAATGTTTCTTCAAATTCAATTATTGTAATATATTAAGGCGAAAATAAATTAACTGTCTCAAATTATCATCTCATCACTCCTCAATTATTCTAAAACTTAGACTTAACCTATTCTTTATTTTTTTACAATACACAACAGAAATGGTAATCGCCAATTATGGATAACTAAACACTGAACAATGAATACAGACGACTTTGTTTTTTATTAGTTACTGACAATTCATGATGAGACTTGGGCCTCGAATGAATTTTAAAAAGAGCTTGCACGTACTTTTGAAATACTTCAAGCACTTCAAAAGGATTTCAATTACTTTCTAAAGTAATTGAAGCACTAAAAGGGCTTCAATTACTTTAAAAGTAATTGAAGCACTTTCGAAAGTAATTGAAGCCCTCTGAAAGGGCTTGAAAGCCCCAAGTACTTAAGCAAAGTAATTCAAATGTCAAGTACCCAGTACTCTCTTTTAAAAGTAATTGAAGCACAGTGCTTGAAGCCCTAAAAGTGCTTCAAGTACTACTTCAAAGCACTTTAGCAGAGTACTTTACCCAGCTCTGATTCTATGACCATTAGAGTGCAAATATAGTTAAGATGTTTTCCTTTAAAGAGACTTGGGTAGCAAATCTGGATGTAGAAGTAGTGATTCCTTAGGCAGCGGTTTTCTTTAAAATTTAGTTTGTTTACCAACAGTTTATTAAAATTTCATTGAAACAAATATTTCAAGCTTCGAATTTTAAAATCCGTACCAGTAAAACCAGATATATCGATATTTTTGAGAAATAACCTATTATGACAAAAGTTAATAAGACCTTTAATCGGGGTTTACTTTAAGTTCCCTCCTGGGCATATATCTTTCAAAAAAATGTATACAATTCTTTTGGCTGTAAAAAAATGCAGAAGAGATTACTATTCGCCAATTTTGAGTACTTATTCAGAATCGTAATATTTACCGATAAAAAAATGTAGCCTTCCTTCTTGGTGAGGATATGCCTCGACAAATTCCTAAAAAAATTATGACAGGGGAACCGAAACGGAATCTCCAGTGGGCGGTCCTTTAAAAACGATAAAATATTATTATTTCGTGCCTTTATAGTACTATGTAGTAAATAGACACGAATGACCGTGATTGAACATATGTATAAGCTCGTAATTGGTTCATGAGTTGTAAATAAATTCTACCTGTGAGGCGCGAACCCGAAGGATACGCTGACGCTGACTCATACCCATACCCTATCATTCAACTCACGCATTATTCCCTTCATAAATTAGGCCAGTCATTAAAGCAAAATAAGTATGAAAAATTGCGAGTCTTTAATCTTTGAGACAATATTGGAGGAGGTGAAAATAGTATATTATATAGAACGCACTCTTTTTTTGTGTTGAGCCAGGCCGCAAACTGGGCGAAACACAAAAAAAGGCGTTCTACTCCGTGTAATATATACTATTTTTTCTTCAAGCGTATTAAAATGCAAAAATTCTTTAATTTATCATAAATGTACAAATATTCAAACTACAGTATTACATGTTGACACAATATGACAAGTGGCTAGTGGATAGCGCGCCACCGGTGGCTTTCGGTATTAACATTATGTTACTAGTAAAACGATACCCACTGCGGTGGCGCTTTCGGAACTAACATTATGTTACTAGTAAAACAATGTCCACTACGGTGGCGTTCGGTACTAACATTTTGTTACTAGTAAAACAATGTCCTACTTCTACTTCTGTTTTTGGTGACATAATTTAAACATTTTAATACGCTTGAAGAAAAAATAATGAATCCGGTCTTTGCACCCTTTCCGCCCCCCGGAACATTGTTAAATTAACAAAAAATGTAAATTTGCAATAAGTTTTTGAAAAAAAATCCGAAATATATATCAAACCTTGGAGAACATTTTAATAATTATTAGACATATTTTATCAAGTTTGCACCCTGTTACGATGACCGGAACATTGCAAATAAGTAGTTGTCTTTAACTTTATAATTACAATGAAATATTTTGTGGAAAAAATTGCGAAAGTTATGCAAATGACGTCGGTAACTCGCTTCAAGAACCTTAAAAAATTGTGATTTTTCGTTGTATTTTAGCGTTCAACAACCGATATTTCGAAACCGAGCACTTAAATCGAAAAATACCTCCCTTACAATATTGTAGAGTTTCCCGCTAACAACGGTATAACTTTTAGAATATTTGGACTAAGATAGCGTAGGAAAATTAATAAATGTAAAACAATCCGCAGATCTATTTACATCGCGGCATCCGACCGTCGATCTTCCTCCCTTACGTTGCGCGTTCCGCGCGCTTCAATTGTTTACATTCTGCTTAGACTAAATAGGTATATTTATTATTACGCATTCACAGTAATGCTCAATATGCTCATAGAGATTAGAGGATATATTAGTATAAGCCCAAAGTGTTGGAGGTATTATCAGTTAAAAGTAAATTCTTTCCCGTTAAAAACTTTATGTCTTGTTATTCTATTGTTAGTTTAATCATGTAAGGTCTATTCCTTTGCACTAAAAGTGTAGCACTGAGCTGCACTGGTGTAAGATTGTCCCTATCCGCATTGACGCCATCTCTGTCACTCAAAATTAGTGTCACACTTCTTGTGCAAAGGACCTATAAAGAATGGTTTCAGTGTCCAGATAAGTTGAATTTCTATAATTAAAAATTAAAAAGAACGTAATATAGGGATCATTTTAGTCTGATTTTCAATAAATAACTAAAAATGGACCGAAGTGGAAGTTCAACATCCAAAAGTGAGATAGAGTCAACATTTCGTGTTTTACAAACAGAAAATGTTAAAACCTGTTTAATTTGTGGAAAGTCTTCTGATAGCTTAGTAAAAAGCTCTGATAGGCCGTTAAAAAGTCTAAGGCAAACGTTACAAATTATGAACAGTAGGTATCTGTAAATCTAGCAAAACTTGCGTCAAAACATTGCTAACATTGAAAATGGGGACAAAACGTTATTTATTTGGCACAAATCGTGGTACTGTAGGCTGCGCCAAAAATATGAAAGGGAAATGCTAACAGAGGAATCTGAAGTTTACGGATCCGAACTTGCAGTTTCAGTACGAAAAGGAATATTTAATATAAATGTGTGTTTTGTAAAAACAGGTGTAATGACCAAAATGTATCACAAGTGCTAAAACTATTAATATTGAAAGTAAGATCAAAATAATAGCCCAAAGTTATAGCTCTGTTATGAAACGCATTGGCGATATAATGATATAATTGCTATGGAAATAGAATATCACGCGAAATGCTTTTTAAAATATTGGAGGGTATTAAAGAAGGGTACAGATCTTCAGGTTTCTTCTAACAATAATACAGAACATACAGGTCACATTGAAATATTGCTTTATAAAGAATTAAGGAACAATTAATAAAAACTACAAATCCACTTAGGCGTACCATTTTTCTGGTAATATTTGCTGTTAACGATACTATACTATCGTTGCCGGGAAATATTACCAGATAAATTGTGTGCCTAAGTCCATTAATTTTTCTTTTTTAAAAGCTTTTATTTAGCTTGCAATGTTTGTATGTATGTTAGTTTGTTTAGGTCAAATCTTGCAATCAAAATTTCGGCTATTTCTAACTAAGCTAGAGCTTTAAAATTTGGCACACGTGTATAAGTCTGGTGACAATGCAATATAGTATAGCCATTATCGGTCAAAACCAATATGGCGGACGTCCCAAGATGGCGGATCGCCTGTTTCTTCACAACCCCCTTGATATGAGTATCAAATGAAAGGATTTGACGAGTAAAATACGATAAACTATGTAACGCCATTATAAATCCAATATGGCGGACGCCCTAGGATGGCAAATTATCTTTTTCTTCACGGCTCCCTTGCCATTTGTATCAAACGAAAAGATTTTGTCTCTCTGTCTGTAATATAAGTAGACTAAAAAGTAAAAAATAAAATTATATAAAATAAATGTTTTTAAGAAAAAGCTTTTATTTGAAAAAACTTCACTAAAAAGTAAAAATAATTTTTGAAAATTCATGCATCTGGAAACCAAAAGCTTTGGGGGCGGTCAATTGGGCAAAGTAACTTAAACATAACATAAACACACCACAGATAGTAGACAACCCCCAAATCCAAAGCCAAGGCTGTCCGGAAGGGGGTTACACATTCGGAAAAACGCAGACATACATCCACACCCACCGGTGTTGTCAATACCGGGGCTGGGGGTCGAACCCAGAGCGCGGTAGCGAGTCGATCAGCGTATTCGCCACTTAGTACGCCTTAACCGATTGAGCTACCGTGCTGGTAGCACTATGCAATAGTGCCATATGACCGTCCGCAAAGCGTTTGGTTTCCAGGTGTATGAATTTTAAAAAATATATTTTTACTTTTTAGTGCAGTTTTTTCAAAAAACTTTTTCTTAAAAATATTGTTTTTATGTAATTTTATCAGATGAAATTCGTTCAAGTGAACATTCGAACAGGTACATCTGTTTTCTTGGTATTTCAGTAATATTTCAGTAGTATTTCAGTAATCTTATTGTTAAATAAAAAACAGTAACAAAAAAAAACAATAAAATGCAAGTCACAGTACCTAGTTGTAAGTTACAATCCGTTTTCACAGAATATAGAAAACTGACGTTCGCGGGACGTGCAACGTAAGGGAGGGAGATCGACGCGCGACGGTCGGCTGCAGCATGTTAGATCTGTGGATTGTTTTACATTATTTATTAATTTCCCTACGTTATGTTATGCCCATACATTCTAAAAGTATATTGTAAGCGGGAAACTTTACACTACAATATTGTAAGAGATGTATTTTTCGATTTAAATGCTCGTTTTTGAAATATCGGTCGTTGAACGCTAAAATACAACGGAAAATTACAATCCTTTAAGGTTCTCGAAGCGAGATGCGGACATTCAAAGTTTTAAAACTCCATAAGCGTCAATGTTTTTCCTTTTATTAAGTATATATTTTTTAGAGCAAGACTTTTCAATAATCTTCGTACCAAAATATTTACTTTACCTGCATGATACTAAGAAATAGAGATACGCTCTCACGCATACCTCCCCTTACTGCAGTTCCCGCTGTTGCGTCACGTAAAAGTCAACTAATTCAGCGGTCAATTTTTAGTTTAGATGTAAACTAAAATTACCTTAACCGAAGTGTTTAGAAGCTTATCCTTCGATAAAATAAAAAATTAGGACTCTTTTGGTTGTTCGAGACAAAAGATGAGCAAAAAATGTGAGAAAATTGTAAAATAATAGATACAATTATTTTCTCTATTAACTCGCTGTAACTAAAAAACGGGGCAACGAATTAATCTCAAATTTTTACCGTGTGGTGAATCTATATTTGTTAACAAAATGTGTTAATATGAAGGTCAAGTTTTAATAAGTGTAGAAAATATGATTCTTTTTCTAAGGCTATGTCGATAAACTGTGAAAATTTACAGGTGGGAATACAACAAACGAGAAACTTTTTTTTCTTTCGAAATAGATATCAAGTATATCAAGGGCATAGGAAGATAAAGGATGGAGCTAACTTTTTTATTTGAAACTTTTTTTTCTAGGATTAACAGTTTTCGAGAAAATTGCAATTAAGTATACGGAACGCCCTCGCGAACGATACAGTAAATGTACGTTAGTGTTGTTTAATGAAATCGAATTCAGATTTTCTTCAGATTTTTCAGCAAATCAATGGAGGGTTATTATACTCTTCGCAAAAACGAAGAGTATATTGCATTTGATCGGCACATTTCTAAAATCGTAAATATCGCTCGTAGACAGAGCTGGGCAAATTACTTTGAAAAAGTAATTAATTACAAATTACTAATGTTAAAAAGTAATTTGATTACCATGTAATTAAATTACTGTTAAAAAAATGTAATTAAATTACTAATTATTTGGTAATGGTAATTGAATAAATAAATTACTTTTATAATTACTCTACACCTTCTAAATTTGCTATAATGGAAATGGGAGATGTTTAGTAAATTTAGGATCATTTGTTAGTGTACAATAATTATAAACATATACAAATACTGAATAATACAAAAGGAAGATATATCTAAATTTTTTAGTAATCAGTAAAGACAGTAATCACAAAGGAATGAACTAAAAACAAATATAAAAACCGCTGCCCAAGAAATCACTACTTCCAGATACTGATTTTCACTTGCAATCTCCCTAGTGCTTGAATTATTTCCGGAAATTTTTTTGAGGTCCGAATTTTTTGAAAATCTTGAAAATTTTCTTTAAAAAATCCGTGAGCGAGAAAAAATTTCCAGATTTTTAATTCAAGAGCGAGGGATATTCGGTAAGAAAATTTTAGACCAAAATTACTTGACAAAAAAAAACTTCAGAAATGTTTGCAAAATCTTGTAGACTGGTGCTGGTGTTAGATTAATTTTTTGGTTTTTATTTTTTTATGTGGTTTCCTCATATCTTAGTAAAATGAAATATTTAATAGTAGATAAAATATGGAATAATGAGAGTGAAGTAAAATTAAAACAAGTTTAGTATACTTATTTCTTATATTTCCTACGCTCTAGTCGCATAAAAATAATATAACGAATTAATATTAATCATAATAATTTATTTCGTATGCAATCTTTATACTGCAGTAAAGGGAAACCAAGATGAAATGATATTTGCTGTGATTTAAAGTGGTGACAAATAATATCCCCTAAAAAAATCGCTAATAGTTAGCCATGGAATCACAAGTGTCTTGAAATATGTCATAAAACATCTCTGTGCTTTATTTTCTGAGGAAGAAGATGTACAAGTGGAATTTTTAAAGCATTTGGAATTAGTTAATGATGTAAGGAAACATAGTAAACTAAAATTGTACTAATTTAATTTAAAATAAATATAAAAATATTTTTCATAATATAAACACCATTATCTAATCATTTCTGTCAAACCAGGGAAATTTCCACTTATTAATCACATGGTAGGTGCTCATGGGAAAGTAAGATTTCCAAAAAATTTGATGGTTGTCATAGCAACAATGACAAAATAAATTGTCCGATTGGCTAATAATGTTTGGTATAAAATTTTCTATCTAATTCTCTCACAACGAAAAAAATTTTGTATGTGGAAATAATTGTTTATGAAACTTTAGTAATATAATATTTTTTGAAATCCGTAAAACGATATGCCACAATGGTAGTGGGGGTGATGGCAGTAGGGTGGTAGTGGAGGTGGGTGAAGTAAAAAAAAATGAGGCCTTTAGTTCTTGTATACACACTAAATCACAATTTTATTTTTTCACCCTCTTTAATAATGGGGTGGACGTGGTAATGGGGGTGGCTAATGCCAAAACATTTTTTGAGGCCTTAGCTTCTCTTATATATTCTAAATACCAATTTTATGGACTCTCACTTGCTTGATTTACCTATTTACCCCAATTTATCCCCCAACGCTTCAACGGAATAAGATCAAAATATAATATAATTCCAGATCTCATTAAGGGTGGCGGTCCCGTGCTTAAGAAAACGATTTTATAGTTCAACAATTTCTTCTACAGTGTGTGCTATTTAAGACCGCAACACCCCTTATTTTGGAACGCGTTGACCGATTTTAAATTTTTTTTTTTTGGGATGAGCTTTATTTGACTATTTTGAAAAATTTGTAATTTTCACATTTTCAAGGCCTACTAAGAGCTCCTCTAAATGGGTCGAAATTTCGAGATCGACTATTAGACAATTTTTTGTCGGCAAATTGGATAGCGTATTCGATTCGCAGTTATCTCAAATACCTCTCTCTATACAAAATTTTAGCTCGATACCTCATATAAAAATTTTAAAAATTTTTATTGTCCAAATAGGCTTAAAATGTCATGAAACGTCGAGATTTTAAGTTTGAGCGAAAAAAAATTTCTGTCTGTCTGTCTGTCTGTCTGTCTGTCTGTCTGTCTGTCGGTTTGTCTGTCTGTCGGTCTGTCTGTAACTTTTTTTGTGCGCACGTTTATTCTGGAACCGTTTAAGATATTGACTTGAAATTTGATATACATATGTACTTTAACGAGATCTAGAACTAGATTATATTTTCATCTTGTTCCGTCGAAGAGTTGGGGGGTAAATTGGGGTAAATTTGGGGTAAATGGATAAATCAAGCAGGTGACAGTCCATGAAATTGGTATTTAGTATATACAAGAGAAGCTGAGGTCTCAAAAAAATTTTTGGCATTAGCCACCCCCATTACCACCCCCACCTACTTATTAAAGGGGATGAAAAAAAATGTGATTTAGTGCATGTACAGGAACCAGAAACCTCAAAATATTTTTTTACTTCATCCACCCCCCACTACCACCCCCCTATCACCACGCCCACCCCACTACCGATGTGGGGCATCGTTTTATGGGTTTTTGGGGTAGAGGATTTCAAATATTATATTATTAAAGTTCCATAAACAATTATTTTCACATACAAAGTTTTTTCGTTGTGAGTGACTTGGATAGAGAATCTAGATGTAGAAGTAGTGATTCCTTGGGCAGCGGTTTTTTTCTTTTTTTCTTCCTCATTTAGCGCCTTAATTCGAATGACTCCTTTACCTCTTTAGTAAACCTAACTGACTTTTATACAGGGCCAGTCGAAAAGTGAGAAATTTTAAATTTGGCTATTGAATAACAAACACCCTATATGAGGTATCGAGTTAAAATTTTGTATAGACGTATTTGAGACAACTGCGAATCGAATACGCTATCCAATTTGCCGATAAAAGATTGCCTAATAGTCGATCTCGAAATTTCGACCCATTTAGAGGAGCTTAGTAGGCCTTGAAAATATGAAAATTACAAATTTTTCAAAACAGTCAGATAAAGCTCTTCGAGCACTATATCCCAAAAAATTTAAATCGGTCAACGCGTTCCAAAATAACGGGGTGTTGCGTTCTTAAATAGCACACACTGTATATTCCTGAACGATTTGATAAGCCTTTAGAGAAAACATGATAGAATGATACCAGACCATTGAAATCAATAAAAAAAATTTTTGATTTTCGCACGAGAAAAAAAAAATCCTTTAGTTTTCAATAGTCTAGTACCATTCTATAAAGTTGTCCCTAAAAGCCCAACAAAAGTTTTGTTAACCGGTTCAGGGATGTAGAAAAAATTGTCGAATTATGTTCACCGCACCCGCCCATCTTAAAGTACATGCGTTTACCAAATTTCAAGTCAGTATCTTCAATAGTTGCAGAGTAAATATGCGCACAAAAAAAGTTAGAGATAGACAGACAGACAGACCTACAGACAGACATTTTTTTTGCTCAAACTTAAAATCTCGACGTTTCATGACATTCTAAGCCTATTTGAACAATAAAAAATGATAATTTTTTTTTTGCGTTACTATACTTACTTCCACTGGATGTGGAAGTAAAATGACTCAAACTATGAAATATGAATAATATTATATGTTAATGTTTCCTTTTAATCTAAAGTAATTTAAACACCCTATTTAATTTTAATTTAATTACGGTAAAACAATTCAACTCTACGGTATTCAAATTATTTTAGAGATTTGAAATTATTGAGAAGTAATTTAAATTACTTGAAGTAATTCAAATTACTTGAAGTAATTTAAATTACTTGAAATAATTTAAATTATTTGAAGTAATTTAAATGACTCGAAGTAATTTAAATTACATGAAGTAATTTCTATCAGTAATTAATTACTCTGAAAAGGTATTTTCAAAGTATCGCTTGAGGAATTAATAATTTTTAAGTACAATTACTGCTTTGAAAAATGTAATTCAATTACAATTACTTTTTTAAAAAAAGTATTTAAATTAGTAATTTAATTACTTTAGTAATTAATTACTCCCAGCTCTGCTCGTAGAGAAAAAATTTTCATATCATTGTGTTAGTGAACAACTTTCAAAATGTCCGTCTGTCCGTCCGTCACGTTTCTTGTAAGCACGATAACTCAAGAAAGAAAAATCCGATTGTACTGAAATTTGGACAGTAAGTTAGTGTTGTTTAGAGGCAGAACCCTAGAACCCTTTTGAACAAAATCGATCAGTAAATAAAAATGTTATTAATGATTTAAATTTGAAAAAAAAAATTTTTGTTTTTTATGTTTTTGTAATTGAATAGAAATCTGGTGAAATAATATTTCATTTTAATATTTAAATATTTTTATATTTTACAAATATACATTTTATAATGTAATATACAACCGTGGAAATATAATTTTAGCTCGTCTCTTATAATGTAAAAATTTACGTTTTTTTAAGTGTTCAGTGGTGGAGTAGTTCTTGCGCTTTTGACTCGGAATCAAAGGGTCTCGGGTTCGAAACCCAAATAGGGTATGGTACAATTTTTTTTTATTTTTACTTTATTTTACACTGAGTCTTTTACCAACTAAGTTCGTACTATAAAACTAAAAATTTCTAAACCTAACATTATTTACAAACAACTGCGAAGGTATCCTATAGAATGTGTAACAATTACATAAAAAGTTCAGTGAACAGGCGAAGAGTACGTTTTTAGCTTGTTAAATATTTGTAATAATTACCATGAGAGAACACATTGATATGTCCCGTGCTGTTGAATTAAGTCATACTGCGAAAACGCTATTTTGCAGATGCAAAATGTTTTTCATAATAAAAACATTAAAGAATCCGGCAATTTATCTAGAAATAATAACAGAATAAATATTTTTCATTCTTGACTGTTTGTCTATTTTCCTGAATAACGTTAGATAAATGCACTGTTTCATAATTAAACTAAAGTAGTATATTATTTACTACTACTATTTATTGTGTTTAATTAAATGAATTAAAATTTAATATTAAAAAAAATAATAATAAATAGCTTACACGTTGAAAAATCAACGGTGCAAAATATCATACGTGCTTGCATGAATTATTTTGGAGTTGTTTTCACAAACATTTAAACCCACAACGGCCTTATGCAAAATGAAAAGTGCTGACAAAAGCAGTCATAGAATTCTATGATATTAAAAATTGCCTGCAGTCAGCTTTCTAGGTCTTATAGGTATTACGGTTTTCGATGTATCTTTAGGTAGATATTGGACACACGACTGTCGCGGGCGCGGGCGGGCTCGATTTGAAGTTGACTAGAGGGTGACGCTATGTGCACAGCAGGTCAAAAGCTGGTACTCGTACCGAGCGTATCTTATGTTTCATAGTATCATGCTTTACCTGTAACAATTGTTCAGTGTACAATATCTCAAAAATTTTGATTAACGCCCTTTTCACAGGCTAATTCTTGGCCAACTCTACACATAAATACAATTAATAATTATAAGCTATTAAATAAAACTGGTCGCAAGTTTTAGTTGCCAAACCCCCACAGGGTAACACATTTTGTCCAGCCGTGGTCTCTATTAAACAGCAACTGCTGAGATTGTGACTGACTTTCTTTCGCTCGTGAAAATCTTTCGAAAATTTGTGTTTCCACATAATTTTCAATGGAGTTTCGTAAGTAAACATGTTTAATAATCATTAAAGTATAAATACCTAGTTGTATAGTGCCACGAATTTTTCGTCCTTGATGACGAGAAATTTATTGATAAATGTACCCCATAATATTTGTCAACGCCATTTAAAAAATGAAATAATTCGTTCGTACAGTACGGCTAAAAAGTAGCTTTATTCTTACTACACGCAAATAATTGATATACACAAAAATGCATAACATGCAATGATTAATAATGTTTATAAATACCTTTGTAATTTTAATTTTTATCAACAGTTTATTAAATTATATAAAATTTGAAATTTTTTAATAAAATTTGAGATGAAAATTTTATAATTTTTTTTTTTTTTATAAAAGACACGTTCGGTCGAAAATGGCTTACCCTAAACAAAATTTCGACTTTGGCGATTTTTTTTTGTTTGGTAGCAAGACTAAAAATTTGGATTCCGCACCCCAGGGATGGATGGGACTAAGGGGGTTGCATAGAGGACGTTGTCAGCGACATGTTCTGTCGAAAATTTGATTACCCTAAATTAAATTTCGGCTTTGGCGAATTTTTGTTTGTTTGGTAGCAAGACAGAAAATATGTGTCCGCACCACGGGGGTGGATGGAACTAAGGAGGTTGCATAGAGGACGTTGTCAGAGACACGTTCTGTCGAAAATTGGATTAATCTAAGTTAAATTTCGGCTTTGGCGAATTTTTTTTTTGTTTGGTAGCAAGACTAAAAATATGGGTTCCGCACCCTGAGGATGGACGGGACTAAGGGGGTTGCATAGAGGACGTTGTCAGAGACACGTTCTGTCAAAAATTGGATTACCCTAAATTGAATTTCGGCTTTGCCGAATTTTTTTTTGTTTGGTAGCAAGACTAAAAATATGGGTTCCGCACCCCGGGGGTGGATGGGACTAAGGGGGTTGCATAGAGGACGTTGTCAGAGACACGTTCTGTCGAAAATTGGATTACCCTAAATTGAATTTCGGCTTTGGTGAATTTTTTTTGTTTGGTAGCAAGACTAAAAATATGGGTTCCGCACCCCGGGGATGGACGGGACTAAGGGAGTTGCATAGAGGACGTTGTCAGAGACACGTTCTGTCGAAAATTGGGTTACCCTAAATTGAATTTCGGCTTTGGCGAATTTTTTTTTGTTTGGTGGCAAGACTGAAAATATGGGTTCCGCACCACGGGGGTGGATGGGACTAAGGGGGTTGCATAGAGGACGTTATCAGAGACACGTTCTGTCGAAAATTGGATTACCCTAAATTGAATTTCGGCTTTGGCGAATTTTTTTTTGTTTGGTGGCAAGACTGAAAATATGGGTTCCGCACCCCGGGGGTGGATGGGACTAAGGGGGTTGCATAGAGGACGTTGTCAGAGACACGTTCTGTCGAAAATTGGATTATCCTAAATTGAATTTCGGCTTTGGCGAATTTTTTTTTGTTTGGTGGCAAGACTGAAAATATGGGTTCCGCACCCCGGGGGTGGATGGGACTAAGGGGGTTGCATAGAGGACGTTGTCAGAGACACGTTCTGTCGAAAATTGGATTACCCTAAATTGAATTTCGGCTTTGGCGAATTTTTTTTTGTTTGGTGGCAAGACTAAAAATATGGGTTCCGCACCCCGGGGATGGATGGGACTAAGGGGGTTGCATAGAGGACGTTGTCAGAGACACGTTCTGTCGAAAATTGGATTACCCTAAATTGAATTTCGGCTTTGGCGAATTTTTTTTTGTTTGGTGGCAAGACTGAAAATATGGGTTCCGGGGGTGGATGGGACTAAGGGGGTTGCATAGAGGACGTTATCAGAGACACGTTCTGTCGAAAATTGGATTACCCTAAATTGAATTTCGGCTTTGGCGAATTTTTTTTTTGTTTGGTAGCAAGACTAAAAATATGGGTTCCGCACCCCGAGGATGGACGGGACTAAGGGGGTTGCATAGAGGACGTTGTCAGAGACACGTTCTGTCGAAAATTGGATTACCCTAAATTGAATTTCGGCTTTGCCGAATTTTTTTTTGTTTGGTAGCAAGACTAAAAATATGGGTTCCGCACCCCGGGGATGGATGGGACTAAGGGGGTTGCATAGAGGACGTTGTCAGAGACACGTTCTGTCGAAAATTGGATTACCCTAAATTGAATTTCGGCTTTGGCGAATTTTTTTTTGTTTGGTGGCAAGACTGAAAATATGGGTTCCGGGGGTGGATGGGACTAAGGGGGTTGCATAGAGGACGTTATCAGAGACACGTTCTGTCGAAAATTGGATTACCCTAAATTGAATTTCGGCTTTGGCGAATTTTTTTTTTGTTTGGTAGCAAGACTAAAAATATGGGTTCCGCACCGAGGATGGACGGGACTAAGGGGGTTGCATAGAGGCCGTTGTCAGAGACACGTTCTGTCGAAAATTGGATTAGCCTAAATTGAGTTTCGGCTTTGCCGAATTTTTTTTTGTTTGGTAGCAAGACTAAAAATATGGGTTCCGCACCCCGGGGGTGGATGGGACTAAGGGGGTTGCATAGAGGACGTTGTCAGAGACACGTTCTGTCGAAAATTGGATTACTCTAAATTGAATTTCGGCTTTGGCGAATTTTTTTTTGTTTGGTAGCAAGACTAAAAATATGGGTTCCGCACCCCGGGGATGGACGGGACTAAGGGAGTTGCATAGAGGACGTTGTCAGAGACACGTTCTGTCGAAAATTGGGTTACCCTAAATTGAATTTCGGCTTTGGCGAATTTTTTTTTGTTTGGTGGCAAGACTGAAAATATGGGTTCCGCACCACGGGGGTGGATGGGACTAAGGGGGTTGCATAGAGGACGTTATCAGAGACACGTTCTGTCGAAAATTGGATTACCCTAAATTGAATTTCGGCTTTGGCGAATTTTTTTTTGTTTGGTAGCAAGACTAAAAATATGGGTTCCGCACCCCGGGGATGGACGGGACTAAGAGGACGTTGTCAGAGACACGTTCTGTCGAAAATTGGATTACCCTAAATTGAATTTCGGCTTTGGCGAATTTTTTTTTGTTTGGTAGCAAGACTAAAAATATGGGTTCCGCACCCCGGGGATGGACGGGACTAAGAGGACGTTGTCAGAGACACGTTCTGTCGAAAATTGGATTACCCTAAATTGAATGTCGGCTTTGGCGAATTTTTTTTTGTTTGGTGGCAAGACTGAAAATATGGGTTCCGCACCCCGGGGGTGGATGGGACTAAGGGGGTTGCATAGAGGACGTTATCAGAGACACGTTTTGTCGAAAATTGGATTACCCTAAATTGAATTTCGGCTTTGGCGAATTTTTTTTTGTTTGGTAGCAAGACTAAAAATATGGGTTCCGCACCCCGGGGGTGGATGGGACTAAGAGGGTTGCATAGAGGACGTTGTCAGAGACACGTTCTGTCGAAAATTGGGTTACCCTAAATTGAATTTCGGCTTTGGCGAATTATTTTTTGTTTGGTGGCAAGACTGAAAATATGGGTTCCGCACCCCGGGGGTGGATGGGACTAAGGGGGTTGCATAGAGGACGTTGTCAGAGACACGTTCTGTCGAAAATTGGATTACCCTAAATTGAATTTCGGCTTTGGCGAATTTTTTTTTGTTTGGTGGCAAGACTGAAAATATGGGTTCCGCACCCCGGGGGTGGATGGGACTAAGGGGGTTGCATAGAGGACGTTGTCAGAGACACGTTCTGTCGAAAATTGGATTGCCCTAAATTGAATTTCGGCTTTGGCGAATTTTTTTTTGTTTGGTGGCAAGACTAAAAATATGGGTTCCGCACCCCGGGGATGAATGGGACTAAGGGGGTTGCATAGAGGACGTTGTCAGAGACACGTTCTGTCGAAAATTGGATTACCCTAAATTGAATTTCGGCTTTGGCGAATTTTTTTTTGTTTGGTGGCAAGACTGAAAATATGGGTTCCGCACCCCGGGGGTGGATGGGACTAAGAGGGTTGCATAGAGGACGTTGTCAGAGACACGTTCTGTCGAAAATTGGGTTACCCTAAATTAAATTTCGGCTTTGGCGAATTTTTTTTTGTTTGGTAGCAAGACTGAAAATACGGGTTCCGCACCCCGGGGATGGATGGGACTAAAAGGGTTGCATAGAGGACGTTGTCAGAGACACGTTCGGTCGAAAATTGGGTTACCCTAAATTAAATTTTGGCTTTGGCGATTTTTTTTTGTTTGGTAGCAAGACTAAAAATATGGGTTCCGCACCCCGAGGATGGACGGGACTAAGAGGGTTGCATAGAGGACGTTGTCAGAGACACGGTCTGTCGAAAATTGGATTACCCTAAATTGAATTTCGGCTTTGACGAATTTTTTTTTGTTTGGTAGCAAGACTAAAAATATGGGTTCCGCACCCCGGGGGTGGATGGGACTAAGAGGGTTGCATAGAGGACGTTGTCAGAGACACGTTCTGTCGAAAATTGGATTACCCTAAATTGAATTTCGGCTTTGGCGAATTTTTTTTTGTTTGGTAGCAAGACTAAAAATATGGGTTCCGCACCCCGGGGGTGGATGGGACTAAGAGGGTTGCATAGAGGACGTTGTCAGAGACACGTTCTGTCGAAAATTGGATTACCCTAAATTGAATGTCGGCTTTGGCGAATTTTTTTTTGTTTGGTGGCAAGACTAAAAATATGGGTTCCGCACCCCGGGGGTGGATGGTACTAAGAGGGTTGCATAGAGGACGTTGTCAGAGACACGTTCTGTCGAAAATTGGGTTACCCTAAATTGAATTTCGGCTTTGGCGAATTTTTTTTTGTTTGGTGGCAAGACTGAAAATATGGGTTCCGCACCCCGGGGGTGGATGGGACTAAGGGGGTTGCATAGAGGACGTTGTCAGAGACACGTTCTGTCGAAAATTGGATTACCCTAAATTGAATTTCGGCTTTGGCGAATTTTTTTTTGTTTGGTGGCAAGACTGAAAATATGGGTTCCGCACCCCGGGGGTGGATGGGACTAAGGGGGTTGCATAGAGGACGTTGTCAGAGACACGTTCTGTCGAAAATTGGATTACCCTAAATTGAATTTCGGCTTTGGCGAATTTTTTTTTGTTTGGTGGCAAGACTAAAAATATGGGTTCCGCACCCCGGGGATGGATGGGACTAAGGGGGTTGCATAGAGGACGTTGTCAGAGACACGTTCTGTCGAAAATTGGATTACCCTAAATTGAATTTCGGCTTTGGCGAATTTTTTTTTGTTTGGTGGCAAGACTGAAAATATGGGTTCCGCACCCCGGGGGTGGATGGGACTAAGGGGGTTGCATAGAGGACGTTATCAGAGACACGTTCTGTCGAAAATTGGATTACCCTAAATTGAATTTCGGCTTTGGCGAATTTTTTTTTGTTTGGTAGCAAGACTAAAAATATGGGTTCCGCACCCCGGGGGTGGATGGGACTAAGAGGGTTGCATAGAGGACGTTGTCAGAGACACGTTCTGTCGAAAATTGGGTTACCCTAAATTAAATTTCGGCTTTGGCGAATTTTTTTTTGTTTGGTAGCAAGACTGAAAATACGGGTTCCGCACCCCGGGGATGGATGGGACTAAAAGGGTTGCATAGAGGACGTTGTCAGAGACACGTTCCGCCGAAAATTGGGTTACCCTAAATTAAATTTTGGCTTTGGCGATTTTTTTTTGCTTGGTAGCAAGACTAAAAATATGGGTTCCGCACCCCGAGGATGGACGGGACTAAGGGGGTTGCATAGAGGACGTTGTCAGAGACACGGTCTGTCGAAAATTGGATTACCCTAAATTGAATTTCGGCTTTGGCGAATTTTTTTTTGTTTGGTAGCAAGACTAAAAATATGGGTTCCGCACCCCGGGGGTGGATGGGACTAAGGGGGTTGCATAGAGGACGTTGTCAGAGACACGTTCTGTCGAAAATTGGGTTACCCTAAATTAAATTTCGGCTTTAGCGAATTTTTTTTTGTTTGGTAGCCAGACTGAAAATACGGGTTCCGCACCCCGGGGATGGATGGGACTAAGGGGGTTGCATAGAGGACGTTGTCAGAGACACGTTCGGGCGAAAATTGGGTTACCCTAAATTAAATTTTGGCTTTGGCGATTTTTGTTTGTTTGGTAGCAAGACTAAAAATATGGGTTCCGCACCCCGGGGATGGACGGGACTAAGGGGGTTGCATAGAGGACGTTGCCAGAGACACGTTCTGTCGAAAATTGGATTACCCTAAATTGAATTTCGGCTTTGGCGAATTTTTGTTTGTTTGTTGGCAAGACTGAAAATATGGGTTCCGCACCCCGGGGATGGATGGGACTAAGGGGGTCGCATAGAGGACGTTGTCAGAGACACGTTCTGTCGAAAATTGGGTTACCCTAAATTAAATTTTGGCTTTGGCGATTTTTTTTTGTTTGGTAGCAAGACTAAAAATATGGGTTCCGCACCCCGGGGGTGGATGGGACTAAGGGGGTTGCATAGAGGACGTTGTCAGAGACACGTTCTGTCGACAATTGGGTTACCCTAAATTAAATTTCGGCTTTGGCGAATTTTTTTTTGTTTGGTAGCAAGACTGAAAATACGGGTTCCGCACCCCGGGGATGGATGGTACTAAGGGGGTTGCATAGAGGACGTTGTCAGAGACACGTTCTGTCGAAAATTGGGTTACCCTAAATTGAATTTCGGCTTTGGCGAATTTTTTTTTGTTTGGTGGCAAGACTGAAAATATGGGTTCCGCACCCCGGGGGTGGATGGGACTAAGGGGGTTGCATAGAGGACGTTGTCAGAGACACGTTCTGTCGAAAATTGGATTACCCTAAATTGAATTTCGGCTTTGGCGAATTTTTTTTTGTTTGGTAGCAAGACTGAAAATACGGGTTCCGCACCCCGGGGATGGATGGGACTAAGGGGGTTGCATAGAGGACGTTGTCAGAGACACGTTCGGTCGAAAATTGGGTTACCCTAAATTAAATTTTGGCTTTGGCGATGTTTTTTTGTTTGG
This sequence comes from Rutpela maculata, assembly GCA_936432065.2. Taxonomy (NCBI): domain Eukaryota; kingdom Metazoa; phylum Arthropoda; class Insecta; order Coleoptera; family Cerambycidae; genus Rutpela; species Rutpela maculata. The sequence continues at coordinate 54,230,937 of OW386290.2, read as the reverse complement.
TAGCAAGACTAAAAATATGGGTTCCGCACCCCGGGGGTGGATGGGACTAAGGGGGTTGCATAGAGGACGTTGTCAGAGACACGTTCTGTCGAAAATTGGGTTACCCTAAATTAAATTTCGGCTTTAGCGAATTTTTTTTTGTTTGGTAGCAAGACTGAAAATACGGGTTCCGCACCCCGGGGATGGATGGGACTAAGGGGGTTGCATAGAGGACGTTGTCAGAGACACGTTCGGTCGAAAATTGGGTTACCCTAAATTGAATTTCGGCTTTGGCGAATTTTTTTTTGTTTGGTGGCAAGACTGAAAATATGGGTTCCGCACCCCGGGGGTGGATGGGACTAAGGGGGTTGCATAGAGGACGTTGTCAGAGACACGTTCTGTCGAAAATTGGATTACCCTAAATTGAATTTCGGCTTTGGCGAATTTTTTTTTGTTTGGTAGCAAGACTGAAAATACGGGTTCCGCACCCCGGGGATGGATGGGACTAAGGGGGTTGCATAGAGGACGTTGTCAGAGACACGTTCGGTCGAAAATTGGGTTACCCTAAATTAAATTTTGGCTTTGGCGATTTTTTTTTGTTTGGTAGCAAGACTAAAAATATGGGTTCCGCACCCCGGGGGTGGATGGGACTAAGGGGGTTGCATAGAGGACGTTGTCAGAGACACGTTCTGTCGAAAATTGGATTACCCTAAATTGAATTTCGGCTTTGGCGAATTTTTTTTTGTTTGGTAGCAAGACTAAAAATATGGGTTCCGCACCCCGGGGATGGACGGGACTAAGGGGGTTGCATAGAGGACGTTGTCAGAGACATGTTCGGTCGAAAATTGGGTTACCCTAAATGAAATTTGGAGTTTAACAAATTTTTTTCGTTTGGGGGTTGTCTCAGCTACCGAGGGTGGTTCCAGCTAGAGGGGATGTATATAGGAAGTTGTAAGAAGCATGTTCGACCATGGATTAGGTCCATTTAAACGGTTTTTTGCAAATTACAATTAATTTATTTTTTCACGGATTCGATCAAGCTTGATCGATCGAAACTTCAGTGGCATCACCTATAGACGTTCTACTGCCGTACATTCAAATGGGATCAAAACTGAAGCGCCTCTGGTGGTTGGAAGCGCAAGCGGAGCTATATTGGCGGCCGGCGGGAAGTTTTAAATAATCTTAAATCTCATTTAAATGCTTTTAAAAGCAGTACTATGCCACATTTGATAATTAAATATCAAAATATGACTAGCACAGTTTCAAAGACACTGAAATTATGCTGCAGAAACAAAATATTTTGGGTAATAAAATTAATGATTCAAGAGGTTTGAATAACATATATTAATTAAAACTGAATAGTGGAAGCCCTTCTTTGAAATAATTAATTAATCATGATGATCTAATAAATCACTTTTTACATTATTTTTTATCACTAATTTATTGTAACTAAACGTTACTGCAGTTTCAACACTAAGCGTGTCATTTTCAAATATTTCACATTTCACAAGAGATCCTCGTTTCAAAATGGAACGCTTAATGTTGAAACTGCAGTAAAGTTTACTTACAATACATTAGCGATAAAAAACAAAGTAAAAAGTGTTTTATTAGATCACCATTGTAAAGCACCTTCCGCATAAATAATACCGGCTTTCAAAATGTTGATGACAAACAGTGGATTGTTGATTACTCTTAACCACTTTTTAAAATCTATTGAGGTCTTTAGATGGATGAGGGAACCGATGCTTATGAATCATACTGTCCTCACAATTAATAACACAACATTTTATATCCCATTTCCAAACAATAAACAACTTTGACCATAACTTTGACGTTTGTGACACCACGTCGCTGCCAACTATTTTTTTTGCTACCAACACTATTGATAAAATTACTCTAGAGCGCGACATCTCTGGGTTGGAAGCGCAACTACACTTACATCACGTGACCGTACAAAGTGATTCCATTTGCTTCCATATAAGTTGAAAGTCTATAGGTATGGGTGGTTTGTGGTCTTTTCATGACATGACATTAGAGCAGATATATTCTATGCACTACACTCCAATCAACTGATTCCAGGAGATCATGAATTATAATTTTACATTACTTAAAAAAATTATGTACTTGAAGTTTCGAACGTTCACTTGAACGAATTTTATATGAAAAGGAAATATTAATCGACTTAGGCGTACAATTTTTCTGGTAATATTTGCTGTAAACGATAGTATAAATATTACCAGAAAAATGGTAGGCCTAAATCGATTTGTAGTTTTTATTAATTTTTTCTTTTCATATGAAGTTCGTTCAAGTGAACGTTCGAAACTTCAGGTACATAAAAAATCGCAATGGAAATATCTGAAAAATCTTATGAGATACCTATGAAAAGTTTTCAATATTAAGTACCTAGTACATGTACCTGAAGTTTCGAACGTTCACTTGAACGAATTCCATAAGAAAAAGAAAAATTAATGCAAACCATACTTCGATTTAGATGTAAAAACTCAAGTATTGTGGATATTATTGTCAGCAAATGTGGGAATGAAGTGTTTACGCCTAAATCGATGTGTGGTTTTTATTAACTTTTCCTTTTCATCTAAACTTCGTTCAATTGAACGTTCGAAACTTCAGGTACATCCTAGTCCACTATTCTAATAAATTGGCTGTGAAAGATAAATTCTACAAAATCCTACATTGAAAAAAAGTATCACACGATCCTATACATGCGAAGAGCTTTTTATTACGAGCCAAACTAGAAACTGTGGAGTTAATTCTGGCAAAAATTATACACACCAGACCTACTCTATCCTTCAAGTCCTTAACTGTCTAATTCATGCGATGGTATTTATGTTTTACCTTTTTTCGCAAGTAGTAAAATTTGTACATCATATTGCAGTATTTACCCCTCGCTTAAAAGTAAATTAGTAAAAACTTTATTAAGATTTTGTTCAAATTTGTTTCTCTACTTCTCAAATTAACCACTGCACACTCTCGGTCTTAATTATTACGTATCAATGACAAAAATTTACCTAACGTTTTCCTAAAACCGATGACAAAATGTTAAAAACGTCAAAATTGTTAAAATCCTTTTTCAAATGCAAAGAATAATTTTCGCCTCTAATGAATACATTATCCTCAACTAACTTTTTAAACACAAACATTTAAAGAAAATTGTTGTTTGGGTTGAGTACTAGCCATTAAGTATGCGTTGAATTAGGTGTCAATATTTCAACCAATTTTTTTGATACATAAGTATTCTAAATGTGTCTGCTATTTATTAATTTAGGTAATTGGTTGCTTAAAATATGTTTTGTACCGATATAAAACGGAAACACATTATCTAATTACTTGCATAACACAAAAAATAAATAAAGAGGGAATGTCAATAACATTATCAATTCTATAATGAAAACACCTTGCTCTTAATTTGGCGTTAAATTAAAAGTCAACAAAACATAAATTAAAGTGAAATACTTACAGCCAGTATCCTTTAACCTCTGTATAAGGGAATTCACTATACGCACACATCCCAAAAACCCACTTCCTTGTTTTTTATGCACTTTACGGTGATTCCATACCGAAATGGTAATAGTGTCAGTTTTACCGATGTATAAATCATAATGTGAGTTCCATTTTGGATCTAATGTATTTTTCACAGTTTCTGTTGAATGACACTGTCCACTACCATCTACAGATATTTTTGCAAAAGGATCAGGCAAGCCTGGAAAGAAACAATTATGAAAAAATTGCACTCTTGGACACTTTTAATTTATGTTCTCATGTAACTTGACCAAAAAAAGAACATTTAAGGACACTTACGGAATAGATCCTTCCGAACTAGATTCCTCGCACATAGGACTGTAAAAGAAATATTTTAATTAATATATTACATCACAAATTAATAATCTTGGGAGGTCTCAATGAGGCCATATTGTTTGACAGTTCAAACAATGCACGTTTTTACAATATTGTATAGTTTCATTTGTCGCAATTTTATTTCTTGGGACTTACTTGTCAGTCGAATTTTTTGTGCACCATTTCGACGACTCGATGGAGTACTGGACATTTTAAAAATTTATTGTCACCACATCACTACACGTTAACTATTCAACGCCATGTTTGACTAATTGTAACACAAGCGCCACCTACACAATTTCAATGGAACAGGTCAGAGTACAGTTGGCGCCTCAACTTCAAATTTTAAATTTAAAAATGGCTACTAATGGTCAAAATCGTTTACTATTTACGTTTTACAACCACAGTCACGGTGTAACAATACAGGTTAGACCTAGAAAATATCTTATATGCAAATATCATACTGTATATCATTTTTTTCCAACAGTTCCCTTAACTGCTCTATTTTCTCTTCATCTTGCTGTTTGCTCTCCATGACTTGATTTTCGTGGTATTCTAACATTTGAATATATTTAATTTCTAAACTGTTTACAACATCGTCAAACTGTCTTTGTTTTTCTGCACCAGCACGAGTTAACAAATCCGCACGCTGTGTCTTTAGTTGAATCTAAAAAACAAGTGTTTTAAATTAAAGGCGGTGGAATAGAAATGTGCACAGTCAGGACTTCATAGTGGGGACAGGGCCGGAGAGATCAGGGGCGCAACTGGGAAATTTTCCGAGTTATTAAGTATCACGTAAAACCAATACGTGATTCAGATTTGATTTGATTTTTATTAGATAAAATAAATTTCATACAATCAGGCCCCCCATAAGGGGGAGGGGGGGAGGTTCAGTGGGTACCGCGGTACTCGGGCCCGGCCACTTTAGAGGCCCGGTTAGACCAGTGAACGCAATATTCGCCCATTAATTATGAGACCTGGACAAAATTTTTTTTTCACATTTCTCCCCCAGACAGCACTCGACGTCTCTAATACGTACATTTTAGGTAATATTTTGGTCGGTACGTACCAAGGCGTAATATGTACGTCTTAAGTACGTATTTGTATGTACGTACAGTGTATGTTTACACCGTATGTCTCTAAAACATACTTTTCTGGAACACCATGGATATAAAGCGAAAACAACTAGTTCATGTGAATTTAGCCCAGTGAAAAAAACACGGTCGGCAGATAATACGGATATGGAATGTTTTGTAGCAAAAACAGAATATCACATATTCCGAAAAGAATTTGTAAAGTATTTATTAAGATAAATATTTACCAACATTTTTTTCCGAAAATTTCACAACAGTCATATTATAAATTGTTAATAAAAACAAATCGTACAAATCTGACGTTATCTCAATTTTCGATTTTTGACCAATTTTAGTAACTTCCAGCAATTTTGTGGGGAGATTAAAATAAGCTGCCTTTATTTTAAATTGCGCGCCAGGTTGCGTTGATTCTTTGTGGCTTTTAGTGCATGATCAGTGCGAAGTGCGACGTCGCGGACAGTGTGCTGTCAAATGTCGTTAGTGCCGTTGCCGTTGTGTCCCAGCACTCCAAATGGAAGAATAAAATTTGTTAATCAATGCAAGAAAGTTACCCAGCAAACAAAGAATGTATCCGTAATGTTATGCAATGTTAAATGGAAGTAACATTTGTAATGTTCTTTTGCAATATGATATTTAAATTACAACAACGTAACAGAGAAATGTTACATTTCGAAATATTAAACAAATATTTATGTATGTTGGTTACATTACGTAACATTTAATAGTATGACAAATTACTTTCTGACAACGTTGATGTTATATTAAAGTAATAATGCATTGTTTAGTGGGTACTTAGCGATTGTTTGTTGTTTGTAGTTAAATTATAAATTACCTGTACGGACAAAGGTAAGTCAAATATTTCTCTATATAAGGTATGTTAAATACTATCAATGCAAAATTTGTACATAATGTAAAACGTAATGATACATATCAATAAAAATATTTATCTAACGAAAAGATTCCTGCGTTTAGTATATTTTTTTGTACAAAATTTTGCATCTTTTATAGAAAATTTACAAGACAAAAGATAACCTATAAATAAAAAAAATCAAATCTTTCCTTTGTCTGATGCAAAATTAGAAAATAACTTATTTATCTGTTTCTTCAATAAAATATTTGAAAGCGTATAAAATATAATCGCACTTTTTTTTGTTCAAATAGGCTTAAAATGTAGTGAAATGTCGAGATTTTAAGTTTAAACAAAAAAAAATTTCTGGCACTAACATTGCATATTACCACTTCTGAAAACATAACTGCTGCAAAATGTTTCATTTAATGAAAAAGAAAGAAGAAAAATAACCAGAAAAAGAATATCTACTTCTTCAGATGAAGAGAATGAAATACCAGATAGACTTTGCAGATAGACTTTGTTCCATGGTGCATACAAAGAACAATATAAAAATTAAAAAGGTATTTTTTAAAGCCAAAGTTATGTTTTAAGTTATTTTGCACAGCAAATAACATACAGGGTGTAACTTAACTGCATGCATATATTTCAGGATGATTCCTCAAAAACAGCTCAGGAATAAAGTTCTAAAATATAAATATCTACATGCAATTAAGTTAAAGAGCAAGATTAACAAATGTTTATTTGAATTTTGAGATTCCTACGACTTATCCCTTTAGAAAAATTCTCCTCATTACTTAAAAAATTGTTTAAATTTTGCAACGTTTCTTCCGAATCAATTAGTAAAAAAATTCATCAAGTACTGACTAATTCGATGTCATCTCTTTCTCTTTATTGGGACTTTTTTGGTCCTCAGTTCTTCCAAAATGTCAACAACATAGATCGTAGATAGTGTTGTTGATAAAGTATATTTTTTAGGGTCTTCCCTAAAATAAAAATGATACTATAAAATACATTGTGTATTCACGATTTAAATGAATTGTAGCAAATTATATAGGACACACTGCATATGTTTTATTTTTGTATTTTATATATATTTTATTTATTTTTGTATTATATGTATACATATATTTGTATATTACATATAATAAATATTTTTGACGAATTTTGAGTTTTTTTTACGCCGGCTCCACACATTAGGGCCAACGTTCGAGCCAACAGCATTCGTCCAATGTGTGGATTGACGAAAGAGCATTGGCGTCAATGCTTTTTTGTTGATCTACACATTGGACGAAGCTGTTGGCTCCAACGTTGGCCCCAATGTGTGGAGCCGGCGTTACGTTATTTATAACGTACATATAACGTACTATGTACGTCCATATTCTGTCCTATAATGGCCTATAAATATCTTAAAATGTACGTGTTATGTACGTACAATTTAGTGGAAATCTAACATCCCCGGTACGTCTCATGTACGTATTGTGGACAAAACCGTACATATCTCGTATGTAAGTTACGTCCAGTGTGTACGTAATTAAAACGTCTTTAGGATGTAAGTGTGCTGTCTGGGCCCCCCCTTGCTCATCAATTATTAGCTGAGCTGAGATGTTATATAACTCCGTTTTTTACCTCTTTGACTTTTCTGGTTGCGCCCCTGATGGCCCACCCTTTCTGGCTATCTTATTTTATTCATTCTAAACATAAAATGTGTACACACAAAAAAAAATGGCTTTGTAACGATGATATAATTTCACTGATTTTTATATCTTGAACCATATGGCCAACTCGACGGGCTGACATATGCCAGAAGTCTATTTTGTCGTTATTTAAGTTCGATAGAATTAATCAGTGCATAGAAAATGCTTGTAAAGATGAGTGTCCAGAAAAGCCGCTTAGCTCTCGCACCATTATGACGTTATGAGGGAGGAGAGGAGTGAATAGGCGGCAAGTAGATCTCCCGTCTTTACTCCACTTTTACATGACGTGGCGTGTGGGCGTAAACTTGTGAGTGTATTGTTTATCCCAGGACCGCAGTTAGACATCGCAGTCGAGTTTATACTGTCGGGATAAAGATATAATTCGATAATTACTTTATATTTCTTTATTTGGTAGTGTTTTTGAAAATAATTTTAGTAAGTTTTGTTACCAATTCATAGCAGTGCTTTGGGGGATGTTGTAAGTGTAACATTATAAAAAGTAAACGAGCGAACAATATAGTTAAATCCGGCTCTGCATTCTGCAGCCATTGCGTCCCAACAACACCGCCTAGGTAGGCGATACGTCGGTCACTACCAAGATTGGTAGACTATGAGGTTCCTTAATATACAGCTTTTAGGCGAAGAAGTCAGTGTGGGGGTGAAAGGTCAGACTATCTTTGTTCTTCGAACGCGCAGTAGCGGCGCAGTTATCTCACTCTAGAAGAACCGTCCGTACTGGCCCGAAATATGGTCTGACGTTACTATGATTTGTAGTGTTACATTCTACAACTTATCCTCTTTACCAGCATGCAGAACAGTGACTCAAAATGCGAGGATAATTACCACCGACCTCAAAAGCGGGTTATTGCGAGCCCGTTCCAGTTACGAGTTCTTTGCTTAATTAACATTACACAAATTCTTACAATATTTTGAATAAGGCTCTGCATCTGGTGTTATCTCACACTAGCTGTTCATTGGCTAATGCCATTTTTTGGTGGGGATTGAGTTATTAGGCCACCTTAAAGTATACCAACCTTGGGTCACTACAGCGATTGCGACAACTATACAAATCATGAGGTCGGCGGGCGGTTCGAACCCTGCCCACTTCGGTTTTTTTTAATAATTGGGATGTACAAATATTGTCCAAAGTTGTGACATTTGGACGTTCCTCGGTTGTCCGTCATCCGTAGTGCAGAATTGAGATGCATCAAAATGAAAAGGTAAATTAAGTAGGCATTATTTATTTGTTTATGATGAATATGTCTCAAATCTTAGAGAGACTAACAATTTTAGTTTTTTCCTTTTCTTCAAAATTTGTTTTTGGAAACAATATAGGCACTAATATAGATAAAATGAATTCTTATTTTCAAGTTATTTTATCTCATTGCATGCTACGTAAATTTTGTTATATCAATAATATTTTTGATATGATCTTATCTAATTTTTTAAAAACTATATTACACAAGTGATGCCACTTTGGTATGGTCCTAAGACACATTATATTTATATCGTCAGAGAAAATTTTAAAAGAGAAAACTTTTTTATTTTAGCGATTATTACTTGTATAAAAAGAAAGTGTTAAAAAAATTATGTAATAATGTATGTATGTATGTATGTAAGTATGTACGTATCCGACTGTTTTGCCATATTTTTTGTTTTTAAAAATTGCAAAACTATCATCATTGAAACGAAAATGATGCATTTTTCAAACTTCCTGACCTTACCCTCTGTGCATGCAGGGTAATTTATTTTTAAATAAGATTTGTTTTATTTTGAATAAAACGACTATTTTTCGTTTAACTCACTCCAATTAGGAAATTGAATAATGAATAGATCTCAAATTTTTACCGTGTTATGATTTAACAAAATGTATTAATGTGAATGTCAAATTTTTAATAATGTGTAGAAAAATATGATTTTTTTTGTTAGGCTATGTCGATAAAATGTGAGAATTTGAAGGGATTAGTATTACGAGCGGGGAACTTTTTTATCTTTCTTTTTGTAACTGTTATATTTGAAACTTTTTTTCTTGAATTAGCAGTTTTTGAAAAATCGCATCTGAAAGTACAGAACGCCTTCGCTGTTGGTAAGTTGCTTATAACAAAAAATTAAATACAAAGGACCCCGCAAAAAGTGAACCTTTGGTTGAAATTTTTTGTAACTTTGAAGATAAGTAGATTTAAGTGTACTGATCAAGTTGTAACAGATGCAACCCAACCCATGAAACTCATAGTTTCTGCTTTAGGGGGTTCCGAAAGTGATATGGCGAATATATTCGATGTTACATTATACATCAAATATTCAGCCGTCGTAGCTGGGGGTGGGAGGGCTCTTTGCCTCCCGAACCCATCATGTGGCGCCCTTGCTGTAGATAAAGATCCAAATTTTATTTTTATTTGCAACTTCTTTATACTGCCCCCTCCCCCCCCCCAAAATGTTAGCTACGCCACTGCATATATTATTATTATTATTTTCAGTACAGTATGTGAAATCGCTTTAGTGATCAATGGCTGAAACGCACGAGGAATGAAAAGGTGGGAACTACATCTTATTACATCAACGCATCCAGCACGAAGAACTACTGGCTGCCATTCAAGGCTCGGAGAAAAAAGAACAGAAACAGCCGGCAAGAAAAAGGAAAAAGGCACCCGAGAAGATGGACTCGGACGAGGAAGTGCCCAAAAAGGCAAAAAGCTGTAAAGAGACACCAGCAACGAGCCAACAAGAAGATAACTATGGCGGTTTTAGAGAAACCGCAAAAAACACCCAAGATCCCGCCGTTATCCTCAGCAAAAAGGAAACGTGGTCGGCAGTGAGCCAGAGACTCAATGAAGCCCCCATCGATTTTAAGAAAGCCAAGGTGGTTGGGGAAGTTACCTATCTCCATCGAGCCAGCCAGCGCAGAACACTACACAGCACAGAATGACAAAGATGTTTGCGCTTGAAAAGCGCGAATATTATACATATGCACTGCCCGAGGAGCGACTACTGAGGGTAGTAGTCCGAGGTATTCCCAGCAGAGTGACCTGCGAAGAAGTGAAAGAGGACCAAGGTTTCACGACCGCATAAGTGCAAAGAATGATGTCCAGGAGGGCCCAACAAGAGATCCCTCTAATGCTGGTTTAGTGGTTCAGGTGCCACTAACAGAAGAAAATATCCTGTCGGTGAACTGATGCTGTTCCTTGGTAGTCAGGAAAGAACGATAGAGAGCCGTAAAAGCCGTAACGCAGTGCCACCGCTGCCGGCGTTTCGGCTTCGCACAAGGACGGTGCACTGCACAGTGCACAGCCCAAATGTGTGAAGTTCGGTGAAGCCCACCGTTCCACTGAGTGCAAAAAAACCAAAGAAGTACCAGCCAGAGGTGCCAACTGCCAGGGACCCCTCGTCAGTTGAGGCCAACAACCTCATCGCGGTGCTCGGCCAATTGCAACAAATGTATTCATCGATGAGCGCATTTTTTGCACAAATGCCAAATTTCACTAACCCTAATGTCTTTACAGGTTAAATCAAGGTCTCTGCAGATCGCCTCATAGAATGTGAATGGACTGCGAGGACGTAAACTTAAGGTGGAACTTCTCGCTAGGTTAAACACAGACGTGATATCACTGCAGGAAACGAAATCGGGACCAGGACCAGGCTATTCACTTCCCCTGCTACCACGTATACAGGAAGGACTTCGAAGACAGACGCAGGAGAGCTGCTATGAAAGAAGTAGCCATACTGATCAAAAAAACGATTGCACACCATCCCATTCTGATACCGGACATGGAGAACATGGAGGCCACCGCCGTGGTAGTGTCCACAGCACTAAACGTCGACATGCATTTGGTCTCCTGTTACCAGCGAAAACATGGTACGCGACGCAGACCTAGCGGCCGTCCTGCTCGTTGGAGCACAAATAGTCGCCATGGCCAAATCCCAGGAATGGAACAGTAAGAACACCAACACCCTCGGACGGGAACTACTACGGTTCCTGGGAAGGCATGCCGGCAACACGCTGGTATTAGAACCCGATGACCCGACCCACAACAACGGGAGGCAGAGACCGAATGTACTGGACAACGCGATCTTGAAGGAAATGCCCCTCGGAGCACAAATCTACGAAGGTTCCACCGAGCACAACCCGATTTTCCTAGAGCTAGGAGAAAAAGACGGTGAAAACACGACCACCTTCGTCAAAAGGAATCGTTCCGTGCAATCTTGCAGAGGAATATTGCACAAATTCCCAGAATCGAAACACCCTGAGTAGGAGAGTCAAAGACAGAAGTTTTTGGAACACCCAACGTGTCCTGCGAAACGGGAGGAAACCAATGTCCCCGATCCACGGAGAGAATGGGATTGTCTACACTCGCCAGGAAAAGCTCGAGGCATTCGCCGACAGCTTGGAACTACAATATAGAGTAAACCAGATCGACGTTGAGGGCGAGGATTGGGCAGACGACGGCACCACCGCCCGCTCGAGTGAGTGCGTGAACCAAATGTCCGAACCTGCGGTTCATCTCGTACTCAGCAGGATTACCATCGCAACGACGAGTCATTAGTAGGGTAAAATTAACCTGTCTTACGACGGTCTAAACCTAGCGCATGTTCCCTATTAGCGGGATGCACCGCCTGCCAGATAACCAGATAACGAGCACATTCAGCACACATTCCGACCGCTCCAGAGGAGGTCAAGGAAATTCTAAGGAAGCTAAAATCCAGGATGTGACAGGATAGGAAACCTAGCCCTACATAGTCATCCCAAAACCAGGCAAGGACCTAATCTTTCCCTCCTCTTACGGACCGATGAGCCTCCTCTCAGCAATAACCTAGATAGGCGAGGAAGTCATCTTGAAGAGACTTACTGGATGAACAGTTTGCATACAGAACAGGACACTCCACGGAACTCTAAGTGCTTCTTCTCACCGAGAAAGTCACGAAGGGGTGGTTCAACCAAAGGAAAGTCACAGCAGCGCGGACATCGCGAGAGCCTTTGACATGATCTGGCATGATGATCTTCTAGTCAAAATGACGAGTATGTGTTACCCCATTGCACTCGTCAAGCTCGTAAGATCATACCTACACAGAAGAGAGATGAGGGTGAAGATAATGGACAAAGTGTCCACCTACTGAACAATGGAGGAAGGAGTCCCCCAGGGCTCAGTGTGGCTCAGTTCTCTCATCGCACCTGTTCTCCATCTTCACCTCTCCCACGTACCGACCGGACCTCCATGGCCCTCTACGCTGATGACACAGCCCTTATTACCAGATCCTAGAAAGCGAGGTTCGCCACCAGAAAAGTCCAGGAGGCAGCCTCCCTCTTAGAGGACTGGTGATACTCTTCGAAAAGGAAAGGAAAGAAATCTCCACAGGTCACGTCTCCATGTATGGTGAAGACACCCAATGTCACGATACCGTGAACTACCTCGGCGTGATCGTGGACAAAGGCCTAACGTGGAGACAGAATACAGAAGCCATCGTCAATAAGACCAGACGAACGAAAGCTCTCATCTATCCGATGATGGGCAGACAGAGCAGACTCAACCTGAGATATAAGCTTACGCTAATCAGGTCACTCATCAGGCCCCAACTGACGTTGTACGTCTCCATAGCCTGGGGCTACCAAGAGAATACCTACCTCAAAATGATCCAGACAGTGGAGAACGTCGTCCTCAGGACAGCAGTAGATGCACCCTGGTTCGTACGCAACGCAGATATCATGGACTTGGACTGCACCCTAATGACCGAAATCATCCGGGAGAGAGCCAAGAAGCTTTACACCCTTGCCGAGGAGCATGGGAATCCGTTGATCAGGACAACGATCCAGCCGACATTCCGAGGCACAAGAGGCCGAAGATTCAGATCATGGCCAATGGAGTATGCGGCCCATACCACCACCGACGAAGAAACCCATAGAAGAGACATGACGATCAACCAACCACCCACCCACTACCCTGCGGATACCCAGACAAGCACCGTCCAGTACCCGCAATCACCTATTTCCGTGCAGGTCTGCACAGCTCGCCCCTACCTCACCGATTATTCGGATGGCAGGATATCAATTGACATTCGAGGCCAGTCTAGGTCTACAGCGATGTACTAGGGTAAAAAGCAATAGTCCTGCTTGACCCTGGTCGTCCAAAACCCTCATCTTTGCCAAAGAATATTGGCGTCAGGGTCGGAAGAGACAGTTCATATTGGGAACTCGCAACGGAAGAACCACTCCAAGGAGACCATAACGTGTACTGCCTATTATCTGCCGTCACCGCCCATACCATTCACCGTTATCCATCCTTCCCCGTACGGGAAGCCTGCCAAGTATTTCAGACACAGAACTTAAATAACACAAAAACAGCAGTTCAACTACATCCACGATCCACTGGTTAAAACTCAATATTATCTAATTAACCGCTAACACATTAGAACATTCGATGCGCGACCAGTGGAAGAGTATTATGACGTCACAGATCGCCACGCACCAATTTAATGAAAAGGAAGTTTAACGACTCATTTAAGGACGAATTTAATCGCAAATAATTCTGTTTTTTTGGTTACAGGATTTTTTATGTTTTAATTTTTTGATTAATATAATAATAAAAATATAAAAAATTGTCTCACAAGCATGTCTTTTTCTCATATTTTCATTCAAATTGTTATACTTTCTCGACGTATGCGTATTTCTATTTATATATGTGTTAATATTGCTGACTTACCTGCATTACTTTGTCCTTCAAAATCAGCTCCTGTTTTAATTTTTCGATTTGCTTTTGATAATCTCTTTCGGATCTTTGAAAAAGTTTATCCATTTTGGAGACGCATTTTTTCAAAACAATGATTTTGTCGTCATTATTATATTTTGATAATGAACTTTCGACTTGATTCCTCAACGCGCTTATCTCATGTGTCATTCTGAAACAAAACACAATATAGCACAGGAGCCAGCGGCACTTTTTTTTTTAAAGATGTGCTTAAAATTAATTTCTTGTTTCTTGTGTTATAATTAAGCTGTTTTCACAAAATCGACTCCTGCTGGCGCACCAAAAGGACAGCATCTGACAGGACTTTTTTTTACTCCTGTCAAAGCCATGTTCCGTCGAATGGCCGGCAGTATAACTTTTTTAACAATGTCAAGTAACAAACTACTGGCAAAAAGATGCTAGCTTTAAATATGTCTGTAAGTTATCGATGTAAAAATATCGGATATCGTACATCGCAATATCGATGTTTTCGATACATCGATATATATCGCGCATCACTAATTTGTGAGCGAGTTTGAGAAGCAAGGGGTGCAGAAAAGCAAAGCCGGATTTAACTATATTGTAAATAGATATAAAATAATAATAATTCTTAATATTACACTTACAATATCCCCAAGAGCACTGCTATGAATTGGTTAGCAAAATTATTTTCAAAAACACATTACCAAATAAAGAAATATTATAAAGTAATTATCCAATTATATCTTCACCCTGACAGTATAAGCTCGACTACGATGTCTCTAATTGCGGCCCTGGGTTAAACAACACACTCATAAGTTTACGCTCACAAACCCACGTCAGATAGCCGACATCGAATGGCCGAAATCTTTTCTCTCACTTAATGTAAAAGTGGACTAAAGACGGGAGATGAGTTGCCGCCTTTTTTATTCCCCTTGCCTCTCACCACACTTCTTACTAATACGATTACTTCAGCTGTACAATGAAGGTGGCATGAAATCACTTTCCACCATACTGCAATACCAATAAGGAACACAAAGAATCTCGACTTTAAACACGTATAGCATTACATAGGCTGGTTGAGCCTGTTTCAGGTTTTTAGGCCCTTTGGGTGACGTTGATAACGCCTGCTCCAGCAGCTCAGAGTCCAGACATCAACAAGGGATCACAAAGATACTGTTAGTAGGAAACTTTTCTTGAAATATACGCGGTTCCCAATAAGGCGATTTTCTGTACTTATTGCGCGCTCGGTTGATCTGGCAGTTGTTGTAGACTCCGGTCATGGCACTTCTTAACAGTTCCGAAGACTCCTACAATTACTGGCACGACGGTGGTCCTTGCATTCCAAGATTGGTAGAGTATAAGGTGGCCTAATAACTCACAATCCCCACCAAAAAATGGCATTAGCCAATGAACAGTGATGCAGGGCCTTATTCAAAATATTGTAAGAATTTGTGTAATGTTAATTAAGCAAAGAACTCGTAACTGGAACGGGCTCGCAATAACTCGCTTTTGAGGTCGGTGGTTTTTATCGTCACATTTTGAGTCACTGTTCTACATGCTGGTAATGGGGATACGTTGTAGAATGTAACACTACAGAATTACAGATCATAGTAACGTCAGACCATCTTTCGGGCCAGTACGGACGGTTCTTCTAGAGTGAGATAACTGCCCCGCTATACTGTGCGTTCGAAAAACAAGGATAGTCGGACTTTTCAGCTCCGCACTCACTTCTCGCCTAAGAGCTGTATATTAAGGAACCTCATACTCTACAAATCTTGCTTGCATTCCACATTCTGCTTACTTCTATTTGGAGGTCTTTGTACTTGCTTAACTTCTCCGTTTCAATGAGCATCACGTTGGTGTCAATCGGGATGGATTCATCGATCAGCAAACAGGATTTCTACTTTTTATTATGTACGACGATGTCTGGACAGCTAACTGTAATTTCACTGAAAGAAAGCACTTGTCGTGAGAGGAGAGAGAGCTTACATCACGTTCCCTTCCTAGGGGATAAGAAAAAACGCTAATCTCTAAACACAGTGATCATGGGCTGATGTGAAGTGATCTCTTCGGGGTTGCCAGCATTTGCTCCCTCATTTCAACCCATTGGAGAGCCACAGCGTCACGACCGAAGATCACGTGCGCTACTGTAGGAAATGCAATAAATTCATCTTGTCAGAATGACGCACATTTTCTCGATGTGAATGCAATACTGTAAAATTAGTGTTATTTTAGTGTTATTTTGTAAAAATGAAATAATTCTTATAGAGCAAGGCATAATGACGTAAAAAATCTGCTCCAATCAATTAAATGGAACTCAAAAAAAGTTATTTGACTGAATAGATGAAAAAACAACTTCAGCTTATAAGTGGGCAATTTACAAATTAATTCACCGAAGGGATTGGTCTTGGGAAGAAGTTGACGTTCTTCTTGTGTATTATTGCAATAACAATAATAATGTTTATCTACTCTTGTTAGGTTATATACTAATTAATGAACTAGCCCAATCAATGAATGCCCAAAAGGGGATTGTAGAGAACATTTAGGAGGGGAGAATTTTCCTCTTCAGAAATGTGTTGGGGTAGTTAGGAGGTAAAAATAATAAAAATCCCCTCCCCTAGCTCTGCCGCTTCAGGGGGGGAAGGGGGGTGGGAAGGTTCCTTTTTTCGATTTTTCGCTTATAACTCGGAAACGATGCGTCGTATGGAAAAAGGTAATCTATCCAAAATTAAACGTAATTAAATTTTCCGCAAGAATGTTTATATTCATTTTATTCCTATGTGTTATAGTTTACGAGATACTCGCCAGAGAAAAACGATGATTAATAAAAAAAAAATCGATTATGTACCTTGAATATTTCTATACCGTCGTCTGCTAATAAATCACAGTCAACAAACAATCTTTATTTTACAACACTCGACGTATTTACTAACGTAATATTTTGTCGAAATCTATACATTTCCTTAATATACAGTGTCACTCACTTAAAATTTAGATACCCTTATAATTTTGTTTCCGATTTGAATCAAATTTTACTCAAGTATAGAACAAATTAGAATCTACTTAAGACCAGAAAAACATTCGGCTGCTACAAAGGCAAAGCCACCTGCGGTACCAAAATATGCTGAAAATAATAAAACATTTTGAATGTTAGAAATTCTAAAAAATGCATCCGATCGGCGCCACAAACGTACATACACCAAAATTTGATTTGGTTATTGATGGGGCATTTCTCATACATAAGCTCATCTGACAAAGAGGATCCTCAGTTTCCGCAATTTGTGGTGGCTACGTGAAATTCGTCAATATGATTTTTAATCTTTTCCCTTATATTTTGGTATCGCAGGTGGTTTTGCCTTTATAGCAGGTGAATGGTTTTCTGGTCATAAGTAGATCCTAATTTGTTCTATACTTGAGTAAAATTTGATTCAAATCGGAAACAAAATGAAAAAGTTATAAGTGTATCTTCATTTTAAGTGAGTCACACTGTATACTTAAGGAAATGTATAGATTTCGACAAAATATTACGTTAGTAAATACGTCCAGTGTTGTAAAATAAAGATTGTTTTGTGACTGTGATTTATTAGCAGACCAAGGTAAACCGCTTTGATAGAAACATTCAAGGTACGTAATTGATTTTTTTTTATTAATTATTGATTTTCGCTGGCGAATATCTCGTAAACTATAACACATGGGAAAAAAATGAATATAAACATTCTTGTGGGGGGCGGTAGCTCAGTGGTTTAGCGCGTCTAGCTTGCATACTGGCGTACCTAGCGAAGCAGGTTCAATCCCTGCTCATCGCGAAATAATTTTAATTACAAAATTATCCCCAAGAAGTGGTTCGGACTCCACTATAAGCTGTAGGGCCTCGTTTTTCTTTACCTAACACAAATTCGTTCTGGATTTTCAAGGAGTTACTTCGTGACTTGAGAAGCGGTTAAGAAAACATTTTAAGAAAACATTGTGGGAAATTTAATTACGTTTAATTTTGCCTAGATTTCCTTCTTCCGTACGACGCGCAACGCATCGTTTCCGAGTTATGAGCGAAGAACCGAAAAAATGAACTTTTCCACCCCTCTCTCCCCCTGAAGCGGCGGGGCTAGGGGTGGGGGCTTTTAGTATGTTTACCTCCTAACTACCCCCAACACATTCCTGAAGAAAAAAATTCTACCCTCCTCAATGTTCTCTACAAATCTTTCATTGACTGGACTAAACTGCTTTTGAACAACTAATAGTATCCATAAACAAATAGGGTGAGTTATAATGAGTGAGTTATTATAAATCACTAGGTACAGAGCCAATCACCTTTATCTACATGCCTAACCTGTCCAATCGACGTAACGCGCGACACACGAAGGTGGCTCTGTCCGAGAGAAATTCTTTTCCGATACGGTGAAATAGAACGGTCCATTATTATTGAGAGGAGGAAGGTGATTTATCATGTTTGAAAAGTTTTGACGGTTTCAAATCAAGTTAAGCAATAATTGTGCCGAAAATGATGAATTCGGTTAGTGAAGATGAACTAATATGTACACCATCAGAATGAAGATAAGTAGCTAATGATACAATACATAATTTATTACCCGAATACTCGCAGAACAAATATGAAAGTGTGTACAAAAATTAAATTTTACAGTCAATTTTATTAATAAACAAACTGAGTAATTTAAACAAAATGTTCTCAACTTAATATTTATAGTTGTTATAATCGTAGATAAAGTATAGTATTCAACTTGCGGTAATGATAATAACTCACTTGATGAATTACACTTCATCTGCGTGAGTTATTACCTAGATTACCGCTCGTTGAATAATATACTATTGTCCACGACCATTTTATAATGTACCAATTATACTTGTGTTTGTTCAATCATAATTATATACATTTTGTACTACAGCCAGTGATTAATCACACAGCCACACAAAAAAAGTGGTCTGGCCTGCGGACCAAACCAGTGTATCCTTATGTATTTGAACCCGCTGAAACCGAATCCGAAGTCAGAACTGTCAGATTGGCTCGTTTTAAATTTCTGTTGATATCAAACTAAAATAAACAAATATGTTTGGTGGCGATAAAAATTGGATACAAGAAGCTGCCAATATTGTTTGTGCCTCACTTCCTTCAAGAAACCCAAAGCAAGGTATATAGTCTATAATGAAGGCAAAAATAATGTAAATATTTCGTGCAAAGACGAGATGGAAGTGGTGGAAGAAGTTTTTGACCGCCGCAACCCCCTGAAACGGCCAAGAACCACCCCTTTTATGAGGATTCCTTTATGTTTTCATATATAAACGGGTCTGGGGAGTGATTTATCGACGAGTTATATATAATTGAAAAAACATGGAAGGGGGTTATAGAGTAAGTGGAATCCAGACGGCAGGCCTAGGGGGTTGGTTAAACCCTCCCGAGGTCTGGAAAATCTTTTTTTCAAATGATTCGGTTCAAATGCTTATCCCCCGTTTTCGGTGTCGCTGATCACGGGAAAAAGATTAATTTTTCACTCCAACCCTCAAACGGACAGAAACCACCTCTCACTTACCAGAAAGCATGCTATCCAGGATTTACAGGTTTTTCGACACGTGATCGTTATTCCTGTGCATATATCTTCATTTTTCACGGAAGAGAAGGTGGTAGCGACATCGGGGATTGTTTCAACCCTTCCAAGAAGTGTAAAATTCGTTAATTATATTTTTATCGTGATCAGCACCTGCGAAAACAGGGAAGGGCGTACTGACGATCCAAAGTGTAATTAATGAATTTTACACCTTTTGGAAGGGTTGAAGCAACCCTCGAGGTCGCTACCACCTTCTCTTTTATGAAAAATGAAGGGATATGCACAGGAATAACGATCATGTGACGAAAAACCTCTAAATCCTGACTAGCATACTTTCTGGTGAGTGAGGGATGATTTCTGCCCGTCTGAGGGATAAGAAGAAAAACTAATATTTTTCCCGTAAACAGCGACCCCGAAAACGGGGGATAAGCGTTCGAACTGAATCATTTGAAAAAAAAAAGATTTTCCACCCCTCGGGAGGGTTTAATTAACCCCCTAGGCCTGCTCTCTGGATTCCACTTACTCTATAACCCCCTTCCGTGTTATTTCAAGTATAACCCGTCGATAAATCACTCCCCAGACCCGTTTATATATGAAAACATAAAAGGGGTGGTTTTTGTCCGTTTCAGGGGATTGCGGTGGACAAAAACTTCTCCCACTACTTCCATCGTGTTCAGCACCCTCGAAAACGGGGGGAAAAGGTAATCTCGTTTTTGCACGAAATATTTACAAATAACTCGTCAAATAATGCTTCATTACATAGACTATTATTGCGGTGGCTTAGAACAAATACGAGCCAGAATCGTGACCTGCTGAATTAGAGCACCAAAGGACCCCGGAACAAAACCCATGAAAATGTTGATTCGGTGGAATCGGCTGAAATTTTGGTATTTTGTAGTTCGTCATGCTGATGAAAAGTTCTTATTACATCGAGCCAATCCTATGGACAGTTTTTGAGATACAGCTTGTCAAAGTTAGGTAATTTGCGTTATTTTAGACATTCAAGAACGTTTTACTCTTAAACTATTAACTTTAGCAAAAAACTGCATGGGTCGAAATATTTTTGTTCAAGTCCAATAAAGCTCAAGAATTTTTTTCAGAATTTTTTTTCAATTTTTAGGTTAGGTAAAATATATATATGTCATATTTCGGCATGCTTCGGTGGGATTGGCTGAAACTTTGCTATTTTATAGTTAAAGTCACGCTGATCGAAAATTCCTTTTGCAGTGAGTCGATCCTATGAGTGGTTTTTGCTCCAGGAGTGCTTGAAGGTCCTAATAACGCGGTAACGGGTAATCTATATGTACGTGTTTATGAATGGCTTCCAGTGTGTTTGTGTACGTACACAAAAAAATGTAATGTTAAAATAAGCTTGTATTATTGTCAATATGTTTATAATATCACGTCCCTGTAAATATAAAATAATAATCAATTTTTGTGAGCATATCCGTAGCTCAAGGTAGTTGCGGACATATTTTTGCAAGTAGAATCTGCACCAGATGTTTGTCATCGATATTTCCAGAAAACCTTGTAAATACTGACACATACATAAACACAAACGCATGCACGCCGTACACAAACATGCTGGAAGCCATTCATAAATACGTACATATAGATTACCCGTTACCTCGTTGTTAGGACCTTCAAGCACTCCTGGAGCGAAAACCACTCATAGGATCGACTCTGTGCAATAGGAATTTTTGATCAGCATGACTTTAACTACAAAATAGCGAAGTTTCAGCCAATCCCACCGAGGCATGCCATAATATGACATATACAGCGTGTCGCACTTTTCATGGAGCCACCCCTCATATCTAGCTTATCTGATATACGAATTATTTGAAATTTTAGTGGCGCATATATACCTATAAAGTGAGTCTTTAGACGTAACCACATTTGATTTTAGTCAGAGGCATCCGATTCTAGGATATAGAAAGAGGGTCGATTTTCAAAAAAAAAGTATTAGCGATTTTTTTAGAAAAAAACTAGTAAGATATTCTTAATCAGCACCTTTAGAAACCCATTTGTACAAGACTGCATCGTAGTGGGTTCAAAGGTGTTTGAGACAGGAGCCGTCAAAAAAGCAATTTTTTTAACTAAAAATAATTTTTATCTGCAAATCGGATTCTCAAATGAAAAAAAAAATATTCTTCATTTTTTGGTCAGAATAATGTATTGTAATAGTTTGAATTGATTTTACAACAAAATAATTATTTATTTAAATAAGGCAAAAATTAAAAAGTAAAATAAATGAAACTAAAATAAATAAATAAATAAAACCAATTGACACTCGCAATAACTTTTGGTCTTTATTGAAGATTATTCGTTAGAAAAATGGTAAGCATGTACGAATTAGAATTCTTGCCTTATTAAATAAATAATTATTTTATTGTAAAATCAATTCAGACTAGTACAATACATTATTCTAAACAAAAAATTAAGAATACATTTTTTCATTTGAGAATCCGTTTTACAGGTAAAAATTATTTTTAGTTGAAAAAATTGTTTTTTTGACGGCCCCTATCTCAAACACTTTTGAACCTACCATGATGAAATCTTGTACAAAGCGGTTTCTAAAGGGGCTGATTAAGAATATCTCACTAGTTTTTTACTGAAAATATCGCTAATATATTTTTTCGGAAATCCATCCATTCTAGAATCGAACGCCTCTAACTAAAATCAAATGTGGTTACGTCTAAAGACTCATTTTATAGGTATATATTCACCACCAAAATTTCAAAATATTCGGATATCAGAAGAGCGAGATATGAGGGTGGCTCCATGAAAAGTGCGACACGCTGTATATTTTTTACCTAACCTAAAAATTGATAAAAAAATTCTGAAAAAAATTCTCGAGCTTTATTGAACTTAAACAAAAATATTTCAACCCTTGCAATTTTTTGCTAAAGTTAATAGTTTAAGAGTAAAAAGTTCTTGAATGTCTAAAATGACGCAAATTATCTAACTTTGACAAGCTGTATCTCAAAAACTATCCATAGGATTGACTCGATGTGATAAGAACTTTTGATCAGCATGACTTGAACTACAAAATACCAAAATTTCAGCCGATTCCACAGAATCAACATTTTCATGGGTTTTGTTGTTTTGCTTTTGCAGAGTTCTTATATACCCTCAGCAGTGGCGCAGCCAGAAAATTCATCTGGGGGGGAGGGGGGGGGTGGCAATAGAGCCGGCCTCCCCAGAGGATGAGGAAAATTTTTCAGAAAATGGTTGAAAACGGATGTGTATGTAGATTCCTCTATTAGATAATATTGGCATTAATTACAAAATATTTATTTCAAGGGATAATTTAGATACTGCTTCTTTATTTTTGGTTCATGGAAGACGGCTTGGGGGGGGGGGGGCCCTATGGCTCCCCCCCTGGCTGCGCCCATGACCCTCAGTATTATCAATTCAAGGGGGGAGTGCCCGATTTCAGTGTCCGCCATCTTGAAATACGACGCTATCTTTGTTTTCTTTGGACTGTAACTGTAAATTTTCGACTTTTATTTGGTTTTTACTAAATATCGCCCCAACTTCTGGATTTGTAGCAAAAAGGATTAAATTTAATCTAAATTTGCTACAATTTGAGACCAGAGCCGCTTTTGTAACTTTAATATTTTGCGAGATACAAGTTTCCGAAGTTTTGGACTTTTTTCAGGTTATTACGAAAATCCGTTGGGTTTACAGCAACACTATTCGAATCAATTTTAATCTAGACTAAATTTGCCACAACTTTAGACTAGATCTGCTTTTGTAACTTTAATATTTTGGCTTTCTAAATACGACGCGATCACATTTTTCTTCCAGTGTTTCTGGCAGTGGTATTTTTTTTTTTCATTAGGATTGCCTACGAATCGATGTTGTATGGGACATATACAAGCCAGATAGTCTGAAGGAAAGGGAAAAAGTCGCAAGAGAAACCACATTCCCCAAAAACTTGATTACATTCCTGAAGAATTCAGAGAACAAGACAGAACTGTTTACCCTACTAAGTGATGCAGTCGCAGCTTAGGACCTACAAGAAAGTAAAGAAATATACATCACCTATTTTAAATCTGTTATTTCAAAAAATTGCAGTGCACCGATGTCCGAGACTGGTCACGAAGAAGCTGATACCAGAATGTGTCTTCATCTATGGGATGCATTACAAAAGGGTGCAACCAACATCCTCATAAGTACAGCTGACACAGATGTTATTGTGGTACTAGTAGGCATCTTTTTCGAGATATAAACTTACAAATCAAATATTCAACTTTGGATTGCATTTGGTAAGGGTAAAACTTCCGATATTATCATATCAACGCCATCTGCCAAGAGCTTGGAGAAAATATGTGCAAACATTGCCTTTTTTCCATGCTTTCACGGGTTTAGACACCACATCACAATTTTTTGGTAAGGGGAAAAAGTCAGCATGGAAGACATGGAAAGAAAGCATACCCTCCAGGCACTGAAGGATTTATCTTCACTGCAAAGCATCCATTTCAGTCAGTAAATGCTAAAACAAAGGCATTTGAACTCATAGAACGGTTCACATGCATCCTGTACGATGGCATAACAGAACTTGACAGCATCAACAAGCTCAGAAGGAAAAAAAATAAAGATGATGCAAAGTCTACCGCCCGCACAGGATTCCCTCATTCAACACACTAATCGCTGCATCTATCAATCTAGCATCTGATTAACCAGTTTAAAATCACTCCAAGATGCACCCTACTCCGGCTAACTTTGGATGGAAAAGAAATGAAGAGACATGGCAACCAATTTGGATGTCTATACCGGAAGCAAGTAAAAGCTGTAGGGAATTAATCAAGTGCGGATGTAAGGCTGAACACCTGTGATCTAAGAATTGCGCTTGTAACAACATTATAAATATAATTTTTATGATTATTTTCTTAATAGTTATTCGTCAATTTTTTTTTTTTTTGGAACGTTTGTAACATGGTCAAATACATTATCTCAGCAAATTGTGATTGTATAGATATCTTTCTTTACTCACATTGTAGCCTATTTATTCTTCTTAAACATTAATAAAATCATGTTTGCTGTAAAACTGACTGCATTGGTGATATTTAGCAAAACCGACAAACATCTAGATTTTCGTAATAACCAGGGCCGGTTTTGTTACTAGGCCTCAGGCCCGGGCCTAGGGGCGCCATAAAATTTTTTCGGACTAAAAAAGTTTTTCTTGAATTTCTGCCCCCTCGCTCTTCAAAAATTTTTTGTCCCCTGTCCATAAACTAATAGCAAGCGGGAAGGGGGCGCAAAATTGATCTGGGCCTAGGGGCAATTTATATCTAAAACCGGCACTGGTAATAACCTGAAAAAGTCCAAAATTTGGAAGCTCGTATCTCGCAAAATATTAAAGTTACAAAAGCGGCTCTGGTCTCAAATTGTAGCAAATTTAGATTAAATTAAATCCTCTTTGCTACAAACACAGAATTTGGGGAGATATTATAAAATTCGAAAATTTACAGGTACAGTTCAAAGAAAACAAAGATGGCGTCGTATTCCAAGATTGTGGACACTGAAATCGGACACTCCCCTTTGAATTGATAGTACTGAGGGTATATAAGAAGTGTGCAAAATTTGGTGTCACACTAGTATATGCAAACCTCTGAAACGTTAAAATTTGTTTCATTTTTTTTCTGTCCTGGTAACAAAAGTTCTACTTTCGTAGCTAGCAGCACCTTAGCAATCAGATAACTCGAATATTTACTTTCGTTTTCGTCATATACTCTAATTCCATTGTTTAGTCGATCGTAAGTAGCGCTTTATGTACCAAATACTTGCTGTCATCGACAACGTGTGCATAGTGTTTGTTTTGGAGATATGGCGAGTCGAACTGTTAGTTGACCTATTCACGGCAAGGTTCTTGGCAATCCCGTTCATTACGTTCAAGATTCTCAAGTACGCAAAGTGTATCATTTTCTATGTAAAATCTTCCGTTCTTTTCGAATTTATCATTGTATTTTATGAAAAACGTTGTTCAGGTGAGATATAGCCGCAGGGCCGGATTATCCATAAGGCTAAATAGGCTATAGCCTAGGGGCGCCGAAGCGTGAGGGGGCGCTTCAGCAATTCAAAACTAACTAATTTTTTCTTCAAGCGTATTAAAATGTTTAAATTATGTCACCAAAAACAGAAGTAGAAGTAGGACATTGTTTTACTAGTAACAAAATGTTAGTACCGAACGCCACCGTAGTGGACATTGTTTTACTAGTAACATAATGTTAGTTCCGAAAGCACCACCGCAGTGGGTATTATTTTACTAGTAACATAATGTTAATACCGAAAGCCACCGGTGGCGCGCTATCCACTAGCCACTTGTCATATTGTGTCAACATGTAAGACCGTAGTTTGAATATTTGTACATTTATGATAAATAAATGAATTTTTGCATTTTAATACGCTTGAAGAAAAAATAGTATATATTACACGGAGTAGAACGCCTTTTTTTGTGTTTCGCCCAGTTTGCGGCTTCGGCTTCGCCTCAGCCGCAAATCCTGGGCTCAACACAAAAAAAGAGTGCGTTCTACTCCTAGTAATATAATATACTATTATCTCCCGATGGCCGACGCGACGGATGACATTTACTATTTACCATTAACCTTTGAAAATAAAATGTATTGTAGAGTCGTAAATGCATAAGGGCTGGCGAAAAAAGCAGCCTCAAATATTCTTGTGATAATGAGCGTAAAAAATTGTTTTTTTAAGCAAAGACAAGCATAAAATGTTTTTGTACCCTCCGCCGTCTTATCTGGGCCGAAATTAATAAATTTGTATACGACTATGTATATTTTATGTAACTATTATATCCATATTAAAAATTATAAATACCAAAATACCTAACTATTCATTTACTTATATTTAATTTTCAGAGATATCAGAATCTGAGAGAGAAGTAAATAATATGAAATAGAAAATGTTCATACGTTTAAAGTAATTATCGCTGTCTGAAGTTTTTATTGCCCTAATCCTTCCGGGTATAGCCTGAGGCCTTCCTTGAGGTGTCTACAGACGATCCAACCAACCAACCAACCGACCTTCGCGGTACACTTTGAAGATTGCCATGCGAACTCGTAAAATTGCTAGAGCCAACATTGTCGACGCTTTGAAGACGTTGGAATTCCAGCAGACCAGCCAACTTTTACGAGTTGTCATGGCAATTTTCAAAGTGTACCGAGAAGGTTGGCTGGCTGGTCGGTTGGTCGGGTCGTCTGTAGGCCCCTTTATATCTACGTCGCGTTGGTAATTTTTTTTATACAAGAAAATTATTTATTTGTTATTTGATTATTTTATTTTGATGAAATTATCGAATTTATTACCTCTGCATTGTATAGTTCAGCGAAGAGATGTTTACCTAAACCCGTGGATACTACAAAAAAAATACCCGACCTGCGCTGCACTTTATATAGAGGTCTACAAACCATCCAACCGACCTTCTCGGTACATTGAATATTGCTATGCGAACTCGTAAAAGTGAGCTGAGACGCTTTGAAGACTCTGAAATTCCAGCAGACCAGCTCACTTTTACGAGTTGTCATGGCAATTTTCAAAGTGTACCGAGAAGGTTGGTTGGTTGGGTGGTTGGATCGTCTGTACACCTCTTTAGACCTTCCGCGCCGGCCTCATTGTTCGTCCGAAAGTGCGAAAGCGAAAAACGCTTTGACCGGTATATGCCAGCTCAATTTTTTTGTGCCAATTAAGGAAATGTCTACTTCTCTTATATATTCCTTTCCAACTATATCAACATTTTACAGAATTATTTATAGGAAAATACAAACGGAAAGAGATAAATATTATATGTTTTCGCTCCTATAGTAATGCCCCTGCTCTTTATTGTAGCCGATGGTCACTCAGGACCGGATTATCCATATGGCTAACTAGGCTACAGCCTAAGGGAGACAATGCAATATTTCTCCCCCCCCCCGCTCGTAAATTTCGAATTTGGACAAAAAAATATTTTTCCAGATTTCTCCCCTCCGCTCATCATTTTCTTCTTATTTCTACCCCCCCCCCCCCTCTCCCTCATCACGTCAATTGTGAATCTGGATTAAAAAGAAATTTGCCCCCGCTCCTCAGTTTTGCATCTGGATAAAAAAATGTTTTTTAGATTCCCCCCCCCCCACCCACCCACCTCATCAATTTTGAAACCGAGACAACTCTCTCGCTTGTCATTTTTTTTCCATCATGAATAAGAGGGCGCAAGTACATGATTAGCCTAGGGGCGCATCGATCCTTAATCCGGCCCTGTATAGCCGATTTTACAGGAAAAAATCAGGATTTTTGCTGATAATATTCGATTAACCGGCATTTTTATACTGGAGACTTAGCAAATCTCGATAGATACTCCAAACCTTGTATCCAACGGCCTTTGAATTAAAAAGTAAATGTGTATTTCCAAGAAAGATTAGGTTTGGTTATATTACTGAAATGTATTTCAATAATATGCTCTTCACCACGTCACGGTACTAATCCAGGAAGAGGTTTGTTTTTTTTATGTTTTTCTTGATTTTTTTTTATTTATTTTAACTTTTTATCTTTTTTTAGCCTTTTTTTCATTTTTTTAAATTCACAAATAAATTAATTTCTGAAGCCAATCTTAATAGCAAGTATATTTAAGTATGCGTATCTGCTTCTTTAACTCGTCATATCTCTAAAACCAAAAATTATGCTCAACTTGAAATTCCGCCTACTTTAAAGTATCATCATAAACTATCATTTAGACCACTTTTAAATAAAATTCATGAGGACCCCCAAAAGGGGCGAAAAATAGTTCTTTTTTTTTGGGTCACTCTTTATTTTATTGACGGTTGCCATGGATACTCCAAGCTTTACTATTAGCTAATATGAAATCTTACTCAAATAATTATAGTTTTCCACTAGTTTTTCTCAAGATTAATTATTCATGACGAAAAATACAATATGCACCGCGGATCGTACAGTGTGCGATTTTTTGGTCTCGAATACTTGCAAACTTCGACCATACGGGTCTCGGATTTCAAATGGCATTCTCGACCAAAAAGAGCGCACTTACGACCCTTGGTACATAAATAACTATATCGCGCATGTTGCTATAGGGTTGCAAAGCAAAGATCATTTATATACAGGGTGATTCGCGTAGGCCGTTCGTTAGAAGTTTTTCAACTTGCAGTTGAATTACAAACTTGAAACTTCGAAGCTTTGAACTTTTCGAAATTCGGAGACCAACGCAGTCTATTCAGGAGCGCATTGTAGATTGACGATTTGCACGAAAGAAAGTTCAGTAAAAAGTGTCATGGCGCACAGTATAATGGTATCACTGTAATTCACTGTCATAACATCGTTTTCATTATCTTTAATGTTAAACCTGCTTCCATTGAATATAAATAGTCTTTATTAGGTTGTTTCGTAGTCTACAATATTTAAAAAATGTCGAATTATGCAATTTGTCAAACACTGTTTCCAACTCTCAGTTTACTAGAAGAGTTGGCAGCAGTGATTGACAAATTGCATAATTTGACATTTTTTAAATATTGTAGACTAGGAAACAACCTAATAAAAATGATTTATATTCAGTGGAAGTAGGTTTAACATTAAAGACAATGAAAACATGTTATGATTATTATATTATAGGTATTTAATTGTTGCAAAGTTTGGAAATTAGACGAGTTGGTCAACATGTGCAGTGAATTACAGTGATACCATTATACTGTGCGCCATGACACTTTTTACCAAACTTTCTTTCATGCAAATCGTCAATTGTCTCAATGAAAACGGTGCACACGTTGAGCATTTGTATTGAAATAAATTATTTTGTTAATTTCTTCATTTGTTGTTACTATTTATTACTGCAATTCGATTTTTGAACAAAAATTCAAATTAAACGATTATTTCCAAAGCCTTCCCTTCCCTTGAGGAAAAAAATAATATTTCTTTCAAAAAATGCCAATAACTCAAAAACGACTGAAGATATGCATACATATTTTTAAGTAAATTGTTAGAATTGTCTTTTGTTTCCATGGCATACTTGAAAATCCAAACAATATCTCGGCAAGATAAGGTATTTCTTGATTTTTATTGAATAACTCGATTGGGGGTGAAGTTAGGTATAGAAGATGCTTAAGTAACTCACCCTAAAATTCAATATTCTTTCGAATGATGTCAAAAAAATAGTAGGTGCCATTTAAAAAATCGACTTTTTCACGATTTTTTATTGCGACATTTAAAAATAGCCAGCGCCCATATGGTGCAAGATGGGACCACCGATGGGACATCAGGTGTTAGCTTGGACTTCCAGCTAACCGTTTCATCAATTTGATTTCATAATTTTGAACGATTTGCGAGATACAAATTTGTTCGTAAACTACTAGAGCGGCAATTTTTTTCAAAAAAATTGACATGTATCAAAACCTGTAACATATAAGTTAACATAACTTGAGTTGTCTAAACTCAGAATTGGAAGGCCAATCGAATCATGTAAAAAAAAGTAGGTTTCCATTTAAAATAAGAAAGTTGGTACCGACTTTTGGCACACCCTGTATAGCTGGAGGACTGAAAATTGAAAATATTTTAGATAGAACGAGCATGATCAACTAAGGCTGCATACCAAGTTTCAAGTTTGTAATCCAACTGCAAGTTGAAAAACTTCTACGTGAATCACCCCAGTGGCGGATCCAGGGGGGGAGGAGCCGCGAGGGCCGCGCGCCTTCCCTCGACAGAATATGCGTTAGGAAATGTGCCAATTAATTGATTTTCTAAAATACAGGGTGTTATTAAAAAGTATGTCAATCACCTAACCACAAATTCAGCACCTTCAAAAAAGTTAATTGAACCTAATTCACCTCTATCTAAAATCGCACCCCTATGAAGATACAGCCCTCTAAAGTTGGAACTAAAAAAACAATATTCTTTACACATTACACAAATGGCTACAGATATTTTTAGTCGATACTGGTATGATGTAAAACATTGTCATGTGTTTGAAAGGGTAAAATGCTGAAAACAGGAAAGAAATAATGAATTTTTTTATTTTATATTTTTTATTTCTCTTTGTTTTGTTTTTAATTTTATTTTGTTTTTTACACACTTAGGTACATATAAAACTGAAATTAAGAAGTGACTGATAAAATAAATGATTTTTCTAGAGTTTTTAACATTTCATCCTATAAAACTCACACCAATATTTTTAGTGTTCTAAGTTCCATTTAAAAATGATCACTTAAACGAAAAAAACACAAGATGCAAAAAAGTTGTAGAATTAAATTTTCTATGAAATACAATATACCAAAAAAGTCATGGGGTAACAGTTTAAAGTAAAAATATTTTAAAATTAAGTTTTAGAAATGGCTGCTTTAGAGTTAAACAACCCTTCCTTTTTAAGTGGTACCCCCATGACCTTTTTTGGTATATTGTATTTCATAGAAAATTTAATTCTACAACTTTTTTGCATCTTGTGTTTTTTTCGTTTAAGTGATCATTTTTAAATGAAACAGAATACTAAAAATATTGGTGTGAGTTTTATAGGATGAAATGTTAAAAACTCTAGAAAAATCATTTATTTTATCAGTCACTTCGTCACTTCTTAATCTCAATTCTATATGTACCTAAGTGTGTAAAAAACCAAAATAAAATTAAAAACAAAACAAAACAAAAAATAAAAAAATAAAATAAAAAAATTCATTATTTTTTCCTAGTTTTCAGTGTTTTACCCTTTCAAACACATGACAATGTTTTTAGTATTCTAAGTTTCATTTAAAAATGATCACTTAAACCGTTGAGTGAAGAGTCCTTATAGAGATGCAGCCGTGTACTTAATATCGTAGTGCGGGCAGGGTCTGTGGTATAGTTAGGCGCCACCGATATTTGGGTCTAGCAATCTCGTCAATCTCAGTCCCTCAGTCGGCTGATAGCACTCGCATGGTTCGTGTCATTTGTTGTATTAGTTTAGTGCACCGTAAAACGAGGAAAAAAAAGTAGCTTCCTTCTTGAAAAAAAATTTTTGAAGGTACAACCACATGGGACCTTCACAGCATGATAGATTAGGTCCTTGGCCATCTGTAATGTCCAATTACAATATTTTTTGGGAGGTCAAACTATTTTTATGACGAAAAATGTTATAAATCTGTCAAAATTAATTTTTCTTACATTTTCACACATCCCTCGTGATATCTCCGGAACCAATTGAGATAATTATACGTATTTTTTTTTAATTGATGGAGGAAATGTGGGCGAAGGTCACTGCTTAAATTTTGTTTTTATGGAAAATCTAATTTTTCTGTAAAACGAGGTAAAACTTGAACATTTACTTCCCTTGCAGCGCTTTTTTCAGTAAGCGAAAAACTTTTTTATTTTAAGGAATTTTGACATACCATCTGCGTATGAAATAAAGTCTACACCTCAAGGAAGTTTTTAAAACAAAAATCAGGTCTCTACGACTTATAGTTTTCGAAATTTTGTTATTTAAAGCTGAGTTTTTCGATCCTAGAGGCCTAGATGTCCGGCAAGTGTGGACTATTTAATACAAGTAATCTTATATTATATTATGCCAGTTAGAAACAAACTTTTCTTTATATAATGTGAATGCAAATGAGTATTAGTTATTTTTATTGAGTTATTACATATTATTTAGTGCTTAACAATGGAATGTTTATTCTGTGGACAAACTTTGAAAGATAATGACAAATTAGTGAGACAAAATCCTAGATTGCAAGGAGTAAAAACAATTATATATGCCACGGTAAAAAGGCGAGACATTTGTGTCGAAAAGATTTTGCAACAAGAGGAAAATATTTTAAGTGGAAAAGTCAAAGTGAAATTTCATATAGCCTGCAAACAAACCTATATTAGTTTGTAAAATCTTAAAAATCTTTCCCAATTCAGTGAAATTGAAAATGTATCTTCGTCTTCGGTAAGATGCAATAAATTTAATATTCGGACAATGTGTTTAATATGTAATACATCGAGAAAGAAAGGCGTAATATGGTATACGATAATTCTCTGTAGACGTGATTTATCTTTATATTTCTTTGCCACCTTATTATCAGTCTAGTCGATACATTGTTGACAAGGGGCCGACGCGATATTTTTATTGTTAATGATGGGATTTTGGAGAATGAGAGGGGAGTATGCGTTTATTTTCGATTTATCGCAAATATTTGAGAAACCAAACATAGTATAATTTTTCACATCCAGTGGAAGATAGTAACAAAAAAATTTTTTAAAATTTTTATTGTTCAAATAGGCTTAGAATATCACGAAACATCGAGATTTTAAGTTTGAGCGAAAAAAAAAAATTCTGCCTGCCTGCCTGTCTGTTTATTTTCATAACAATTAAATATAAAAACCCAATGAGCTGCTGGCAACATAAAACATTTTTTTTCCCAGTAAAATAAACCATTTTGATATAATATTAAATAATACATAACAAAGAAAATTAAGTAAAAGTTCCATGTACCATGTGCATCACAAATGCGCACAACGTGATAAAGTGAATTTTATTACTTTCACATCAATCACATCCAGTGGAAGTATAGTAACGGCAAAAAAATTTAAAAAAACTGTCATTGTTCAAATAGGCTTAGAATGTCATGAGACGTCGAGATTTTAAATTTGAGCAAAAAAAATTTCTGTTTGCCCGTAACTTTTTTGTGCACATGTTTACTCTGGAACCGTTAAAGATATTGACTTGAAATTTGATACACGTATGTATTTTAACGAGAACTGGAACTAGATTATATTTTCATTTTATTCCGTTGAAGGGTAAATTGGGATAAGGGGGGGGGGGGGGGTAAATAAGTAAATCAAGCATGTAAGAGTCCATAAAATTGGTATTTAGTATATATAAGAAAAGATAAGGGCTCAAAAAATTACTCCCATTACCACCCCCACCTCACTATTAAAGGGGGGTGGAAAAGCGTCAACATATTTTTTACTTCATTTGCCCCCTCTACCACCCCCTTCACTACCGATGTGACATATCGTTTTATAGGTTTTTGGAGTAGGCGATTTCAAATATTATGTTATTAACGTTTCATAAATAATTTTCACATAGTGGAGTGCAATTTTTTTCTTCTTTGTGAGAGACTTGGATAGAAAACGTGGATGTGGAATTTTAAGGTTTATAAACATGTTGCTAAATTGATACCAATGGTTCAAGGATAGATGAGGATATAGCAACGCGTCCTTGCGTGTGTATCTAGCTTCTACGATTTTCAATTAAAATACCATGCAACCTGTTCGGTGTTTCTATTATTTTCTTTATTCTTTAATAAGTGGGTTATCTCGAGTAGTATATAGATGCGTAGTGGATTTCCTCGAGTACTATGGATGCGCGGTGGCTTTCCTCGAGTACTATAGATGCGCAGTACGTTACTCCAAGTAATATGGATGCGCAGTAGATTTCCTCGAATAAAATGGATGCGCAATGGATTACCTTGAGTAGTATGGAAGCGCAGTGGGTTTTCACGTGTAAAATAGATGCGCAGTAGGTTACCTCAAGTAGTATGGATGCGCATTGGGTTTCCTCGAGTAACGTGGATGCGCAGTGGGTTACCTCGAGTAGTTTGGATGCGAAGTTGGTTATCTCGGGTGGTATGGATGCGTAGTAGGTTTCCTCGAGTATAATGGATGCGCATATGCTTTCCTTGAGTAGGTACTGTTGATGCGCAGTAGGTTACCTATACGGATACGCAGTGGGCTTCCTCGAGTAAAACGGATGCGCAGTGGGTTACCTCGAGCAGTATAGATGCGTTTCCTCAAAGAAAGTGCTTGAAGTAGATTACTTCCACCGTGTACTCTACGGCACATTATAATTGTTTATATTTTTGTAATGCCATTTTCTACGTATTGCTCCCACTTCCAGTATAAGTGTAGTAATTTTGAAAACATTTATTTAAATAGGCTTAGAATGTTATGACATGTCGAGATTTTAAGTTGAAGCAAAAAATAATTTCTATCGCGTCGGTCTCTGACGTTTTGGGTGCACGATTACTCTGGAACCGTTTAAGATATTGACTTGAAAATTGGTACACATATGTATTTTAACGAGATCTGGAATATAGGTTATATTTTGTTCTTATTCTGTTAAAGGGTTGAGTGGTAAATTGGGATAAATGGGGGTAAATAGGTAAATTAAGCAAGTAAGAGTCCATAAAATTTGGTATTTAGTTTATTATTATATAAAAGAAGTTAAATTCTTAGAAAAATTTTTGGCATTAACTACCCCCATTATCACCCCCCACGCGATTATTAAAGGGGGTGAAAAAAAAATTGTGATTTAGTGTGTACAGGAACCAAAGGCCTCAAAAAATTTTCCACTTCATCCACCCGCGTATCACCTCCTACCACCACCCCAACCCCCACTATCGATGTGGCATATCGTTTTTTGGTTTTCATTTAGAAAATTTCATAAACAATTATTTCCACATGGTGGACTGCAAATATAGTGTTTTCGTTTTGAGAGGCTTGGATAGGAAATCTGGATGTGGAAGTAGTGATTCCTTGGGCTGCGGTTTTCATTTTAAAATGTTAAAACCGCTGCCCAAGGAATCACTACTTCCACATCCTGATGTTCTATCCAAGTCGCTCAAAACGAAAAATATTTTGATACTATATTTGCACTCTACTATGTGGGAATAATTGTTTATAGAACTTTAATTATATAATATTTGAAATCGCCTACCCCAAAAACTCATAAAGCGATATACCACATCGGTAGTGGGGGTGGGGGTGGATGAAGTAAAAAAAAATGTTTGAAGCCTTTGGTTCTTGTACACACACTAACTCACAATTTTATTCCCCCCCCCCCCCCATGGTTAAATTTTTTGAGACCTTGACTTCTCTTGTATTTACTAAATGCCATTTTTTGTCGTTGTTGTACTTCCACTGGATGTGGAAGTAAAAGGCATATTGACATTTTATGATGAAACTGTTATTTTTAAGATATCACAAAATTATCCATTTTGCACCTTTCTTAACCGTCTTCACCCTAGTAAATTTTGAATATGTTTTAGATGACATTTTCCTTTACTACTGCCGCAAAAATATTACATGTTGCAATATTTTTCGGGTTTACACCATTCCCTTCTTTAATTCTGCTCAACTGTAATAACCAATTTGTACAAAAATATTTTTTATCCTCTCCCAAATATACTGCTACTGCAGTGATGGGTTCATTTAAAGTTATTTATTTGTTTATAGGCTTTTCTCTGTAATTGCTTTTTTTAATAATTAAAACGAAAAAGCGATTTTATTGGGAAAAAGAGTAATAATTAGTAAACACAATAAAAAAACCGCTGCCCAAGGAATCACTACTTCCACATCCAGATTCTCTATCCAAGTCACTCACAACGAAAAAACTTTGTATGTGAAAATAATTGTTTATGGAACTTTAATAATATAATATTTGAAATCCTCTACCTCAAAAACCCATAAAACGATACCCCACATCGGTAGTGGGGTGGGGGGTGGGAATAGGGGGGTGATAGTGGGGGTGGATGAAGTAAAAAAATATTTTGAGGTTTCTGGTTCCTGTACAAACACTAAATCACATTTTTTTTTCATCCCCTTTAATAAGGGGGTTAGGGTGGTAATGGGGGTGGCTAATGCCAAACATTTTTTTGAGACCTTAGCTTCTCTTGTATATACTAAATACCAATTTTATGGACTCTTAACTGCTTGATTGACCTATTTACCCCAAATTTACCCCAACTTATCCCCAACCCTTCGACAGAACTAGATCAAAATATAATCTAGTTCCAGATCTCGTTAAAGTACATACGTGTACCAAATTTCAAGTCAATATCTCAAACGGTTCCAGAGTAAACGTGCGCACAAAAAAAAGTTACAGACCGACAGACAGAATTTTTTTTTCGCTCAAACTTAAAATCTCGACGTTTCACGACATTCTAAGCCTATTTGAACAATAAAAATTTTTTAAAACTTTTTTGTCGTTACTATACTTCCACTGGATGTGGAAGTAATTAACTTAATTTGAATATCTGCGGAAAGACTGGTTAATTTTTTTTTTTATTACAAGTAGGTATTACTTTTTCGAGAGCATAGTTTTCGAGACGATAAAGTATCGCACAAATGGTACACAATGCACTTTTTATAAAGCATCGAATTTTGTACAAAAAAGTCCCTGAGAGCATATTTTTATCTATTATGGCTCACATGCCAAAGGCGCCCGCGCGCAAACCTCGCGCTGTTCTCCAAGCAGCCCGTTAAAGCAGTTAAATATTATTTGTCCAATGAGAATTTGTGGTCGATTTTTTTATTTACGAATTTCTGATCGCTCTGCACGATGGCGTCCTTCATTTTTCTTAAATATGCGTTTTTTAATGCAAAAAACATTAAAAAAATCGTACATTTGAACTTTTCCACCTTGTAGGAAGTAATTTTCTTTATTAAAAAAATGTATCTATTATTGACATATCATTTTGTTTTTATTTATCACATATAAACAATTAATATTACGGCCGAAAAGTGTAATTTTTCATTTTCATCGATTTCTATATAACTGGAACTTGCCGCATATTTTCATTAATTAGTGTTTTTTTTCTGTACAATTGTACATACATTTCAATAACACAAAGAATATTTAACTATTTTTTATTTTATTTCAACATTTTTTTAATACTTGTAACTCCATTATTAATATTATGCATCGAATAAAAAACAGTTTTAAACAGAAGTTACTCATTATGTTTTGTGTAATTTAAATTTGACTATTAGCATCGCCGTTTTCTTAATTTTTTGTTTGTTAATTAAGTCGCCAGTGCCACTTGCAGAGTAGCGTAAAAAACAGTCATTTTTATGTTTACACGTGAGCACCTGTAGCTCGAAAACTATAGTAGATAAGAATATGCCCTCGCGGACTTGTTTGTAGAAAATTCCATGTTGTACAAAAAAAAGTGCGGTGGATTTTCTTATTTATTACCGTTCTCGCTACGCAAGCGCTGAAAGATCAAAAACACCATCCTCGACATTTGCATACTCTTTTTTCTAATTATTTTAAAAAATTGGGAGGTCTTAAACGTACTCATAAATACTATTCCATGAAGCTGAACCGAATAGCAAAATAAAATATTTTTAATTTATCACATTTTTATAAATTTCAGAAATTCAAAATTGAACAAAAATCTCAAAAAAACATTTTTTGAACCCCAACCCCGATTGTTACAGCGCACAACGTGGCGACTTAAAAGATGAAATGCGACAATAATTGATAGTTAAAGGTTTCTCTTGTTTTTGAATTTTAAGTGAAACTAGTGAAAGAATTATTTATCTGAGATTTTTGTTTGTAAGTTTTTATTAATAAATTTGTCCTAACAGTAGTAACTTGTAAATGTTTTTTATCAGGGCGGCAAGCAATAACTGTTTGCTACAGGTGCCAAATGCCCTGACGCCGGCACTGATTGCGCCGGTCTACAACCTGCGTGGAGAATTATAACTTAATAAATATATTATGTACCCTCGTTCGCTGGAAATCAACGTCCAGTATTTCTATTCGCGGTTCGCGCAAAATAACACCGCGCGGTGGCACCACAAGTCAACGAACAATATGTGGATAGGGACGTGTGGGGGAAGCGTGATGAGCGAGGAACGGTTTTGGCCGTATAGTTGCGTATCTTATAGACTCTTCAATCAACGCTTAAACGAAAAAAACACAAGATGGAAAAAAGTTGTAGAATTAAATTTTCTGTAAAATACAGTATACCAAAGAAGTTATAGGTGTACCACTTAAAAAGGGGAAGGGTTGTTTAACCCCAAATCAGCAATTTCTAAAACTTTACTTTAAACTCTGATATATGTTACAGTGTACCAGTATTGAAAAAAATATCTGTAGCTATTTGTACAATATTTAAAGAATATGTTTTTTTATTTCCAGCTTTAGAGGGCTGCATCTTCATAGATTTTGGATAGAGATAAATTGGGTTCAATCAACTTTTTTTAAGGTGCTGAATCTGTGGTTAAGTGATTGACATACTTTTTTAATAACACCCTGTATATTTTCAAAAATCAAGTGGATTACAAGATTATTCAAATTTCAAATTTTGAATTTTTAAGTAGCTCTGAGAAAAATACCCATTCATCGATTAAATTAATATTTACATCATCTTTATTCTTATTCACACTTACGTTTCTCAAAAATTCTTCAATTTTTGTCCTAAGATTCCTAAGAAAATCAGAGTCAGTCTGCTCAGTTTTGAAAATTGAAATGAATGCAAATAAGTTGCCTTTCTTTTTCTTTGTATACGCATTAGAACCACATTTGCTATTTGCTCATTTATTGTCCCTACAGTAAATGATGATAAAATGTCTCAATGATCACATGATCCTCTCCCAAAAATTCAATACAGTATAGTCGCGTCTTACTATCTTTATCTGTGTTTCTATTTTTTTCTGTTTATTGGACAAAATAAAATATTATTAGGTGCGTCTCCACAGCCCGCGTACGTATCTGCTTAATTAGAAGCCCTGTTAAGGTGCGCCCCCCCCTTGGCATAATCCTGGATCCGCCACTGAATCACCCTGTAGACGGTAGTAGAAAAAGTTAATAACATACACCATTTTCCCACCGGACCCGTTTTTTCTCTCCACGGCCCTGTCTATAACTGTATTTGCAATTTCCCAGAATCGTATTATATCGATATCGACAAATAGCGCATATTACCTTATACATTCTTGCTGAATAATTTCTGTCAAACAGAATAGTTCCCTATCTTGACCCCTTCTAATATTGTCTTGTTGACTCTTCATTTCTTTAACTTTATTTTCGTAACTTATTTTAATTTTCTCTATTTTTTGTTGATAATTTCGTTCTGTCTCATCAAGTTTTATTTGAAAAGATTTTTCCAATTTCCTCAAAGTTTCTGCCTGAAGTTGCTTCAGGGTCTGAATTTCTTTATTGCATGTGTCAAAAGGATTTTTTTGCTTGGCGTCATATTGTTCCTAGAAAATACGATTATTATGATAATGACTTATGTCGATGTTAATATTTTACTTTTTTACCCTATTTTTTGCAGCATCATCTTTTATTTTCAATTGTAGAGCATTGATAACTGTCTTTAATTCATTGTTTTGGGTCAAAGTTTCAGTGAGCCTTAACTGCAATGCCTCTATTGTATTTTTCCAATCCGCCGAAATGAAATTTGTATCTTTCAAGCCAAGTTTCGATTGATTCGTATCCTATTAAGTTAATAAATGTTTAGTTTACCGTGGCATTAACAGAAATCAGATAGGTAGCAAACTTTGAAATATTTGAAATATACGGGGGCGGCGGATCCAGAGGAGGGGGCAATTCCCTCTTGGTATCCTCAGATATGGTAAAGCCACAGTCGCCAGTTTTTGGATTTTAGACATGCGTGATCA
Organism: Rutpela maculata; assembly: GCA_936432065.2. Taxonomy (NCBI): domain Eukaryota; kingdom Metazoa; phylum Arthropoda; class Insecta; order Coleoptera; family Cerambycidae; genus Rutpela; species Rutpela maculata. The sequence continues at coordinate 54,190,854 of OW386290.2, read as the reverse complement.
AAGCAGCATATACATCACGTGAGTAGTGGGTAAGGAACGGAGATTTTTTATTTTGAATTGATTTTTTACTTAATAAATATTGAATACAACGTTTTTTTTATGCGTAACAGACGAAGGCCACAGAAGTACAACAGTAGACGAGGAACATAAACGAATGACCAAATGAAGAATTGAAAGAAAAATCGGCAGCTACTGGAAGCGGCTGGAACCTCCCCACACGGTGGATCCAAATCAGCTGTGTTTGGATATTACATCGGAAATCAGAGCACTCCTGAGCAAACAGATAAATTACACGTGACTTTGGAGCCATTTATTTCATGAACAAATATCGAACGAACTGAAGTGGACTACAAGCAATCTGTTAAAACATAACCTCTCATGTTTGTTTATGTTGCATGTTAATCAATCTTAGGGGAATTAAAGATAACATTTCGAAGATTTTGTGGAATATTGAATAGCGAATAAAAATAATGATACAGAATTTAGTCCAAATGACACTCTAACCTCAACAAATCAATAATATTATGGACAGTTAAAGCAGACTACGCATACGTCAAATTAAAATCTTCCTGCTCGATCAAAATGGTCCGAGCAAGTCGAGCTTCGTCCGAGCCTTTTATTTTGTAATATTCGAACGTTTCAGATTTAGCTCGGTTAGCTCGATTTGCATTAAATGAACGATTGTGACGCGTCCCATCAATCAGATGTAATATCCGAACACGGCTATAAACAATTATTACCTTTATAAAACCAACTAAAATAAGTTTTGACATTGTCAAAAATATTTGGGTTGGTAACCTTTACGAATGTTGATTTTTAGGTTATGAAATATATTTAGGACTTAGGCATATATCTGCATCATGTTTAAGTTTTTCAAGTTTATTCCCATTTTTAGCTTAGAGCCTCAGTGGCTCCAAGCAAATATTTAAAAATTCACGCAAATAATTTTTCTATATTGTTGATTAATACAAATAGACTGCTAATTACAGGTTAGATTTTCAACCTACAAAAAGAGTCCCGTTTTATTAGAACAAAGTATTTACAACTTCATAAACATTACACTGTACTAGATTTTAGTTGAAAGCCACGGGAACCAGGCAGAAATTTTAATAATAGCTACGGAATATTCTTAAATCTTAAGAAATATATATTTTTTAGATTAGCTGTGACGTCACCATAACCTATAAATCAACATTCACAAAGGTTACTAACACAAATATTTTTGAGATATGGCAAAATACATTTTCCCCTAACAGTAATGACGTGACATCACAGCTAACCTCAAAAATATATATTTCTTAAGATTTATGAGTATTGCGTAGCTGTTATTAAAATTTCAGCTTGGTTTCCGTACTTTCAACTAAAATCTAATTCAGTGTAATGTTTATGAAGTCCTAAATACTTTCTCCTAATAAAATAGGACTCTTTTTGTAGGTTGGAAATCTAACCTGTAATTATCAGTCTATTTTTATTAATCAACAATATTGAAAAATTATTTACGTGAACTTTTAAATATTTACTTAGAGCCGATACAACTCCAAGCTAAGAATGCGTATACAAACATTAAAAATTAGGATAAACCTGAAAAACTTAAAATTTGAGGTTACGTTAGTTATATGATACACATGCCCTGTAATATTTTTTGGATGCTGTCATGTGTGCACATATAACGAATTCTTTTTAATTTTTTTAACGGAAACGAAATCGAAAGGGTGCAAGTGTGATATATCGTTGAAATTGGAATTTTTACTGCTTTTCAATGGATCAATTACAAATTGTAAGTAATCATAAAATAAACAACTTCTGCCAAAACGGCACTAAATGTAATCCGATCTCAACCAAAACCTTTTCATATCTTCTGGAGTACTAAAGAAACTCTCATGCAAAGTTTCATCCAAATCCGTTTAGTAGCTTCGCCGCTATCGTGCTAACATACATACATACACACTAGAGATGGGCACGTGACGTGAATTTCACCGTGTCACGCTGTGTCACGGCGTGAGCATGTACATTTAAGGTACCAAATCACGGAAGATTTCGTGAGTGTGCGTGAGTCAAAAGATCCCGTGCGTGAGCGTGCGTGAGATAATATTCACGCCGTGACACGACACCCCATCTCTGCTTTAAAACTTCAACCTGTCGTGTCGTGAATAAGAAGCGAAGCGATAGACGGAAGACGAAACACGAGCGCGAGAAGGGAGGGAAAAGGACAGGAGACAGGATGAATGACGCAACATTCAAATCAAACTGCGTAATTGCAATCTCTCTCTACTGCATTCGCCAGTCGCCTAGCCCTCCTGGCCTGGTCTGGTCACTCTGGTCCAGAGATGGGCACGTGACGTGAATTTCACCGTGTCACGGCGTGAGCGTGTACATTTAAGGTACTAAATGACGGAAGATTTCGTGAGTGTGTGTGAGTCAAAAGATTCCGTGCGTGGGCGTGCGTGAGTTTGCCTTAACATATATCAGTCGTGCGTGAGTGCGCGTGAGCTAAAGGTTTAAAGTCGTGAGCGTGCGTGAGCGTGAGTCAAAATCGACTCACGCGCCCATCTCTAATACACACACAGACATTTTTCAAAAACCACTTTTTTGGGTTCCTGGGACCTCAAAACGTAAAGATTTGATGTTATCTCAAAATTCGATTTTGGACTAAATGTAGTAACCTCCCACAATTTTATTGTGGGGAGGTTAAAAAGTAAGGCGGAGAGAGGCCATGACGAGAAAATTTTAGAAATCCTCACTAAAGGACAGCGAGTAAGAAACAACAATACGCACAAAACAAGTAGTTCAATATAAGCCGGAAAATGTGGAAAAGTGGTGGAACAGCATCGATTTGAAAAATTCCTTTTTTCACGTGTCTTTCAAGTGAGGTAAGTGTTTAAAATATTACAATTTTTATAAAAAATATGGCATTTATTATGTTGGTGCAAAACGTGGTATTCTGTGTGATAAAATAGTTATTAATTTATCATTATTTTTTTATATAATTTACACCATTTACATCAATCATAATCTGAATCATATTCAAGAATTAGTAATTCAGGATTCGTTGGTTCTTCTTCAGTATCACTGTCATCTTCCTGTTCATCCGATATTTCTGCCGGACAGATCGATTCAATTTCGTGGAAAAACGTTAATATTTAATTTTTTTCTGAAAAAAATGAAATTTTCCATGGCACGTATTCCATTCTGGAATATGGAATTCTTAAATTTGGACCTCAAAATCATGATCAGCTACCAAAAAACCCTCCTAGAGCACATTTTCGTGGAAAAACGTTAATAGTTAATTTTTTTCTGAAAAAATGGAATTTTTCCTTGGCACGTATTCCAGTCTATAATATGGAAAAAAATGGCACGAATTCCATACTGGAATAAGGAATTCTTCAATTTGTACCTCATATTCATATTCGTGATCAGCGATCCAAAAAACCTCCTAGAGCCCATTTCCAAGGCGATATATTAATTTTATAATTTTTTTTATGACAGCTACTTTTTGTGGCACTTCAAATCCCCCTAACTTTCTCATTTTCGGAGGTAATGCAGGGGTCAATGCTTACGAATATTCCTGGCGGTCTAGGGAACACGTGAAAAAAGGAATTTTTCAAATCGGTGCTATTCCACCACTTTTTCACATTTTACACTTTTTTCCGGCTTATTTACTGGATACGTACATCCCTACACGATTGCATTAGACCACGCAAATTCAACGCAAAGACAAAACGATCATATTAACAACTACAATAGACCACTAGCTCTTGAACAAGAATCATCAACTGCTAGAAATAACGGTTAGAGGTAGAAGAAATAGTGCACTTGGAAATGATAAAATAAACAACGAATGATAAACGCACTATGATACTTGGAAGGTTGAAGGAACAATTATAGAAATTGTGATCAGAGCATAGATGGAAATAAAGCACTTTTTCACCTGTGGAATGAAACCATACAAATATCCAGGGTCGGTTTTCTGACTAGGCCTCATAGGCCCGGGCCTAGGGGCGCCACTCTGCGGGGGAGCGCCTTTGCCTTTCAACTTAGTGGTTAGAGCCCATAAACTGATAGCAAGCACAGAAATTATAGTACAAGACATTTAACTTGTTCCTATATCTCGCAAAATTGACCTGGGCCTAGGAGCAATTTATATCTAAAACCGGCACTGCAAATATCTCTCCTCAAGAAACAATAAGACTACCAGACAGCATTCATCAAAGACAAGTCAACGAATGCGATCGTATGTACACCACCAGAGAGGTTCTGAGAAAAGTGGAGAGGTGAGAGAAAACTAAACACACAAATAATAGAATCAAACGAGCAACAGGTACGTCATCATTAATAGGAGGGAAAATAATAACGAAATGGATAGAAACTTTCGAAATGAAGGACTGGGAATATGTCCAAAGAAGGTGTTCAACACATCTATCGAAGAAAGGAAACTAAAAATAAAAGTTAGTAGGTAATGTACGCTGCCCTTCCTCAGAAGAGGAAAAATTCTAGAAACAAAGATAATACAGTAAAAGTCGACCTTCTCTATAGGGGGTGCTCACAAATAATTCCCGGCAAGCTGATTTTTTCAGGGTCGATGGAGAGGTGTCTCCCGAGTATCCGACCAAAAAGTCACAGTCCAGTGTAGGGTGTTGCAATAAGGGTGGTTTCTTATTTTTTGTTTTTTTCCAGCTTGTACATAGTAATATTCTCTTTGCCTAATATAAGTTTTTTATAACTTTGATTTTTGACGGTCCAGCGCCCATTATATGGGAAAACATTCACCATATTTATTTACTATGGTTCAGGGAACATACATACAAACAAAAGGCTGAATAGCTGGTTTTTGCAAGGTTGATTAACAACTGTCAAACAAAAAAAAAATTGGTCGGAGATTCAGGAGACAGTTCTCAATCAACCCTGCAAAAACCAGCTATTCAGCCTTTTGTTTGTATATTCCCTGAACCATAATAAATAAATATGGTGAATGTTTTCCCATATAATGGGCGCTGGACCGTCAAAAATCAAAATTACAAAAAAATGTTATTAGACAAAGTTGTAAAAAAAACAAAAAATAAGAAACCACCCCCTACAAGGGGTGTGGACTGTGACTTTTTGGTCGGATACTCGGGAGACACCCCTCCATCGACCCTGAAAAAATCAGCTTGCCGGGAGAAATTTTTTTGAAAAATGATATCTTTATTGGACTAAAACATAAAAAAGAAACATAAACACACTATATCATGATGCGGCAACATATTTTCGATTATATGTTCCTGTACCATGCGCCATGTGGCTCTCGGTGCTGACAACAAGCATAACCCCAATCCAGCTCAGCAGCAATATGCCTATTGTATGCTGGGGTCTATTCTCGAATCTCTCGAATCGATCACGACAAATGTCATTGATAATTGTCGCATACTTTTCTAAAATGGCATTCTCGAGCAATAAGTAGACACTGCTAATACCGCTCGAAAAGTTTGTCGCATAACGAAATGTGTTAACACTGTATAATGGCTCTGCTTTACTAATACAAAATTTTTTTTGACAGCGTTGAATGTCAGTAGGATCTATATTGCCAGACCTAAAATTCGAAAAACCGGACTTTACTCATCAATCTGGCCGGAAATTTGGTACAAAAAGCCGAGCAGCATTCGTTCGCCATAAAGAAATAACTAAAACACAAAATCAGCCTTTTCATATTTTATTAAACTTGATTAATTTAAAAATATATAGATTTGTTACATAGGAATAGAAAAAATAATCGCAAAATAATAAAATGTATCTAATTATAGAAAAGTGACTAAAAACGAAAAAATAAGAACGAAAAAATTACGTTTTAGAGCCTTAGGCAAAAAGCCAAATAAAAGCCGGACAAACCGGACAATAGTGTGGTTTCTTAGCGAAAAGATCGTGACCTGCTGGATTAAAGCTCCAAATTTTGCACACTTCTTATATACCCTCAGTACTATCAATTCAGGAGGGGGTGCCCGATTTCAGTGTCCGCCAACTTGAAATAAGACGCCATCTTTGTTTTCTTTGGACTGTACATGTAAATTTTCGACTTTTATTTGGTTTTTACTAAATATTTCCCCAACTTCTGGGTTTGTAGCAAAAAGGATTTAATGCAAACTAAAGGACCCCGCACACAATACATGGGTTTTGCGGCTCCGGTCAAATTTCGTGAAACTCTGGGAAATAGTAGTTCTCAGTGAGTAGAAAAAAAGTCTAAATGGGCGCGAAGCTCCAAAACTCATTGGTTCCGTGATAAGACCAGCTGAAGTCCTAGAAACCACCCCTACCAAACCACAAGCGGCCTAACCCACCTAACCCTGGGAACAGTGAGTTTAGTCGCTTGTTTTTTTTTGAAATTATTGAATTCCATACCACAAGCGGCATGACCCACCTAACCACCAACCCCCTAACCCACCTAATCCCTAGAAACCACCCATACCAAATCACAAGAAGGCTAACCCATCTGACCCTGGGAACAGCGAGGTTTTTAAATAACAAATGATTGTAAATAAAACAAGAGCAATCGAACTACCCCACTGCCAGGGTGTCCGGAGGGTTGGATCTGACTCCAGATTTATGATCTCTATTATTCGAAAACCCTCTGATACTTGCTTTGGCTGTTTTTTAGAGTTATCGGAAAATTGATCCATTTTGGAAGATTCTTGTTTCATTTTAGGAAACAAATGACCAATTATGGGTCACCATATCGATAATCTGACCCCAGATTCGTGATCAGCGTCTTCGAAAATTCTTAGTTCGAGTATAATAGGCGGATTTTGAACCATGAAAACGGTATTTGAATATTCGCGACTTTTAGCGAACAGAATATTTGCTGGTCGCAGCGCTCAAGCAGCTCTAGCTCAAAACCAGTATATTTTTGAGCTTGGCGCCCATTTAGACTTTTGTACAACTATTCCGAGAGTCATATGGATTAGCCTACTGATGATTCGATAGGGGTGGTTTCTAAGGGTTAGGCGGGTTAGAGGGTTGGTGGTTAGATGGTTTAGCCCGCTTGTGGTGTGGAATTTAATTATTTTAAGAAAAATAAGCGATTAAACTCGCTCTTCCCGGGGTCAGGAGGGTTGGCCTACTCGTGGTTTGGTAGGGGTGGTTTCTAGAGATTAGGTGGGTTAGGGGGTGGGTGGTTAGGTGGTTTAGCCTTATAATGGTGTAGAATTGAATTATCTCAAGAAAAGTAAGCGATGAAACTCGCTGTTCCCAGGGTCAGATGTGGTTTGGTAGGGGTGGTTTCTAGGGATTAGGTGGTTAGGTGGGTTATGGCGCTTGTGGTATGAAATATTAATTTCAAGAAAAATAAGCGACTAAACTCGCTGTTCCCAGGGTTAGGTGGATTAGCCCGCTTGTGGTTTGGTAGAGGTGGTTTCTAGAGCTTCAGCTGGCCTTACCTCGGAACCAATGGGGTTTGGAGCTTCGCGCCCATTTAAACTTTTTCCTACTCACTGAGAACTACTATTTCCCAAAGTTTCACGAAATTTGACCGGAGCCGCAAAACCCATGTATTGTGTGCGGGGTCCTTTGCTACCATTTGAGACCAGAGCCGCCTTTGTAACTTTAATATTTTGCGAGATACGAGCTTCCAAACTTTTGGACTTTTTGAGGTTATTACGAAAATCTATATTTTATTCGGTTTTGCTAAATATCTCCAATGCTGTCAGTTTTACAGCAAACATTATTTTATTAATGTTTAGGAAGAATAAATAGGCTACAATGTGAGTCAAGAAAGACGTCGATTCAGTTACAGTTTGCTGAAATAATGTATTTGACCATATTACAAATGTTTCAATAAAAAAAATTACAAAATAACTATTAAGAAAATAATCATAAAAATTATATTTATAATGTTGTTGTTTACTATTCACAATGGCCTTTGCAATGACAAAGAGCTGTGCAAGCAAGTGCAGCCTTATTATAAGCACGGGGGTTCAGCCTTACATCCACACTTGATTAATTCCCTACAGCTTTTGCTTGCTTTCGGTATAGCCATCCAAATTGGTTACCATGTTTCCTCGTTTCTTTTCCATCCAAAGTTAGCCGGAGTAGGTGCATTTTGGAGTGATTTCAAACTGGTTAACCAGATGCTAGATTGATAGATGCAGCGATTAGCGTGTTGAATAAGGGCAACCTGTGTGGTCGGTAAGCGTTGCATCATCTTTACTTTTTTCCTTGTGTGAAGAGATCCTCTCTGAATTTGTTGATGCTGTCAAGTTCTGTTGTGCCATCGTACAGGATTGCATGTGAATCGCTCTATAAGTTCACATGCCTTTGTTTTAGCATCTAGTGGCAGAAATCAATGTATTGCAGAGAATATAAATCCTTCAGTGCCTGGAGGGTACGCTTTCCATGTCTTCCATTCTAACTTTTTCCCCTTGCCAAAAAAATTGTGATGTAGTGTCTGAATCCGTGAAAGCAAAATGGCAATGCTTGCAACATATTTTCTTCGAGCTCTTGGCAGATGTCGTTGATGTGATAATATCGAAAGTGTTTACCCTTACTAAATACAATTCAAAGTTGAATATTATGTTTGTAAGTTTGTAGCTCGAAAAAGATGCCTACTAGTACCACTATAACATCTGTGTCAACTGTACTTATGAGGATGTTGGTTCACCCTTTTGTAAGGCATTCAATAAATGAAGACACATTCTGGTACCAGCTTCGTGGTCAGTTTTGGATATCGGTGCATTGCCATTTTCTGAAATAACAGATTTACCATAGGTGATCCATATTTCTTTACCTTTTTGTAAGTCATAAGCTGCGACTGGATCTTATAATGGTAAACAGTTCTGTCTTGTTCTATGAATTTTTCAGGAATGTAACAAAGTTTTTGGGGAGTGTGGTTTCCCTTGTGACTCTTCTCCTTTCTCCCTCCCCTCTCTTCACACGTGTAGTTTCCTTCAAACTATCTGGCTTGTATATGTCCCGTACGACATTGATTCGTAGGCAATTCTAATGAAAAAAAATAACACTATCTGAAATACTAGAAGAAAAATGTGATCGCGTCGTATTTAGAAAGTCTGAATGCTTGTATCTCGCAAAATATTAAAGTTACAAAAGCAGATCTAGTCTAAAGTTGTAGTAAATTGTGGTAAAGTGTGGTTTCCCTTGTGACTCTTCTCCTTTCTCCCTCCCCTCTCTTCACACGTGTAGTTTCAATCAGACTGTCTGGCTTTTATATGTTCCATACAACATCGAATCTTAGGCAATCTGAAGTTGTCTCTTGATCCATGGTAAGAAGACCATATTACTATATAGTCTAAAGTTGTAGCAAATTTAGTCTAGATTAAAATTGATTCGAATAGTGTTGCTGTAAACCCTACTGATTTTCGTAATAACCTGAAAAAGTCCAAAACTTTGGAAGCTTGTATCTCGCAAAATATTAAAGTTACAAAAGCGGCTCTAGTCTCAAATTGTAGCAAATTTAGTTTATAATTTAAACTGATCCTCTTTGCTACAAACCCAGAAGTTGGGGAGATATTTAGTAAAAGCCAAATAAAAGCGAAAATTTACAGTTACGGTCCAAAGAAAACAAAGATAGCGCCGTATTTCAAGATAGCGGACACTGAAATTGGGCACCCCCCCGAATTGATAGTACTGAGATAAGAACTTTGCAAAATTTGGCGCGTTAATCCAGCAGGTCACGATTCTAACTAGTATTTACTCTAAGCCACCACACTACAAGTTCATTTCTAGCCGGACGAAACCGTAAAAAGCCAAACATGTCCGGCTAAAACCGGACGCCTGGCAACCCTAGTAGGATCGATGTAGAAAACAAACATTGTTTCTTTACATGTTAGTGATTGCATAAAAAAAATACTTCAGCCAACAACAGAAAAATATGTTGGTGGAGTTAGTAAAGACCCAGAAATTTTGTCTGTTAAATTCTCTGTTATTTTCCATTTCTAACTTATTCATTAATATCTTATTTACGAAATAAAAGCATTTATTTTTGTAAAACGTGCAGAAGTTCGCGTTTGCCTTTATAAATGGTTTGACCAATTCTATTAGATTTGTTACTAAATCTTTTGTTAACCTAAACACTTTCATAAATTGGCGATCGTTAAGTTCAAACGAATTACCTATATTGCTCTGCATCTTCTTGAATTTCTAAATTTTCAGTTGCAATAAGAATATTTGCTTCGTCCGACTTTATTACTGCTATTGTCGTATGCGAAAATATATAACGTCGTGTTGTCTCTACCCACTCGTTAAACATTCTACTGAAAATTGTAGAATGCGACATTCGAGAATACATATTTTTAGTCATGTAAATTTCGGTAGATTTTCTCAAAGTCGTATGCAAGTTTTGCTAATAACGATTCGAGAATAGACCCTAGGGCGAGTTGTACGAAACAGTTAAGCCAAGTTCAGCTTGATCCAAGATCAAAAGCCAGAAAACAACTTTCATTTGTTAACATAAGAGAAACAAACGTATGTTAATATATGATAATCCAAATATATAAAATAAATATTCTATTGTACCTTCCCAAACTACCTAGACATTTAGTCTTAATTTTTCGTCAACTCTGTAAAGAAAGCTCTGATTTGGTGAAAATCGATAGCACTAAATCTGACGAAGAAAAAAAAATTAGAGAGGCAGACATATGCGACGTACTGATTACTGATGCCTTCAAGAAGTGGGCCTGCTGACGTTTGTTGCGAATTCTTAGGACGAAACACGAAACGATTAAAAAGAAAATATACCTAAAATGTCAGGTATTGTACAAAATATATCACTGTAATTTCTTGTTTTTATATTGGTAACCGTGTTGCAAAAAAATCTACAGATTAATTTTGTTATTTTGTAGATTCCTTGGAGATTATATCTAAAAGATGATACATACTTCGTAGAAAATTCAAAGAAGAAAACTTAGTTTAGCAAACTAAATCGACAGAGTATAGAGAAATAAAATGGATATGAAATGACATGAGCTACTAATATACATATATATTATTCTATGATCACATTGTAAGCCATACCTGCTTGAAACTTATTGTTGTGATATCTTCAGATAAACTAGATATATTTTTTTCGTCTCCCGCTGTACCTAAAAAGGAAGTTGTTATTTACGTTTTAATTCAAATACTTACATCAAACTGATATTGCATATTGGAATATTGGTTTTAATAAACATTGGAGAGTGGTTTTAAAACTTCTAAATCTGTACAACATATGACATTTTAAGAATTTTGTGATGCAGCGCCCTAGGTAGGTACCTAAGGAAAATAAAGAATATTTTTATATATAGGTAAAGAATTATTTTATTTAACATGTTTTTAAACCAAAGAAATAAGTGAAACCCTGATCTTCAAGATTTTTACTACGATGAGGCTTTCTACGATGAGAGTTTATTGTGGAATTAGCACTAGACCTTTGTAATCTACCTCTCATTGCACTTTATTTCAATACCAACAACTTTTCGACTTCAAAAAATTCAGTGCGGGAGTTGAGTTGTGCAGTCCTTAGAGCACAGATGTGTTTCGAGACGCTCCTGGGAATAGTGTGAATTTATGTGTAAATTCGGTTCAAAATTGGCTCAATCGAACAAAATTGCTGTAGATTTAAACGTAATAAATTCTGCACAAATTGAAATATATTAACATAACACTAGTTATGTTATATAGTTGATATTTAATTAATACCGGTGAAGCGTCAAATATAATACTTAAAAGTGTCCATTTTATAAACAAGCGGTCGACTTATGTTGACAAGATACAAGTACCTCGAAGGGTTGCAGCGCAGTGACGTCTCCCTGACAAGACAAGAAGAACTCAGTAAAAATGCCAGAGAAGGAAAACAGAAATATCAGAGATCAGTTAAATTATGTTGAAACCATTACATTTGTAATTAGCTTGCTAATCATTTTTATTAATTCTTTACTTTATTTTACTCTATAGTTGCTATAGAAAAGAGTCTAACAAAGGACCCCCCACAAACCTGCTTATGGAAATTGGCACTCAATCGAATTTTATGAAATTTTGATAAGTTGTAGTTTTTGCTTTTCTGAGCAAAAGTTCTCGGCTATCACTGCTTTTCAAGTTAAGAGGGCATGAAAGTCCCAATAAGCATAACAATTTGGCGGACTGAAGATAGCAAACTTTTTAGTAATCCTCCATATTTTTCATTCTTTTACGTCGCTGTTGTATAAATTATTTTCAGTGTAAAAATAGCTTTATACATATATTTCAAGAAAACAGAACAAAATCCGATGTAGATAGGGGCTGACGGGGTAGCAATCCACAAAAAGTGAAAAATTCGTTTCCTAACTTTTTTAATATCGTTTGTGCGTTAACCATTTTCGGTGGAATAATAGCTATATACATAATAATATATTTCAAGAAAACACAACAAAATCCGACGTAGGTAGGGGCTGACGGCTCAGCAATCCACAAAAACTAAAACATTCTTTTTGTAACTTTTTTAATATCGTTTGTTTTCGGTGGAATAATAGTTATATAGATATATTTCAAAAAAACAGATCCGAAAATGGTTGATGCACAAACTATATTAAAAAAGTTACAAAAAGAATATTTTAGTTTTTGTGAATTGCTACCCCGTCATTCCCTACCTATAACGAATTTTGTTGTGTTTTCTTGAAGGTACATAGTTAATTTTCCACAAAAATGGTTAATGCACAAACGATATTAGAAACGTTACAAAATTATATTTGACTTTTTGTGGATTGCTACCCAGTCAGCCCTACCTATATCGGATTTTGTTCTGTTTTCTTCAAGTATATCTATATAGCTATTATTCCACCGAAAATGGTTAACGCACAAACGATATTAAAAAAGTTACGAAACGAATTTTTTACTTTTTGTGGATTGCTACCCCATCAACCCCTATCTATATCGGGCCGGTTCTGTTTTCTTGAAATATATATACAAAGCTACTTTTCCACTGAAAATAATTTATACGACGTAAAATATGGAGGATTGCTATCTTCACTCTGCCAAATTTGTAATTTAGTGTTTGGAAAAACCGGGAAAACAAAAAACCGGTTCGAAACCGGTCTATTTAGAAAAAAACCGGTTTTAAACCGGTTTAAACCGTTTATAAGATTCAATAAAAATCATAATTTTTGCAGAATTTTGATCCAGTCAACTTATTTTTACGGAATAAAAATGAGTAATTAATAGATAGCCAGAACTTCTATGCCTATGTCTATGTGTATTTTGGCTTATTAATACCTGAATACTATATGAAAACAATGTAATAATATGCACAACATACGTTAAAATATTATGTTATGTTGCCCAATCCGTATAAAGTTACAAGATTGCCTAATATAAATAGAAATTCAATATCCTACAAACAATTTGTGGTATAATGACGTCAGATATAACTATAAAATGTAATATTTATGTTGATCGGTATAATATACTAAAAAAATAACGGTTTTTTATCGATAAAATCGGTTCTGATCGGTTTTCAAAAAAACCGGTTCGAAACCGGTTTAAAACCGGTTTTTTCCAAACACTAATATGTATGCTTATTGTAACGTTCATAACTTGAAAAGGAGTCAGAAAGAAAAGCAAAAGCTAGAACATATCCAAATTTCAGAAAACTCTACTGAGAGCCAATTTCAAAAGAAGGTCTCGGCAAGATAATTTATATGTAGGTAGTAAATTCCCAAGAAAAGGGCAATAAATTATTTTATTACATCAACTTTCAAGTAAATATTGATTCTAAATTAAATCTGAACTCATCAGCGGTGTACTATTGGTATATCGGGCCAATACTGAATTTCCTCCAGTGGAAATATAGGTACGCAATACAAATTCCTTTCAGTAAATAATACCTCCTTAGAAAATAGAGGAACTATTAAACACAGGAATGAAGACTTACCAACTACTGATGCAAAAAATTGTTGGTGACGGGAATTACCTATATGGAGCACTAAGCCGTCAGCTAGAAGGAGAAAACATAAACAACTCAGCCATACACCAACGCCACGAAAAATTTACGGAAACGAGTAGCGGACTATAACTATATACAAAATAATGACGAACAAATTGAAATACCTAGGGACGTAAGAAATAAAGAATTGCCCTATGATTTATCTTACCCAGTCCTTTAAAGAGTTAATATGCGCGGTTGATATAAATAGGCCAAAGTTTATTTGTCTAATATATTCGAAATGTTATTTGTTATTTTTGCTTTTGTTTTGTCACCGTTTCTGTCTAAGATGTTGCCCATGTGGGCGGTGAGGTAAATCCACCGCTTCTCGCAGATATCTCAACACGATAACTGCTTAATATTTCACATTCACATAACGTTGTAATTAGCTTCATAACTCACTCACTTTCGCACTCTTTTTGTCATGTTCAGTTGCACAATGAATGCTGATCGATGTGAGTATATCGTACTTCCAGATGTATTTTTGCATTTTCTTTACGTCCGATGAAGTCAAGTCCAATGTTGTGCAAAACGTTAAGAAGTAAGATATATTGTTATAGATCCTCCAGAATCGATCTAAGTCGAACCCAAAATAAAAATTCGACTTAGGCAAAAATTTCATTTAACGACATTTTCAAGAGTCTGAGAGACTTCAGAGCCACAGTTTAGTCCAAAAGAACCGTTATAGGCCCATTAAGACATTAGGCACAACTGCGTGAAAATTCGAAGAAACACCGAATTTTACTAAGGAAAATATATTTTGGCCCAGGAATTGAGAGTAAAAGTATATGGTGGTCATGGATCACATAGTTTTTTAAAAGTGCGCCAAAAAGGGTACTTTGAAAATATTCAAAATATGTTCCACTTTAATTCCTCCGCCGAAGACATTGACCATGGAGGTACAGTCATTAACTCAGACCATGTAGGCACGCGCTTCGCGCAAACAAAGCGCGTGCCTGCATGATCTAAAGTCATTATATATATCCTGTTTTAAAGACTGACTACAAAATTTTATCGATGCAATGAATCAAAAGAGCGAAACCGACGAATTGGCAAAAGGCGTCGTAGCGCCTATAAGCAAAAAAATCAATGAAAATGTACAAGGCCGGATTCTCGCATAAAATGAGTTTGGATTCACCCAGCGACTCGTAAATTGGTCGAGTGCGTTGGGTAATCATTACAGAGCTATGATAGGAAAGCCAATAGCAGGGCTTTCCAAATAAAAAAGTCATAGAGAAAACCACTTTGTGCACAAAGGACTAAAAAGTCCATTTTGTCTAAAGTGGTTCAGAGGTGGGTGGCTCCCATTTTTCTAATATCCCAAGTAGCACAATTAATTCCTCAAGATATCCCGAGGACAAAAATTTAGGAATTAGTAAATATCTTCTAGAGGTCTGTAAGAGTTCCCTAAGATGGGCAAATGTCAGCATATCAGTATTAAATAGTACCTCCCATGGTAATCGAAAAAAGCTATTAGTATAGAATCCTGTGAGCAGCCTTTTGCAGACCTATAGAATTCCCATAATAATCTGTAGGATATCTTATCGCTTGCAAATATAAATGGTCTCGAGGACATCGTTATAGGATTTCTATTAGATGTACCGCATCAATCCTGCCAACAGATTTAATTCCTGTAGTAATCTTTCGGGTATTTTATCGCTTACCAATATAAACGGTACTGACGAACATCCTTATAGGATTTCTATTAGATGTACCATCCATCACACACCTTTTATTATTATTTATTGCCAGCGGCAGCTGGTGAAATTTTGGTTAGTCAAAATCTCAGGATTGAGAGACATCAGGCCCAAACCAAACGAAAGATTAATGAGCGTTATAAGATCCATCCAAATAAATCGATGATCCCTGCGAGAATTTGAACGTTGCAGTTATGTTATTAATGTTCTATAAATTCATGAGTATAAGATAATGCATGACTGATTGTCGTAAGTAGTTTGTACGTGGCGTCATCTAGAAATAATTTCTGTAACTAACTAAGCAAGCAAATTTTATGCATTAAAAGAATTTCTTCTTGCGATTTCTATAGGTGTATTAGCGATAATAATAATATTTCCATTTTAATATATTATTTGATCTCTGTAATACATAGAAAATTGAGCTGTATGGTAATTCCCTTCTAGAACTTCTACAAGATGTCTACAAGTATTCTGTTAAGGAAAATAATACTATTTCCTTTTTAATACTTTATTTGATTTCTATAATACATAGAAAATTGAGCTGTATGGTAATTCCCTTTTAGAACTTCTAGTAGATGTCTGTGGGTTAACAAAAGTTGAAATTCCTATATAATGCCCAGTTTACATTTCTCCAGTGCATAAAAGTTGAGCACATATAAAGATTTCTCATTTCGATTTCGGAAGGACTTGTAAATACAAGATATCCTCGCAGGCAGTAAATAGAACTTCTTAAAGATATCTTAAAGAATTCTGTGCTACTTGGGATTGAACAACACCTACATAGGAGCAAGTAAGTCGTGGACTGATCGAACGTTATCAAACTTATGTAGTAGGTAAGTCCTCTTGAATGTTGTTTTAATACGTGAAATCTCACGTTACGAGAACTTTAAAGCTAAGTATCGAAACTAATTTTTTTTAGTAAAATATTTTTGTTATTTTCCGTCGGCCGTAATTACCATATTACAGAAAGTCAAATACATTTCTAAAAAGGCTTATATTTGATTCAGGGAAGGTTGCATGAATCTTTTCTACCAAATCGATTGTTAGCGTACGCTCTCACTTGTATGGTTAAAAAGTCATTTGCCTTAGTTGGGGAGCCGTGATTCTTTCACTTTGTATCATTTTGTTGAAAATCACTGTAATATCAGAAAACTTATACCATAGAGAAGCGACAATATCGGCGGATCCTTTGGCATTTTATGGCCCGGTTCTAATGACATTGATATGAGTGAAAGACAATCTCGTACACTGAGAGAACTGTAAAGTTTGATGTACACTGAAAGTAATTCAGTATAATATGTACTCAACACAATCTCTTACACTGAGAGAACTTTAAAGTTAGATGTACACTGAAAGTAATTCAGTATAATATGCTACTATACCACATATTAAATATAATTAAATAATAGTTTATGTTTTAAATACTATTAGTTTCTAAAAAAGCCAAAAAACCGAAAAAAATATGTAAATAATATATTAAATATCAGATATTTACATTCACATATAATAGAATGTATTGTATCGGTATACGTTATCAAAACATATTTTAGAATAATATATTGTACATAATATTACAATTTATTCAATTTTAATATTTTTTTGTTTATAATTCTAAAAATTAAACAAACAACATGTTTTACAAAAAAGATTTTTATTTCTAATATACATAAATTCTACTGCTAAGTTGAATATACAGTGTAGTATAGTACGTATTATATGCTCATGATACAATACATTTATATCTTGGAAAACATTATGATGATGATAACTAGTAATATATTAAATATGACTTGAGGCAAATATCACTTTTGGTTTCAGATTAATAAATTAACGCACTCAATTTTAGAAAATCGTCATTTTGTCCTGTTATTGGAATTCTTTTTATAACACGAACTTTTATATCTAGAAAATATTTAAAAACTATATATTATTGCCTCTTATATTCACACTTAAAATATTTAACTTCTATTTGGGCCACAGCCAATAATTCTATTATGAAACCTTTAAAAATATTACAAAATAAGAAAGCTATAAAATGTATCTACAATCTTCCATCTTGGAACCTACAATAGGCCAGTCCAACACGCTGTCACTTTGCTTTGTTTATACTACAGCAGCCATCTTTTGTTGGTAAGTTAGGGTTTTCGACAGGCCTAAAGGGCACCATACACGTTCAGTAATCTCATTACCTGAATTTTCGCATTTTTTCAATCATACTTAATTCAATAATTATAGCTAGATATGCTTTTTTCTTAAATAATGGACATGTAAGGTGTGAAAAATAATGACAGGGTATGACGGGGAAATTTTTAGTAATGATATTCCTGTAATGATCTGCTAGAATGACATTATTGCTGAACGTGTATGGTGTCCTTTAGGGCTGACAAAAACCCTAACTTACCAACAAAAGATGGCTGCTGTAGTACAAACAAAGGAAAGTGACAGCGTGTTGGACTGGCCTATAGGGCATGTGCACGTAACGCCACAACTAACCTCAAAATAGTAGATTGTAATACAAGTGTGGCAAGGGCTTCATTGCAAAACGATGTATGAAAACACGAGCGCAGTGAGTGTTCCTATCATACGAGTTTTGCAATGAAGCTTGCCACATGTGTGTTACATACTATTTTTTCTACGATTGTGAAGTTATTCCCCTTTTTTAAAGTCTTTCCAAAATTTTAAATTTCTTGCCTGTCAGATTTTATTTAAAGTGACATTTTCCACAGTCATTCTGAAGTTAGAAAATTTGACTTTGTAATTGCAATTCATGTGTAATTAATGTACATTTATAGAATTTAATTGTTATTACCAGTAAGTAATATAAAATTCTTTAAGGTAAACACACAATTTTATTCTGGTGTGTGAAGATATAATCAAGGCGTGTGGCAAAATCTTTGCCGCACGGCGTGCGGCAAAGTGATATTTTCTGCAGTCATTTTGAAGGTAGAAAATTTGACTTTCAGCACAATCGTAGAAAAATATATATTTCTTAAGATTTACATGTATTACGTAGCTAGTATTAAAATGTCTGCCTGGTTCCTGTATTTTCAACCAAAATCTAGTTCAATGTAATGTTTATGAAGTTTTAAATCGTTTGTCCCAATTAGGCAATCCAACGACCTGTCAAAATTATTTTTCAATATGGCGCTGAGGGCAAACATGGGGTTTATTTTAATTAACTCGCGGAAACGTAGCCAAGGCAACCGAAAAAAAACTCATTTAACGAATGAAAATAAAGGATTGCCGGATGTTTGCCCTCAGCGCCATGTTGGAAGTCACGTGGTTTGGATCGCCTAATAAAATGTGACACTTTTTGCAGGTTAGAAATATAACCTATAATTAGCAGTCTATTTTTATTAGTCAACAATATTGAAATATTATTTGCGTGAATTTTTAAATATTTGCTTGGAGCGAGTACGGATCCAAGCTAGAAATGCGTATAGAAGCATTAAAAATAAGAATAAACATAAAAAACTTAAATTTTGAGGTTATGTTAGTTATATGATGCACATACCCTATTAGTTTATATAAACCAAATAATCTACTTGATATTGACTCGATATATATACTAAAAATTATAAATGTGACAAAATTTTAACCTTCCCCAACAAACACTAAAGGTTGGCCCATCAGCGGGCCATTATTAGGCCGGAAATCAAACTTCTGGTCCCGTGATGGCCTGCTGGAAGGCCGACCTTTAGTGTTTGCAGGGTCCTGTTTACTTTTTTTGTCGGTTTTAGTAGTTTTTAAATCCCGATTTGTGTATTTAATGGAATAAAAAATCTTCATTCTTATAAATAAATTTTTAACATATAGTCATATAGTTGGGAATTCTAAACATGGATGAATAAAATCTGTGTTGTTCATTATGTTAAATAACGTATTAGAAACTGCTCGTCCAGTACAAATTTCCTCAAATTGAGAATTAAATATATGTTCTAATTTGTAAATAAAATTGACAAATTCCTCTGATGGAGGTGATAGCAGGTTTCCGTAAATATCTTTTTCGTGTTAAAAGCATTGAAATAAACTAATAATGTATTTATATTTAGTGTCTCACATTGTTTCCCAAAAGATTTACAAATATCGCAAGAGTGTACTTCAAGGGTTTTTTTCAAAAGATATCCGCAAACATAAGTGAAAGCATTTTGCGTGGGTATATTTTCTTTCGTATAGCTGTAATCAGGAAGAACAAGGGCTTTAGGAGGTTTCTCTTCTTCCTCTTCATTAATCGTGTCAGTAGATTTTATAGTCATTAATAATTCATCTAAATCATCCTTGCAATTCATGTGATCAGAATGAAAATAGTTTTTTGTTTATCGATTTTTACTTCTATTTGTACATGTGTTAAAATATAATATATTTTAAATTTTACTTTTTTACTTTCCTCTCCCTTATTTGTAATAGCATTTGCCTATATTTTTTTGAACAAAATTATCCGATTCGTGTGTATAATAAATTCTATATCGAAAAAATATTAAAATATACACATTTTAAATGGAAAAATACAATTTTCCAATACATCCCCAAACCAGAGGTTATATCGGACACATTTAAAAAATAATAAAAAAACATATTGCTCACCTTAATTTACTTTTTTTACATTAAAATAAGTTCCCTAAATATACCTCTATCAATGTGCATAATCAGATTTAAATTACGCAGATTCGTTCTTGAAATATTAAAAAAAATCTTTAGAAATCACTAGATTTTGACGATAACTTTCAGAGAAGAGGACACACCACTGGTGTTCTGTTCTCTAACTCAGAGAATTAGACCAATGGTGGTTGGGTCATCTTTGACGCAATGTAAACATGTGGAACTGACAACTAAACAACCTATTTGTCATATGCCAGGTGCACGCGGGAAGCCTTGCTGTCGCTTCTCTATGGTATAAGTTCTCTGGTAATATTTCATGCTTATTAAATAAATGGTATTCTTTGAACTAATTGCATTTTTATTGATGTAAGGACTTGTTGCTAGTCTTAATCCCTGGAGTTTTCGTTTGGAAGACCTAAACAACTGAGTAATCTCGCGATGCCTTAAGTTTGATACTCAGTGTTATGGTCGCCTTACGGGAGCTTGATAGGGATTTTTTTATGCGATTTCTCCAGAAATCTTTAAGTGCCGAGACCATTATTAATAGGTAAATACATACAGATCACGTCAAAATCCAATCTCGCCGGAGAGAGAGAGATGTTATTTTTATGCAAAAATATCAGAAACCAAAAGGCGTCAGACCATTATTACCACTTAAACAGATGAAAATCACGTCAAAACTCAATCCCGTAGGAGAGAAATCTTCAATATTGATTTTTTTTATGCCAAAATCTAAATAATCAGAAGGCGTCAAAGCCCCAATCAGCA
Organism: Rutpela maculata; assembly: GCA_936432065.2. NCBI lineage: Eukaryota > Metazoa > Arthropoda > Insecta > Coleoptera > Cerambycidae > Rutpela > Rutpela maculata. Next base: position 54,169,878 of record OW386290.2, on the reverse strand, counting down.
GTGAAAAATAGAAATCACGTCCTGAGAGAGCGTCGTCAATAATCTAAGGTAGGGTGGCCAGATATTTGCAGTTTGAACGCTGTACACTTGAATTGTGAAGTGAAGTGGGGTCTTTTTTTGTATGCCAATCGTTGTGTAGCAAAATGCGAAATATACATGTATGATGAGTTATTTATAGTGGCGGTATTGTGTGGAAAGAAGGGATGGGAGATGAAGGATTCGTAGACGGTCCATCATGCTTTTTTCTTTTGAAAACGATTCCAAAACAGGAACGCCGGTACTTCAACGATCTCAAACGCAGCACAACCAGTGAATCTAGTAATTTTCATACTGTTAACCGCGGAAATCTCTCGGAACATTTCATTTGCCTCTATGGAAGGAAATTCATACTCTGACTAAATCGCACTGTACACTCCTCCTTAAAACCAGGTTCCTATATACATTCCTGGAAACCTGTCGCGATCACTAAGTTATTCCTATCTTTATCTCCACAGCTTAATCATCGCTCCAAGTCTCCTTCTGTCTCAAGAATTCGAGTCAGAGCAGGTTTGCCCTACTCAGAAAATTACACGATACAAGGCGCAATCTCAACACTACCACTAACCGTATACGTAACCTGTGAGGTGAGGTACGGTACCGGTTTCAGTGGCGAGACCTCGATCGGCAAAGTTAAGGCACGCCGAGCGAGCCCGGCACTTAGATGGGTGACCGTATCTCATCTCGCCCTCCTTTCAGGCATAAAAGGACATTCATAGGACTTCTTGAATACCGAAATCCGACGTCTTTTGGATGTCTCTAGGATGTCTTTGTGCTGTTTGGGGAGGGTCTCGAAGCACATCTGTATTTTAAGGGCTGCACAACTAAACCCCAACTTCGTAATTTTTGGAGTTACGTGAAAAAGGTTAAAATAAAAAATTTCATTTTTGAACTTTTCTACGTAACTCCAAAAATAACGAAGTAAAATGGGTTCTAACGTTCGTGTGACCACCCTGTACAAATAAACTTTCTGATTTGTTAACTTGAAAAAAAAAACAAAAACCATTAAAAGTTGCCGTCTTGGATAATTTGAGAATATAATGTAATAATGCAAAAATCTTAACGAAAATAGGTGAAACCATATGCCTTTTATTGATCTGAACTTTGCTGCCACATTTTAACACAAAATGTTTAAATTAAGAATCAAGAAAGTTTTAATCACTTATTGTTTAAAAGCATCGACGCGTAAGAGGGCAATTTTCAAACTACAGATTCCTATGTACATTTTGCAATGGTATTGAAAACAAATTTTTCCTCCTTTAAACCGTTTTTCCAGAATTTGTTTACAATTTACGAAATTGTACCTAATTGTGAACAAATTCAAATAACTCGGTCACTCGGTGGATCTTTTATCAAATTAAAAATGGCAAATGAATTGTGAAAACAGATTTTTTTTTTCCTTATGTTAGTTAATTAATCCCGTTCCTCTCCAGAAGGAGAGTATACGGTCAATGGGAGCTCTGGCTATTTCTTCCGGGGTTACGGTTAGTCCCCCGAAGTGTGAGAACCTCCCAGCCACTAAGGCTGGGCATTCACATAGTATGTGGTGAGGAGTTTCTTCATCCTCACCACACATCCTTCATTCTGGATTATCTTTCACACCTATGTTAGTTAGGTGTCTATTCAGTGTGCAGCGTCCTGTTAGGATTCCCACTGCACATCTCAGCTGTTTTCTGCTCAGCTTTAGCAATTCGTTGGTCTTTGTCATGGATGGCCCGCCGGTGATGAACATACGTGACTGCCTCATCCCCGGCGCGCCAGTCCAGTACAAGATATGTTTCTGAATCAATAGTTCCTTTACTATTCCTCTTGCGGTATTGTATGATATCCCGCAGGATGGCTCAGGTCCCATCAAGGCTGTTTTTGCGCCTTCTTTGGCCAACTTATCTGCTTTTTCGTTGCCTTCATTGCCCTGGTGTCCTCGCGTCCACTCCAGTTGTATACTGTTGTGTTCCGCCAGTTTCGCTAGGAATTCAAGGCAGTCTTTTACCGTTTTGGAACGTATCTCTACTGCATTCAGAGCTTTGATAGCTGCTTGACTGTCAGTGATGATGCGGATTCTTTTGTCAGTATATGACCTCCGTATCATTTCTTGTGCACAGATTTCTATGGCTGTGACTTCTGCTTGGAACACCGTTGCGGTACTGCCCAGGTTCAGACTGATGTCTGTCCCTGGTTGGTCCCCCGTAACACCTGCTCCAGTACTACTTGACGTTTTCAATCCGTCAGTATACCATATGGTATCATTTGGATGTCTTCGCAGTTGCCTTGTTCCTTCCTCTTCCCTATCGGGTATATATACCCTGAAGGTCTTTGTGAAGTTGTGGCTTATGCTGATTCTGTCTGACTGCATATCTAGTAGTCGATTTTTCCCTATTTGTTGGAATATTTCGGTGTGGTATCCTATTCTTGGAATGGTCCCATGTCCGTTTATTTTCAGCCTGTACGCCGCCAACAGTGCCTCACTCTCCACCACTAGCTGTAGTGCGGGCAGGCAAAGTAGCGCTTCCATGGCTGCGGTAGGCGTTGTTGACATTGCTCCCGTTATGCCTAGACATGCCAGTCTTTGTACTTTCCGTAGTTTTCTCATTGCCTCCCCTTTTCTGGCTTTATGCCACCAGATCAGCGAGGCATAGGTTATTATTGGTACTACAACCCTTTGGTACAGCCAGTGCACCATTCTTGGTTGTAGTCCCCCGTTTTTGCCTACCATTCTTCTGCTGGCCCATAAGGCCCGCGTAGCTTTTGTAGTCACTCTGTCTAGATGTGCATTGAAGTTTAATTTGGTATCTAAAATCAGTCCCACATATTTCACTTCATTGCTCACCTGCAATTCATTTCCCCGGAGATATAATCTTCCCAGGTTGAGTTTCCTCTTTCTTGTGAAGGCGACCACAGTGGTCTTCCTTGGATTCACGGAAAGACCTTCCTGGGTACACCATCTGTCTACCATAACGAGAGCTCGTTGCATCTTTTCTGATGCAGCGCCCTCGTGTTTTCCTCTTACCAGAATGGCGATATCATCTGCGTAGCCTTGCGCATATATTCCCCGCTGTTCCAGTCGAGATAGGAGCTCGTCCGCGACCAGGCACCATAGGAGAGGAGATAAGACCCCCCCCTGCGGGCACCCTCTGGTCACGGACACCTCCTCTGTCGTGGATCCTAGCGTGGACTGAATTTTCCTAGTTCTGAGTGCTGAGAACAGATTAATAAACTAACAATAAAAAGTAGAATAATGCTCAATTTGCATTTGGGGTCGAAGTACGTTAGTCTTTACGATTTGGTAGCTTATAAATAAACAAATTGATATTTCTTATTGAAACATGCTTATGTTTTTATCTCTGCTAGTTGAAAATGTTCCGAAACTACAGTTTTTAAAATTACATCGATTTTAGCGACTTTGAGAACGTAACACAACATAATTTTTTTATAACTTTCTTAAGTTTTGTCGCGAAATAGGAAAATCAACCTAACTTGAACCTTAAGCCCATGTACACACCTTTGTGAAACTTTTAATATTACTGATATATAATGAAAAACAAGCTGAAAACGTACTCTTCGTCTGTTCACTGAACTTTTCATCTTCGCAGTTTTTTGTAAATAATGTTAGTTTTAGACATTTTTAATTTTATAGTACGAACTTAGTTGGTAAAAGATTCAGTGTAAAATAAAGTAAAAATAAAAAAAAACATACCAAACCCCATTTGGGTTTCGAACACGGAACCCTTGGATTCCGAGTCAATTTCAATTAAAAGCGTAAGAACTACACAACCACCTTACACGTAAAAAATGTAAATTTTTACATTATAAGACACGAGCTAAAATCATGTTTTCACGGTTGTATATTACATTATGAAATGTATATTTGTAAAATATATAAATATTTAAATATTAAAATGAAATATCATTCCACCAGATTTCTATTCCATTAAAATCAAAAATTTTTTTTTCAAATTTAAATCATTAATAACATTTTTATTTACCGATCGATTTTGTTCAAAAACAATAACACTAACTTACTGTCCAAATCTCAATACAATCGGATTTTTCTTTCTTGAGTTATCGTGCTTACAAGAAACGTGACGGACGGACGGACGGACGGACAGACTGACATTTTGAAAGTTGTTCAGAATTCGTTCACTAACACAATGATATGAAAATTTTTTGTCTGCGAGCGGTATTTACGGTTTTAGAAAGGTGCAGGGCCGGATTAAGGATTGGCGCGCCCCTAGGCTAGTCATGTATTTGCGCCCTCTTATTCATAATGGAAGAACATTAATGAGCGGGGAGGTGCAATCTGAATGAAAAAACATTTTTTGTCCGGATTCAAAACTGACGAGCTGGGGGCAGAGATAAAAAAAATGTTTGTCTCAGTGGGGAGAAATCTAAAAAAAAATTTTTTAACCAACATTGATGACCAGAGAGAAGGAAATGAAAAAAAAAATTTTCTCAAAAACGAAAATTGTTTAGCGGGGGAGGAAAAAATAATTTTTTTTTTAATAAGCAGAGAGCGCAAAGAACTCGCGACGCCCCTCATTTCACGCATTGTCGCTCCTAGACTATAGTCTAGTTAGCCTTATGTATAATCCGGCCCTGGTGGCTAGCTGCTACAATAAAGGCAACAGCATTACTATGGGAGCGGAAAGATATAATATCTTTCTCTTTCCGTTCCTATTTTCCTATAAATAATCCTGTAAAATGTTGATATATTGGAAAGAAACATATAAGAGATAAAATTTCCTTAATTGGCACAAAAAGTTAAGCTGGCGCATGCCGGTCAAATTGCAGCGTTTTTTGCTTTCGCGCTTTTGGACGAACAATGAGACCGGCGCGGAAGGTATAAAGAGGTGTACAGACGATCCAACCACCCAATCAACCAACCAGCATTCTCAGTACACTTTGAAAATTGCTATGAACTCGTAAAAGTGAGCTGGTCTGCTGGAATTCCAGCATCTTCAAAGCGTACCGACAATGTTTGCTCCAGCAGACCAGCTCACTTTTACGAGTTCGCATGGCAATATTTAAAGTGTATCGAGATCGTATATAAAGTGATCCTATATAAAGTGCAGCGCAGGTCGGGTGTTTTTTTGTACTATCCACTGGTTTAGGTAAGCATCTCTTCGCTGAACTATACAAATAATTCGACAATTTTATCAAAATAAAATAATCAAATAAATAAATAATTTTCTTGTATAAAAAAAAATACCAACGTAGATATAAGGAAGGCCTCAGGCTATACCCGGAAGGATACGGCAATAAAAACTTTCGATATGGATAACACAGGTTTACAAAAAAAATTTCCCACCAGTGGGATTCCATTACAGTACCCCGAAGGTTTTTGCGCCATCACGTCAGAATTTCGAGAAAAATTAACCTAAGTGCTAAAAATACCTTTTTCGTTCATGCACAAATTAATTCACTCAATATTTTGGGCTGAATTTTGTTACCCGCTGGTTTTTGGGGTGGCTGATCACGAATCTGAAGTCAGCATTTAGTAATTTCTAAATCCAAGATGGCGGATTCAATATGGCAGGTGCCAAAATCCAGAAATTCATCAAAATTTGAAGATTGTGGCCCAAAACTTATTACTCGGGGGTTTTTGGGGTCGCTTGAGTGAATTAATTTGTGCATGAACGAAGGCGAAAAAGGCATTTTTAGCACATTTTGGTTTTTTCGAAATTCTGACGCGATGGCGCAAAACGGACTACGGCATCGTGTTCAGCACGTCAAAAACTTTCGGAATAGGTCGTACATTTTTTTTTTTTTTGTAAACCTGTGTAATTACTTTAAACGTATGAACAGGACTCTACTTAAAATTATATCGCATTTTCTATTTCATATTATTTACTTCTCTCTCAGATCTTGATATCTCTGAAAATTAAATATAAGTAAATGAATAGTTAGGTATTTTGGTATTTATAATTCTTAATACGGATATAATTATAAAATGTAACCAAAATAGTTACACAGAATGGGTATACATAGGCTTATACAAATTTATTAATTTCGGCCCAGATAAGACGGCGGGTACAAAAGCTTTTTATGCTTGTATTTCCTTAAACAAACAATTTTTTACACTCATTATCCCAACTCGATTTTGTGGCTATTATTTTCGCCTTTTGCACTATATGACGCTACAATACATTTTATTTTCCAAAGGTCAATGGTAAATAGTAAATGTCCTTCGTCGACCGCCGGGAGGTAAAATTAGTTAGTTTTGAATTGCCAAAGCGCCCCCTTGCGCTTCGGCGCCCCTAGGCTATAGCCTATTTAGCCTTATGGATAATCCGGCCCTGGAAAGGTGACGATGAAATACAATATACTCTTGGTTTTCGTATTTTCGAAGAGTATAATTAGTGGAAGCATTATACTCTTCGCCGATTTACTAAGCTTTTTATATAATTGTTACACATTCTATAGGATACTCTTCGTATTTTTCTTGTAAATAATGTTAGTTTTTGGACATTCTAAATTTTGTGATACCAACTTTGTTGTGAAAAAAAATATATGAAAAAAAAATCACCATGTGAGGGATCGAACACGAGACCTTTGGATTGCAAATGCTTTAGCCATTGGGCTATCTCATTTTACCAGAAAACTTGAATAAATGTCATACAAGAATTATATTTCAACGGATTAGATACATTATTATGAAATGTATATATTGGTAAAATGTAAAAACAAAAAAATTTTTTATAGAGAAAGATTTTTATTTAAGTACAAATGAGAGAAATTTAGAAAAGGAGTTCGAATCGTGCTTCCCGAGCGAGCGGACGCGTCCGAAAAATACTCCCATTTAAACGCGACAACACCAGATATAAGTCCGCTAAATTTGATAAAACTTAGGTGAATTTATAGCCCAAAACATTCCGCGTAAATTGATATGTGATAACAAAAGAACAAAGTTGAAATAAAATTAATATTTGAAAATAACTAATACAGTTATTTAGTGGCAGAACCGAGTGCAGTGATATGCATAAAGGAACAAGCTTAAAGGACCAGGCAATAAATAAGGGGAATATAAGCTAAGTATACCCATTTTCATTTTTAAAGTACCTATCCGCCACCCAAGTTTATTTATCCAAGTTTATTTATTTCTTAATGACTAACAAGAAGTGCCTGCAGTGTTTTTAGGTCCAAATTCTAGCTATATACAAAGTGTAAATGATATAATTTTAAAGTTAAGTGAGTGACATAATTTGTATTTGTATTAAAAAGAGTGTGTTTTTGTGGAGTGTGTATAAATGCTGTAATAAACTGCTGAGGGGCTGACTCAAACGACTTTCTTAGAAAATCTGAGAAGTGATTGTACACTTAAACCCTTGAAAATGTTAACAGCTGCCATAAATTTATGGCTTTATTGAAGTGTATTATTCCTTAAGATAAACTGGGCTTCTTAGATGAACAAGCCGCGACTTGGGTAACAAATCGACAACCGGACAACCAGAGACGTACTATCGGTAAAATACGCCGGGGCGCTGAACCTCTTGCAGTTCAATGGAAATGCACAGATTTTCCTAGGAAATGGTATTTATACACAAGAATGATGGATCGAAGATAGAACGTAGGAACGAAAGATCATATGGTAGACATAGAAACGGGGGAACGAGTCAGGGGCGTTAAAGCGGGTGGTGAAATACAGAAGAAATGATAACACATACACGAGAAGAGGCATACCACAGCAACAGTGGAGATAAACTGGAGGAAGAAGAGAAAGCAAAAAATAAACGAAAACAAGTACCGGACTATATACGAAATAACATAGACTATTCCACCCCGTTCATGCTAGCATCCATCACCGAACCGGAACCCTGTTAAAATCAATACAGCATCAACAAGGAAAAGACAGAGGCATTCATCGGAGACCTGAGAAAAGACGGTTTCTGGGGTGGGCAGGAGACGATAGCAGCAACAGCAAACTTGAAGAGGACAATAATAATACACCAAGAGGAGGGCGAAATCATAACTTTTCACCTCAACAACCAATAAGAAGACGACAACACGCCAATTGAGACTGTGTACAGGAAGCAGGGAAATAATAGAGATAACAAATTTTGAGCTGTCATGTGGGGGATGGGTGTTTGAAGGGTAATACATACCTCGGGACGTGCGATTAACGATTTTGTGAGTAGTGATTGGTTTCGTACATAATCCAGATCTAGGTACAGTTTTTGGTGTAATGCAATAGAACGAGTCAAAAAGAGAAGAGAATGGAAGGGAAGAGAAGCATCACAGTTAGGGACTGGTGATTTTTTACTTTTGTTGGTGTCTGGTTTAATAGGAGTGTGTTTTATGATATTGCATGTTCTTTGCGCTGTGGGTGTTATAATATAGTGTTGATAATCTAATTTCATAATATTTTCCTAGGTAAATTATCAAGTGATGGTTTTCAGGTCAATATTGTGCTCGTTATTAAGTGAAAAATTCTACATTAAATTCTACGCTAAAAACAGGGAGACCAGGTTACACGTGGAAAACAACAACCGAGAGGATCATGAACAAACTACCAAACATATTGGGAAAGAAAAGCAAAGGAGAAAAATAAAATGAATTCCACAAAGAAATCGCAGTGATATGTACTCTACCAGAACCAGAAACCCAGGAATCAGAAGACTTAGAAGAAGAAGAAGAAGATTTGTAGAAGCAGAAATACAAAAAGAGGAGCACAAACATTCCACAGCATGACACTATGCGGCCACGCATTTCACATATACCTACAGACATATACTCTACCAGAAGCAGAAACGAAAGAATCAGAAGACTCAGAAGAAGAAGACAATCTGTAGAAGCAGAAACATAAAAAAGAGGAGCATAAACATTACGAACACAATGCGGCAACGCATTTCAAAAACAACTACACTGCCCACCTAACACTTCTGTACCATGCGTCATGTGGCTCTCGCTACTGACAACAAGCACGACCCAAATCCAACCCAGCATTGGAAACCGAGGAATCAGAAGACTCAGAAAAAGAAGGCGAACCAAAAACACAAAAAAGGGAGCTTAAACGCTCCCTCACGATACAACGCGGTAACGCATCTCACAAATACCTACACCTCCCATCCCCCATTCCTTTACCGTGCGCCATGTGGCACTCGCTGCTGGCAACCAGCATGACCCTAGTCCAACCCAGCGTGGATGTAGCAGGCCCAGCTATATAATCCTTGGGAGTGGCAGAAGTGCCTACCGCACGCTGGTAAATCAATCAATCAAACAGCAAACTAAAAATAGGGAGACCATGTTACACGTGGAAAACAACAATCGAGAGGATCATGAACAAACTGGGAAAGGACCAAACATACTGGGAAAGGAAAGCGAGGGGAAAAATGAATTTCCACAAAGAAATCGGAGCGATATATACTCTACCAGAATCAGAAACGGAGGAATCAGAAGTCTCAGAAAAAGAAGAAGAAGGCTTGTAGAAGCAGAAGTACAAAAATAGGAGCACAAACAGCAGCGACACAACGCGGCAACATATCTGCTCACAAGAAGACCCAGAATAGGCAGAAGTCCAGAACCAAAAATACAAAAAAAAAAGGGAGCTTAAACGCTCCCTCACGACACAATGCGGTAACGCATCTCACAAATACCTACACCTCCCATCCCACATTCCTTTACCATGCGCCATGTGGCTCTCGCTGCTGGCAACAAGCATGACCTTAGTCCAACCCAGCGTGGACGTAGCAGGCCCAGCTGTATAACCTGGGAGTGGCAGCAATGCCTACCGCACGCTGGTAAATCAATCAATCAATCAGATGACAGAAATTTAGAAAAAAAATTTTTTTTATTTAAATGATTAATAACTTTTTTATTTATTGATTGATTTTTTCAAAAACAATAGGGTTCTTCCTCTAGCTAACGCTAACTTACTTTCCAAATTTCAATACAATCGGACTTTTCTTTCTTAAGATATCGTGCTTACAAGACACGTGACGGACGGACAGACAGACGGACATTTTGAAAGTTGTTCAGAATTCGTTCACTAACACAATGATATGAAATTTTTTTCTCTACGAGCGATATTTCCGGTTTTAGAAATGTGCCGATCAAATGCCATATACTCTTCGTTTTCGCGAAGAGTATAATAATGAGCTATCCGACGACTATGACCTGGTTTGACTGACTTTCGGATCTTCAACGTAGTCGTTAAAGACCTCACATTCGGACATTTTAACATTAACCTTTTGACAATTGTGGTTCAGAATTATTTTCAACTAGCTGAGACAAAAATATAAGTATTGGAAAATAACCAATCCAAAGGAGGGGGTACACTTTCTATAGAAGAACGGCCTAATTATGAACGACAGCTAGTAGCAATTTAGTTTTGCGATATTTTGTGAATTTTACTTTCTAATACAATAATAACATAATAAAAAAGTGCTACTATCCTTCGCCGTATATAAAAATCATAAAAATATATTGACAAATGAGCGAAAATCGCACATTTTTTAGTCATATTTTATGATTTTTATATACGGCGAAGGATAGTAGCACTTTTTATTATATTATTATTGTATTAGAAAGTAAAATTCACAAAATATCACAAAATTAAATTGCTATTAGCTTTTGCCCATAATTGGGCCGTTCTTCTATAGAAAGTGTACTCCCTCCTTGTAAGAAATATCAATTTGTTATTATAAGTATTTATAAGCGACCGAAATGACAAAACTAACGTATCTCGGTTTCAAATGAAATTTTTCTTAAATGTTCGTCTTTTAATTTACTTTCATAATTCGTTAACCGTTTTTGGTTTGACCAAAAAATCCACGGAGTTATTTGAATATGTTTGTAATTGTAACATTCCAAAAACAGAATTCTTCCTACGAGCCCAAGAACTTATTAAATAATCAGCAATTGAAATTTCGAAACTTTTTTTTAAAATTCTTCATGTTCTTTAATTATACAAAAAGGGCAATTTTTAACGTTTTTAATTTTTTTACAATTTGACAAATTATAAGAAAGTTTACAGTTATAGAGTACAAATAAATTTATTTGTAGGTCTAGTTTTGTTTGAAATTTTATAATGAACAGTTTGGTATTTTTATTTTTGCGATGCTGTTACTAGGATCGGAGGTAATAAGGAAAATAGCATAAAATGTTAGTTTCGCAACATAAATCATTTAAATTTTATATTATGTAATAGACAAAAATTTAAGGATGAGAGTGAGAAAGAAATATGCGTTTACTTTCGGTTTATTATAAATAATTAAAAAACCAACCATAGTATAATCTTTAAAACTGTTTTAAATAATTGCTATTATTCTAACGGATGAGTATAAGTTTTTTATTGTAAATTTCTGTTGTACTTGAATATCGTAGTTCGTCAATGAAAACAGGCCTGTAGCTAGAAAATGCTTTAAGGGTGGGCAAACAATTTTCCAGAGGGGGCCCGTGGGCCAAAAATTCATTTTTCCATTTCAAAATAGCTAACCTCATTATTTTCTGCAGTCGCCGTAGGTCTACGCCCGTCCTGGCCCACCCCTAGCTACAGGCCTGAATGAAAATAGTTCCTAATTTCAATATTAGAGTATGCCATTTAACTATATACAAAATTTATGATAAAAACTATATAAAGTTGTATTCCTTAGAGCAATGGGAATGAAACTTTAAAGTGATTGTAATTTTTTAAATATTTATAACAAACCAAAAATACATGCATATTTCCACTTACTCTGCAAATCCAAAAAAATTGTCATTACACTTGTCATACCTAAAACAAATTAAAACAATAAAATGGCTACATCAAGGCATTTCGTTATTCACATTTTATTTTGTGTTGATCCTTATAGCACGAGAGCCCACCTACAAAAATGGAACACATAAGCTGGAGAGTCAGAAATTGGTGGGGATGCTTATCAAGTCATTCTCTGAACGTGTGTAGTCGGTCATAGCAATCCGGGTTGCAGCGGCGCAGGGGCAGCCATTTTTGTTATATGGCTCAAATAATTTTTGAATGTGACGCTTTTCCATGACATCCAATCAAAGAAAAGTTTCAGACAAAAATTTTTCAGTATTGTGGGCGCTACATAACGGCCCTATGGGGTTTTTATGGGGTAACATGTTTTTAATACCTCTTTTTTATACTCTTTTTTATAGTGGATTTCGATTCTACGGCAAAAAATATCAATCTTTTGTTCTTTACAATATTTTACTCCGAGGCCAATTTGCGCCAGAAATTTTTCAACTTTCAATCAATTTTTACGGTGAAAGTATGCCCTCTAGGAAAAGTTGTTTCTTTAGATTGATTTTTGATTATGTAAAAAAACCCCATTAAACTAAACCATAAAAACCCCATTAAACCCAATTAAAATTAAAACCCCATAGTGCCGTTACCCACACAGCACAGAATACTTTCAGAATATTCTCATTAAGTGACAATATTCTGTAAACAGAATATTTACTTGAAATATTCCTAGAACCTCCATAAATATTTTTATCTAGTTTGGAATATTCATGAAACATTTTTGATCAAATATTTCTGTAATATTTTATAAGAACGTTCGTGGTACGTTCCACAAAAAATTTTGATGCGATACCTTTATAACAGTGGTTATTATTTTTAACTATTATAATTATTTTGGTATACTAAATACAAATATTTATTTAAGTACCTATTTGTTTCTCAGATATAATGATACCTTAATTTATATGTCTTTTTTTGTAATAAAAAACTTCTACGACTAAGAGGATCATGAACAACTACGAAAAGAATAGTGACTAATACACTACCAATTATATCCAAAATAATTTATATTCGAAAGAGTTTGCAAAGATTCGACAATTTATTTTTGCAGATATCGAGCTCTTTTAATAATAAAATTAGATTAAAAAGCAAAATCTAACCGTTGCGTGTTCCAACTATAAAGTCTTTAAATAAATATTCTCAAGAAGTTAGTGGTCGAATGAGTTAAGGCGTTCCTAATAAATTTGTTTTTTTTTTTTTTTTTAACTATTTAACGTCCGCCTATTTCCTTTTGTTGTTGCTGTTGTCCTACAAGTCACGAGGTCGGCAGTTCGACCCCTGCTCGGCCTGTTTTTTTTGTTAAAATAATTGCGAAAAAATTTTTGTTTTTTTTAAGGGTAATAATTGTTTATAAAACCGATATACAAATATATTTTTTCCAATTTTAGGTCTGTTTAGACCATTAAATATTGTAGATGACGATATTATATCTTTGCCGTCTTTTCTCCAACACGTTTCCTAGGTTTGTATAAGTACCTCAACTATAAAATCTTAAAACAGTTGACTCCTTACTTCCCCCCATCGCTCATCAAATTTGAGATCAGAAAAAATTTTGTTTCGGATTTCAACTATAATTATTATAGTCTTTAAGTAGGTACTAGCATGTGTAACTTCAGTGACCGAGTGAGTTAAACCGTTGACAATGCGCAAACTTAAAGTTCTAGAACACAAATTTATGCGCCTCATTTCAGACTCTGAAATCTCTATACACGTTGCCACGACATAACCCCACTAGCGGACTACGTCCAGGAAATCTCCCAAAAATTTTACACCACCAAACTGGGCGATAGTCCTCTAACCCGCAACATAACTCAAATCAGACAGCATAATGCAATATTATTCAATCTGAGACACCGCCTACCATACCAGGCGTTGCCTATTTTCCGGCAACTCCCTTAGCCAAATCTTCACCTACCATAACCTTTATAAAACCCTATCCTATCATCTTTCCTAAACTTTATCTTTAATTCCATATTTCCTTTTCTATTTGTTCGTTTTTATGCTTCTGTTTTTTCTTTTCTGTTCTTCTTGTCATTTTGTTCGTAAATTCTTTTAAGGCCGAGAAAATTCTTGAAAATTATAACATTTTAAACGATACTCTTTTACATTATCATATCTTCCTGGAGGCAGCAGGGCGACAGTTCTCGTACGGGTTTTTTCGTTTAGCTTTTTACCCGAGTCAACAACCCAAATTTTGTAAGTGCTTTGCCAAGTGTTGTGTTATTCTTAATTAGTTTTAGGTCTCTGCGTAGACAGCAATTTTTAATATTATTATTAGTTTTTAAATTTGTTTATAACAAACAGGAGAGCTAATCCCCCCCCCCGTTAACCGTCAAGCCGAACCGGACCTGCCCCGTCCCACCTTATATTCACCACGGCACCGCGTGCCGTGGTTGTTTGGTTGGCTCCGGGCCAGGATCCGGCAAGGCACATAGTTGTATTAAACTTAAGAATAAAATCTGTTTTGTTTTTGTTGTTGTTGACTTCCAAATCAGAAGGTTAGACGCGCAACCCTGCCGAAGGTAAAGGTAAGTAAAATAAAATTAATTTAATAATTTAATACATTGTAATTTGCAGGCAACCCTTGCGAGAAAAAAAATGGAGTGATGGTAAACAATATTAGATCATTAATTAGATATGTTAATGTAAATAAAATATAAGGATGGCTAACAAACAAATTTATAGGACAATACTTATTTATGCATTAATTACTTCATTTTTATCAAGTAGACTACTAACTAGTCACGTCATTTTCACGTGCCTTTGCTACCTGGGAAAACATACCTGAAATGTTCTAGGAACATTTAAAAGACTCCACTTTGTAATGTGCATGGCACATTCTATGGTAATGATTTTCATGTTGTGAGAATATTCTCAGAATATTGAAACGTACCGAGCAAACATTCTGTGCACCTTCTTAGAATATTTCTGTGCTGTGTGGGTATGTAGAGCCCACAAAACTGAAAAAATTTTGTCTGAAACTTTTTTTAATTGGATGTCATGGAAAAGAGTCACATTCAAAAATTATTTGAGCCATAAAACAAACATGTCTGCCCCTGCGCCGCTGCAACCCGGATTGCTATGACCGACTGCACAGTACACACGTTCAGAGCATGACTTGATAAGCATCCCCACCAATTTTTGACTCTCCAGCTTATGTGTTCCATTATTGTAGGTGGGCTATCGTGCTATTAGTTTAACTCCACTAAACAATGAAATGAATAATAATTTAAATAAATACTATTTCAAGTGCATGATCTTACTCATTTCTATTTCTTCGGTGTTTTCAGATATGGAATCGCCCACAACTCTTGAGTGAATGCTTTCACTATTCTTTTCAACTTTTTGTTGATTTGAATGTATACATTTCTCAGCGTCCCCTGAAGCAAGTGCATGAACTATCGATGTAACACTGTTATCTGTTAAATCGCACCAAGAGCTGTCATCTTTAGCAGGTATTTCATGTTCTGTCGTTTTTGGTACTTCGTCGTTTTTTGGAAAATCCCTCAAAGGACCTCTCTGAGATAATAAAACGGGCTCTGAATTTTTCTCGAGTTTTCTAATCGACTCTTTCGGAAAGCTGATTTCCGTTGCTACTTGTTGCAGATTTCTGCCGCTCTTTATTGGTTTTCGTTTTTTACTTTTCGCCGAAGACGTTGATATTTCATTTGAATCATCCCTGTTGTAACGAGGCTCATAATAAAATATATCTACTGGTTCCATGGGTCGAGGAGGCTTTTGTAAATCAATACCTTTAGTCTCACGGGAGACAAAATATGAACCCATTTGATTATTACTGATTTTTTCCTCATTGGGATGGGATAAATCTGTTGAAAAATTTGGATCGAAGCATGATAGAGTTGATAACGAAGTTTTATCTTCATCTTCAGAACCTGACGGCCATTTCACATTACTATGTGTTGGAATCTGAAAGAACATCCAAATCATTATGGGAATTTTACGTACTAGGGAGCTAAATTACACAGTGTTTGAATTTTTGTTATTTTGTAAAGTAAGTAAACGTAAATGAAGAATAGTATTAAATATATGCAAAAAAATACTCTGTAATATTGCAGGCATTCATGGGCCCTGTTGCACTATGCCCTATTAGACTGATAAGTGAAAATTCTTGACAAAATTAATCGCTTTCGTCTTCAGAACTTACCCATTCTAAGAAAGGTTGACTAACGAAAATCAACAGTCTAAAATGGGCTTAAGAAGTATAGAAAATAATTTTTCTACTTGCCCTGATGAATTAAGGCGCGTTTGCACGCATCCAGTAATTTAGTCGAGTCGTTTAGTAATTTAGTACTCGACCAGTACTCGACCAATGCGGACAGCGCTTTCCACTAAGTCACTCGACTAAATTACTGAATGCGTGCAAACGCGCCTTTACAATGATTGGTCTTGACTAAGACTGGTAGAGTCTGAGGTGGTCTAATAACTCACGATCCTCACCAAAAAATGCCATTAGCCAATGAGCAGCTGGTGTGAAATCACACCAGATGCAGGGCCTTTTAAAATACCGTAAGAATTTGTGTACTGTTAATTAAGCAAAGAACTCGTAATTGGAACTGGCTCACAATTACTCGCTTTTGAGTTCGGGGGTAATTATTCCGCATTTTGAGTCATGGTGGTAATCGGGTTAAGTTGTAGAATGTAACACTACAGATCACAGTACCCGCACTTTTCTAAATTCACCGGTGGACGCACCGGGTGAACAAAATACGAAGCTGATTGGCTACGCTTTTGAAAATAGCCAATCAAATAATGTTATTGCTTACCAGTACGATCCACCGGTGAATTTAGAAATCTGCCCTACACTTCAGACCACATATTTCGGGCTAGTACAGACAGTTCTTTTAGAGTGAGATAACTGCGCCGCTACTGCACGTTCGAAGAAAAAGGACAGTCTGACGTTTCATCTCCGCACTCATCGTCTCGCCTAAAAGCTGTATATTAAGGAACCTCATACTCTACAAATCTTGGGTCTTGACCACCGTGAACTCCATGGATCTATTGTAGCGCTCCTGTTCTGATATTACTTAGACAGGGCCGGCGGAAGAGGTGGGTAGTACTAGCTACCTGAAAAATCTGTAGGTGGGGAATTGAACCACCTAAAAACTTATTATTCTACACTATTAACATGTTTTTTTTAAGAATTCCTCTGCACTACCCACCTGAATTGATCACGTTTTACCCACCTGAACTGATCACACGTTTCGCCGGCCCTGCTTATAGTACGGGAGACAACGCTGCCTTTGAACAAGACATTTCATACCGACTGAAAATCATAACAATAATAGTTTTCCTCTAATACATCAGCAATTTGAGCGTCAGCTACTCTGGTAGCGGGTGGACCTGATGGTAAAAGCATGTTAAAGTTGTTAAAAAAATTTCCATCGGTTTCTTTGAATATCTCGAAATCTATAAGTTCTATGGAAAACAACAAAAAGAAGGAAAATGTTCGTTATGAGCTGTACCATAAAAGTACATAAACTATAATTCATTCCAATTATTATTATTTAAAAAAGAATAAAATAAATAAATTACCGAGTATATCTACATGTAATATTATGTTCTTACAAACCGGGCCTCAGTCGTTAGATAGTGGAGTGGGTAAGGCGACTGGCACATTTTATTCAGGGTATGGACGTCTCGGGTTCAAATCCTGCTCGCGAAATATATATATTTTTTTATTGTAACAGTGAAATTAAAAGTTTTACAAAGCTGTATATATGAACATAAGGGTAGTTGTTCAAGTTATGTTGGTTTTTCGAGTATGAAAATACTCGTAGCATATTTTTTTTCAACTTTAACATGCTGTGACGTCTAGCCCCACCGCGGGTGCGGCGACTGACGCTCATTTTGATGATTATTGAATATTAATCAACTGACTCGTCAACTGATAAAATTGAAATTTATTCGGTATAAATTTCCTTGAAAAAATGCAGTGCTGCCTCCCGTACTATTAGAACTCCTTATCCAGCTTTGTCTTTTGCATCAGACTCCTCTCCGCTTGGATGAGGGCTCTTTAGTATAGCTATCCTTGGTTTCTCCTCACCAAGTAGCTGGAATTTCAGTCTAACGAGGACTGCACAGTAGCATAACACCTGTACTGAGGATTTCTCTTCCTCTTGACAGAATCTGCACGTTGCGTCATCTGCCAGGCTCATTAGACTCACTGTCTACTACAGTGTCCAGTTAGAAGACCCACCATTACCCTAATGGCCGTTGTATTTTGGCGTAGTAAGTCTTTTGTAAATTATTTTGACGTAGTAAGTCTTCTGTAAATTTGACCGATCGTTCTTTAATGAACTCTTTGTTGCAAGAAACTCTTTCATCATTCCAGAGATTTATTTTGTATTCATACATTAATGGAGTTCAGGTCCGACTAGGGCCTTAGACGCGCCTTCCCTGGACAGTTCATCAGCCTTTTCATTTCCTCTGTATCCTCTGGTGCCTAGATACTTTCGCCACGATCACTTTGTTCTGACTTTCTTGGCCCATAGGAGCATACTAGTCTTGAATCAACCTGCGTGGAATTAATTGCTTTTAGCGCTGCTTGGCTATCGGAAAAAAATGGCAATTAACTGGTTTACAGTTCCTTGTCTCATTTATTCTCTTGGCTCACCACTGTATAGCGGTCACTTCAGCCTGAAATACTCTAGCGTGTTTCCCCAGACTCACTGGGATTCTTGTTTTCGATTTTATCCAGTAAACCCCAGCTCAGATTCACTGTTCTGTCTTGGAGCCGTCCGTATACCAGACTATTTGTGCCGGTATTGGAGGACAGTTTTTCCGTCCCACTCTGTCTGGTATTTTGACTGAATTTGAAATTTTTTGTCGAAGTTAAACTTTGAGACTATAGTTCCCTGGACATCCCTAAAATGGGATCTGCCTTCAGCTCTGAGTATAATTTTTGGTGCTCTGTTCCGTGTTCTTGCCTGATGACATAGGTGCGTAATTTAACAAAAAATTACAATATTATATGAAGATGTAGCACAGGCAGTGGAGTATGGAAAAATAAATATTGGGCTAAGCAAAAATTTTACCAAAAAAATATAAAATAGAGTTGTTGCAAAGCAATAGTAACATCGATATATATTTAGCGAAAAACTTACGACCTGTATTTAAAGAATGCTTTTAATTTTATTCTTTACCTCCGAATGACAGGCTTGAAAATTATTGATCTTGGGTAAACTTCTTAAAGCTCCTGGAGATGGACGTTGATCAAATGGTGGTAGCAAAGTTTTACTTTGTATTTGTCTGGCTAATTCTAATAAGTACGTGTTCCTTTCCTTTTTATCACAATCTGATGCACTCAGTGTTTCCAACCATGAGCGATACATCGCAATCTGATAATTAGAGTTTACGTACGGTATATACTGCTTTATTGCGTATAAGATTTGGCGAAATTCAATATCCAAATGTTCATCTGAGATCCCGCCTAAATAGTCCATTTCTCGTAAAATTTTGTTGACCCTGTGATATGTAATAGGGCCTTATGGTTCCTTATCAACACCAGAATGTAAAAGAGGATAAAGAGATATGTTATATAAAACTGTAGTAAATAATAAATTCTTCTCATTTGATGCGTGGAAATGTTATACAAGTACTGTCAAAGTACCACATTTTGATTTTGAAAACAGTTTTGTCAAATAATAACTTAACTTTTGTAACGTGGCAACCTATCAGCGGCAGTTCGAAGTTTATTTTTATTAAAGGGGCAGGACTTGCGAAAAATGTTCACCTCGACTAAAATTAATAACCTTTAATAAATAATATATACTGTAAACTGATGTAAGTTCGTTTGTTGGATGTAGGAGGTATACTTCGAAACTACTGTGAAGATTTTAATAAAACGTTTACTATTCAATAATTTGAAGTTTCGATAGTATCAATGGGCTGTATGTCCAAGTCAAGTAGAGGCTGATGAATAGTGAGCAAAATGACGCGGAAGCTAAAGACCAGTGACCAGTCATTTCTGGATGGCGAAGTGGGCAATAAAACAGAATAAAACACGATATATCTTTTTACCGGCTTCCACTTACAAGAGATTACGTTAATCTGCTTGTACCACGTGATGCTTATGAGTTGAAATGAATAAGAAGATATTTCCCGTTTTATTCATATTTTATTGTCCAATTCGCCATCTCAAAATGTCTGAACTCAGCGAGTTGCAGACTGTTAAGGAGGGAGAGGGCGAAGCTGGGTCTAGAAGCTAGTTATAAATAAATAATGGTATGTAATATCACGATACTCCCATACCCAGATAGAACAAGGATGTACTACAAACGTCCAGGCGATGTTTACATAGGACATTCGAGATGTCTTAGGGACGTCTGCTTTAAGACGTAAGGCATACGCATACAGAAGACGTCTTTGGGACGTCCATTATTACAAATCAGTAAGTCCCTGGGACGTCTTATTCTGGCCCATTCTAGACCCAAGAAAGGCCTTGCAAGTTTCAGAAAGACCTTCATGGGATATATTGGTTTTATAAGCAATTAATCTTTATAAAGAACCAACTAACTTTTTCGCAATTATTTTAACGGAAAAAAAAACCGGAGTGAATGGGGATCGAACCTCAAGTCAAATTTTTTCATCCTAAAAAATAAAATTTTAAAATTAAAGTTTCTTGGGGGGTAATTACCCTGTTAAAAAAATTTTTCTTCCCAAAATTAACAAAAATCATAACATTTTAAAACAAAAGTTGATGATTTACAGAATCTTGGAGGGGGGGGGGGTAATTACCCAGTTACCCCCCCCATAAATCCGCGCCTGTATGCACCTCCCTGAAACCCGGTCCGGAGCCAGCTAGACAACCACGGCGCATAGCGCCGTGATGATTGTAGGGCTGGCTGGGGCAGGTTCGGTTCGGCTTGGCGACTATGATAAAAAGAACAATTAAAATTCCTACCCACCTAGCGTGGGTTTAAAATTAATAATATGTTTGTCAATGCATTAAGTCACATGGCCTCTGAATGGCTTTCTTATTATGTACTTAAAGACTGTATAGTTGGAAGTAGCAAGTCAGCAACCCGGCTGTAATTTATTATGTTATCATTAATCTTTCATTTTCATCTAATTTTATTAAAGGAACTCGATACCTGCACAAATAAGCTTCTGGATCTTGGACTAATATTTAATTAAGATTCATATTTAAAACTGAACTCCGTAATTTTTATTCGTGGAAATTCTTATTTTACGCAAAGAATAATTCATTTGGATATAAAATGTATTATTTTCCAAATTCAGAGAATATGAAAGTGACTGGGGGACTAATATGGACGTACTAAAGACGTCCATTCTTTGACTTCCCAAGGACGTACCGCTATGGACGTCCTAAGGACACCCATATTAGGTCTAAGACGTTCAGGCCATATGAGGATGAACACTGGACGTCTTTGGGATGTCGTGTGCTATGTGGATAGAGGATAATGATAAACTGAACTGTCAAGAGTGTCAAATGGCACATGTAACAGAGCGACGTTGTTTTGATAAACATTTGACACCCCCTCTAAACTAAAATGCCAATATAATCCGGTGCACTTGCTGATCACGTGCATTTATTACTACCCTCTTATTTATTTATTTTTTTTAATGCCATATTTATATTAACGTCCTGGCGAAGTTTAGCCAATGCTACTCTACCACTTAACCAGGACGGCGAAATGAGACACGGTAACCCATTCAAGTGATGGACTCGCCTGGCGTACTTAACTTCGTCGATCGAGGTCTTGTCACTGAAACCGGTATCGTACCTCACCTTATTTCAGTTAAAGTATGATATAGTGCTTAGAATTTTATCGGTAACTTTTTTTCGAAAGCTTAATTGTCTAGCATCGAGCTCAATACCAAATTAGAACGCTTACTCAATACTTTAGATATACGGAAAAAGTGTAACTTGTTTTTAGAAAAAGATGCGTTTGTGGACTTGTCTGAGAAGATTTGATTGGTCGACGGAAACGTTAACCGCCTATACACTCCAATAAAACTCTATGAAAAGAGGACGGATATGGACCTCATCTTCAGTTTGGTTATACTGAGTCCGATGTTGCCTATTGTCTGTTCATCATCTGAGACCGCATCAAAACAAACAGTATCACTTGGTTACATTTGACAACAGTGACAACAACAACGGCAACACGCTTGATGAACTGATAATAATAGCATATGAGAGAATAGGATATGAGAGTAAATTAACAGTTTATTACCTAATTTATCGTGAGGCGAGGTATGGTACCAGTTTCAGTCAGTCATTTCTCTTTTCGCGCAGGTTCACAGAGAACCGCATCTTAACGCCAATTTCGATCGAGGGGCAACAAATTCCAATCAAGCGGTGCGTAGAATATATGGGGGTGAACTTGGACAAAAGACTGACGTTTAACATCCACGTGAACGAGACGGTCCGCAAGGTCTACTCCATATCCAGGAGTCTGTACCTGCGCCTGGCCAGGGGTAGCGGATTTAACAGGACAAATAAGAAATTGTTGTACACGATGGTGATCGGGCCATCACATACAAGGCGCCGTCGGTGGTGCAGCTCTTCGAGTTCTCGAACATAAATTTATGCGCCTCATCTCTGGTTCGGACAGATACACCTCCCTCAGAGATTTATATACTCGTTGCCACGACATAAACCCCACTAACTGACTACGTCCAAGAAATCTAAGTGTAAAAGTAGCCGATGGCTAAACTTCGCCTTAATAAAGACGTTTTATAATTATAATTATTATTATTATTAATTTTCGATGTTCACAGGTTTTTCCTGGTAGGTATTTCAAGTATAAACTGCCTTGCGGCAAGTTTAAGCTGAAGAATTACGTAGGGTAAGTATTACTATGTAGATGTTATTTTATTGTAATATATTTCTAACGATGTTGCATGTGGATAATAATGTTGCCTTTTGCATTTCCAGATAGATTTTCGGGGAAAGATTTAGTTCTATGATAGAGTTATGAAGAGATTTTGGTATTTCGCCGGTTGCTCCGATGACTATAGGAATTATTTTGACGTCAGGTAAGTGCCACATATTTTTAATTTCAATTGCTAACTCATTGTACTTAGATAGTTTTGTGTTGTAGGTTCTCTCTATGTTGGATGCATGTGGAATGGCGACATCGATGAGAAAAGCTTTCTTCTTCACTTTGTCCACGTAGACAATATCAGGTCTGTTGTGTTGTAGGTGATGATCGGTTATTATTGTACGGTTCCAGTAAAGCTTTCCTTGTTCGTTTTCAAGCGTTGGGTCAGGTTCATATACGTAGTACGGTTTGATCTCTATATCTTCATATATTTGTTGTGCTATTTTGGAGTGGATTATTTTTGCCACATTGTCGTGTCTCTTTGTGTAGTCACTTGGGGTCAGTGTTTTGCAGCCCTTGATTAGGTGTTCGACACTTTCTGTTGCTTCATTACATAGTCTGCAGTTATCGGTGGTGACAGTTGGATCTTTTATGATATGTTTTCTGTAGTTGCGGGTTGCAATTACTCTGTCTTGTATGGCGCAGACGAAGCCTTCAATTTCTGAAAATAGGTGGCCATGCGTCATCCACTCACAAGAGGCTTTCGTATCAATATGATTTTGGGTGACAGTGGTTATATATCTGCTGTGAAGTGTTTTGGATTTCCAAGTTGTTATTTTGCTAACATCAGATATTATGAAGCTGCTAAAATCAGTGTTCCTATCTTTGAGATTAAGTGGTGTAAGTCCTCGGTCATTTTCTACTACAGCATTGTGCAGTGGGCTGCTATCGGCTTTTTCATGGAAGAAGGTACGCAATTGTCGAATTCTATCATAGCCTGTATTCGTAAAGTCAATTATTCCTCTTCCTGCCATTGCTCTAGGTAAGTGAAATCGTTCTACAGAGCTTTTCGGGTGATGGTCTTGGTTTTTAGTTATTATTATTTTTTTTTTTTTTTTTTTTTTTTTTTTTTCGTAAAAGCCAGTCACCCTTTATACTCTGTGGCTCCGACACTCACAGAGGGGAGCTGGTAGTACCGGCAACCACTCCCCACGTCCGTGGGGTGAGTGACTACTGGGTCCGAGAATCGTGTGCCCTGAGTAGACGTAATGAGCCGAGGATAATGGCCTTCTGCATCCTGCCGGCTAAGATCTCTGCCGAATTTCGGCATGCCGGTATGATCTTTAGGTCTGAAAGCAGCGTGTGTCTCGTTCCACCGAGGGCTCCTATGATCAGGACCACTAGCTTAACAGTATGGCCAGGGTAAAGCCTGCGGAGCTCGAAGAGCAAATCTCGATATTTCGTCCGTTTTTCCTCCTCCTTCAAGACAATGTTATTCTCCGCGGGAGCCGAGAACTCCACGACAAACATTGTCTTGAGTTGGTGGTCGAGGAGTACCATGTCAGGCTTATTAGCTTGTATTTGCCTGACGGTGGGAAACGAGTAGTTCCAATAAATTAGACACTTCTCATTTCCCACAACGGACTCAATATCCCCCGGAGCGTAAGGCAGCACTGGTGTCACGTCTATCCCATACGAGTGCCTTAAGTGATAATAAAGCACTCGTAATGCTACGTCGTGCCTCTGGATATAGGCCGAGACTGCATATACTGGACAAGCCGACAGCAAATGCATTAATGTCTCCGGCGCCCTGTGGCAGGTCCTGCAGCTGACATCAGGGACCTCTATACCCATGACACGACTTCGATAGACGAGTGTGTTGAATACACCATCCTGGCACGCCATTATGAATCCCTCGGTCTCAGACTTCAGCCCGGCTGACCTTAAGAAAGCAAAGGTCAGCCTTTCGGATAAGCCGCGGTCTTCTATATTTTTATAGAAGACGCCGTGCAATGGCTTATCCGAGTGTCGCTGCAGAAATAGATCAATTTCAGCAGCTTTGACTTGGGCTCTTTGCCGAGCAGGTTCCAACTCGGTGACAGAGTCGTGATTAACCCGCTCAGCGTCGAAGACCAAATCGAGTTCATCGGCGGCTCTGCGCGCTGCCTTAAACAAAAAGGCTCCTACTCCTGCACTTTCATGGTCTCGGACCATGCAGAGGAGGGGATCCGAACCCCTTATGACCTTACAGGCTCCATCCAGAACCATCCTGTTATGGAGACTCTCCAAACTCAAGAGTCCACGGCCTCCCCGATGTCGTGGGAGATATAACCGTGGAACGGACGATTTAGGATGCAAACTCCTATAGAGATGCATCTTTTTTCGGGTTCCTACATCGAGTTGTCGCAGCTCCTCTTGATTCCATTTAATTACTCCAAAGGAGTAGAGGAGGATCGGAACGGCAAGCATATTGGTAGCAGACACCTTGTTCTTCCCCGACAGTTCTGAAGACCAGATCTGTCGGAGTCGGTGCTGATACTTGCCGCGGAGAGCGTTTTTTACTACACTCACTTCTTGGGTGGAGCGTTGCTCGACACCCAAGTAAGTGTACGACTCTCCGGCATCTAGGTGATGTAAGATTTTTCCGTCCACAAGCTGCGCATCCTCTCCGTAGTCACCGCATCGTCCTCTCTTGAGGTGGACTAGTGCACACTTGTCCAACCCAAATTCCATACCGACAGCCTGCGTGTACTCCTGTACCACCCTGAGGGACTGGCGTAAATCCCTCTCTCCGGAGGCATAAAGTTTAAGGTCATCCATGTAAAACAGATGGGTGACCTTATGCCTCCTATCGTCGGGGGTACCGCAGTTGTAGCCACGGGTATTTCGCAGCGAAACGGATAATGGCAGTAGCGAGATGCAAAACAGAAGGGGGCTTAGGGAATCTCCCTGAAATACTCCCCTTCTGAACAATACCGGCTCTGTCTGGACTCTGCTATTACCCGATGTTATGGTAAAGCGAGTCCTCCAGAGCGGCATGAGTTCTTCGATACATCTCACTACGGGACCGGGCACCGCAAGACATTTGAGCAAGTGGACAATGAGCTCATGGGATGTCATATCAAATGCCTTGCGGTAGTCGATCCAGGCCATAGAGAGGTTACGCTTATACTGCACGGAGTCCTGCGTGATACATCTGTCGATCAGCAGGTTCTCCTTGCAGCCAGCGACACCTCTCTTTGACCCTCGTTGCTCATATACCCGTTCGTAAACCCGTTCAACTGCTTGGAGCACCCGCATGTACAAGATGCGTGTAAACAACTTGTAGCATGCGTTTAAGCAAGTTATCGGCCGGTAATTTTTTGGGTTAGACAAATCTCCGTTCTTCGGGATCAGCACTGTCCGCCCCTCGACAACCCAAGAAGGAATTTGCTGCTCCCCATTTAGCCATGAATTAAAAATTCTGGCCAAATGGTGGTGGGTACTGGAAAACTTTTTCCACCAAAAGTTATTTATCCCATCGGGACCTGGAGCAGCAAAGTTCTTAGAGCCCTCAAGAGCTCTTCGAACCTCTTCTGGGGTTATCGGTTGGCACACCACGTTTGGTTGTTGAAACCTTTGGCAAAAGGCTTCAAAGTGTGCCAGGGCTGGAGTGTCTCTGTTGAGTGGGAGCTTCTGTCCGTAGAGCGTTTTCCAGAAGTTTTCCACCTGATCTACAGTCGGCGGATTCTCTACAACACGCTGAGGCGGTTCGAAAAGGCGCGAGGGCTTTTTGCGGAATAGATTGTTTTCCGCCAGCCCCCTCGCCCGCCTCACTAGTGACTTTTTACAAGTCACTAGCATCCGTATCCGATCAAGGCAGTGCTGTTTGGTGGTTCGCAGCACTGCCCCATTCAGTGTGTGATGGACGCGTCTTAAATTGGCGGCTATGCGCCTAACTTTAGGCGTGAATGTCCTATTGGTCGCCATATAGTCCATCACACATTGGATACGGGATGCGTGTTGCCTCGCCGACCGGATCTTGGCTTCCATCTTTTGTATACGCCGCTCCGCTCTCTCCTGTGGGGAGGCAGTATTCCGCCTCTCACCCGGAGCTGCTGGGCAGCAGCGTACACGGCACAATTTTTGTGCCAGATGTCAGCCCCTTCTGGTATCGCTTCACGAAGTTCAGCATCCACTCTGGCTAGGTCTTCTGATCTGGGGGGTTTGATGTAGTGCAACCCCCTTCTGGTGTTGAGGCCCTCTGGTCTTGGTGGAACGTCTAGAACTGCCTCCACAACCGGTTCATTCAGCGGCTCTTCGACCGCCTCATTTACCGGCTGAGGAACAGCTCTCACGTAGCCCCTGCTGCGAAGGTGGGATACATAGTCACGCAGATTTTGTGGCGTGAAGGCGCTGTGCTCTGGGTGTCTTGCACACCACAGAGCGTGCATTCGCGCCATGTATCCCCTTCGCGCGGGCTCACTGCTTTCGTAGCATAGCAGAAGATTATTCCTCAGCTCATCGGTCCACTCGAAGCGTCCATGTAGCTCGCGGTCGTCATTGCCAGGCAATCCGTCCGGTTGGGCCCCACCACCATGCCTGTGACCCCCATCCAAATGGGGTCGATTGTGGGGGCCCTGTCTTCTGTTGCCTGGAACCAGAAGATTTCGGCCTGTCAGGTGGTTAGCCTAACAAGCCCACGGCCGACACCAGAGGGGAAGTTCTCTTTCCCCTCCCGGGTGCGCTAGCGCTGTCGGTCCGGGTTTTGCACCCGCGGCTGGAGTAAGTGGTGTTGCTACTCACCAAAGGCTAGTGAGATGTAAGAAAGCCCCTCCTGCTTATTATTATTATTATTATTATTATTATTATTATTATTATTATTTTTTTTTTTAATTTTTTTTTTTCGGTTTCCCATTGCCGGACAGGGCTTCCGTGGCCTCCGACACCACACGGTAGCCGCGCCGGCTAATTAATTACAGCCACTCTCCACGACCTGTGGAGTTAGTGACTGTAAACACCTGAATCATGTGCCCTAAGCAGACGAAGGGACCCCAAGATAACCGCCTTCTGCATCTGACCTGCCAACCATTCTGCCGAATTCTGACAGGCCGGTATGATCTTTAATTCTGAGAGCAGCGAAGGCTTCATCCCTCCGAGTACGCCGATTATTAGGACGACCATCTTGACCGAGTAGTCTGGGTACAGCACTTGGAGCTCATACCGGAGATCACGATATTTGGTCCGTTTTTCCCCCTCCTTCAAAGCGATGTTTGTCTCAGCAGGTGCTGAGAATTCGATGACAAACATCACTTTGTTCTGATGGTCGAGGAGGACTATGTCAGGCTTGTTGGCTTGAATTAGCCTGACGGTCGGGAACGAGTAGTTCTAATAAATTCGGCACCTCTCGTTCTCGACAACGGACTCAATATCTCCGGGGATGTAAGGCAGCACTGGTATTTGATCTACCCCGTACGAGTGCCTTAGATGGTAGTATAGCACTCGTAAAGCCGCGTTATGGCGGTGGATGTAGGCCGAAATCGCGTATATCGGGCATGCTGAAAGCAAATGCATCAGCGATTCCGGCGCCTGACGGCAGGTCCTGCAGTTGATATCAGGGACCTCTACACCCATTACGCGGCTTCGGTAGACCAAGGTGTTTATTACACCATCCTGACAGGCCACAATGAATCCCTCGGTCTCCGACTTAAGCCCAGCTGACCTTAAAAAGGCGAATGTCAGCCTAGTCGATAAACCCAGTGTTTCTATGTTCTTATAGTACACACACTGTGCATGGGTGTATCGACATGCTGCCTGAACAGATTCTCCTGTTCGGCAGCTTTTATTTGGGCTTTCAGACGATTTGGCTGAAGCTCGGTGACTGACTCTGGATCAGCACCGCGCCGGCCACCTCGTCTGACGTCGAATACGAGACCAAGTTCATCTGCGGCTCTTTTTGCTGCCTTGAACAATCCTGCGCCCACCCCTGCGATTTCGTGATCTCTCACTAATAGCAGGAGCGGATCCGAGCTCCTGAGGATGTTACATGCCATACTCAGCGCTACTCTGCCATGCATACACTCCAGACCCAAGAGTCCTCGGCCCCCCCGATGACGTGGGAAGTAAACACGAGGAACGGACGATCTAGGATGAATACTCCTATGGATGTTCATCATCTTGCGGGTATCTCTGTCTAGTTGGCGCAGCTCATCTACAGTCCATTTTACTACCCCAAAGGAGTAGAGCAGAACAGGAACGGCAAGCATGTTAGTGGCAGACGCCTTATTCTTCCCCGAAAGTTCGGAGGACCAAATCTTTCGGAGTAGGCGTCTGTACTTGACGCGGAGAGATTCCTTTATTTGTTGCACATCCTGGATGTGATGTTGTTGCACACCCAGGTATGTGTAGGTCTCCCCGGCATCCAGATGTCTCAGAATGCTTCCGTCTGCGAGCTGCGCATCTTCAGAGAATTCCCCGCATCGCCCTCTCTTGAGGTGGACGACCGCGCACTTGTCCAACCCGAACTCCATACCAATGGCCCGCGTGTACTCCTCGACCACCCTTAGAGCATTTTGAAGTTCACGCTCACCGGAGGCATACAGTTTGAGGTCATCCATATAGAACAGATGGGTGACCTTATGCCTCCGGTTTCTGGGTGGGCCACAGTGGTACCCGCGGGTTTGGCGGAGTTCAACAGGTAACGGCAGCAGTGAGATGCAAAAGAGGAGGGGACTCAGAGAATCTCCCTGGAATACTCCTCTTCTGAATGCTACCTGTTCTGTCGTAACCCGCTGTGCACCTGATGTTATGGTGAAGCGGGTCCTCCAGAGTGGCAGCAGTTGTTCTATGCATCTCACTAGTGGCTCTGCTACCGCAAGACATTTGAGCAAATGTAACAATAGTTCATGCGATGTTGTGTCAAATGCCTTACGATAGTCAATCCAGGCCATCAATAGATTCCGCTTGTATTGCACAGAATCCTGTGTAATACAGCGGTCTACCAGCAGGCTGTCTTTACAACCTGCCATGCCCTTCTTGGCGCCACGCTGCTCGTATATCTGCTGGAAGACCGGATCAACCTGCCGTAGTGTCCGAGCGTACAGAATACGTGTAAATATCTTGTAGCCGGAGTTCAGACAGGTGATTGGCCTATAATTCCTTGGGTCGGACAGATCACCCTTTTTGGGAATAAGCACGGTACGTCCCTCGACAAACTATTATTATTATTATTATTATTACTATTATTATTATTTTTTTAACTCCGTTCTTCGGGTAATAGGACGAATGCAGCGGGCCAAAGACCAAGCTTCAATTCGCCTCAGATGTGCCTCTCAGGAAAGATCTTACAATGTTCGCAGTTTGCAACAGTGTAGCTTTTTGCATCAACAGGTAAGTATGTTCTGGCAAGTTTAAAATTTTTAGGTTTTTCTTTAATGTTTTAGGGACGAGTTCAGTAGAAGAAATTATTAGAGGAACTACAGTAACAGCTTCAAGATTCCATAGATGTTCCATTTCTCGGGCTAGGGCCTCATACTTCTCCATCTTTTCTTCATATTTGCGGCATAGATTGTGGTTGTTGGGGATAGATATGTCAATCAGGTAAGCTTTCTTTTTGGTTTTATCTATAAGTGTTATATCGGGTCTGTTGTGTGTGATGGTCCTGTCTGTCAGTATTCCTTTGTCCCAGTATATCTTATAATTATCGCTTTCCTCAACTGGGTTTGGTACGTGCCGGTAATACTCAGTTACATCACTTCCAGGTATATATTTTGTAAGAAGTTGTAGATGGATCACGTTTGCAACCTGATTGTGTCTATCGATGTACTTCGTTTTTGCAAGTTTTTCGCAGCCTGATGTTATATGATCAATGTTTTCAACTTGCACGTGACACTTTCTACATTTATCCGTGGGAATATGTTCTTAGAGAACATATTTTTGGTAATTACGAGTTTTTATCACTTGATCTTGAATGGCAACCATAAAACCCTCGGTCTCTGGGTTTAAGTTCCCTTGGATCAACCAGGAAACTGAGGCTTGGGCATCGATGTTTTCATTATGGAGTGCATTGTAGAATCTTCCATGTATTTCTTTTCTCTTCCAGTCCTCAAGTTTCTGTTGCACCCTATGGGGATGAATTGTTTCTTGTCTGGCTCGAAGATTGAGCGGTGTATGATTTGCGTCAGCGCTTATGATTGTCCGATGGAGTGGATTATTTGCCTTTACTTGAAAGCAGTTCTTCATTTCTTCTATTTGTTCATAGCATGCGTCTTTTATATCTATAATACCCCTTCCTCCATTGGCTCTGGGTAAATGTACTCTCTCTTTGCTGGCTGTTGGACGATGCATGCGATATTTTGTTAAGCCGACCCTTAGTATCCGGTTTAAGCTGTCAAGGTCGGTGTTAGACCATTTTATTATGCCGAATGAATACATTAGAGAGGGAATAGCATATGTGTTGATAGCTTTAGTCATATTCTTAGCACTCAGTTTGGTCTTAAGAAGCTGGGTGAGCCTTCTTTCAAAGGTTGTACGTAGCTTTCCTTTAACGTCACTATGGTTGATTTTGTGCTTTTGTGCTATTCCTAGATATTTATAGGGCTCCATATAAATAGATTCTATATGCGTAGTTTCATTGATTTCGAGTGGTGGTGTATCTCTTAAATTTCTTTTCTCTACTGTAACAGTTTTGCATTTGTCTATTCCAAATGTCATTCCAATGTCTGTGCTCATTTTGTGGACAAGTTTAAGCATGCTCTCGAGTTGTTTCTGATTTGATGCATATAGTTTCAAATCGTCCATGTAAAATAAATGACTAAGGGCCAGTTGTACGAACTAAGTTGAGCCAAGTTCATCTTGAACCAAGTTCATCTTGAACCAAGATCAAAATCCATGGTTACGATTATTGTAACAATCGTAACCTTGGCTTTTGATCTTGGTTTAAGCTGAACTTGGCTCAACTTATTTCATACAACTGGCCCTAAGATTTAGACTATTTTGATCTGTTTTAATATTAACTTCGTACTTGGTACTTTTAAGTGTTCCTGACAATGGGTTGAGGGCGAGACAAAACCAGAGAGCGCTTAAGGAGTCTCCTTGGTATATTCCTCTCCTAATGCGTATCTCACCAGTCTGGACACGCCCCTCCCCCGATGTCAGGCATAGAACTGTAGACCAGTTGGACATAGTCGTTTCCAGGAATCTGGTGAGTATGGGATGAATCTTGTAGATAGCGAGAACCTGTATGAGCCATGAGTGTGGTACGGAGTCAAAAGCTTTCCTATAGTCTACGTAGGCCATCTTTAGGTTTCTTTTTGCCTTTCGTATGTGTTCTAAAATCACTTAATCAATTATGAGTTGTTCCTTGCATCCTAATACTCCTTTCTTAGATCCCTTTTGCTCCTCAGTCAATATATTTTTCTGTTCCAGGTGGTCATAAATCTTAGAGCATATAATGGAAGAGAGATTTTTGTACAACGTGGGCAAACATGTTATCGGTCGATACTGGGCTGGATCACGTGTATTTTGGTTCTTCGGTAGTAGGTAAGTAACAACCTTTTGTTAGAAATTTTGGGAGAGCTGTTGGGTCTCTAATGATGATGTTATACTGGATGCTGAGAGGTTGGTGTATAGCATCTAGCTCTTTATACCAAAAATTGTGTATCTTGTCTCGCCCTGGTGCTTTCCAGTTTGCTGTTCTTTTCACAGCTTGGGCTACATCTGTCACCTGTATTTCTGGGATATCCATCACTGGTACTTGCATCTGTCGCCTCTCCTCTTCCTTTATCCAAGTTGCATCTTCATTATGTTGAGCACGTTCTTCCGATATGTTTGCCCAGAATTCCTCTACTTCTTCTGTCCCAGGTATTCCTTTTGCTTCGCCTTTACTATCCTCGTGTTCTCTGTAAAATTTCTTTTCGTTAATCCTAAACAAGTTGTTCTGTCTTTTTCTCTCTCTGCCGTCTCTATATCGTCGCAGTCGAGTTGCATATACAGCGATTTGTTGTTTTAGTGTATCGAGATAGTTGATGGGTCTGCGTGCAATTTCCTTCTTAAGTTTTTTGGTCAGTTTCTTGGTTAGTCTAGTACTGCGGTTGCCATTGTAATATTGTTGGGTTCTAGCAGCGTCTTTTCTTAGTTGCTGAATTTTATTTTCGAGCCTTATTTCTCAGTTTGGCTTTCCATATTGCCTATAAGTATGAGACGCTTTGAAGTTCTGATTCTCAGTGAGAATGGCCATTGCCGCACAATACATAAGTAAGTGCAATTCCTCTAAGTGCATGGTAGGCAGTATGACTTTTCTCAGTATATCATTCATTTCAGTTATTTTATAAGTTGTGTTCGATTTAAATTTAATTTTTTGGAGTGGAGGCCAATCTCAAGGATCTATGCCTCTGTATTCGAATAAGAATTTTTTAAAGTTTCTTTCCATGTTGCTCTCCTGCATGTTATTTTTCTGCACTACATTGAGATCACTCTCGTCGTTACTGTCATCTTCTCCGGGACATTCTCGTATATCTTCCTCCTCTTCTCGTTCTTCTACATCCCCTTCCAGTTCCCTTCTTATTTCATCTTTTATAAGTTGTATGGTGATTGCAGGTAAAAGATTGTTCCGTGTGATTACGCGTTGTTGATCTGATACAGGCTGGGCTGTAATATGGTTGAGTTCTGGGTACCTGTCTATAAAATACTGATGCATTCTCTGGCGGTACATTGTTTTATCTCTTTCCAGATTGGTGGATCTAAAATACGCACGCATTACGTACTGGTTCATTTCATTAGTCCAGCGCATGCGTCTGGCACCTCCTCTAATGGGTTCCGTTCTAGTGGGTGAAACAGTTTGTTGCACAGCACGTTGAATCGGTTGAGAAATATATTGTTGGGCTTCTTCATCAGATGATTCTGAAGAGGTATCTATCTGCGGGAACTGCCGATTCGGGTCTCTCCGACGAGGTGCCCGCAGTCTACCTCGCCACTGATCATTTGCACGTTCAACGGTAGCAGGACCAGCTCTACCACCGCGGCCCTCCTCAGGCAATCGCATTCTTCTGTTCCCTCGATTCTCCATAATTCATGGGTGTGCATTTTATAGCTTCTGCCAGCTGTGTTTTTGATAAGGTTTTCTCCTTACGGGGCATCTATTGTTTTGCATCCTCCAAGGTCACTGGCTGTACCGTCTACATTGGCTGTGGTTACGTTACAGTAGCAGGTGTTGCCTAAGTTGGCATCAATCCTGGCCAGACAATCCGTCTGTTTTGGTCCGCGGGAGGTATATAATATCCCTCCTACCTCTCAGCAGCGCTAAGGAGCATTCCCCAATTCGCCACTTGGGGACGCGCTCGATGGGGGACAGGCGAAACCCCGCACGGACAACTAGAGTATGCGGGGTCGTTACCCCCCGAAGGTTGATCTCTCTCACCGGTCAACCCCCCCTGCATTATTATTATTATTATCTCCATATCTCGTTAATACTGTTTTTGAATGATATCTTCGGCTGGATGCAAGAAAATATCATTGACTCAAATGTTTTCTAACAATGTGACATGTATTAAGAACAACAGATTTCTGTATTAAACTGTGCATTTCTTTAGGTATTATTATTATTATTATTATTATTATTATTATTATTATTATTATTATTATTATTATTATTATTATTATTATTATTATTATTATTATTATTATTATTATTATTATTATTATTATTATTATTATTATTATTATTATTATTATTATTATTATTATTATTATTATTATTATTATTATTATTATTATTATTATTATTATTATTTTTTTTTTTTTTTTTTTTTTTTTTTTTTTTTTTTTTTTTTTTTGTAAAAGCCAGTCACCCTTTAAACTCTGTGGCTCCGACACTCACAGAGGGGAGCTGGTAGTACCGGTAGCCACTCCCCACGCCCGTGGGGTGAGTGACTACTGGGTCCGCGAATCGTGTGCCCTGAGCAGACGTAATGAACCGAGGATGACGGCCTTCTGCATTCTGCCGGCTAAGACCTCTGCCGAATTTCGGCATGCCGGTATGATCTTAAGTTCTGAAAGCAGTGTGTGTCTCGTTCCACCGAGGGCTCCTATAATCAGTACCACTATCTTAACAGTATGGTCTGGATAGAGTCTGCGGAGTTCGAAGAGCAAATCTCGATATTTTGTCCGTTTTTCCTCCTCCTTCAAGACAATGTTGTTCTCCGCGGGAGCCGAGAACTCCACGACAAACATTGTCTTGAGTTGGTGGTCGAGGAGGACTATGTCAGGCTTGTTGGCTTGTATTTGCCTGACTGTGGGAAAAGAGTAGTTCCAATAAATTAGACACTTCTCATTTCCCACAACGGACTCAATATCTCCCGGAGCATAAGGCAGCACTGGTGTCTCGTCTATTTCATACGAGTGCCTTAAGTGATAATAAAGCACTCGTAATGCTCCGTCGTGCCTCTGGATATAGGCCGAGACTGCATATGTCGGACAGGCCGACAACAAGTGCATTAGAGTCTCTGGCGCCCTGCGGCAGGCCCTGCAGCTGACATCAGGGACCTCTATACCCATGACACGACTTCGATAAACGAGAGTGTTAAATACACCATCCTGGCAAGCCATTATGAATCCCTCGGTCTCAGACTTCAGCCCGGCTGACCTTAAGAAGGCAAAGGTCAGCCTTTCGGATAAGCCAAGATCTTCTATATTTTTATAGAAGACTCCATGCATTGGCTTATCCGTATGAAGCTGCAGAAAGATGTTGTGTTCTGCAGCTTTAATTTGGGCTTTTCGCCGAGCAGGTTCCAACTCGGTGACAGAGTCGCGATTTACCCGCTCGACGTCGAAGGAGAGACCAAGTTCATCGGCTGCTCTCTGTGCTGCCTTAAACAAAAAACGCTCCTACCCCTGCATTTTCATGGTCTCGGACCATGCAGAGGAGGGGATCCGAACTCCTGATAATCTTACAGGCTCCATCCAGAACCATCCTGTTATGGAGACTCTCCAAACTCAAGAGTCCACGGCCTCCCCGATGTCGTGGGAGGTATAACCGTGGAACGGACGATTTAGGATACAAACTCCTATTGATATGCATCTTCTTGCGGGTTCCTACATCGAGTTGACGCAACTCCTCTCGGTTCCATTTCACCACTCCAAAGGAGTGGAGAAGGATCGGAACGGCAACCATGTTGGTAGCAGCCACCTTGTTCTTCCCCGACAGTTCTGAAGACCAAATCTGTCGGAGTCGGTGCTGATACTTGCCGCGGAGAGCGTTTTTCACTACACTCACTTCTTGGGTGGAGCGTTGCTCGACACCCAAGTAAGTGTACGACTCTCCGGCATCTAGATGATGTAAGATGCTTCCGTCTACGAGCTGCGCATCCTCTCCGTAGTCCCCGCATCGTCCTCTCTTGAGATGGACCAGTGCACATTTGTCCAACCCGAACTCCATACCGACAGCCTGCGTGTACTCCTGTACCACCCTAAGGGACTGGTGTAGGTCCCTTTCTCCGGAGGCATAAAGTTTAAGGTCATCCATATAAAACAAATGGGTGACCTTATGCCTCCTATCGCCGGGGGTACCGCAGTTGTATCCACGGGTTTTCCGGAGCGAAACGGATAATGGCAGTAGTGAGATGCAAAACAGAAGGGGGCTGAGGGAGTCTCCCTGAAATACACCCCTTCTGAACGATACCGGCTCCGTCTGGACTCTATCGTTACCGGATATTATAGTAAAGCGAGTCCTCCAGAGCGGCATCAGTTCTTCAATACATCTCACTACGGGACCGGGTACCGCAAGACATTGGAGCAAGTGTAAAATAAGCTCATGAGATGTCATGTCAAATGCCTTGCGGTAGTCGATCCAGGCCATGGAGAGGTTCCGCTTATACTGCACGGAGTCCTGCGTGACACATCTGTCAATCAGCAGGTTCTCCTTGCAGCCAGCGACACCTCTCTTCGACCCTCGTTGCTCATGTATCCGTTCGTAAACCGGTTCAACTGCGTGGAGCACCCGCATGTACAAAATGCGTGTAAACACTTTGTAACATGCGTTTAAACAGGTTATCGGGCGGTAGTTCTTTGGATTAGACAAATCTCCGTTCTTGGGGATCAGCACTGTCCGCCCCTCAACAACCCAAGAGGGAATTTGCTGCTCCCCATTTAGCCAGGCATTAAAAATTCTGGCCAAATGGTGGTGGGTACTCGATAACTTTTTCCACCAAAAGTTATTTATCCCGTCGGGACCTGGAGCAGCAAAGTTCTTAGAGCCCTCAAGAGCTCTTCGAACCTCTTCTGGGGTTATTGGTTGGCACACCTCGTGTGGTTGGCGAAACCTTTGGCTAAAGGTTTCAAAGTGTGCCAGGGCTGGAGAGTCTCTGTTGAGTGGAAGCTTCTGTTCGTACAACGTTTTCCAGAAGTTTTCCACCTGATCTGCAGTCGGCGGATTTTCAGCAACACGCTGAGGCGGTTCGAAAAGGCGCGAGGGCTTTTTGCGGAAAAGTTGATTTTCCGCTAGCCCCCTCGCCCGCCTCACTAGTGACTTCTTACAAGACACTAGCATCCGTATCCTGTCGAGGCAGTGCTGTTTGGTGGTTTGCAGCACTGCCCCATTAAGTGTGTGATGGACGCGTCTTAAGTTGGCAGCTACTCGCCGCACTTTAGGCGTGAAAGGCCTATTGGCTGCCATCACACATTGGATACGGGATGCGTGTTGCCTCGCCGACCGGATCTTGGCTTCCATCTTCTGTATGCGCCGTCCCGCTCTTTCTTGTGGAGAGGTAGTATTTCGCCTCTCCACTTGAGACAAGCGTTGAGCGGCAGCATACACGGCACAATTTATGTGCCAGATGTCAGCCTCTTCTGGTAGCGCTGCACGAAGTTCTGCATCCACTCTGGCCAGATCTTGTGGCCCGGGGGATTTTATGTTGTGCAACCCCCGTCTGGTACTGAGACCCTCTGGTGTTGGTGGAACGATGGGAACCGCTTCCTCAACCGGTTCGTTCGGTGGCTGTTCGGCCACCTCATTCACTGGCTGAGGAGCGGCTCTGACATAGCCTCTAGCACGAAGGTGGGATACATAATCACGTAGGTTCTGAGGTGTGAAGGCGTCATGTTCTGGGTGGTTTTCACACCACAGAGCATGCATTCGCGCCATGTACCCCCTTCGGCCGGGTTCACTGCTTTCATAACAGTGCATCAGGTCGTCTCTCAGTTCATCTGTCCACTCAAAGCGTCCTTGGTTATAGCGGTCGTCATCAATGGGCATCCTTCCCTGTTGGGCCCCACCACCTTGCCCTTGACCCCTATCCGCACGGGGTCGATCGTGGGGGCCCTGTCTTCGGCCAATTGGAACCGGAGGATCGGGCTTGTGGGTGGTTAGCCCAACAAGCCCACGACCGACACCAGAGGGGAAAGCGCTTTCCCCTCCCGGGTGCGCTAGGGCTGCCGGTTCGGTTTTGCACCCCCAGCTGGAGTAAGTGGTGGCGCTACTCACCAAAGGCTAGATAGATAACGGTTAGCCTCTCCTGCTTATCTTATTATTATTATTATTATTATTATTATTATTATTATTATTATTATTATTATTATTATTATTATTATTATTATTATTATTATTATTATTATTATTATTATTATTATTATTATTATTATTATTATTATTATTTTTTAGCGAGCTAAGAACCAGTCACCCTTCTCTGTGGCTCCGACCCTCACAGAGGGGAGCTGGTAGTACCGGTAGCCACTCCCCACGCCCGTGGGGTAAGTGACTACTGGGTCCGGGAATCGTGTGCCCTGAGCAGACGTAATGAACCGAGAATGACGGCCTTCTGCATTCTGCCGGCTAAGATCTCGACCGAATTTCGGCATGCCGGTATGATCTTGAGTTCCGAAAGCAGTGTGTATCTCGTTCCACCGAGGGCTCCTATAATCAGTACCACTATCTTAACAGCATGGTCTGGATAGAGTCTGCGGAGTTCGAAGAGCAGATCTCGATATTTTGTCCGTTTTTCCTCCTCCTTCAAGACAATGTTGTTCTCCGCGGGAGCCGAGAACTCCACGACGAACATTGTCTTGAGTTGATGGTCGAGGAGTACTACGTCAGGCTTGTTGGCTTGTATTTGCCTGACGGTGGAAAAAGTGTAGTTCCAATAAATTAGACACTTCTCATTTCCTACAACGGACTCAATATCCCCCGGAGCGTAAGGCAGCACTGGTGTTTCGTCTATCCCATACGAGTGCCTTAAATGGTAATAAAGCACTCGTAATGCTCCGTCGTGCCTTTGGATATAGGCCGAGACTGCATATGTCGGGCAAGCCGACAGCAAGTGCATAAGAGTCTCTGGCGCCCTGCGGCAGGCCCTGCAGCTGACATCAGGGACCTCTATACCCATAACACGACTACGATAGACGAGGGTGTTAAATACACCATCCTGGCAAGCCATTATGAATCCCTCGGTCTCAGACTTCAGCCCGGCTGACCTTAAGAAGGCAAAAGTCAGCCTTTCGGATAAGCCAAGGTTTTCTATATTTTTATAAAAAAACTCCATGCATTGGCTTATCCGTGTGCAGCTGCAGAAAGTTGTTGTGTTCTGCAGCTTTAATTTCGGCTTTTCGCCGAGCAGGTTCCAACTCGGTGACAGAGTCGCGATTTACCCGCTCGACGTCGAAGGAAAGACCAAAACCTAACTTTGGTATTCTATTTACATGTTCTATTTGTTCTGTTTATCCTTTTTGTTTCTAAATTCCATTTAGACCAATAAATTCAAAAACCCAAATATTTCGAACATATTCTAGGTGCAGGGTTATTCATTATATAATGCCCCCCCTTTATTTCTGTTATTATTGGAAATGAAAAAAAAAGTTTAGTATAAAAGTTGTAGAGTTGTATACAGTATGACCCATTTGAAATGGAAATACATTTATAACTTTTTTTTATTTTTTGTCCGACTTGAGCCAAATTTTACCAAAATATAGAACAAATTCGGATCTACTTATGGCGAAAAAAACATTCGCCTCCTACAAATGCAAAGCCACTTGCGGTACCAAAATAAATGGAAAAAATAAAGAAATCATATTAGGCATTCTTTTATCGGAAAACTTTATTAATGAAAGTTGTTCAGAATTGTCAAAAAATATAGAGTTTAAAATTTCAGCAATATTAAAAAAATATTGAATTTTGTTGTTGAAGTTCAAAATTTCGACAAAATTAAAAAATACAAATCACTTGACAACATAAACCGTTTAATTTCAAACAAAATTGTCATAGCACAATTTTCTAAAGAAAGAACCAATTAAGCAAACCAAACCACGTGACTTTTAACATGGCGTTGTGGGCAAACATCCGGCAAACGTTTGTTTTCATTCGTTAAACGTTTGTTAAAGAGTTTGTTTTTCGGTTGCCTTGGCTACGTTTCCGCGAATTAATTAATCGTGTTTGCCCACAACAAAATAATTTGACAGGTTGTTGGATTGCCTAATTAAAATGATATTTTCAGACTTGCACATTGTTTACAAAATTTCAATATTTTTTAATATTGTTGAAATTTTGGACTCTAGGTTTGTGCACAATTTTGAACAACTTTCATTAATTCGATATAAAGATGCCTAATATGATTTCTTTATTTTCTTTATTTTTTCCATTTATTTTGGTACCGCAGGTGGTTTTGCAATTAGTCATAAGTGGATCCTAATTTGTTCTATCTTGTGGTTCAAGTCGGACAAAAAATAAAAAAGTTATAAAGGTGTTTCCATTTTAAATGCGTCACACTGTATACAACGTTATCTACCATGACATGCGGAAAATTTAACAGTAGGTTGTCCCCACCGAAAGGAGTTAAAAAAATGAAAAATTAAAAAAAAATTACCTTATAGAAATGCGCCGCCAATGACTTTAACCAATCTGACGTAACGCTGTACAACCATATCACTTTATCAGACTTGGGAATGACACTATTGACAGTAAAGCTGGAGCGGGTAGAAGTGACTTTTTGGTTTTAATCAAATCACATTACAAAATTAGCGAAATAAATCGGAAAGACATTGACCCTAAGCTAGTGAACTCTGCAACAACAAGAAGATATAAGATATATTTATTTAAACCCGTCAATAATACGCCGGTGTCCTGATTGTTCGACCGAAAGCAAAAAACGCGACACTTTGACCACACTCGCCGGCTTCACTTTTATGCCAATTAAGGAAATGTAAACATCTCCAATATGTTCTTTCACAAGTAAGTTCATCGCCCTATTGCCGATCTAGTCAATAACAGTAGTGTATCTTCGTAAATTTTAATAATTTTTAATATACTAAATTATCTTGGGCACTCTAAAATTTTGCAAGGGCTTTCCCACATTGAAGACTAGTACACCATTTTATTTTCCGCATATCATGGTAAATCACGTTGTATATATTTTTTAAATGCAATTAAAAAAAAAACAATTGCTTTCATAGGTCGCGTGATGTAACAATGAAGGTTCCCAGGTAGCAAGGGTACGTTATAATGACGTCAAAATCTGGTGATTCTGGTCAAAAAGACGTCAGGGCACTAAAAATCGACGACAAAATGACGTCTTATAAATGAGATTAAAATGACGTGCTACACATCACGTCATATTGTCGTCTTTTTTCGGTGTTAAATTTATTTATATTTTATCGGATTACAAACTTTAAAACTCGCTAATGGCATTTTGTTATCGTAAGCAGAGTGTAAAGTTTAAAAAAAATAAACCGTGTCGTGAGGGATAAGTATTGGCGTTTTTATTCGAGGATATGTTTTTTAACATTATCCAAAATAATTTATATTCGAAAGAGTTTGCAAAGATTCGGCAGTTTATTTGTTTAAAATATATTTCTATCTATTCTTTTAATAATAAAAACCGCTGCCCAAGGAATCACTACTTCCACATCCAGATTCTCTTTCCAAGTCACTCACAACGAAAAAACTTTGTATGTGAAAATAATTGTTTATGGAACTTTAATAATATAATATTTGAAATCCTCTACCCCAAAAACCCATAAAACGATACCCCACATCGGTAGTGGGGTGGGGGTGGTGATAGGGGGGTGGTAATGGGGGGTGGATGACGTAAAAAAAATATGTTGAGGTTTCTGGTTCCTGTACATACACTAAATCACAATTTTTTTCATCCCCTTTAATAAGGAGGTGGGGGTGGTAATGGGGGTGGCTAATGCCAAAAATTTTTTTGAGACCTTAGCTTCTCTTATATATACTAAATACCAATTTCATGGA
Organism: Rutpela maculata; assembly: GCA_936432065.2. NCBI lineage: Eukaryota > Metazoa > Arthropoda > Insecta > Coleoptera > Cerambycidae > Rutpela > Rutpela maculata. The sequence goes on along the minus strand of OW386290.2, from coordinate 54,128,078 downwards.
CTCTTGCCTGCTTGATTTACCCATTTAACCCAAATTTACCCCGATTTACCCCCCAACCCTTCGACGGAACAAGATGAAAATATAATCTAATTCTAGATCTCGTTAAAGTACACATGTGTACCAAATTTCAAGTCAATATCTTAAACGGTTCCAGAGTAAACGTGCGCACAAAAAAAAGTTACAGACAGACAGAAATTTTGTTTTCGCTCAAACTTAAAATCTCGACGTTTCATGACATTTTAAGCCTATTTGGACAATAAAAATTTTAAAAAATTTTTTTGTCGTTACTATACTTCCACTGGACGTGGAAGTAATTAGATTAAAATGCATTAAAAAGCAAAATCTATCTATCTACAACATAAATAGAATATTTAATGGTCTAAAACAGAAAACGGAAAACGGAAAATTGAAAAAAACCGATAAGCAATTATTACCTTAAAAAAAAAACAACTAAAATTTTTTTCGCAATAAAAAAACGGAATGAGCAGGGGCCGAACCGCTGACCTCATGACTTGGAAGACGACGAATCAAATCAAGTCAAATCAAATCAAAGATATTTATTAAAGTTTAAAGATATGAATGCGCCTCAGCTGGGTCCAGTCTAGAGCCGATCACCCCACCGCGGCGTGCAACGTCGCGGTAAGTAGGTGATCGGGTGGAGGGGTTTAGCTTCGGCTGTAACGACAGATGCAAGTGGGCGTTGTGCTCCTGTTTAACATATATAAAAAACTTAAACCTAACAATTTCGTTGAACAATAATCCGGAAAGATATTAAAATACTTAGAAATAGCTAAAACTACGAAGAAACAATTGCATTTTAACACACGCGCACTGTCGCACGCGCGCATTAAATTTATGAACAAAATCTTGTTGTTCATACGGGAAAACTTAATGAAAAAACCCGTTCGAGAGTCACGGATTTATCCAGTGGTCTACCTGCCTCTGGAAGGATGGGGTGAGGGGAGATTATGATTTTAAAAGTTGGGGTTTACTAGCAGTTATCGGTCTAAAGGGAATTTGGAAGAAGAACAAAAAGGGACAAAAGAACAAAAATTGACAAAAATAATAAAAATGCAACTAATGGGGGAATAGAGGGGATACAAGTAAAAGGTGGTGGCCTTAAGCACTCGGCCACCAACCTTTCTGAGGCTACTTACCTAAAGACTTTATAGTTGGAACACGCTACGGATAGATTTTGCTTTTTAATGCATTTTAATCTAATTTTATTATTAAAAGAATAGATAGAAATATAATTTAAACAAATAAACTGCCGAATCTTTGCAAACTCTTTCGAATATAAATTATTTTGGATAATGTTAAAAAACATTATATCCTCACGACACGGTTTATTTTTTTTAAACTTTACACTCTGCTTACGATAACAAAATGCCATTAGCGAGTTTTAAAGTTTGTAATCCGATAAAATACAAATAAATTTAACACCTAAAAAATACGACAATATGACGTGATGTGTAGCACGTCATTTTAATGTCATTTATAAGACGTCATTCTGTCGTCGATTTTTAGTGCCCTGACGTCTTTTTGACCAGAATCACCAGATTTTGACGTCATTATAACGTACCCTTGCTACCTGGGTAACAAATAATAAAATAAACTGAAAATAACAATAATAATAATAATAATAATAATATATTGATTTGCAGACATTTATTTCGAAAACGGTAACAATGGCATCTGGAAAATGGTAACTCCTATCCGAATATTATAGGAACAAAATTGTAGAAAATTGTATGCACTTTGTTTTTTGTGCAGAAAGTTTTTAGTTTCTGTGTTAAATGACAAAAACAATATTTGCCACCATTTTGAAAGTACAGCCAGTTTTTTTTTTGTGGACGTGTCTTAAATTGTTCCTTAGGCTTTACGGACACTTACTGTGCTGTGCATGGATTCCTTTAGAACTAGTAAATTGATCTAACGGTGGATGGACCCGCTTTACCTCGCATTTGCCGATCGTTGCTAAGCAACGGATGTTTGGCGTTTTAAAACAAAACAAAGAGAAAGAGAAACGTGAAACCGAAACGTGGAACGTCAGAATTTGGCGTTATGTCGTTGTATTTTGAAAATCCTGTCACTTTTCCTGAGGCAGGTTCAATTTCTGTGAATGGAATTTGGCATCCAAATGCTCCTCTTTTAGCTGTTGCTAGTTTCTCACAAGACCGAGGCGGTTTTGTTATTATTTTTGATGAGTTGGTGAGGTTAATAAACTTTCATAAAGTTTCTGTTGATTCTTAGAAATTGAAATATTTTAGGGAGATTCTTTGAAAGATATTAACTATCCTGTACATAGAAGTTACCAGGTCACAGCTTTAGCTTGGCATCCTGAAAGAACTGTGTTATCTACCGGTTGGGAAAATGGAGAACTTAAATTATGGAATGGTTCCGACAAGGATTTTATTAATGTTGTTGGACCTCACAAAGCCCCTATTACCTTACTGGATTTCAGTGAAAAGGGTGGGAGGCTTGTTTCTTGTGATTCGGTAATAAGAAATGTTGACTAATTTTAAACGAGTGTATTAAAGAAAGTTAATTATTTTTAGACTGGATCAGTAGTTGGTTGGAAGGTTGATAGCAAAGGAGATATTAATATGTCGTTTCACTTAGATTTAAAAGAGTCCGTAACCCATCTTACGTTTCGTTTAACCGTTAAGAATCAACCAGATTTTGATGTTGAAGGTCTTGCAAAGGCAGCAGTTAATGGTGATGAACATGCTTTAGATATGTTCAGCAACTGGAGACCAAAAACTACTGCTAGAAAATTTAGAGTGCAAGATGGAGCTGACAACCTAAATTTTTTTGTGGCCACACAGGGAGGTGTGTATTCAGCGCCCAGTTTATCTTTTTAAAAGTGGCTTTTAATTAAATAAAATGAGTATATAACTTTTAGACATACAGGGCGTTAACTATAATTCTGGCCAAACTTTATAGGCTTATTCTACTATCCAAAATAATAGACTAGTTCACAAGTTCAAGGCCGTGTTAATTCTTGATAAAGCTCATAAAAATATGAGTAAGGGCTCATTGGATTCGGAATAACATCTAGAAAAATGAGCAAAAGTTTCAAACCCACATATAAACAATTGCAAAAGTTATAAACAAATCAAGATTGAAAAAATAACGAGTTTCGTTTTTTGCAAATAACTCGAAAACTATTCATATTTAAGAAATTTTAAAGATTCTTAAAGAGGAAGAAACTTCCAATAAAAAGTCCCGACTTCCGAAACTCTATCTCTATTATTGGTAATTTTAATTTAATGTTGAAAATAGGGCGATTACTAAGCCGCTGCGATGCTCTGAAACCGGCCGTTACAAGTAAAAATATTTCATTATGTTATTAATTATTAATTGAAAAATTAAAAAAAAATGTATTATTTAGACACTTAAAGGAACAATATCCCTTAGGAAAAAAATTTCTTAACCGATTTTTTATAAAATGGGCCTATCGTTAATTAATAAATTTTCTTGGAGTTTGCGTTTATATTTCAAGTTGGATAATTGTTAAATAAAAGCCACTAAAATTATTTTGCCTCATGGAGACCTTATGTTAATTATAGTTTATGAGATTATGACATTGCGATGTTTTTAATTGTTAGTCTATTAGTTATTAATTATTTAAACTAACAGAAAACTAAAAAATGTTAGTTTTTTGTTAGCTTAAATAATTAATAACTAATAGTCTATAATTAAAATCATCGCAATGTCATAATTAGTGATACAACGATTACGATTAAGATTAACCGTAATCGCCGATTATTAGCATTTTACAATTAATCGTAGTAGCCGATTATTGTAAACGATTATTTACGATTTATGGTTTTTAATTTTTACGCTGCGTCGTCTAATATGGAAGATACGATTCGACACTAGAAAGAAAAATATACCTTTCTTTACTTTAAATCCATGGCACATAAATATTTTGCATTGAAAGCTTCCAGTATTCCATCAGAGAGGTTGTTTTCCACTGCTGGTCTCGTACAAACAACTAGGAGAAATAGATTGGGTCGAACAATCCTACAATTACTTATTGATTTTTGTTTTATATGGGTGGTTTTTTGTGGGTTTATTTACCTTAATCCCTTAATTTGAGAACATTAATAGTAAACCGACTTTATATAACAAGTGGTTGCTTTTAGTAATTAAATAATACCATAATTTTAAAATATTTTTAAATTAATATTTAATAACAAAAAAGTATTTTTACTTGTAACGGCCAGTTTCAGAGCATCGTAACGGCTTAGTGTTCACGGCGGGGAGCTCTATTTTCAACATTAAATTAAAATGATTAATAATAGAGATAGAGTTTCGGGAGTCGGGACTTTTTTATTGGAAATTTCTTCCTCTTTAAGAATTATTCTTTAAAATTTCTTAAATGTTAATAGTTTTCGAGTTATTTGCAAAAAACGAAACTCGCTATTTTTTCAATCTTCATTTGTTTATAACTTTTACAATTGTTTATGTGCGGCTTTGAAACTTTTGCATATTTTTCTAGAAGTCATTCCGAATTCAATGAGCACTCACTCATATTTTTACGAGCTTTATCAAGAATTAACACGGCTTTGAACTTGTGAACTAGTCTATAATGGAAACAGAGCAAACACACGTAATTGGCCTAAATAATTATTAAATTACCTACGTGCCTTCACTTCATCGTTGGGAAAGTACGGGCAAGGAGTGCGAAATTATTGAATAAAGTGCAACACCGGCCAACGCTTGGCCATCACATACTTTGTCAGTAATAATGGCGGTATACTGGATTTTTAGCATTTTATATTTTTCACGCGCCGTTAATGAAAAATATGATTATTTTACTATTGCCTTGATATATGGGGATTGCAGATATAGATACAGAGAATGGCGAATGTATCCACTACATAACCCAGTAATGTAGTATTTTAGAAAATTGTATCAACATAATTTATGCATCTTCGTAGACTTGAAATATGTTTGCACAACCAGTTTTACTGTAAACCTATATAAAATAGTCACAGAAAACAAAGGCCTCATGAAATATTTGAATTTTAAGAATGGATGTAATAGAATTTAATCTGAATATTTATTTTTTTTGCGAAATTTCAAGATGGCAGGGTCATTAACAGTAATCATTAGTAGTTAATACATTGATTTAGTGAGTTAAAATGCATGTGACTTTGGACAAGCATTTAAGAAAATAATATAATTTTACTTGATCTACTTTTCGGCCAAATGGAAAGTGCTTTTATAATATTTAATATACTAGTGATGGTTAAATATTTCCAAATACACAATAACAAAAGGGCGTCTTAAACACACAGAGCCATCAATTTACCATTACAATATGGGAGCTATAATGGTTAGACAGTACTTTGTATTAGCTTTTTGCTATTGACAAAAAAGTGCTTTTATGTATTTAACGTATTTACCAACGATGGTGAAATAATTCCAAGTATACAATAACAAAAGGGTGTATTAAACACATAGAGCCATTAGTTTAACATTACAGGACAGATGATATAATGTTAAACAGTACTTTGTATTTACTTTTCAGGTATTGACCAACACTTTACCAGTTATAAATCTAATGGCCCATTGCTTTGCCACCTATAATGTGTTTGCTGGGAAAGTTTATATACAAGTGTGTCCGGGAATGCTTCCTTCGAAGTTTTAACAATGTGTTTATTATAGAAATTTATTATAAACAATATTAAACAATAACAAGTAACCCTAATTGCAGTAACAAATGATACAAAGGAAATAACACAAATTGAAGTAATTGTTTAAAGTGACTCCCTCCCTTTTAGCAATACGCAAACAACGTGTGACGTCATGTAAGAGGAGACGCCACAGCGTTAGTGTACATTTTAAATTAATTCCATTTATGGACTTTGCCCTTGCAATAGCTAGTGGACAAAATAGACCATAAAAGTTTCTCCGTTCTCGAGAAAACAAAATCAGCATAGAACCAGACCAGACGTTATAGTTTTTATAAAATGAACAATTCTACATAAGAAATGGCTATTTACGATATTTTTTTGTGGTGCAGACATTTTTATTTAAAAAATCATTGTCTCAATATTAACAGCACAAAGTCATCTGCCATTTTATTTGGAAGTCCTAAAGACAGACAGAGGGCCATAAACAATGTGTCCATACGGTTAGATGGGCAGAGGCTAGACTATCAAGACAAAATAAAATGCTTAGGATTAAATATAGATTTCCAGCTTAGGTTCATAGACCATGTCAACTCACTTGTCAGAAAATCGTATTACTTACTAAAAAATTTATATGCTAACCGTCATTGCCTTACGCGAAATATTAAAATTAGACTCTGTGACACATTAATACTGTCAATCTTTAATTATTGTGATATTGTTTATGGCCCGTGTTTAGACGCTTACACTTCCACGCGAATACAAAAAGTGCAAAATTCATGTATACGTTTTATTTTTGGGCTGCAATGCAGAGAGCATACAACTCCATTCATCAGGGATATTAAATGGCTTAAAATGTTCAATCGTAGAAATCTCCATTTGGTATGTTTTACTCACAAAGTTCTGACAACTCGCATTCCTAATTATTTATCATGTAAATTAACTCCGAGAACATACATACATAATAGAAACTTGAGATTTACAAATCAGCTTACCATCCCCCAACATACTTCTGCCTTATTCCAACGATCTTTCTCTTATCAAGCTGCAACCACTTATAATTCTTTGCCAGAGGAAGTGAAACCATTGTCCTTACTTGCTTTTAAAAGCAACGCAAAAAAGTTGTATCTAGGTAAACAATGATCCGGTATTTTTGCTATTGTAAATATGAACACTTGTATTTTTTTTTTCTTTTCTTATTTCTCTACTCTGTATTTTTTTTATCTAGTACTGTCTAGAAATGTTAATTGTTTATTGTATGAATTGTCTTGGTTGAGTGGTAGAACAGCTAGTCTGAACTCCGCCAAGACAGTAAAATAAATAAAGACGATTTATTATTATTATTATTATTATTATTAAAAAACTTGCCTTTATAGCAGCTGAATGATTTTCTGGTCATAAGTAGATCCTAATTTGTTCTATACTTGAGTAAAATTTGATTCAAATCGGAAACAAAATGAAAAAGTTATAAGGGTATCTTCATTTTAAGAGAGTCACACTCTATATTTAAGGAAATGTATAGATTTTGACAAAATATTACGTTAGTAAATACGTCCAGTGTTGTAAAATAAAGATTGTTTTGTGACTGTGATTTATTAGCAGACCACGGTAAACCGCTTTGATAGAAATATATATTCAAGGTATATAATTGATTTTTTAATTATCGATTTTTTCTGGCGTATATTTCGTAAACTATAACATGTAGGAAGAAAATGAATATAAACATTCTTGTGGGAAATTTAATTACGTTTAATTTTGCATTGATTACCTTTTTCCGTACGACGCATCTTTTCCGAGTTATAAGCAAAGAATCGAAAAAAGGAACCTTTCCACTACTCTCTCCCCCTGAAGACTTTTAGTATGTTTACCTCCTAACTACCCCCAACACATTCCTGAAGAGAAAAATTCTCCCCTCCTAAATGTTCCCTACAACTCTTTCATTGACTGGACTATATCTTTAAATCTAATCGAGCTATTGATCTGATTTTTTTTTAAATTCAAGTACACAAACAAGCGTTTCCAATGGTCTTTTTGTTTCTATTGATTATTTCCATTATTTTCTTTAAACAACAATGAACTTATTACTTCGCTAAGAATGTACTCATATTTTGACTAAGCGACAAACTTTTTTTTATTTTTGCAAATTTTCATATTTATGCAGTGAAGCAATTGAAGCCAAGACACAGGAGAAGTTTTTGAAAAAAAAAAATTTTTCATCTAGGAGATTTTTTATTTATGAATATTTTTGTGACGCATATGGTATACACCCGGTAGGCGTACGGCGTAAATTATCCGATTTACCTTTGAAATAACCTTCAGTCATGTTTAAAACAATTTAAACCCTTTTAAATATGGTATACTTAAATACACACTATAATTTATTATCACAGACTGAATACAACTAATACTTTTAGGAAATAACCGCAAACTGCACGAATTATATGTCCGAATCATTGCACTCGCAGAGATATACTGTTAGATGACATCACGTCCGATATGAGTGTGTTCTCAGACAAGCCCCTCCTCCCGGATATTAGTCGGTGACTTAAATATTTTCCAGTTACTACGGGAGCCCGCCCTAAGTGCCCGTGCACCCCCGATTCTTGGGGACAATGTTTTTCATAAATATTAAAGCCCAAGGAACAATTTTGGACATGTCACCAAAAAAAAAATTGGCTGTACTTTCAAAATGGCGTAAAAAAACAAAAATTTGCAAATATTGTTTTTGTCATTTAACACAAAAACTAAAAAAGATGGAGAAAAACTTTCTGCACAAAAAACAAAGTGCATAAAATTTCCTACAATTTTGTTCCTATACAATATTTGGATAGGAGTTACCATTTTCCAGATAAATGATTCAGCCCTTAAAATAAAATATAAAATTCAATATAAAATGTAATACTACGGAAGCCCACCCTAAGTGTCCGTGCACCCCCAGATCCTTGGGGACAATGTTTTTCATAAAGATTAAAGCCTAAGGAACAATTTAAGACATGTCCCAAAAAAAAAAACTGGCTCTATTTTCAAAATGGCGTCTGTTTAAAAAGAATTGCAAATATTGTTTTTGCCATTTAACACGAAAACTAAAAAATATGGAGAAAAACTTTCTGCACAAAAAACAAAGTGCATAAAATTTCCTACAATTTTGGTCCTATACAATATTTGGATAGGAGTTACCATTTTCCAGATACCATTGTTGCCGTTTTCGAGATAAATGTCCGCAAATTATAATATTATTATTATTCAGTTTATTTTATTTTTTGTTATGTTAATAATATAAAGTTATATTATACTCCTTACAATAATTGTCACAGTTATTTCATCTAAGTGGATTTACCGATATATGAATTTCCATGTTTTCTTAATTTTGGACTCATTTATCTGGAAAATCGTAACTCCTATCAAAATATTGAATAGGAACAAAATTGTAGAAAATTTTATGCACGTTGTTTTTCGTGAAAAAAGTTTTTGTCCATCTTTTTTAGTTTTTGTGTTAAATGACAAAACCAATGGCAATGACATTTTTTGGGGGACATATCTTAAATTGTTCCTTAGGCTTTAATATTTATGAAAAACATTGTCCCCAAGGATCGGTGGGGGGGTGCACGTACAGCTAGGGAGGGCTCCCCGACTAAGTTAGAAATTATGAAAACAGATTTGATAAGTGCTAATGTTTAGTAACACTATATTAATATACAGTATGTGCTATTCAATACCGCATCACCCCATTGTTTTGGAACGCGTTGGCCGAATATATTTTTTTTGAGATACAGTGCTCAATGAGTTTTATTTGACTGTTTTGAAAAAATTGTATATTTCATATTTTCAAGGCCTACTAAGCTCCTCTAAATGGGTTGAAATTTCAAGATCGACCATTAGGCAAAATGTTATTCCACGTCCGGCAGAAAATATCGACATATTTGACACAGTCTTATCAGTCTGATGCCACAGTCGTAGAGAACAACACAGACAAGAGAAAAACGATCAACAAAGAAATACCTACAAAAAACATGGAATCCCTGAACGGACAAAGACAGAAACCAAAACTAAATAATTGTTGGAACAGCTGATTCTGAGGCTGAAACAGATATAGAGTTTTCAGCTGCTGAAAAGAAATTATGGATTTATATCGGAAAATGTAAGCCACACACCACCGAGGATAAGATAAAGGCGTACCTACAGAGAAAATGCCCTAATAATGAATTCACTGTAGAATCATTACAATCTCGAGGTCTCCCAAGCTTCAAACTAAGTGCGCCCGTAAATCTCGAAAATTTGTTATACACACCGTCATTTTGGCCCAAAAAAGTGTTAATAAAAAGGTTTAACTTTCAGAGAACATTTCGGAACAATAAATACATCTCACATGACGAATTTTAATAACTTAAATATTTTCGACAATACTAATGAGCTAACCGAATTAAATAGCATGTCTACAGAAAAAGAATTTGAATGTTGCGGCGTACTGTTCCCAGCCATTCATCAGAGTATGTGTGTTATCTGTGTCTACCGACCTCTCGATGGATGCATACTCACATTTTTAAAAAAGCTAAGTTTAGCCATACAGAGTGTATATACTTAAAAGCCAACTATATAATTATTTGTGGTGATCTCAACATTGACTTACTGACAAAGAGTACAAATCGTGATCAGCTCATCGATTTAATAAACTCATTTAATATGGTTTATGCAACATCCATGCCTACTACATTTATTATTATTATTATTATTATTATTATTACTAGAATTTTCACGAACATTCATGGGCATACCTCCGCAACAGCTATAGATTATGTAATACACAATATCTCAGAACAACTGACATGTGATGTAGTAAATACAGGCATCTCCGATCATATGGCGCAATTACTAACTTTTAAAATAAACGAAAGCCCTACAATAGCTCCAAAATGCTGGGTAATAAATGAAATTAAAAATGACAGTACGCGCCTAAAAGACATGCATTGGTTAGTCAAACATACTAACGACCAAAAATTAAAAGAACAATATAAGGAACTAAAAACCAAACATAAAATTAATGTAAATCAAACAAAGCGTACATATTATGAAAACAGAATAAATAATAGCAGTAACACGAATAAGGCAGTGTGGAACCTTGTGAACCACCAAATGGGCAAAAGTTATCAAAAACAGAATAACATCGAACTGAATATAAATGAAGTTACAATCAAGAACCAGAAAACCGTTGCCGATCTGTTTGGAAATCATTTTTCATCATCTGTTCATCGTAACATTGAAAATAAAATGGGGAAAACCTACGCACTACCTGATTACCGAGGAGGCACAGTGTCCAACTCACTCTACTGCCCCGAAATTGAACCTGAGGAAGTCATGGCCGCAATAGCGGAACTTAAACAAACCAGTTCAACAGGAGAAGATGACATATCAAGCAAGTGTTAAAAAGTGTAGGTGAAGCTTTAATAATTCCACTAGTGTATCTCTATAATATGTGCTTAGCCAGTGGTGAGTATCCATCTGTATTTAAAATGGCCATCGTTATCCCAATTTACAAACGAGGAAATAAAGGCGACATTGTGAATTACAGACCCATTTCTATATTAAGTGTTATATCCAAAATTTTGGAAAGAATATTATATAAACGAATTCTGGCATTCTTAATTAAATTCAAAATAATTACGGGAGCACAACATGGATTTCTCCCTAAGAGATCTACCGAATCTGCATGCATTGACGGGTTAAGCTATATATATTTAGAGTTAGATCAGGGTAAATTCGTAGCTGGCATTTATTTCGACTTTAGTGTAGCTTTCGACTCCATAGAAACTGATATACTAATATGCAAACTAAATAATCTTGGTATACGGGAAACTTGTCTTATTTATTAGAATCTTTCTTATCTAGCCGTAAAATCACTGTAAAACTGATCCAAACTAGATCGAATAATTATAATATTGACCTAGGTGTCGTCCAAGGGTCTGTCCTTGGACCTCTCCTTTTTCTTTTGTTTGCAAATGACTTGCCAAACTACATGCCAGAATATTGCAAAATTATAATGTATGCTGACGATACCAGTTTAATTGTGTCTTCCCTCGAACCAGATACCATCAAAGCCCAACTCCAAACAATTCTTAAAGTATTTAATAACTGGACAACAAAAAATCGACTTATTTTAAATGCTGAGAAGACCATCTGTATAAACTTTTGCAATAAAAAACAAATTATGTCAGATATAAATTTAACGATGGATGGTGTAAAAATCGAATTTTCCAGTAGATTAAAGTACTTAGGCACTAATTTTTTATTTATTTATTTATTTAGATCTTTATTTCCATTTACAGGAAACACATGGTAACATCAAATATGATAAATTAATGTATAAGACAAACTGTAGCACAGTAACTGACTGACAGTAAATAAACTAATAACATAAGATAGCACAGTGTGAGAGAATAACAAAAAACAAAAATAGAAAAAAGAGAGGCTAATTTACAAGACCAGTAGAACTTACCAAAAAACATGTCATTCTTTTAGGAATTGTTGTCGATCAGAACCTGTCGAATATAAGTCAAGGAGTTGGTATTAATATTGCATACCTCTGAAATAGCATTAAAATTATTGGACATTAGAGATAGTGGCGATCTACATAAAACGTTTGTCCTAGCATTATCGCTATAGAACGTTGGAAAATATCGAGCCGCTAGTCTAGGTATAAAAAAATTGACCCTGTTTAGTATATTAATGCAATCAATATTATTATGCAACAGATCAGAACTTGATGAACGATTAAACTGGACAGAACATGTCAATAATCTTGCAAAAAAATTAAACAGCTGTTACTTTGCTCTTTTCAATTTGAAAAGATGCCTCGAAACAAAATTCCTTATTAATGTTTACTATGCTTTAGGCTATAGTCACATTAGCTATAATATTCAATTATGGGGTAACTCCGTCAATGCGCGCCGAATATTCCTCTGTCAGAAAAGAATAATTAGACTGATATTCAATTTAAAATGCCAAGAATCTTGTAAACCTTATTTCATCAAACATTCTATCTTAACCGTACCATGTATATTTATTTTAAAATCTGTAATATATGTAAAACAAAACTATGAGCAATTTGTAAAAAATCATGACTCCCACAAATATCCCACTCGCAGCGGCTTTTTACTAAAGATCCCCCAGCACCGAACAGCTCTGTTTGAAAAATCACCTGATCTTATCGGTCCAAAATTATTTAATAGACTTCCTCAATTTCGAAAAATTTTTCAAAACGGTCAAATAAAGCTCATCGAGCACTACATCTCAAAAAAAAAATGTTAAAATCGGCCAACGCGTTCCAAAATAACGGGGTGTTGCGATTTTAAATAGCACACACTGTATATATAAATTAATTTAAAGTATATGGCACATGCAAGGGACCTATTGTATATGATTACTCAAAATTGCTGATACTTTTTAGGGTCAATATACTATGTGAACAATGCTGGTTCTTGTGCTGAAGTTTTGAACACAGAAGGAGTACCACTTTCCTATATTATTTATCATCCAAAGAAGGATTGTGTGATTGTAATGATGGAAGGTTTAACATTAGGTTATTTTTCTGTAGACTATCAAGGCCACCTCTCGGAAATGGCTAAAGTAAAGCTTAGCGGCAGGGTACAATCACGATCAGTAGGAAGCCAGGGACTTGTTTGGGCAGGAAATACTAGTCTCGCAGTTTTAACAGGTACTTTCTCAGTTAATATTATAAATATGAAATTTAAAAAGGTAAGTATCAGGTCCTTATGTAGAAGAATTCATTACCGAACGTCAATTTGACGCGACACTAATTTATTTTTAGAAGAGTGCCAGCCACGTTCTGCCCAGGGTGTATTAAATAGGTGGTCCGACGTACGGCACTTTCCTATTATAATAATGGCTTCATAAGTGCATGGGTACTATTTACTTTAGTAGATGGCGCGAGCAATAAGATCCTACGATTACCTGGGCATGTCCATCGTATAACTAACATAACCTCAAATTTTAAGGTTTTTTTCGTTTATTCTCATTTTTAATGTTTGTATAGGCACTTTTAGCTCGGAGCCATACTGGCTCCAAGCAAGTATTTAAAAATTCACGCAAATAATTTTTCAATATTGTTGATTAATAAAAATAGACTGCTAATTATAGGTTAGATTCCTAACCTGCAAAAAGTGTCTTATTTTATTGTGACAAACGATTTAAAACTTCATACACATTGTGTTGAACTTGATTTTGGTTGAAAGTACAGGAACCAGGCAGAAATTTTAATAATAGTTACGTAATACTTGTAAATCTTAAGAAATATATATTTTTGAGGTTAGCTGTGGCGACACGTGCAATGCTGCATGTAGTGTTGCATATATTCTTTCAATGTTTTAATTTAGCTACTTAATGTCAGATGTCACTGGGCTCTTGTTTCACTAAACAAAAAACAAAAGGCCGGGAATAAATGCAACACTGTATGCACATATGCACAGAACCTGTAAAATTATCTATCTATGCGTAAGTAATGAGAGAACTTATTGGTCCTGCCATCTATTACATTATGTACAAAGTAAGCACTTACGAAGCCACTGTGAGAGTTGTCGTCGCACCCCCTATTTAATACACCCTGGTTCTGCCCCAAGCGGTTTCGAGATAAGATATAACTCGATAGACAAGTAATAGTAACGATGCTCTCTCTGTCAGGATACTACTTATTTACTGGCAATAATGAGTTTTATGCCTAAGAAGTTTTGTAATTTTTGCATAAAAACTCTAACAGACATTTCTCTCTGACGGGATTAAAATTTGACATGATTTTTTTTTGTTTATGCAGTAATAATGAGTTTAATGCCTAAGGATTTTTGCATAAAAAATATCCCTATTGGAGATTTCTCTTTGACGGGATTAAAATTTGACGTGATTGTTAATTGTTTGCCTATTAATAACGGATTCTACACTTAATGATTCCTGAAAAATCGCAAGAAAAATCCCTATCGAGTTCCCGTAAGGCGACCAGAACACTGAATATCAGATTTGCGGAATCATGAGACTGATTAACTCAGTTGTTTCGGTCTTCCAAACGAAAACTCAAGAGATTAAGACTAGCAACAAGTCCTGATATCAATAAAATTAAATTAGTTAAAAGAATACCATTTATTTAACAGGTTTAAAACAATACAGTTAGCTTCTGCAATATCCTATCCAATAAATTATATAATGTAAAAGAATCACGCCTCCCTAACTAAGGCAAGTTAATTTTGACCACTCAAATGAGAGTGTGCGCTAACAATCGATTTGATAGAAAAGATTCATTCAACTTCCCCAGAATTTAATGCAGGCCTTTTAAAAAAAATTATAAATTTTGTAATTATGGTAATTATGTCTGACTGAAAATGATATAAAAATATTTTACTAAACAAATTTTGGTTCACTTATGATTAGCTTAAAAGTTCTATATATCATGATTATATCATTCTCAGAACTGAGTTCGACTAATACATGGGTTCTGTAACTTTTGGCCAGTCTTACGACGTACTAATCCCCATGCAGGTTCAATATAGGGAAAATGACATCAACTTACCTTCGAGCAACTTTTAAGCAAATCTGCTTTTTGAGTCATTTATGCACAAGGCGGTTTTCTCTATAACTTTATTATTTGGAAAGCTCTGCCTTTGGCTTTCCTACCATTGCTTTGTATTGACCATCCAACGCACTCATCCAAATTATCAGGGTCGGCGGAAGAGGTGGGTACGGTGGGTAGTACTACCCACCTGAAAAATCTGTAGGTGGAGAATTACCCACCTGAAAACTCATTATTCTACACTATTAACATGTTTCTTTAAGAGCTCATCTGCACTACCCACCCCCACGTTTCGCCGGTCCTGTAAATTATGAGTCGTTGGGTGAATCCAAACTTGTTTTATATGACACCTTATCCATTTTCATTGATTGCATTCAATTATATGAATTGTGGTATTCGTAAAATATTAAATATTGACACTATCGGTTAAAATTTCTGTGACATGTTTTATATCGTTGGAAAGGGAAAAAAATAACGGAATTAATGGCGTCATGGCCTACTTTGAGATTTGTATTTTTCATTTTTGCACAAGAGCGTATGTCAAAGCCAACTGCATTTGTCGATTTTTCTGTTACACGTTATTATTCTTATTGTCTTTGCCATCAACTTTCATTCCTTTAACTTTTTTCGTATCCTCAAATAAGGAAGCTATAACCGTTTGTGGTTTTCCTATTTTTCAGGTTTTTGTAATATATCTCATAAAGTAGGCTATGGATTTCAAATTTCTTTTTACTGAAATATAGCTCACAAAAAATGGGATAACTGTTTCTAAAACTTCATTCTTCTACAATAGGTATTAAGCGAGATATTTGGTGTGGCCCTCGTAAAATAGACAGTCTGTATATAAATGACCTGCCAGCTCATATAAGAGATGGCTTCACTACAATGTGTGCAAATGATACAACAATAACTGTATCTGCTATGTCGCCTGATGAGCTTCAATGCAAAATAGACTCTATCATCAATGATATGAAGGTATGGTGTGACTTTAATAAACTTATGTTAAATGACACCAAGACCGTGTTCGTAAACTTTAATATAAGAAGACCTATATCCTTAGAAAATCGTCGGCTCTCTGATACCACTAAATTTTTAGGGACCCATATTGACAATAGGTTGACTTGGGAGTATCAAGTTGACCATGTTTGTAGTAAGTTACTAAATAAATCCTATTATGCACTGCTACAAATGAAGGATGCTCTCAACGAATCTGGGCTACTAAATATATACTATGCAATGGCCTTCTCGCATATATCTTTTAATATAATGGCATGGGGTAAATATTATAAAAGAGTTTTTATTATTCAAAAACGAATACTACGTTTAATGATCAATATGAATTATAGAGAGAGCTGTCGAGATATTTTCACTGACAAAGGAATTCTCACCACACCCTGCATTTATATATACAAGTGTTTAGTATTTGTTAAAAGCAATCGTTTAATATTCACTTGTTTAAATGAGAGACATATATAATACAAGGCAAGGTGACAAATTGTTAATTCCTGCTTATAGGACAACAACTTTTAAAGATTCTCCTGAATATAACTGTGTCATATTATATAATAGCTTACCACAAGCTCCTCCCCCTAACCAAATTTAAAATTAAAATTAGAGAAATTTTACTGAAAAATGGTTTCTACTCAGTAAAGGAGTTCCTAAACAAATATAACTAACAACAGTCTGTAAACTTTAACCTACACTGCACCATGTTTACATTTTTTTATTTTTTTATTTTACTTATTTATTTAATACCCATGTGTGTATGTAAAGTAGTATTACTATGAGAAGATGCCAGCAAAAAATATGCGCAGAAACGAGTTTGTGCGCTCCATCATTCTAAACCAATGAGAAAGAATTACGCGACATTCAATGTCAACACCAGTGGCGGCGGTGCCCTGCAGTAGAGCGGCGGCGACGGTAATAATAATAATAAAAACTTTATTAGGCAAAGTTTAGTAGAACTTACTATTCTTACACTTCTCCTGAACAAAGGTTACTCGTAACAGTTGGCAAGTTTTAATCTACTCCATTTTCACAGTTCCTTGGCCGCAAAACTTTTATTGCAATTACACATTCCTATACCCCCGATAAAGCTATGCCACTGGTAAAAATATTCGCGCATTTTGGCTCCGCCTTGGCATCTTCTCATAGTAATACTAGTTCTATATACATGCATATATAAATATATATATTTATATGTGTATATATGTGTCTTATGTAATTATATATTATTGTAATAATATGTTTTTTATACACCATTATATTTGAAAATGTTAAATTTTTTATGTATGTATCCTGACCTGCCAAATGTACACTAATCTGTATCTTATATTGGTAAATAAATATCTATCTATCTATCTAACACAACTGTCAAAGAAGAAAAATATGAAAGGAATGTATAAGTTGGTCACCCAAAAAAAAAAATGTATGAAAAAAAATATGACGAAGCACGATATATTTTGCATGCAGTTAACATGACTGTTAAGTGGAAAAAATATATAATAGTATATTATGTAACAAGTTTTATAAACGTCATTTTAGTCACGAGTTTTATTAATCGCGAGCGACGCGTAGCGGAGCGAGTGTTTAATAAAATGAGTGACTAACAAGTTTATAAAACGTGTTGCATACTATACTTTTTCTACGACAGCAAATATCTAAATAAAAAATTTTAGATTTTTCTGGCAGCAAACTAGCAGTTGCCGATGCCGCTGCTTGAGTAATTTCGGGCGGAGTACCAATGAAAACATCTTCTTCACTTTCACTGTCGTTTAGGCTCATTTTTTTCCAAAAAATACAAAATTACTGGTCTCTTGTCACAACGCGTCGATTTATTTTGACAGATTGATGACAAGAATTACGGAAAACTAACTTGATTTTTGCCATTAAAATATCTAGAATTAACGTCAGCCATGACTAATATCTCGTTGCTAAGTTTAGCCTGTGACTAAAATGCATGAAGTCACGGTTTGTCGAAAGCGTGTTTAAAGGATTATTTAGCGTCATGGAAACGTATACGATAAACGCCATTTTAAAGATGGAAGTAGAAAAAATATTAAAAATATACAGGATGGTCACTCTAAGAAAATAATAAAAAAATGTGATGGAGAACGGTAATATTTCTCATGAAGTTAACGTAACAGCCAAGCAACAAATATAAAAAATATACAGGGTGATCACCCTAAAAAAAAATAATAAGAAAATGTGACTGAGGACATTCATATTTCTATTGCAGTTAACGCAACTGTTAAAGAAGATAAATATGAAAAATAATAATAATAATAATAATAATAATAATAATTTTATTCACCAGAAGATTACTACAATTGGCACAGCTAGAGCCATACAACTGTTTTGGCAAGTCAAAAAAAGGACATAGAATTAAAGAAATAATAAAAAACATTACAATGTAAATGTGTACAAGTACAATTTTAGTATATTATAATTTATAACATGGACAATTAAAATAAATGCAAAGAACATGAAGATAATGCATTTATTTCCATTCGCCTGTCCAATCAAGAAATTCCTTGATCGCATAAAAGCTATGGGTGATGAGGAAGTCTCTGGTTTTTCCTTTTAAGGCCCCTTTGCTGAGTCTCTTCCATTCCATGGGAATTTTATTGTATAGTTTTACTGGTAGTGATTCCCCCCTGGTGGCTGTTCGGCACAGATTCACCCCGGGCAACCTCAACTGATTTTTACCCCTAGTATTATGTTCATGCATATCAGAGCCCCTTACAAAAAGATCTTTATTTTTATGAACCCACAAAATAGATTCTAAAATATATGTACAAGGTACTGTTAAGATTTTCAAACTTTTAAATAAAGGACGAGCATGTTGGTCAATCGCTGTTCCACACATTGTCCTAATTAATTTCTTTTGAGCAATTAAAACATCGGTAGCGGCCACGCTAGCTCCCCAAACTAAGACACCGTAAGCGAGGTGACAGTGGGCAATCCCGAAGTAGGCTTTCTTTAATATCTCCATGGATACAACCTCCCTTAAACGCCCTAATACAAACCGGGCTCTAGATAATTTAGTAATAATTGTAAAAACATGATTGCGCCAATTTAGTTTGGAGTCTAAATGAAAGCCAAGAAGTTTCACATTAACATTTTCCGTAGAGGTGACTTCCCTTCTACCGACCCACGCCATTTTATTAGTTTTGCTATGATTCAAGGCAAGCCGGTTAGCATTGAACCAGTTCTCCGCCTCCGACAGTGCATCCCCAGACATCCCTTCCAGATCTACGCCTCTCCCACCCCTACACAGTAGAGTAGTATCATCTGCATAGAGGAAGGCCTCGCTCTTCTGAAGGTAGTCTGGCAGATCGTTCATGTAGATGATAAAAAGTAGTGGCCCAAGTACAGAACCCTGGGGCACCCCATGCCGAACCACTTTCGTGGTTGAAGTTCCTTTGTCTGTGTCGACAAATTGTAGTCTATCTAGCAAGAAAGATTTTATGCATTTAAGTGGTTGGCCCCTGATTCCGTACCTGTCCAATTTACCAATCAAGATGTCGTGGGACACACTGTCGAAGGCTTTTGACAAGTCGCACATGACAGCCATTGTGCCAATACCATTATCCAGGTCTTTGAGTATGGAGTGTGTTATGTCTGTGATAACCTGACCCGTCGACCTTGATGCCCGAAAGCCATATTGTCTCACATGTAATATATTATTTGTCTCTAAGAACTGTGTCATTCTTGATTTAAAAATAATTTCGATAATTTTAGAAACAATGGGAGTGATTGTTATAAATCTATAATTGTCACAGAGCGTTGGATCTCCTTTTTTTAATATTAGGATTACTCTCCCGATTTTTAGGGCGTGGGGAAATATTCCCTTGTCTAAGCAGGCATTTGCCAGATAAGCAATAGGCTCTGCTAGAATATCTACGGCTATTTTGATTATATATATTAATATACAGGGTATTCACAAAAAAAATTAAAAGAATGTGATAATCCAATCGATCTAGTTCATCTCTATGTCACTGGGATATCTTTATGCGCATTACATATCAAATCGTACGTCGTGTTACCAACTCATACATACGCCACCTTAGAGTTTACCGGACTATACAATGATATAGGACAAGTCAATATAAAGAAATATAAATGAAAGAAGCATTTATACACTTAAATAGAAAAGCAGAAAAGAAAAACAAGTAAATAATAAAGCATCAATAAAAATTTAAATATTCACTTATGGAGTAAAACGCATGATTTACTAGTAGTCAGGGTGCCAAATAAGGATTTTTACCCTAACCTGGAAGGAGAGCTGCGCAAAGTACTCATTTAAACTACTTTAAGTATCAAGTACTTGAAGTAGTTTCATGTGCAAAGTATATGGTGAAACTACGTCAACTATAAGTACTTGAAGTAGTTTAAATGAGTACTTTGCCCAGCTTTGCCTGGAAGTAGGGAATAGTAAAAGTTTTTTGGCTGTTTTTGGTTCTTGTTATATAAAGTTGATCCCATGTAGTAGGTATTCGATTTGTACAGTTCTAACCTGTGTGTGTAAAATATTGCAAATTAAAGCCATGTGGCATAATCATTTTTCAATGATAAATTTATCCGGATTCTTTTTTACAATTATTAATATTTCTGAAATATATAGACCTGAAAGCGTTAAAATTTTCTCATTTATAAATGTGTCTGTAATTTAATCCAAATATATAGCTCTTTTTTGCGATATAAATACACGGTTAATAAAAAATTGCCAGAGCTATATTTTTGTCACTTGTTGCAATTGTAATATTGTCTGCAAATGCACAATGGAAAGATGTTATGTGTTGGTTTATATCATTTATATATAATAGAAATAACAAGGGCCCCAGAATACTGCCTTGTAGTATACTTAAACTAATGTTAAGTTTAGTAGACTTTGCACCAAAATAATCAACAAATTGTTTCCTGTACATAAGGTAAGATTTAAGTAGGCTATTACATTGACTATGTAGACCAAAACACTCAGGTTTTTTGGAAGAATGTCATGATCCACGCAGTCAAATGCTTTTGAAAGATCGACGTAAATTGCAACAACCTTTTTTCTCATGCCTAAATTACAGTACACATAATCTAAAAAGCTCAGTAATGCGGTATAGATGTTGAATGATTCTAAAACCATGTTGACTAGGAGAAAATATATTTTTTGTTTCTAGAAAGTAACTATGTTATTAAAAGAAATTCTTTAAAGTATTTTTGAAAATACTGATAACAGAGATATGGGTCTGTAATTTGTAATGTCCCGAGGGTTGTTTTTTTAAATAAACAAATGATTTTTGAAATCTTTGAGGAATCTGGATAAGTTCCTAAAGTATGACAAGAATTTATAATATAGAGGCATCGCTAACAATTGACCACACTTTTTTATTATTCTAGTGGAAATATTATTGTGACCGGTCGATATGAATTTTTTAAATTATTAATGGCTTCAACTATTTCAGAAATGGTTACATTTTTTAAAAATATACTATCATTTGTTACTGGAGTATTTCTCTTGATTTTTATATTATTTTGATTCGCTGAGGTAATAGATTTAGGTAAGTTGACCATTGGCAATTTCCATTTTATCTCTAAGCAGATTACTGTTTACAATTATTTCTTGGCTACTGATATCCATTCAGTGGCATCTTCTTCTGGTGTAATGTTTATTAAACATTTGCCTAATTATACATTTAACTAGTGGAAAATTGTTTCTAAGAAGAACAGTTTTATCAAGTGGAAAACTGTGTTAAATGGACTTTTCTTTACTGTCTTCTAGAAAGAAAAGACATTATTTTCCATTAAGTACCTTCATGAAGAAGAATTATTTTCTTGATAAAATTTTGAGCTTCATACTGTCAATACCAATGAAAGCTATTATATGACTTGGATGGATATTAAATATGAGTATTAGTATTTAAGTACAAAATTTAAATATTTAAAAATTTAAATATGTGAATGTGATAAAGAACTTGACTGATTTGGAAAGTTAATATGAGAATAGGATTTTACAATTTCATGTATTATAATATAATGTTTATAGCAACAAAAAAAAATTTTTTGAATGTTTATTTCAAAAACTGTAATTGTAATGTTCGAAAGCACAGAAAGACCATATCATTAATATTATTTTTTCTAACTCGCAATTCACAGTTGTTAAGTCGGAATTCAGAGATGATGATGAGAAGTAGTTGCTACAAACACCAATGCATTCAAATACTAAACTCGACGTACATTTCGTCTATACAATGTTGGCATCATCATTAGATGATTGGCACTAAAGTAAATGAAACAATATATGTTGAACTTGTTTATAATAAATTAATGACATGGTTCAGCATAACCCACTAACCAGTAAAGAGGACTATTTGGGACAAGGCCTTTAGCACTAGTTATACTATTTAATTTCTAAGCTTTCAAAAACATCCATCCATTATTGTTACATTCTTTATTAACCTTAAATAATTGTTACTGTGATTGTTATCAAAGGCATATTGGCTAACATTAGACTTTTCAGTTCATCTATATTTGAGATGGGCTATATGCTTCTTGAATCTAGTTATAATTGAACTTCTTGTTTGTCCAATATACCTCAAAGTACAATCCTTACAACTTATTTGGTAAATCCTGGATCCTTCTTTTGAATCAGTGTTTTTTTTTAGATTTTCAATAATGAATAACTACGAAAATACAATTCGAGCACTACAGTTTTGTGCTTTTGGGAAAATATCATTAAAAAATTCTAAACATGATATTTGATAGTGAGTGACAGTGACAGTTTATATAACATGTTAACTTATGTCCTACATTTTGATATGCATGAGCTATTTGACCTCTCCTTTGTTTTTAACTCTTATTCTAAACTATAATCATATTTCAGGTGAATTGACAGTTCGAATATGGGACACAGAAACAAATGACAATTACGTTTTACCAACTTCAATGAAACTTTATTCCACCGACGAGAAATCCCATACAGTTAACGAAATTTTCACCTGTCTTTCATATAGTAAACTAAATCAAACCCTGTGTGCAGGTACAAATATTGGAAGAATATACTTTTGGACGAAGAAACAAAATGTTGCCGCTTCAGATAATCCAGAGGATAGTTGGGAATTAAACAACGTTAACACGATTAGTGGTACTATAAAACAATTAATGTGGGGATCAGTAATGTTGCGGTTACCATTACTAAGTGTAAATTGTGTTACGTCAGTTTATATCATGAAGGAACAGAGCATTTGTTGTTGTTTCTCTGAGAAAATCTGGGCGACACAGAAGACAGCAAATCAGGTTTTATTGGAAACAGATAAGAGCAATTATTTATTACAATTAGAATCACAGGTTACAGATATGGCGATATCTGAAACTATTCTTGCTCTTACAAATGGTAGACATATCATCATACATGAAATAACTTGGAAAAAGAATGACAATGGACTTGAAAAAAGTCTAAGCAATGGTTTAGAAGGTACCTACAATTTTTTTTAGAACTTTCATATATGAGATTTCTTTTTCTCGCCTACACTCATGGTGTCGATGAGGTATGATGAGCTTACATCTCTGTCTTATTTGTTTAAAATCCCAAGTAACACAAGCGACCGTAAACAAGTTGTGCTAACGTTGTTGCAGTCATAGTAACAGCCATTTGGCTGTCACTGCTAGTTGTTCTGATGTTTCAGGGAGTTTGTGATAACGTCCCAGTTAAGATAACATATGTTCTTGTATTTAAAACATTCATTTGTTTAGGATTTACTATCCAACAGTGTACCCCAATTAAAGAATGGGACATTTACGAAGAGATAAATTATAAGCAATTAAATCTAACATAGATAAGTTATTATAGTTATTACCTATAATGTGCAGTGAAGAGTATTTTAATAAATTGGTGTGACAAATCGATAGGTAGAAGGTTCCCTCAAATCTGATTGCAATTATCGGTACATGGATAAAATTTCAGCAGTTATGTATATCATGCACCACTTTGATTTATTGATTGATTGGAGATATACCACTAGGCTACGTCCACTCTGGGTTGGGTTTTGGTCATGCTTGTTTTCAGCAGTGAGAGCCTCATGTCACATGGTATAGGAGTGTGGGATGGGCAGTGTTGTGAAATGCATTGCCGCATTGTGTCGTGATAAGAAGTGTTTATGCTTCTCTTTTTGGGTTTCTGTGTCTACAAATCATCTTCTCCTTCTTCTGGAGTCTTCTGATTCTGGTAGAGCATATATTGTTGCGATATCTTTGTGTTATTCATTTTTTTCTCTCACTTTTCAGTAGATTGTGTTGGATCTCTTCTTTGGACATGTCCCCAGTACTTCATTGCCTACATTTTATTCCTTTTGTAATCGTTTTCCCTCCTAGTAAGGATGATGTTTCATATCGTTGCTTTAGTCTTATTTGACTTTAACATACATTTTCATACTCAAGATGAATATGACAAAGAATTTAATTATCTATTGACTTCTTTTAATTTTAACATGTGTATAACAGAGGCAACTAGAGAAAACAACTGCTTAGACAACTTCTTAATAAACTTTTCAGGTCGGTATAGGACTGTGGTAAGAGATTTGCATATTTCTGATCATAATTCAGTTACAATTTATATAGACCTTCTAGATACAAAAATTGTAAATATACCAAAAACGGTTAGGCCAGTAACTGAACAGGGTTTATTTAAATTTCACAACATAATGCAAACAGTTGACTTTTTCTTTGTTAAATCTGATAGCCTTACAATTAATGATAAATGGAACATGTTCATCGACAAGATTGTAAAAAATACAAAACTTGCAAAAGTAAGTATTACTAGCACTCTAAAAAATCATCCAGTATCGTGGTTTAATGAACATCTAAAAAGTTCTTACATGATGTATGCAAACAGTCCCCCACTAATGAAAACAAAAACATGTATGCGGAACAAAAAAGACAATATAAAATTGAAATTCAATCAAAAAATAGACTAAACAGTGAAAATTCCAAGAACAACTCTTCTAACTCAATGTGGGAGGTAATTAATAATTGTAGGCCAAAAGTTCATGCTTCTCCAGACGACACAATAAATCCCACTGATTTTAACAATACTTCGTTAATCAGGCAGAAGTATTAGTATCCCAACTACAAAAAGTAAGGCATCTGAAGAATTCTTGAACAGAGACATTAATAAAACATTCAAATTTTGTGAAGTAACATTCAATGAAGTACGGGAGGCAATTCATAATTTGAAGAATAAAAACTCTCTGAATATTTATGTTATAAATGTAAAAATCATAAAACGAATAAAAATATGATAATATCACCTTTAACACACTTAATAAATTTATTCATAAAGACAGGTGAATTTCCAGACTCTAAAAATTGCTAAAGTGATCCCAATCTTTAAAAAAAGGAAGCCGCGATGACCCAGGTAATTATAGGCCGATATCTTTAGTTCCTATCATTGCCAAGATAGCTTTTAACCAAGCAAATAGCAGAGTACTTCGAAAGTAATAGTTTGCTTATTAATGAACAATTTGGTTTCAGACAAAACCGTAATACGGAAATGGCAGTTTTAACATTTGCAGCCGGAATCTCCAAGGAATTTGATGAAAAGACATATATATAGGTAGAACATTCTGTAACCTGAGTAAGGTTTTTAATTGTGTAGCACATGATATGCTAACTCTAAAACTAAATTTTTTTGGATTTAACCCCATGAGCACTAATATTATTCAATCATATCTGACCAACAGACAACAAATGGTCCACTATAATGATGAGAATTCTAGTTTAAGTTCTATCAAATATGGAGTGCCGCAAGGATCAATACTGGGACTGTTGCTGTTTCTCATCTACATAAACAATACTTATAACTAACTGCCTTCCAAATAGTGATCTAGTTTTATATGCAGATGATACGATTACTCTGATGAACAGAACAACTTAGAACAGCTTTTAAATCACAATCAGAGGCCTCCTCATGGTTTACAGTAAATCAACTACACCTTAATGAAAGTAAAACTATGAAATGCATTTTACACTAAAACCACAGAAGACCTATACTAGAAGCGTCACTGGCGGTGGAACCTTTGATGTTTTATTGGTAAATTGGGGTGACCTTCAGCCATCTTGTCAGTGGTATTATTGTCAACCTATAAATCCGCACTTTTCTAAATTCACCGCTGGAGGCATTGGTAGATAAAATTCGAAGCTGATTGGCTTTGTTTTTCAAAATAGCCAATCATATAATGTTATTGCTTACCGGTGCACTCCACCTGTGAATTTAGAAACCTGCGGAATTATAGGTTGACAATAATACCACCGAAATATGACATATGCGCCGAGCAAATTTGTAAACTTCAACCTCGTATAATTAGAGCTATCACAGGATCCAGATCGTGTAGATATAAAACAAAAATTTATCGATTTAAAAATTCCCACTTTCTCTTGTGCGTATGCACTGAAATGTTTACTATGAATAGGAGACAATATTCATCTATTCAACTATCATAGTGGTATGAGATCCGACCGCGTGATTACTATGTCCATTTGTTATTTAATCAAAATACAATTTTTGTAGATAATTATTAATATAGAAATACGATTCTGCCGGGTTGCCCATCAAAATATGGCCGCAAGTACTTTTAATTAAAATTTAATTAAACAATTTCGTTCATTTGTTTTGAAGATATAATATAATTCATTTCAAAGAGAGGTATGTAAAGAATTTAAAAAGTTTTGGTTGCCTCTTCTCACTTGGCCACAACCTCTTGCCAACTAGGTGTAAACAGGTATAACTTGTTAAATTTATACGTTCATAACGTATCTTAATAGGTAAGGTGCTCAACTTAAGGCGCAAGTTAGCAATCTCTATGTGCGGGTACTTTTACATAAGCAATAGTATACCATCGTGTAGAGATAAAAATTAACTTTCATTTGATATAAAATTTATTAAGATAAATTTCAATCAGCTCTTACTTTTTGTAGTGAACGATATCTCAATCAATTTTTAACTTATAGAATTAGTACCTGACAATGCTGACAATTTCGAGGGAGGGGGGCCCTCGGGCACCCCCCTTGGCTACGCCACTATGTGAAAACTTAGTGGTCCACACTGTGTTACTTGGGAATATAAATGTAAATGATTAAAAAAATTATGTTAATTGTAATAAATTAAGTTTTCTTTCTCTAAATAGGTGACACCACTAATGAATTTAGCCTTAAGCAACTGAACAAGTTCAGTTGCGATAATGATGGAATGATAATTTATGATAAAATAATAGTCTCAATAAATTCCAAAGCTGTCACAATGCATTCTTGCAAAGGCTCCATAATAACTTCAGTCACTTCCGGTTTGAGTGAGGGAGAACCCATCGGTATGGATGTAACGGGCCACTATTTAACAATCTTCACTATAGAAGGGTTTTTGAAAATCTATGACTTAGCTGAACCTGAACCAAAACTTATAACGCCTGTGAGGAATTTGTACGACATGGCGACAGATTTTGGGGAAATAATCCAAGCCAAAACAAACTCGGCTGGAAATAAGGTTGCTCTGACTCTAGCTGCAGCTAATTTAATACCAGATGGTAAACTTTATATTTGGGATGTTGAAAATGATGACTTGGTGATATATGATTTTCGTAAATATGACTTCCTAGAGAAACATGATGAGTATGGAGTTGAAGAACGTGAAATAACAACTGATGCTAATGGAAACGATGCTGAAGAAATGAAGACGGCT
Source organism: Rutpela maculata (assembly GCA_936432065.2). NCBI lineage: Eukaryota > Metazoa > Arthropoda > Insecta > Coleoptera > Cerambycidae > Rutpela > Rutpela maculata. The sequence continues at coordinate 54,100,147 of OW386290.2, read as the reverse complement.
TATGATGAAATTTGTAAAAACAGAATTCCTTTGATTTTTTATTGGGACACAGAGGATCCTAGATTGCTAGTTTGTAATGCAAGGAAACTCAAAATGTCAACAGAAAAAAAAGGATTTCTCATAAGATCAAAATCTATGGCAGGTGATACTATTTTGTGATATTTAATATTTGTAAATGCACACATTTTGTATTTTTGTCAGTAATCTGCTGTCACGTACAGCTAGGGAGGGCTCTGACTAATAGTCAGAGCCCTCCCTAGCTGTACGTGCACCCCCCTCCCGATCCTTGGGGACAATGTTTTTCATAAAAATTAAAGCCAAAGGAACAATTTAAGACGTGTCCTAAAAAAAAAAAAAAAACTGGCTGTACTTTCAAAATGGTGGTCATATGTTAAAAAAACTGTTGCCAATGTTGTTTTTGTCTTTAACACAAAAACTAAAAAAGATGGACAAAAATTTTCCAGATAAATGAGTCCAAAATTAAGAAAACATGGAAATTCATATATCGGTAAATCACTTACAGGAAATAACTGTGACGATTATTGTAAGGCGTATAATATAAATTTATATTATTAATATAACATAAAATAAAATAAACTGAAAAAAAATTAATAATAATAATAATATTATAATTTTCAGACATTTATCTCGAAAACGGTAACAATGGTATCTGGAAAATGGTAACTCCTATCCAAATATTGTATAGGAACAAAATTGTAGAAAATTTATGCACTTTGTGTTTTGTGCAGAAAGTTTTTCACCATCTTTTTTAGTTTTTGTGTTAATTGACCAAAACAATATTTGCAATTTTTTTTGAACGGACGCCATTTTGAAAGTACAGCCAGTTTTTCTTTTTGGGGACATGTCTTAAATTGTTCCTTAGGCTTTATGAAAAACATTGTCCCCAAGGATCTGGGACACGGACAGTTAGGGTGGGCTCCTATAGTATTACGTTTTATATTGAATTTTATATTTTATTTTAAGAGTTGAATCATTTATCTGGAAAATGGTAATTCCTATCCAAATATTGTATAGGAACAAAATTGTAGAAAATTTTATGCACCTTGTTTTTTGTGCACAAAGTTTTTCTCCATCTTTTTTAGTTTTTGTGTTAAATGACAAAAACAATATTTGCAAATTTTCTTTTTTTTTAAACGACGTCATTCTTAAATTGTTCCTTAGGCCTTAATCTTTATGAAAAACATTGTCCTCAAGGATCGGAGGGGGGGGGGGGGGTGCACGGACCGTTAGGGTGGGAATTCGGATTGCTATACAGGGTACGTCAACAAAACAACACATTTGTTTTATACTGGGATTCTATGGCTTTTACCTAAAGATCGATGTGATAAATTTCATCCTTGAGTATTAAGTAAATAAAACTTTTATAATAGTAAAATTTTAACATATCAAAATAAGTAAATTTTTTGCATAAAGTTTACCAAGTTCTACCTACACTGGAAGTTTTTCTTGTAAAAGCTGACTCATTCTGTTAGATATAGATATATTGTTACTATTACTGAATGTATTGTAATATTGTAACTATGGTTAGATAAGAAAGAACGTGATATAAAGGAATGACATTAAAAATGTAAATACAACTCATTGTGATTATACAGGGTGTCATTAATAATTGGACATACGCTAACTGGAGAATCCTTAGTCCAAAATATGAAGATTTAACCTGAAACACTTAGATAAAATGTGCCTCCTTACTGAGATACAGGGTGTCAAAGTTGTAATTTTTTTTTTCTTTTTTTTTGCAATATCTCAACTACCTCTTGACCGATCTTCTCCCAATTTGGTAAAGAAACATTTTTTAAGCTAAGAAATAATAATTTATGTATTACATCACGCTAGCCATGGAGGGCGCTTCACGAGCTATACCTGATGATATTTTTTCTCTTTTTTTTTTTACGAAACGCAGTGGCACTTTTGACTAGAAAATCTCATGCAGGAGTCATTTCTACGTAAAAAAGGTACACTTGTTAGAACTTGATAATTCCAACTGTTTTCGAGAAAACTGCCTCATAGATCTCAAAAATTCTTTGAAAACAAACCCAATGTGAAAAGGAAAAAATGTATTTATTGAAAAGTGTGCTTTGGTGATGTCTTAGTTCTGTCAAAATGTCAAACTATCGAAATTATACGTAAATGACAAAACTAAGAGGTCACCAAAGCACACTTTTCAATAATTCATTCAATTTTTCCTTTTCAAATTAGGTTTGTTTTCAAAGAATTTTTGAGATCTATGTGGCAGTTTCCTTGAAAATGGTTGGAATTATCAAGTTCTATCAAGTGTACCTTTTTTTACATAGAAATGACTCCTGCATGAGATTTTCTAGTCAAAAATGCCACTACGTTTCGTAAAAAAAGAGAAAAAATATTCATCATCAGGTATAGCTCATGAGGCGCCCTCCACGGGCTAGCGTGATGTAATACATAAATTATTGGTTCTTAGCTTAAAAAATGTTTCCTTACCAAATTGGGAGAAGATCGGTCAAGAGGTAGTTGAGATATTGCAAAAAAAAAAATTACAACTTTGTCACCCTGTATCTCAGTAAGGAGGCACATTTTATCTAAGTGATCTTCATATTTTGGACTAAGGATTCTCCAGTTAGCGTATGTCCAATTATTAATGAAGCACCCTGTATACAGTATTAACAAAAAATATAGATACTACAAAAATATTTGATTATAAAAACTTCAATAACATCAGAAAAGTTTGAGCTCATCACAATCAATGAGTACTAAGTAGAGATTATAGGCATATCCTATTTATTGCTGTATATCAATCATACTGTTTAAAGTATTCCGTTTAAACTAGCAAACTTCTGAATTGTAGATTTCAATGTAATATTTTTTAGAAATGTAGTGGCACTCACAACTTCATACTTCATATATGTTAAAACACGTTCTTTAATATTTATATTGATCCATCAGACAAAGAAGAAGTATATTGTTAGTAAAAATTTAAATGGTTCATTTAAGGAAACAGGACTAATAAACAATACATATTTTAAATAATCGGTAAGATTTTTATACTTTTTTTCTCTAGAAGAAAAGAAGAACCTGAAAGATGAGGATCATATCATAGTAACTATGTTCATTTCTTCTGAAAATGGAATTAGAATACACGATATAAAAGCTGTCGATCCAGAGGCTAGGCTTCTCGCGTGTGCCACACCGTTTATTGTTACTTTGCAGAAATTGAGCATCGTCAAGGAAATTATGAGTGACTTTAATGGGCTGGAGAATTGCGATAAAGCCACTAGGGATGCTGTCCTTGATTTTAGTTACAATTTAACTTTAGGTAAGTAAAATTGTCACTCTGTCGATATATGACATTGACCAAGGTTATAGATATATATTATTTTGCAGTGAAATGTAACAAATGTTTGTTTATGATGGAGTATCCTCTAGGTAGGGCTACGGTAGGGATCATCAGTATAAAGAAAAAACAATTATTTTTTTGTTTTTCATATTGAATGTTAAATATTAAGTATATGGAAGAGATGTCTCGTAGGGAGAACTTCTTGTTGATATACTAACTTGATCACATCAATGGTATATGAAAAGAATAAATGGTTTCTTTGAAAATTATCTGCTAGTTGTTTTGCATGGAAACCAAATTGTAGTTCATGTATGATAGATATTATTAAGCTAATAAACATCACTTTACTAAAATATTCTCAAGTGCTCTTTGGCCCCTTGACAGTTTTTGTACAATATATGCGTAAATTTAATATAATTTGAAAGTAGTCTCACACATTTAAGATTTAATATTCTGTACTGGAGATTATTTACAATTCTAACAGCTTACAAGTTTTTGCTGATTTTTGTAAGATGCAATAAAAATGAATCTTTACACCTTTAAAGTCACAGGTTTCTCTTTAGAACTGTGCAATTTATGGTCAATTGCACACTAAAAAAGTGCATTTCCAAATATTATAACACTTTTACTTATTGTTAGATATGTCAAAATGTTATTCTGTATATTCTTGATCTTTGTCTCTATGTTAAAATTGCACTAATAATATAAAATATTTTCAATGTAGGAAATATGGATGCAGCCTTTAAAGCCATTAAATTAGTACAGAGCAGTGGTGTTTGGGTCAGCTTAGCCCGAATGTGTGTAAAAACAAGAAGATTGGATGTTGCTGGTGTATGCCTAGGACATATGGGTAATGCAATGGCTGCTAGAGCACTTAGATTAGCCATGGCTGATGATTCTTTACAGCAAGAGGCTAAAGTAGCCGTTTTGGCAATACATTTAGGAATGTTGGTAAGTTGTTCCGTCAGTCAGCACTCCTCAATTATGTTAATTCTAATCAAACTTAAAGTATTTTATCTATGATCAACAGATAAAGTAGTCTTTTATGCTCACATTTAATAGAGCAAAGTTAACATTTACTAAGGAACTATGAGCAGGCCTACCACATAAAATCATGGACCCCGGTACCAAATTCACTGGCGGGCCTTCACATCTAATAATTGATGAGCGAAAGAAATTTTTTGTGTCAAAATCTTTGGTAGGCCCCCGAGCTTAATAATTGATGAGCGGGTGTGGAGAAATACGGGGGCCCTGACTATGAGTCATGTTACTTTAACGATTGTACCCCATGTCAACAAACGCTAAAGTACTTTAGTGCTTACTTGGGTGCATTGCTATTGGTCTAATCACAATACAAATTCAAGCAGCAGCAAGCCTTAAATAAATTGAGGGTGTTTTGTTCATTTTTTAATTTTGATTACATGAAAAATTGATGATAAATTTCGGTTTCCAGCCAAAATTCAATTTAGTTGTTTCTTTTATTTTCAATTTTTCAAATGATATTAGATAAAATCTCCGATTAAAGAACTTATATCTAGATACATAACAGGCTATCTTTTCATTATATACCTTGTTTGCTCCTAACATAGTCACATTATATGTCCATTAAAATGGATAGATGAACATCACATCCCATAGGCAACAGTGGCGTTGTATGTGTAGAAAATGTGTAGAATGGTAAATATTTTCATTAAAATGAATTATTGCAATTCCTGCATTACCGGCTCTTTGTATAACGTGATGTAGGCATATGATATTACAGTAAGATAATACAGTAAGATAAATATGTATTGAAAAGATATTAAAATTTAATTGCTATTTACTTTATAACTGTAAACTGAACTTCATCATGTTACGACTATGGAACGATCGATTTTCTTCTTTTCTAAACTGCTTTCTGCAAACGGCAGAGCACTTCACTATTTATTTGCACAAAATATATTGTCACTAAACTGTGTAAATATGAATAGAGAATATTATTTAGGTATTAAGCAAATCACAACTTAAAATAAAATTACTTTTTCACCAGTTTTTGGTCGGAGAACACGAAAAACATTTATTGACATTAATGGCCGAACTGTCAACTGAGATTATGATAATCGAACTGAAGCCGATCGTGCACGAGCGGCCGCGAATATGCCGATGGGCCAATCAGCAACTTATGGGAAGAAGTGCCTTAGATTGTGAGTCTTTCAGCGACAAATAAATCAATGCCATTATGTATCTAGATATAAGTTCTTTAATCGGAGGATAAAATCATGTGTAATTGGAGCACAAAGTGTCACTTTGCTTTCTTAATGCACAAATAGCCAGCGATGGATCTAGAATAAATTAACGGGGGGGCACAATGAGGAAGCTTCCATTTTTCTCATTTTCTTGTAATAAATAGTCGTAAAAATCTAAAAATATCTGTATTTTTTTTTAATTATCTCTATAAATAAAAAAGTTATCGCCCTTCAAAGTTTAAAATGGCACTCTCATTTGGTCTGAGGCTGGATTACGTCACAGTACATGATACCGTCATCAGCGAGCGGGCGCAGACACCTTTAGTTTAGTTCATTCAGTGTTATTCTTACTAGACGAGGAATTTTAACTGCACTAAATGAACATGAGATAGCGCTCACACTAAATAAAGGGAATATACGGCGCACTGCCGGCATGGCGGGTGGATCACGGGTGGACTTCAGTTGAGCGCGAAGTATTCAAATAAGACATTAAATAAGTTCATGAGTTTTTAAGATATCGAGATGATTTTTTTTTGTTTCGCTAGTTAACTGAAAGACTACTAAATGAGGTTGAATGTACATGATATTTCTAAAATAGGAAACTTCCTCATTATCAAAAATGCGCCACAAGCGAAAATTTGGTATTTTTCAAGGTTAAACGCTCTAACAGTCAGAAAGTTGACTTGCAAAACAGTTTATTCAAAAAATGGGTTTCGTCGAAAGAATTTTCTTTTTTTTTTATATTTGAACATTCAAAGTACTAATATGTAGAAATAATTTTGCTTTATAGTCAATTCTGAATTATATTAAGAAGTTCAACAACCAACAAATATAGTTTAATAACGTTAAAACACATAAATATTGAAAATACTTGTAACGGTTTCTTGTCGGGTAGCTGGTTCGGAGATTAATCAGGGTCCAGATTAGTTAATAAGACAGCCCAATAAAAATATAAACAATTTATTTACTTTTCCAAACAGGTAATGTGTGGCAGTGTTACATAACATACAGGTACAGGTTATATGTCCGTATCTTTTACGGTTCTTAGGACAACATTTTCTATTATCTGAGAGAGAGAGAGAGTGTAACGGTTGCTATGCGACGTCTCTGGCTTTGGCGGCGAAACGGCGCCGGGGAATGACTAACGACTCGAGGGGTCCCAGTTCAACACGCTGTAGGATTCCCAGGGTCAGATTGCATTCGTTCCGTCGTGTTTGCGTCGGGAGATGCACAAAACTGCAATATGTCCAGCTCAGCACGCTGTAGACAGATTGGCAGAATTATCCACTCTGAATTATGTTGATTTGCGGCCGGGCTTTTATATCCGAGAATCCTCGCTTGCTGGTGACGTAGTACTGCGTATAGTTTAGTGTCGTGTGCAAATCCATGCCTCTAGACGGGAGATGGGCAGGTTTGCGGGCCGTGTGCACATTGGTGTCGTGTGTAAATCCGGAATCTTAGTAATGGAGCAGCAATTTAAAGAATGCTTCATTACACTCCCCTCTTTCTTTACAAAAAAAATTTTCAAAATTCTATCAGAGAAAATTTTTACTAACTTAACATCAAAATATAGCAATGAGAAAACAAGTTACTAAACATCTTTAAACAAAATAAAGAAGGAATGGCCAATTCTTTCGTATACACCTGGTATATATGTGCAGATGTAGAGAAAAACAAATTTTTAAATAACATAAACAGTATGTAAAATATCTTAAAACTATGGTACAAGTAAAATAGTTAAAATAAATGAGCACAAAAAAAATTGCAAGAAACAGGTATACAAATACAAATGTGGTTCTTCCGGACGTCTACTGCAGGGGGCGATGGCGGACAGGGGGGACGGTGCGAGGGATCCTGGAAGCGGGGCCATCTTGGTTGTGGCGCCTGAACTGTCGTTTCCGTTGCGGAGCTGGGACCGGGAGGGCTGCGTCGTCGTCCTGGAAAAACACCTGGAGGCAGGCAATTGACCTACCTGGGGTCGGTGGCTTCGGGGGGCTGGGGCTGTCTCCGAACTGGGGACGGCATCGGCGATGGTGCGTCCCGGACTGGGAACGGCATCAGGGACGGTACGTCTCGGACTAGGGACGGCATCTGGGACGATACGCCTCGGACTGGGGACGGCGTCAGGGATGGTGCGTCTCGGACTGGGGGCGGCATCTGGGACGATACGTCTCGGACTGGGGGCGGCATCGGGGTTGGCATCATGGACGGCATCTGGGATGATACGTCTCGAACTGGGGACGGCATCGGGGACGGTACTTCTCGGACTGGGTACGGCATCGGGGGCGGTACATCTCGGACTTCGGATGGCATCGGGGACGGTACGTCTCGGACTGGGGACGGCATCAGGGTTGGCTGTTGCGTCTCGGACTGGAGGCGGCCTTTTGGCTTCGGGTGTCGGAGGCAGAGGTGACAGCAGGTCTGGCATTTGGACTTCCGACTTCATCACTTATTTTGGATGACTCTGGTTTTACTGGACTTGTTTTCGTTACGGTTGCGGGATACAGGGTTTCCATGGGTTGGAAAATTCGGGATCTATAAAATTATTACTGCTCCATATATGGCGGTACAGGATTCCGTCTATAATGCAGTAATCTGGAATTTTTTCTGGACATCGGTTCGATTAACGTATTTTCGGGACTCTGGACATAAATTTAAATTATTTTACTGCTCCATATATAACAGTAGAGCTATCGTCTATAATGCAGTAATCTGGATTTGTTTCTGGACATCGGATCGTTTAACGTATTTTCGGGACTCTGGACATAAACTGAAATATATTACTGCTCCATATGTGACGGTACATCTATCATCTCTAATGCAGTAATCTGGATTTGTGTCTGGAATTTGGTTCGTTTAACGTACTTTCGGTACTATTCGGAATCGTGTCTCTTCTGGGGTTAAAATTGTAGTAGTCTGGATTGCCACCACAAAATCCTTTTCATTTTCGTTTTCTCTCTTGATTTGGAATGCTTTCATTTCTCTATGAATTAACTTGAAATGTCTTTATATCTCTCTCTCATTCGTGAACGTCTCTTTTTGGGCTATCTGGAATAAACTAAAGTCTCAAAATCTACTCGGGCGCCAAATTATGTAACGGTTTCTTGTCGGGTAGCTGGTTCGGAGATTAATCAGGGTCCAGATTAGTTAATAAGACAGCCCAATAAAAATATAAACAATTTATTTACTTTTCCAAACAGGTAATGTGTGGCAGTGTTACATAACATACAGGTACAGGTTATATGTCCGTATCTTTTACGGTTCTTAGGACAACATTTTCTATTATCTGAGAGAGAGAGAGAGTGTAACGGTTGCTATGCGACGTCTCTGGCTTTGGCGGCGAAACGGCGCCGGGGAATGACTAACGACTCGAGGGGTCCCAGTTCAACACGCTGTAGGATTCCCAGGGTCAGATTGCATTCGTTCCGTCGTGTTTGCGTCGGGAGATGCACAAAACTGCAATATGTCCAGCTCAGCACGCTGTAGACAGATTGGCAGAATTATCCACTCTGAATTATGTTGATTTGCGGCCGGGCTTTTATATCCGAGAATCCTCGCTTGCTGGTGACGTAGTACTGCGTATAGTTTAGTGTCGTGTGCAAATCCATGCCTCTAGACGGGAGATGGGCAGGTTTGCGGGCCGTGTGCACATTGGTGTCGTGTGTAAATCCGGAATCTTAGTAATGGAGCAGCAATTTAAAGAATGCTTCATTACATACTCTAATTTAATAGAACACATTTTTTTTCTAAAGTTAAATGCTGAAACACTATGGGCCATATGGCAGTGCTTTCTACAAACAAACTTTTCTATAGTTTCTTTTTTCCAAAATAAAAGCTAGGTGGGGCACGTGCCCCTGTGCCACCCCCCCGAATCCGCCACTGCAAATAACTATTACGGGCAATGGTCTAGACAGGCACGAAACTACGGTGGAGCCAGGGTGGACCTTGCCCCACCCACGTTGACTCATCATTGCGCCCACCCTGACACCAGACAAATTAAAAATGTTATTTTTTTTGCACGAACTGAGTAAATTTTCTAAAGTACTTAAATAGGTACGATTGTGTGGCTTATCTAAAAAAAAATGTGTGCCCAGCCTCAGTCCATTCAATACTACATACACAGCTAGTTCCCTGCCTGTACCCATAATCAGTGGGTGCTGGTGAAATTTCAATGTTTTTTTTCTCGTCTGTGGCTCATGGGACCCATACGAAATATGGGAAATAACATCTAGAAAAGCACTTCTCTAATGACTCCTAAAAAATTTTGAAAAAGCAATTTGCGAAAAAATTTCTGAAAATTCGGTAGTCTCCCCTGGGTCTAGGGACTACTGTTTATTTTTATTTTTTTTGTCATATGCATTTGACTTTTCATAAAAATACAACAATAGATTTTGGAGTTTATGAAAATATTTTCATTATTAACTGAGATACAACGAATTGAAATATTGTAATTTGTTAAATTGTAAATTACAAACCTGAATAACTGAACAGGTATTATACAAAACGGGCTGTGACGTCATCGGTTGCATTAACATAACCTCAACTGTTAGGTTTTTTAAGTTTATTGTCATTTTTAATGATTATATCCACATTTCTCATTTGAAATCAGTATGGCTCCAAGCAAACATTTAAAAATTGACGCAAATGATGTCTCGATATTGTTAATTACTAAAAATGGGCTGCTAATTATAGGTTGGATTTCCAACCTACAAAAATCGCCTTATTTTATTGGGAGAAGATATTTAAAACTTTATGAACATTACATTGAACAAGATTTTAGTTGAAAATACGAGAACCAAGCGGAAATTTTCATAATAGTGACATATTACCAGAGATGGGTCAAGGAAACTTTCCAAAGGAAAGTTTCCAGGAAATTTTCGGAAGTTTCCGGAACGGAGTTTTGATAAAAATGAAAGTTTCCTTTAAAAATATTTGAATATTCCGAAAGTTTCCAAAATTCCGGGAATGTTTCCAAAACTCGGGGAAAGTTTCCTAATTTTTCACGAATATTTACAGTTGTTCTCATAAATTTGAAATTGCCGCCACGATGATCTAACATAACCTCAAACGCCAGAAATCCAGTTTTAATTTGTTGATATTCTTTCGAAATTATCAAAAATTAATCGGATGTTTGATGACGTAGAGTTTAATATGGTCACCGCTCGGATTATTACTATTGGCACAGAATTTCTCGAATTTCGTGCTATTGGCTATGATCAAGGATGAGTTGACAGACATATAAGTTACGTTTATTTGTTTACCAGCACTATTGCTTCTCGATGAATAATATGTTGTTATAGTGGATGGTTTAATTTATTTTGTACACAGATAGAAATAAAGTTTTGAATCAAGTATATTTGTTTCATATATTACGCAAATAAATACTTTCTTCATATAAAACAAATAGTTTTGAATCAAACCTATTATTTCTCGCTACAAAAGTATTTGTCTTATATGAAGAAAATCCTTTATTTGCGTATATATGAAACAAATATTCTTGATTTAAAACATTATTTCTATCTGTGTATTAGTATTAATAATATTGATTGATTATTTTCTTGTTATTATTTTTTTAAGTGTTAAAATTTAAAATTAAATAAACATTTATTTATTATTTTATTTATTTGTTTTACACTTTTAATTCAATGTAACTATATAATATGAGATTTAGATGTTATTTCTGTCTTGCCTTCTACATTTCCGTTTCTGCACAAAATAGGAGTAGCATATGACATTTACATAAATTTTTAATTTAATAATTCACATATTTATCACATTATTTAAATTATTTTATTTATATTTAATTATTTAATAATTCAAACAAAACGAATTACTGGGTAACCACCCAATTTGCTCCATATTCTTCATATAGCACAGGGCACATATAGCGAGTGTCATATAATATCAGTTATTTGGTAAAAGTCTGTAAAAGTAATGTAAATAATATATTTATATGCACTTATTTGGTATCAAAATGAAGCTCAGATCATCACGAATCAGATTTCACCATAAAATAAACTCTGAATATTCCCAATGGAAAGTTTCCAGGAAAGCTTCCTGGAAACTTTCGGAGTAATCAAAACTCCGGGAGTTTACCCATCTCTGCATATTACTCGGAAATTTTTAAAAGATATATATTTTTGAGGTTAGGTGTTTATGACCGATGACGTCAACAATATAGCTTAGTGTTTTTAGTCTAGATGCCTGCGTATAAAAATTCAATTTATACATATCCTCGTATAACTTCTTGTACGGCATAATTGCGCCTAGTCTATCACTTTTTTCCTCTGCGAAAATTTTCGTAAACGCGGCGTTCCTCGGCATGAAAAAGACAATTTCCGTACGTTGGACTGGAAAATCGGCAAATATATTTTGTCGGACAATTTGAGAATTGGATTTTATATGTATATTCTATATATTTCTACAAACTGTCCGACAAAAATTTTGGAACATTAAGGGTGCCTACCACCCTAAACATAACATAACATAACATAACTTTAAAACAGTTATTGATAACCAGCTGATTTTTTCAAGATTGCTTAATAAAAATATGTAGAATCCAATTTTCGAATTGTGGGACAAAATATATTTGCCGATTTTCCAGTCCGACATGTGGAAATCGTCTTTTTCATGCCGAGGAGTAATGCCGCATTTACGAAAATTTTCGCAGAGGAAAGAAGTGATAGACTAGGCACAATTATGCCGTACAAGAAGTTATACGAGGATATGTATAAATTGCATTTTTGTACGCGGGCACCTAGACTATTTGGGCGGTAAAATTTTAATTCAAATTCAAAAATACTTTTTCTTGGATATTACTCAACTGGTTGTGGAAATTCAAATGTTTTTAGTCATAATTAAGTATTACCTTCACAGTCAATGAGATTTTGAAATTTGTGAAAACACCCAATTCCTACTCATTTAGATGCTAATAATCAAAAAAATATACTACTACTTTTAGCTTGGCTCTCAATTTTTTTTTTTTTTGCTTAACAAGTATTGATTTTATTAGACAATATGGTTAGGCCATTTTAATCATTCCACAGTAATATATCTTCAGGAAGGAACACTAGCGAAAAATGTTTCAGACAAAAGTTGTTCCGTTCAGAGGGAGACATCTTTTCCGTAGAACAGTTCACGAGCGGGGTGTGGAACTAACTTTTGAATTTTTAATGGCATCCTATGTTTGTATATCGCGTATTCTGATTCTACGAAAGAAACTAGATAACTTTTGTACCAAACATTGTTTTCTCCCGATGAGCGGGGATGGGGTAATTTTTGAATTTTCAAAACCTGCATCCATCCTTGAACTAGGGCATTGTTAGGAAAAGGAAAAGTTGTTTAGTTCAGAGAGGGAGATCTTGTGTTTGAAACATTTTTCCTAAAAATGCCCTAGTTTAAAGATGCTCGCCTGCAGGTTTTTGAAAATTCAAAGTTATCCATCAGGGTGGGGTGGAGAAAAAAATGTTTGGTACAAAAGCTATCTAATTTCTTCCATAGAATGAGAATAAGCGATAAAAAACATAGGATGCTGTTAAAAATTCAGAAGTTAGCCCACCCTCCTCTCATCAGGGGTGGAAGGTGGAAAATTGTTCTACCCAAAAGATGTCCCCTTCTGATAGTAGGAGAGCTGGCAAACATTATGGTGAACGATAATATTCAAAATTTTCACTGATGGCAGTCCATTCTTTGGCCTTTGGGTATGTCAAAACTGATCGTCTGACAAAAGGTGGTCTTTTTTTAACTCGCTACCTACAGATTGCACGGAATATGCTTTTGCTCTGTACCACAGAAAGTAATTATGGGATCCGAGGGGAATTCATCTTTAAAATTTCCCAAAATCGATGGACCCTTCGGGATATTAAATATATTTCCATCCTGATAGTTTGAAGTATCAAATTTCTCTCGGTTATCTTTTATAAAGTCATAAAAGTTGTCCGTCAGAATTTTGATACTTCAAACTATCAGGATGGAAATATATTTAATATCCCGAAGGGTCCATCGATTTTGGGAAACTTTAAAGATTAATTCCCCTCGAATCCCATAATTAGTTTCTATGGTACAGGAGCAAAAGCATATTCCGTGCAATCTGTAGGTAGCGAGTTAAAAAAAGACCACCTTTTTGTTACTTTTTAAATAATATTTATTTGTCTATTGCGATATTACCATATTGTGATACTACCATGTAGGTATCTAGGCATTTTTATATATCAGAGTTTATGTTTTTTGTTAAGTAAGGATGTTGATTTTTTAAATAAATACTTAAGTTATAAGTTGCTTGTGATATCGTATTTAATCTTCCTTTTGGTAATATAAGTTACTGTTATCAATAAGTCATTTGTATGTTTCTTACAGTATAGCCGTATATGATAGATTGATATTCTTATGGCTATACATATTATTTGTTACTTTTAGATTATTATGTTCTGAAAATAATGTATTCTAGGTTTTTTGTTATGTTATTTTTTTATTTGTATAGAAGTAATAAATCTGTTGTTTAAAGTCAGATTTTTATTTTTGTTTTATTCGCACAGAAAATATAACGAACTGTCACCGATTTTTTGTATGCAGAGGAATTCTTTGTTTGAAAACTGCTGTCTAAGGAATCACTATTTCCACATACCATCAAGGAGGGTAATTTGATAATGGGAAGAAGATAACGGCCGTGACGATGGTCGATGGCAAAATGTTTTGATAGTTTTGCTTCTCGTACACACACTTGATCACAATTTTATTTCTTTAGCCCATTTAATATGGTGTGGAGGTAGCGGCAGTGGCTGATGTAAAAAAAAAAATTGAGACCTTTGGTCCGTTTAAATAACAGGGTGGGATGGCTGATGCCAACAAATTTTTAAGACCTTGGTTTCTCGTACATACACTAAATCCCAATTTTATTAACTCTTACTTGTTTGTTTTGCCTATTTAACCCCATTTGCCCCCAACCCTTCGACAAAATAAGATCAGATCTCGTTAAATACATAGATACACCATAAGTCAATATCTTAAACCGTTCCAGAGTAATTGTGCGCACAAAAAAGGTTACAGACAGACCTACAGACAGATTTTTGTTTGTTCAAACTTAAAATTTCATCTCAACATTCTAAACCTATTTATATAAGAAAAAAAAATTAAAATTTTTCACTTTGACAGCGTTTGCTAGGAAAATGCTACCGATTTCTTCGTCTGCCGATTCGTTATTTATTGTACCATAGATAGACGAATCGAAAGATTAAGAAATTATTTTCAATCACTATAGTTCACCGAAACGTGATTTTTTCCACTTTGACAGGCGTCTGCCATACATATAGCTACGAAAAAAATCCTCTGCCCGGGCGAGAATGTAATCTTGAGTTGTTGTATTTATCATTCCTTACATAATTTTTCTTGATAAATGTCGTTCATCAAAACTGGATCTGTTACTTTGACAACGTCTGCTAGGGCGATGCTACCGATTTTTTCGTCTGCCGATTCGTTATTTATTATTAAACCATAAGTAGGCAAATGGAAGGACGCGAAAATTATTTTTGAACAATATAGTTCACCGAAATGTGATTTTTTGCCATTTTGAGTTGCGTCTGTTATGATAATGCTACCAGAAAAATCGTCTGCCTAGGTAGAAATGTCGTCTAGACTAACTATATTAGTCACCCCTGTAAAAATTTTTCTTTAACAATATGGTTCACTAAAAACCTAAAATCACCCCACAAGTTAATGCTTCCATTTTGAAACGGCAGACGATCGGTTTTGACATACCCAAAAGCCAAAGAATGGACTGCCATCAGTGAAAATTTTGAATATTATCGTTCACCATAATGTTTGCCAGTTCTCCTACTATGAATGGAACAACTTTTGTCTGAAACATTTTTCGCTAGTCTCCCTTCCTGAGGAGATATTACTGTGAATTAATTAAAATGGCCTAACCATATTGTCTAATAAAATCAATATTTCTTAAGCAAAAAAAAAGTGATTGAGAGCCAAGCTAAAAGTAGTAGTTTCAATTATTAGCTCTTCCAAATGAGTAGGAATTAAATGGTCTAGGTCTTCGCACTTAATTTTTTTTTTGTGTGTGTGTGCCTGTGTTCATTACCTAGATTTTTTATATTTTTAAGCATCTTCCACCAATCTGACCTTGAAGTAATTTTTACGCACGATAATTATGTTAGTGCTAATAATAGAATTATTTCGTAGGTGTTACTCAAGGTTGATATAAAAACAGCACCCTCAAAAATTAAATTATTTTTCTTAAATACTAAATGATGTAATAGGATTGTAAAAAAAAATGTAAAATATAAAGCTATTTTATATCAACGTCTCCTATTAATTTCAATTAATTATCTTCAATAGTTTTGAAAAAAAATAATTTTAAAGTTGTTACCCCCATAACTCTGGTAATATAGGGGATAGAGTTTTATTATATATATTTTTGAGCATTCCTAGTCATAAGCAACATTCATGTGAATGAATAGCTCAATAAGGCGTTGGGCCAAATTCCATATACTTAACTGGCGAGACCCTTTAAAACATTATTTGATTACTCTAGTTTTAATGAATCTTTTTCTCAAGGACGAGGCTGAACAGCTATATATTCAGTGTGAGCGTTATGATTTGCAAAATAAATTACTTCGAAGCAGAAATAAGATGGATGCTGCCCATGCGGTAGCTGAATCAAAGGACAGAATCAATCTAAGGAACACCGAACATGCATGGGCTAGAACTTTGGAACAATCAGGGGATTTTAAGGAAGCAGCTGCCAGATACGAAAGGGCAAATACTTATTTATATGATGTTCCTAGAATGCTGAGCGACCATCCACAGCAATTGCAAGCTTATATGTCAAAAACAAAAGACAAGTGAGCTATTAATGTTAGATTGACATATTGATATTGAATAAAAAAATATAATTTGGTGCTTAAAAATAGTGGGTGGAAAGTGGTAGTTTTGCACGCAAGGAAAGATTACTTTCCTCACTTGCCACTAATGAAAGAAAAAGTTTATTGTTATCCATCTATTTTTAATTGACACTAATATAGCGGGAGCTAGGTGGCTTTTTCGGCACATCATCATTTTATGAACTTTGAGATATTTTTATGGTTTAATGAATGTTAACGATTCATAAAATTGACTTCTGGCGGGGCACCTCCTGTCAGGTATGTCACGAACACTGTCTAAAAATCAGTGCAAATATGTCATCGTTACAAGGCTCACTTTTTTTGTGTGTACATATTTTATATTTAAAATGAATAAGATCGCCAGAAAGTGTGGGCCGTCAGGAGGCGCAGCCAGAAAGGTCAAAGTTGTAAAAAAACTGAGTTAATGCTAATCACTCAGTCAGATCTAGTACTATCTGGGTTTAGATATCTCTGATAGATGTTCTGTCATTCACTTGTCATGTTGACAAAAGTCCCCTTAACAAATAAATATGCTCCCCATTACAAGGTGACCGTTAAACAATTTTTCATGGGCATATAAAAGGCACTGTATCCTTCCCATTTCATCCTAATGAATGCGATTTCCAGCTTCCGTAGTATCTCAAACTTCGGATACCATTGTTAAACGCTCTGTCTCTCTGTCGGTATTTTTAAATTATTAAATTGTTACGTTCTAAAAAGGAGCCAGAACTTGTAACAATGAGTTTAAAGTTTTGAGATGAAATATGCGAAAAAAATCCAATTTTCTTAAAAAATTCTAAACATTTTCTTTCTGGCTAGCCTTACTGACAGGAGTTTCTTTCTGGGAATTTTTTTCTGTGTTCAAAACATTTAAATAAATATGCTCAGCCTAAAAAAAAAGCTTGTAACGATCACGTGATATAACTCCGTTTTTTTACAACTTTGCCCTTTCTGGCTGCAGCTCCTGACGGCCCACATTTTCTGGCAATCTTATTTTATTCATTTTAAATATAGAATGTGTACACACAAAAAAAATGAGCCTTGTAACGATGACGTAATTTCACTGATTTTTATATCTTGAACCATGGCCAACTCAACGGGCTGATATATTAGTAGAGAGCTCGCGCTGCAAAATTCCTCTTAAAATTGAAATCTGTGGGGGGTTTGGAAACTAAAAGCTGTGACTGGTCTTATTTATTAGCTTATAATTAACTGTGTTTATAGGTAAAGTTGACCAAAAATTGGAATGGGAAAAAGGGCGTTATTCAAAATTTTCGAGATATTAACACTGAACAATTGTTACAGGTAAAGTAAATATTTTGGCACGAAAATTGTTGAAAAGTCTGTAGCCGTTGTTATTAAAAAAAGATTTAATAAAAGGAAAAGCATTGACGCTTATGGAGTTTAAAACTTTAAACATCCATAACTCGTTTCAAGAACTTTAAAAAATTGCGATTTTTCGTTGTATTTTAGTGTTCAACAACCGATATTTTGAAACCGAGTACTTAAATCGAAAAATACCTCTCTTACAATATTGTAGAGTAGAGATTCCTGCTTACAACGCAGATCTATTTACATCGTGGCAGCCGACCGTCGATCTTCCTCCCTTACTTTGTGCGTCCCGCGCTTCAGTTGTCTACATTCTACTTAGACTGAATAGGTAATTTATTATTCTTATGTATTCACATTAATGCCCAATATGCCCATAGAGATTAGAGGATATATTATTAATATAAACCCAAAGTGCTGGAGGTTTTATCAGTTAATAGTAAATTCTTTCCTGTTAAAAACTTTATGTCTGAGTTATAGGTCTGTTATTCTATTGTTAGTTTAATCATATAAAGAATAGTTTCAGTGTCCAGGTAAGTCGAATTCTCTAAAATTAAAAATTAAATTAAGAACATAATATAGGCATCGTGTTAGTTTGATTTTCCATAAATAACTAAACATGGACTGAAGTGGAAGTTCAACATCTGAAAGTGAGATAGAGTCAACATTTCATGTTTTACAAATAGAAAATGTTAAAAACTGTTTAATTTGTAAAGTCTTCTGGTACCTTTTGTACCTGTTTTCTGCAAAAGCGCCCCGCTTTCAAGCTAGCAAATACGCATACGTTCTTAACTAGATATTACACTATTCGTTTTCAAAATATTAGCTTTGCTAAAATGACGTAGGTCTGGCAGCTCTGGGATCTTGGACTATCAAGTCAACAAGGGCTAATAGATCAGACATTATATTGCTCTTAAAATGTTCATGAAATTCTGCATTCGTATATAGAGGCTTCAGACTTCCAAGGAAGATGACAATCCAATATTTACAGGATATTCCGAATATTCTGTTCTGCATAATATCAATAATATTAAGTTGGATATGGACAGCATTCTGGAATTTGATACATTAAAAAATTTGGACTAATTGAACTAATTCTAGAAAATATATTCCTGAAGGTTTAATTTGGCAAAAATGCAGGCAGAAATGGTATACTTGTAGAAAAAATGGTATTTCTTGCACAGGATCATGCAGATGCTTGGGACACAATCCTGCCTCAATATAAATGCAGCAGTGAAACCGCCTCCTTCTTCTATACATATTGAAGGTGAAGACGAAATCGAAACTGATAGTGAATAAATTTAATCAGCTCATTAGTTATTAGGTAGGCTATTAGTGTTTTAAGCGGTTTTTACCAATTTTTGTATATATTTATTTCTTTAGGAATATGGCAAAAACGGTATAGCGAATATAATATAATCCTATAAAGTTGTAAATAATGTCAGGTGCAGTCTTAATACAAAGTTTCATCCATATAGACAATACCTAACTAATTTTCTTGCCAATTTTTATTGTTATTAAATTTTTGTGTGTTACATTATTTGTGAATTCAAAAATAAAAAAGCTTGCACGTATAGTTAAGTCCATCCGTGGACACACTGTATATTTAAGCATATTATTTGCTTTACTTCATAATTTGTTTATTGTTAATTTGTTTCATTTTATTCACATATTTTTTTTAAGATTGTTACAATTTGTAGTGTCAGCATAATATAACTAGAAAGTGTAATACATACGTTTTGTAATTCATTAAAATACCGGTCTGTTTTCTTGGTATTTCATTTGAAGTAATATTATTGTTAAATAAAAAACAATAACAAAAATAAAAAATAAAATTTAAGTCAGGGTAGTTGTAAGTTACAATCCGTCTTCACAGAATATAAGCAACTGGAGCGCGCGGGACGTGCAACGTAAGGGAGGGAGATCAACGGTCGGATGCCGCGATGTAAATAGATCTGTGGATTGTTTTACATTTATTAATTTTCCTACTATATTTTATGTCCAAAAATTCTAAAAGTTATACCGTTGTAAGTGGGAAACTACTCTACAATATTGTAAGAGAGGTATTTTTGGATTTAAGTGCTCATTTTTGAAATATCAGTTGTAGAACACTAAAGTACAACGAAAAATTACAGTTGTTTAAGGTTCTCGAAGCGAGATAAAGATGTTCAAAGTTTTAAAACTCCATAAGTGTCAATGCTTTTCCTTTTATTAAATATATTTTTTTTTCTATAACAACTTCTATAGACTTTTCGATAATTTTAATGTCAGAATATTTACTTTACCTGTAACAATTGTTCAGTGTCAATATCTCCAAAATTTTGAATAACCCCCTTTTTCCCAGGCCAATTTTTGGCCAACTTTGCACATAAACACAATTAATTATAAGCTATTAAATAAGACTGGTCGCAGCTTTTAGTTTCCAAACCCCCACAGGGTGACACTTTTTACCCAGCTATATGCCAGAAGTATATTTTGTTGTTATTTAAAAATTAATCAACACATAAAAAATATTTGTAAGGATGAGTTTCTGAAAAAGCCACATAGCTCCCGCACCATAATATGTGTAAGATAAATATTGTAAATCTGCAAATGAGAAATTTTTATTTAAAAAGTCCTTTTAATAATGTTTAAGGGAGATGCTCAAATGGTGGGGTCAATACGTAGAATCTCAAGGAGATATGCGCTCGGCCTTAAAAATATACGCCGGTGCAGGTGATGTGTATTCTCAAGTTCGTGTCCTGTGCTTTTTGGGAGAAGAAGCAGCAGCCACGGAATTAGCAAGAGCGAATTCCGATAAGGCGGCTTATTACCATATGGCCAGGTACTACGAAACCATTGGAAATTATGAAGAAGCAGTGAACTTCTTTACAAAAGCCACGGCATATTGTAATGCAGTACGTCTGTGTAAAGAAAACAGTATGTCTGAAGAGTTGTGGAACTTAGGCATAGTTGTTTCCAATAGGGAGAAAATTGAATGCGCCAAGTATTTCGAGGGACTAGGGGATCTTGAGAAGGCCGTAGTGTTGTACAACAGAGGAGGAATGCTTCATAAGGCTTTAGATCTTGCATTTAAAACTCAGCAATATGAGGTTCTACAAGAAATTGCTACTCAGCTTGACTCGTATTCTGATCCAGCATTGGTGGAGAAATGTGCAGAATATTTTGTTACTAATGAGCAATTTGATAAAGCCGTTGATTTGCTCGCCATTGCTAAAAAGGTAATTGTATAGGAAAAATATTTTATTGCAAAAACAGAAATAGTTGCCTAATACCCCAAAAAGAAACAACAGAGTAGCTTCGGACGTAAGTTATCGTTCCTCATTAGCATAGTGTAGCCTAGAAAATGTTTTTATAAATAAGGAACAAAATTACCAAGGTTGGAAAGTACATTCATGTGCCACATTTTAAAACGTGTTAAATCCCATTTATATTTATATAAGAAAATTTATTACTTTATCAAAATTTTACTTTTATATTTACCTGGCTCTCCATAGTTTTGAAATAAAACTCGACATTAAAAATATAACAAATATATTACATAAAATCGGTAGAAATATACAGGGTGTGGGCAAATAAAAATGTGCTAATGATAATAATATTCTACAAACAATTCATACAAAATATAACTTACACAGAGAGACAGACTGGCATAAAAAGGTAATGGTACACGGTACTCTAAAAATGTAAAACAATAATGCTTAGCAAAAGGCAACAATACATCAAAACACAAGGTATACTCTAACAACAAGATAATTAGTTGATTAGTTGGCCAGCGTAATATTACTTTATGAAAACATTACACAAAATATTACTAATAAACATGTTTTGATACTTAAAACAATAAACAAATTTCTAAATGTAAGTAAAAAGGTATCTACAAGAAATGAAATGAAATTAGGTTAGGTTAGATTGATATGTGAGTGGGCTAGTAACAGACCCTCCACTGCGACCATCTGGTCTATTGGGGCTCACTCATTATATTTCACCCAATAGGTTCAGCTTTTTAAAAAAGCCGACTACCTTATTGGGTGCGAGGTTGTCCAGGTCGTCTGGCAGCAATTGTCCTTTGCCAAAAAGTGAGTTCTTTCTGCAGCAGGACAGGTACATAGAATGTGCGCTGCCGTTTCATCCTCCTTCAAACACAGTCGGGACAACCTGGCAAATGGTTACATAAACAAATTATAGATTGGTATCAACAGTAACTATGCCAAAATGCAAGACTGTACCATTTTAGGTATATTAAACACTATCACAATAAGATCCTTTCTTATTAAACTGCATTTAAAGCAGTTCAACAAATTCTACGTGTAATTATTCACTACTTTGCCATCTGCAAAGTACATTTCCTGCGCATTATTTTGGAATGTCTAAAGAGCCCAGAAAACAAAATACCTCGAAGACAGTGCCGCCATTAGGTACTTTTTCGATAAAAATATAAAATAATGTAATTTAGCAAATTTTAATGAAATTTATTAATGGCTTAAAAATGGACCGTTACAATTCAGGGCCTCGATGACAGCAGTTGGTACATAGAGCTGTATGTGCACTGCTCTATTTTCATCTGGTAAAAATAAAAGAATGACAGAGAGGGTGGGGTCCATTAAATACAAAAATCAAAATAATTTTGTTCCTGATCTATAAAAGCATTCTCTAGGCTAATAATAACTCTTTTAGTGAAAATATTTAATTTCAAATAATAGTTTTTAAACTAAACTGAGCAAGAATGTCCACATTAATTATTATTATTTTTGGAAATATCGGAGGGAGGTTTAACTTTTTTGTAATGGAAAATATTTTAAATAGTTAATTTTTTCCTGGTTCTCAATTTTTTTATACTGCTTTTCAGTACAAAGAAGCTATAAACTTGTGTTTAAAACATAACGTACAACTAACCGAAGATCTTGCAGAGAAACTGACCCCCGAAAAAGAGTTAGTTGACGATGAAACAAGAGTGAACGTTTTGGAAAATTTAGCCGAAAGCTTAATGGTACAGGGAGATTATCACCTGGCAACTAAGAAATTTACACAAGCTGGTGATAAGGTAACGTAGTATATTAAGACACTGTATTTTGTACAAATCAGTAACATACCATTTTCTTTTAGATTCGCGCAATGAAAGCCTTATTGAAATCAGGAGATACAGAGAAAATTATTTTCTTTGCTGGTGTTTCTAGGCAAAGGGAGATTTATATCATGGCCGCGAATTATTTACAGTCGTTGGACTGGCAAAATCAACCGGATGTGCTTCGAAACATTATCACGTTTTATTCTAAGGGAAAGGCTTTGGATTTATTGGCCAATTTTTATGTTGCATGTGCTCAGGTAAGAAATAAATGTAAATGATATTATACCTGATGCCAGCAAATTATAGAAAACCCCACAATTTTCTCAGTTATTTAAATATCAAAATAAAATTTGGCAGTGGTTTGGCAAAAAGATTATTATTTTCAATGTCTTCCTGATCAGTTCGTGGTTAATGCTCTAAATTCAATTTCTTTTTTTTTGAAGAAGTTAGACGGAATCCATTGTGTTCCAAAATATTATTTTCCATTTGCCTCTTCCCAATTTATTATTATTATTATTGCTAATAAAACCTATTATTACTATTATTATTCAGTTTAGGTCTGAACCAAGTTTACAGCTTTCTAAATTATACACGGAACACTACATTTTAAGGTCAACGTTACCTTGGAAGGTAGTGCTCCGTGTATTTTGTTTGAAGGATGAAAAAAAATTTACAAAATTAGAAGTATAAATAAAAAAGGTTGTAAATTTTAAATGAAAACGTACCTTAGTTGCAGACCTAGAATCACAAAGTACGAATTTGCTGCAAACAAGGCAACAAATTTTAAAAAAATTTTCAGGTTGAAATTGATGAATTTCAAAACTATGAAAAAGCCTTTGGAGCTTTGACGGAGGCATCAAGATGTTTGCAAAAAATGTCCAACCCAAGAGACCCAAAACAGATTCAGAGGGCATCCGAAATTGTCCAACAAAGACTTACTATGGTTAAGAGATTTGTGGATATTCGCCGGCTGTTTGAAAGAGGTGACGATCAAGCTGGTATGTACAATGTCTGAGGAGATTTTGTCAGCTTGACACGTATTTTAGAAAATTGTAAAAACTTCTACGATATGTCAAATTACAAGATTCTCTCCGCATATATTATGCAAATGTAAATGCACTCCTGTGATTTACAAATTGAAAGTTATATTTTTGACGTTGCTTAGCCCTGTTTCGCCTGTGCTCTATCTTCAACATTTAGGATTTCTTATGGGATGCGCAATTTTTAATTTTCCAATTTTCATAATATGAGGGTTTGAGGTTAGTCTTTATATACTTGCAAAATTTCAACCCTGAGCAGAAACATCCCAAAACAATTCCTCGAGATTATTCTGAATCTATTTTATACGAGTTGCCGCCATTAGACTCAGCACATTCCCAACGAGCTTTTTCTTTTGGGTGCACTTGTACTGTTTTTTTTTTTGTTAACACATTCTCTGGTATCCTTGTCAATATGACTGAGAAACAGTTTGACAGTGGCGCCATTTCAAATTGATCGAAAGTATATGGTTACCAGCATGCCTGCACAGTCTATATGACCGAGTTGTTCGTACAGCACCGCAAATGCATTAAGCTCATAATACTCATAGGGCTTGACCGAGTCGACATCCAGGGAACTCTGTGGTACACTAGTTTGGAACTTATGTACATTTCTGTGCAATAAAATCCCGTACACTTGAAAAATCAAGTAGTCCAGTTTTTACTAATATTAAAGTGATGTGAATCATACTTTTTGGAATTTAGATTTTTTATTATCATATAGGTTATACAGAAAGTGATATTGATTATGAAATGTCATAAGTAAGGTATTTGGAAAAATGTTAATGATTTAATGATTTCGATTTATAACAAATGTAAAAATTGACGAAAAATTGTCTCCTAGAAAAGGCCAGATTCTGAAAGCGGGATTTTATTACACAGAAGTGTACTTTATGTATTAGCTACTTAGTGTATTTTTACAATTTTAATAACGTCAAAATTAGATAATGTGCATTGTACTTGGCCTGGTAGGAAGTTTTGGATCAAACACTTTGCCTGGTGGCAAATGTAAAGAAAATGCATATACCAGTGAATGTGTTAAAATGCTCGATTATTCTGAAGGGACAGGTACAGAGAGAGATATTATATAAAAAAACTGGCAGTATCAGAGCAGGAAAACGTTTTCAAAATTCTTGGAAGCAAACTTGCACTAAGTAGAGTAGTGTTATTATGAGAAGATGCTCGCAAAAAATATGTGCAGAAACGAGTTTGTACCCACCGTCATTTTAAGCCAATAAGAACGAATTACGTCACATTCAATGTCAAGATCAGCGGCTCCGGTAATTTGCAGTAGAGTTGTGTTCGCCGCGGTGATTAATTTAAGTGATATAAACCTATTTTGAGGGCGAAATATCTTCACATTCTTTCGTTGTCAGGGAACTGTGTGTAATCTATCCCAATGCACAGTGGCGGATCTAAGGTAAAAGGCTCAGGTGGCAAACGCTTTGAAGGGACCATTTTTCGGATGATAACCTATATAATCTACGGTATAAGGGCCCTGAGACCCTTTTACACAGGGGGCCCACGTGGCATTTGCTCATTGGCCGCCCGGTTAGATCCGCCACTGCCAATGTGCACACATACATTAAAAAAGGATTGAAAACCACACGTTGTGTCGTGCCAACTCAACTTTCACGAGTTGTCCCTGCAATCTACAAAGGATACCGACTAGGTTGGCTCCAGCCAATTGTAGCCCCTTTAAACGCTATCATATTTTTAATAACTTAGCATCTCAGTTTATCATTTACTTATTGTTAATATCATCGTACACTAAAGAGACAATGACAGAAAAGCCCATAATTAGTTTGACTATTGGCCACCAGGTGGCGTACTCCTTATTTTCAGACGCCTATAGTTAATAGTTGTGCAGCCATGTTTCAGTTTAATTTGACATTCGATGCAATTGTCAAATCTATTCCAAAGCACTCCATGTTAACAAAGATATTGGTATGCTGAGTTCTAAGTATTTTTAAAAATAGCTACAGTTTTTCAAATATTCATTTCATAATAGTGTTTTGGATAAAAAATGTGTCCTAATGCTTAATTAGCGTCTTTATTACACAACTGCCAAGTTATGTAAATATCCGACAATAAATAACTCGAATAGTAGGGTGATTATTATTGAAATCTTAGATATGATTTTTTTGTAGAGGAATAAATATTTTTTAACGAAATTTGGTATACAGGGGTTTTAGGTCATGCCGAACAAGATTCTGTAAAAACAAAAACCCTATCTCAATCGCTAATATAAATTCCTAATTTTTGCCAATTTTTTTTGATCATAGTAGGCGTATTTAATTTCGAAAAAAAAAATTTTAAATAACTTTTTAATTACAATCTGAAGCAAAAGAAGTATACCAAATTTGATGTAAATCGATCAACAAATGGCCGAGATATTGAGGTGTAGTGATGAAAAGTGAGACACACTGTATATATGTTACAGGATGAGCCGCCATGTAGATGAATGGACAATTAATAGGTTAAACTAGAGATGGGTGGTCCAGGCGGACCCGTTCCAAGTGAACGAATCCGGAGGTGGAACTTGTCCAACTGAATCCACGATGTCGATCGAACCGGGTCTGCGGTCCATTCATCTGCTATAATATGTGTGTAGTACCTACCTCTTACCTATATAAAAATAATAGGAAAAGTGATCGGACAATTTTCAGTTTCCTACCTAATTGCGTAAACATTTTGAAGTGGATCCGATCAAACGAATTCAGCTGAACGGGTCTACAAGCGGAACGCTTCCAAACGGACCGAATCCACTAAAGGAACCGGACCGCCCATCTTTAGGTTAAACACCCGCCAGGTTTTATCATAAAACCAGTGGGTGCTTAACCTATTAAACAGATAGCATAAAACTTTTATGCTATCTCGGCCAAGTCACAGAACAATGATCTTTAGATCTTTAACCTGATGATTATAAAATCCATCCAAATAAATCGATGCTCCCTGATAGTGATAGGCGATATATCACGAACTGTGATTTAATCACTGATATTAAGAAATCACAGGTAACGACTGTTAGTAAAGTTGGCAGAAAAGCGTGACGTGATCACGACTTTCCGTATTTCGTTCCCTTGACGTGGTTCAACCAAGACCAATATATCTTTCCCGATATTTACTTTGAGTCGATTATTGTTTGCGGCCGCGCATATATATTAACATGTAAAGCAAACGATCCCGTACCTTAGCGTTATTAGATACGCATTTCACACTATTTGGATATTTATAAAAATATCTTTATATCTATTATTGTCTGGCGATGCGATGTGGCGATTCGAGGCAGGGTAGTGACGGAACATTTTTGTTATAACACCGGAAGTAACTAACTACTAAAACCATGTGTAAAAATATTTTATATGATTAAATATACTAGCAATTTTATTGCAAATATTGAGCATTTACGTTTCGGCATGAGAAAAAACGGTCAGGTATAATATATCATCTACAACATAAATAGAATATTTAATGGTCTAAAACAGACCTAAAATTGAAAAGAAGTATATTCGTACATCGGTTTTATAAGCAATTATTACCTTGAAAAAAACAACTAAAAGTTTTTTCGCAATTATTTTAACAAAAAAAAAAAAGACAGAGTGAGCACGGATTGAACTGCGGACCTCTTGACTCGCCGCTTAATGTTTAAGTCGCTCAACCACTGACTTCTGTTTGAATATTTGCTTATAGACTTTATAGTAGAACACGTGACGTCTAGATTTTGCTTTTTAATGCATTTTAATCTAAGTTTATTATTAAAAGAACTCGATATCTTTAAACCTGCCGAATCTTTGCAAACTCTTTCGAATATAAATTATTTTGGATATTGTTAAAAAACAAAAATGCCTGCTATATGTGTGGCTATGACCACTCTTATAGAGGAAAGAGGACACATGAGATACACATGGCTGGTATGCTCACGCTGACGCTTTGCGCACGCACACTGTTCCATGCTCGAATAGTCGATGTAGACACGACAAGACACAATTAAAAAGTGTATATATAGTTATTTGTATCATGTGTATATATCGCACTTTTATGTGGTGTATGCAGTAGGCACAAGTATTATATAAAGCATCACACATACATATGACTTAAACCTTGTAGGCATCTTCTACGGACGTCAAATTTCAACATTCTAATGATCCTTCTTTATGTTATATAAAAATGTTTAGAATCTTGAGTGCATACGGTATACAATTATTAAACATTGTATCACATAATTCTGTCAATATAAACATAAGTGTATCTCATATGTGTACGTCAGTACTAGTTTAACAATTAGATCCACCTTAACATATTTTGTTTCTCATGTGTATATCTTGGACGTGCTGTTTGGGTTGCGGATCAGGACAATTCTTGAATATAGCGTATTTAGTCGATTCTGATACCAGCAAATTTATGATATCGTGATCTACAAATTGCTCAAAAATTTGCAAACAAGACAACTCATAATACTTTGAGTAATTCGGTACTGAGAACGACCGTGAGCCGTTATTTACAAGGTCGCCATTTGATATCCATTGAATATCATCTTTGCGATTTGTCTTTTTATCTGGCATTGTAAACTTTATACTTTCTTTACTGTGCCCACCATCAATAACTTTTTGTGTTCCCGATTTTCTGCAAGTGACGTATTTCGATTCTGACTGTGTACAAATCCTCGTACAATCTGACAATTTGATTTCAACTTTTGACCTAAGTTGTCAGCCTGTCAGGTTATCCAGGGTACCTCCTTCATCTTCATCTGCTGAGTCCTCATCGGTCAGAATATGGCTCTCTGGTAGTTCAATAAAAATCTCATCCACGTAGTCAATATAGACCATTTCCAGGGCCTCTTGTAAAGTCAAGCCCTTTCTAAAACCAAAACAATCAAATATTAGTAAGGTTACAAAAAAGCTTAAACAGCATAAACAAAAAAATGTCATCTACACAGTTAAAAACATTTATTTTTAAGTATTTGTTAGTTGAATAATAAAAAATATTTGCATTTGTAAATTTTTAAAAATGGCTAAGTATAGGTACCATAACAGCCTAGTGTTACATATATGTAACGCGACAAAATAGCCTCCCATATAATGCGAAAAATAAAATATTTAAAAAAACATATTAACTCATATGATAAACTGGTCTTTGAATAAACCGAAGTTATGCAGAGACATAAACTAATCCAATAAATAATATGTTTAAAATACTCAAACTGAATACCGCGATCTGCAGCATCTGCCATTATAACACAAGTTCAGTCACAACAAATGAGGTAAATACCGAGAAATATCTAACATCAATGGACATGGATGACAATATCGGCCCTCCTGGAGTAGTTCCTAGCGACATCTCTCAGAAATATATGCAGTTAGATACATGAGCGCCCCACATAAAGGTTTCTGCATTCGTTACATATATGTAACGCTAGGTCATAATGGGTTAAACGTTGAAATTTTCAACCAAATGCAACTTTGAAAATTTCAACGTAAAACGTTTAATCAATGACTACGATGTTTTAAAAATGTTTATTAAATGTACGTATGCACATTGGGATGTAAATACCAGTGTTGGCAAGTTTTAATCTACTGGATTACACAGCTCATCGACCACGAAAATATTATTGCAGTTACACATTCTTTACCTCAGATGATGCTATGCCTTTGGTAAAAATATTCGTGCACATTGGTTCTGCCTTGAGCATCTTCTCATAATAATACTACTCCAAGACCATTATTCTCCATTTTCTAGTTCGAACTGCATCGAACTGACAATTTGTCAAATATTTTAGAAAGACATACAGAAAACATTTATAACACCACTGCGTAGACGTTTTTACTACTCTCACCACTATCGCAGGGAACGACATGTTAAAATGAAAACATATTTTTAGGTATGACACAGTGTCGACAATTGCTCATGACAAGAGGTGAAGAGCTAGAAGTAGCTGTACGTCGAGGTGATATCTTTGCTCAAATGATACAAAACTGTGTTAAAACAGGGAAGTTTTCTGATGCGAAGCAGCTTTGTGGGGAACTACGACAGTTTTTAAATGCATCGGGCAACACGCCTATCACCTATTATCTTAACAAGGATTTAATCGAAGCTCTGGCACAAGGATTGGGCGTCCCAGTCACTTCGATTGTTCCTACAACACCTAAAACGTCTACAAGTAATAATGAAGACAATGAAGTTGAAGAATTAATAGAGGAATGAATTTATGAATTAATAATATTTCAATTTAAGAGAGTAGTATGTCTATAGTAAACCAGATCCGTCCAAAATTGTGATTATATTTGTGTATTTATAATTCGCAGTGTTAAGAATAAATATATTATTACAACTTCTTTGTTCTTGTAATTGAAATTTTCCGCCATGTTACTTTCCCGCTTTCCTTCTTTATCCATCGAGCGCTTTGCGCAGAGTAGGCGGGACAAACAAAATGGAGGGAGCCTGATATTTAAACTTCATAGTTGAATTTTCATATTATTTTAGCAGAAAATTAGTACTATCTTTAGTTTTTCAATAAATATTATATATTTGAAATTAATTTTTGGTGTCCGCATACATTTATCAGTGAAACCAAAAATAAATTCTTTGTTTATGTTATGACGCATTTACTTCGATTCAGAATCGGCCATGTTGATTCCGACTGTTTATTGTTTGCGGCGCCCCGCTACCGTTGCTGCCTTTATCACTAATTATTAAAATATTAGATTATTATGTGATTGATAAACATTTTAAAAATATGGTACATAAAATACGGCGCGTTTTGTGTTATATATCGGTTAGGTGCCGGTAATAGTTGCTTATAAAATGCTGAAAAATTGTTTGGTAGTTTTGTAATGGCTACCTCTCGCGTCCCCCCGTTCTTGTAGACAATGACAGTGAAAATTTTCACGTGATATTTTAAAATTTGGAAGTAAGAACTATTTAGATGCTTGTTTTTATACATAAAATGACTTTTTAGATATTTTTTTTCTTTGTGAAATGAATACTGATAATCAAAATGTCCTTGCGGGAGGACATAGTTCTTCAAATTCTGAGGTAAGTGCGACTTTTTATTATTTTTACGCCAAACTGTCAGATACTGATAAACAGTTGATTAGCTATTAGCTGACGTTTAGTTGTTTATTTATATTTACCGTTTACATCCGCTATGTTTTATTACCTAACTAGATGGCTGCTGTAGGTCTACAAAGTTGCCATTACACCTACCTAGTATTTTTTTTTTGTTTAAACAAAACGTAAAGGATATTGCGAGAGTTTAAATCGTTAATTATACGTTACAGGAATGTAATAAGTATCGTAACCATCTACAAACAATTTATATTAAATTTTTGTAAGTATTCCTGTTTGTTTAATAGTTCTATTGAAGTTAGTAATATAAATTTAAATTTCTAGGAGCCAGGGGCGGACTCTGCAGATTAGAACTCGCATGAAACTGATTATTTCTAGGATATACTCTAGCGTTGCTAGCACAACAACATTGTTTTTAATCTTAATATATATTTTTTAAGTATATCTTATTAAAGTATCTACTTCCATCTTTTGTATCAAATTAAATTTTTGGTTCGATTAAATATTCACTCTGCAGTATTTTGATTATTAGATTTTGAATACTGTTATCCAATCAGTCTTTGTATATGATAAATAATCAATTTAATCGATTAGGGCGTGTATGTCTGACGAAAATTAGGATTTGAATAACACAGGTAACATAATTTTGACGTCATTTTTTGGTCATTTGAGACATGATTTTCATACGTAAAAACGAAATACAAGTTCAAATAAATAAATGATCCACAGCGCTCGAACTATAGCGATAGATGTACACCCCACTATATCAGACTGAGCATGTAGGGGCTGCAGTTGACCGAAGAGATCCGAGTAAATTTGTCGAATATCTCTTTTCCTCGTGAAACAACATGTTATTCCCATTTTAAGTGACGGCAATTGTTTATTTGCTAATTTATTTTTTATTATGAAGTTATTTGTGACCCATCTTATTCACAGCCCATTAATAATTTAACTGAATATGAAAATTTGGCTATAAGTAGTTCATTTTCTGTCAGATTTTGCTATGAAAAGAAAAATTCTATTCTTCGAGAGTTGTTCAATATTTACAATTTTTTTCTATATGGTCATTATTCAGAAAAAAGTGGTGAAAATTTAATTTGAAAAAATAGACAAATTTTTTGCATAAAAAAATCCAATTAAAGTTAAATATCTTTTGAATGGAATGCAGAGTCGATAAATCATGTCTACCATTTTGAAGAGCTGTTTTTTTGGTTCACCTCAAAAAAAAAAGGGAGGGTGGGGGAGAGTTTCGTTTGGGGTGGAATCGATTCGATATTGAATGATTAAATAATAAAAACATGTTTTTCAGTTTTTTTTGTTCAAAAATAAATTAGGCCGAAAACCGGCTTTATGAACCCTCCTCCTTTTAAAAAACATATTAAAAAAAGCTGGCTATGCCACTAAAATTTATTTGACTATCTAAAACCGTGTTTAATATAATAATAGCAGAAATAAAACCGACGCGGTGCTTAAAGTGTTAGATTTGCGGCCAAGGGGTTCAAATCCTGGCTAAGGTATGGATGTTTAGTGGCGTTTTTCACTATTTGCCGAGACGGTAGCAGTGGGCAAGACCGTGCTTGTGTGAGAGACAACACGGCTAGTCGCTCTCCTCTCCTGAGTTCGACTCTCAACTGCAAATTATACGTTCCAGCATTTTATTAAACAGTAAACAGTGTCTCTTTATTAGATCTGGAACAGAACTTCCAAGAGTCCTGGAAATCCTGGAAAAGTCGAGGAATTTAAATTTGAAAAATTGCTATGAACTGTGCAGCAGAGGTGCAACGGATATCCGGTTACTATCCGGTATCCGGCCTATCCGGCCACTTTATTACTATTCGGTTGGGCACCGGATAGTGACCTGATATCCGGCCAAAACCGGATAGTTAAAAGAATAAAAAATGGTATAAAAAATGAAAGAGTTTTATTATTGTCAGTTATCCTGCATTACAATTAATATTACAAACTGGCAATATCTATAGATTAGTTACCTACTAAATTAATACCTACAGTTTACCAGTGGTAAATTATGGTGAATAAAGAGGAGTTTTTCAGCATTTAGAGGTACTAGACGGCACTGCGTTTCTTTTTGCCAGCTTCCGAAGAGAGCCTATCACTGTATACACTTCTGCAAGGAGCTGAAATATATATTTTTACAAGCCTTGACAAAAGTGTATACTTATTGGAGTTAGTATACCACCCGTAAGGGTCACTTATTTCTTTGAACCCGTGCTCCTTTCAAATAATAATCAATCTCCTTGGCCCTTGAACTTTTCTCCGAAACGTTTTCATTAACGCTACTATTGTTTTCGCCACTTCCTCAAAATAGTCCCAAACAGTGTGTTTCGAATAACAGCAGTAACATTATCTTGTGGGTTTCTCTTACTTTGTTTACTGGAAGGAGAGGAACCACTTTCACTATCACTGCTTCAATATGAATCATAACAATATTTTTTTAAGCCTCCAGCAGAGTAATTTGATGGGATTTTTCAGCCCAATTTTTATTGAAAAAACTTGTTTTAAATCTGAGGTCTAGAAGAGTTGCCAGTAAGTATTTTTTGTCGTCAAGGTTGCCAAAACGTGTTTTCAATCCAACTTTCAATGTAAGCCGGATAGTTGGCCGGATATCCGGTATCCGGTACAAGAAATACGCCGGATATCCGGTATTCGGTATCCGGTCAAAACACTATCCGTTGCATCTCTACTGTGCAGTATACTGGGCTGCCATTTTCAATTTGTATGTAAAAACAACAATTTACCAAATTTATTCACAATGGCAATATTAACACAGAAATTCACATCATAAGTGGTCTATTCTTATGTTGGTTAAACATTTACTTAATATACATTTCCTGCACCCATTATTTTGCTGACTACAACAATCATTGAAACTCTCAGTTTTTATTATGTTTTTAAAGTTAAATATATATTTCTGTTACAGGGTACAACTCAAAGACCTCCACCAACTACTTCGGTGCCTACCGACTTAAGAGTTAATACTACGGCATTAAATGCAGTGGCACTAAGCAGTGTGGCAAAATATTGGGTATTGACAAATTTGTTACCTGGTCCTATTCCGCAAGTTTCAGTATACGGACTGCCAGGAACAAGTAGAGAAAATCAAGGCAAATTAACACAGGTAATAATAATAACATTCAATATCTTCTGTGATTATCCAGTCCATCTAGAAACGAAACTACTCTGGAAATTACTGTAATTTTGAGAGTAATTTGAATTGTATGTTATTTGATTTGAATTGTATGTTATTGAATATGCAAAATGTTCGTATCAAAACATAATTATTTCTCTCAGTTAAAATCTTATAAAATTCACCCTCTAATGTTAGTGGAAGTAAGGAGTCGGAAAGTATGCAAAATCGTGCTAAAGTTATGAAACCTATCCCCCCCCCCCGTTATCGTTTTCGAGGGCGCTGAATACGATTAACGGGGTGAAAAATGTTTTTGGTCATGTGACCAAAAACCACCCCTTTTTGTTTATTTCTCATATGACAGCTTGGCATCGACTATTTTTGCAGGGATTCTTTGTTTTTTCATGAGGATATAACAAATGGTGAAAGGTGATGTCAGGTATTAGACCGCAATCACCCTTGGTGGAATCTACCCCGCCAGGGCATGTAAAATTCAATTGTCTTTTTTTTCTTCTTAAAGACTTTTACCCCCCGTTTTGGATGATGCTGATCGAGGACAATGGTAAGAGTGAATTGTAACAACTTCAGGGGGTTCGTTCCACCTTCCCCACCCCCCAGAGGGTGGAAAATTGATTTTTCTCATTTTCTGATTTGTATATTGAGTGGTAGTGGTTTCAAAGTCATCATTTGTCCATTTTGCATCCTTATCAAAAATGAACCTATCCTCGCAAGGATTTGAAATTCATGTTCCTTAAAACGGGATATAAGGAAGAGAATACTATTGGTAAAAATTTCTGTTACAATTATAATCTTTAAAAAAGGAACCAATTGATCTTCTGAAATTTTTTTTTCTAAGTAACCATTATTTGACATATTCATTCACACCGAGGACACAAGATTTACCCAGAAAACAGTAAAGCCGGCGAAAACAAATAAAATTATAGTACGAGTCCCTAATATCAACCAAGTCTCTACCTATTATTATTTTTATTATTATTGTAAAAAGGGTGGTTTTCGACAGTTTAAGGTGAAGGAGGGTCGAACCAGCGTAAAACCATTTTTTCTTGATCAGCATCCTCGAAAACGGGGGGTAAACGACGTTAACAAGAAAAAAAAGAAACAATTTTACACCCCCTGACAGAGTAGATTCCGCCATGGGCAGTTGCGGTCTACTACCAACCATCTGTTATATCCCCAAGAAAAAACAAAGAATCCCAGCAAAAATAGTCGATGCCAAGCTGTCATATCATAAATAAGCAAAAAGGGGTGGGTGGTTTTTGGCCATTTCAGAAGGTGCGCATGGCTAAAAACTTTTTTCACTCTGTCATTCGTATTCAGCACCCTCAAAAACGGGGGTTGGTCTCATAACTTTAGCGCAATTTTGCTCTTTTTTTCGGGAAAATTCCGACTCCTTACTTCCACTATATGTACAAAAATGAAGATTGAGACTTCAACTTGTATGTGGTAAAACATTGAAATACATTAAAAATTAAAAAAAGAAAGAATGGAAATGCGTAGAATAATTTTTTTAATTGTGCATTAGACAGCGTTCGCATTCAAAGAGCATGTGACATAAAAAATACATTTTTTGAGTTTTTTATTTTTGCAACAAGGCAGGGTCAAACAACTATCTGTATACCCTATGAATACCCCCTCTTAAACACTTTAATAATATTTCATTATAAGTAAATAAATAAATAAATTATGTAAATGTCCTACAAGTCTGTTATTTTACAATAACCACCCTATTTTGATATACATTAAATGAAAAATAACGCCCTAGGGCGTTATGAATATCTATAACGCCCTAGGGCATTATAAAATTATAATACAACCCAAAACAAGCAAATTATGATAGCATTATTGACAAACAAAATGCAAACTATGCAATGGCGGCATTTACAAAAAATTTTGATTTTTACTCTCTTTTAAATCAAATCGTTCTGAACATAATAGATGTCAAATTAATAAATCGTAAATGTCAAAAAAAAAAAATTCGAATTAAATAACAGACATTAAACGTTGAAGGCACCACGGGTGTTATAGGATAATGACGCCCTCGGTCGACATACACTCCCTCGGGCCAGAGGCCCTCGGGATTGTACACTGCCGACCTCGGTGCGTTATTATCCTTATAACACCCTTGGTACCTTAATAACTGACCTATAATAATGTGACACCAGTATGTTAAATTTGGAAATATTCTAAACAACGTTCTATTTAGTCCGCTTCGCTACCAGCATGATAGCATGGCAGGCTAAAACCTATTGTGTAGTGAGTATGCTTGGTCATACTCTCTATTGTGTATCTGGTTCGATCCCTAGCTCTGAAACTGACAATACTGGTTGCCCAAGGAACAATTTTAGTTTCTTAAATGTATACAAGGGTGCTATAAAACTATTTATAAAATGTCTTGAAAAATCTATTTTGCTGTAACAATATCCTTAATACCATCATAAAGCGACTTGTAGACTAAAAGGGCCCACCCTTATGAGGGTTGTTAAGGCCTATTTTAAATTCCATCATAAAACTCCTTAGTGAGGCATAGTGCTGCTCTTGAAAACCTTGTTCGGGCTGTTTTAAAACCTTTCTTAAAACCTATTTTAAAGCTGTCATAAGCTTTTCTATTAGCTTCCTGCATTTCTAGAAAACACCTAGAAGGCTACCTTAAAACTGGTTTTTAAAGCCATATTAGAACTGAGAAGCTATAAGAATGTCCACGAAGGAATCCAAATAATTTTATTATTGCATTTATTTTTTCTAAACTGATTTAAGCAAACACACCATCAGACTTATTGAAGATAAAATGGAATTTGAAATGTATAAAGCGTAGAGCACTATAACCTCTCTAAGGCCGATTTAAAAGGTAATAAAAAGCCATCAGGTATGACAAAAAAATTAAAACCAACGGCAGTTTATCGTTAAAACTACATAAGAAAGGCCCAAAAAACAAGAGCCCCTCAGAAATAATAATGTTTTTAATATCCATACAAAATTTGCATAGACACACGTAATCAGTAAATTTAAAAAAGTGGGCTGCTTCTCGGTTCCTACGGTAATTTTCAGTCGTTTCTTGTAATTCTACCTTAATTTGCTAACGAAAAAGTGATAATTATTGATAATTATAATTGTGAGATTGACCTTGAATATTTTTATATAACAAGAAAAACATGGCCTGCCAACTAAAAACCTAATTGTCATTTTGCAGTCCTTTCCAGTGTTGCCAGGTCTAGTGAAATTTCACTAGATCTGGTGATTTTTTTTAAATCTAGTGATTTAGTGACAACTTTTATGAAAATGCCCATTTTTAATGATTTTTGAGTCATCCAATTTATTGCCCTCTTCTGGTAGGTAGACAAACATTAAATTCGAGTTGCGATTCATTTAATACAGAACTGTTCACGATAATCGCTACCAGGGTCAGTAAATTCTACGGTTACCTCGATCAGCAGCTCTTAGACGAGAGAGACACGTGGAGCGGGGAATCGAATGAAAGAGACAGACATATCTGATTTCCGTGCAAAAGACACAGACAAAGATGCCTGTAGTGTCTACAGCTGACGTAGGCTGTAGACCGTAACAGAATATCTTTCATTCGATTCCCCGCTCCGCGCATCTCTCTCGTCTAAAAGCTGCTAATTGAGGTAACCGTATAGTTTATTGACCGTGAATCGCTACAATCGAATAGCCTGGGCTCGTTGCCCTCTAGCGTCTCGTAGACAAACAGTACTTTCTAGTTACAAACCCTTTAATACAATACAGAGTACGAAGTCTGGCAACGAAATAATCAGATAGTGGACGCTCAAAGCTATGCTGTGCTCAGAGAGCTCAAGAAAATTACGTGTCCTACAGACACTGCAACTTTTCAAAATTAAAGATGAGAGCTTTAATTTCAAATCTAGTGAAATTTTAGTAAGATTTAGTAACTTTTTAAAGCGTCGTCTGATAACTTTTAAAATTTTGATCTGGCAACACTGGTCCTCTCATTAAACTATATATTCTAATAATGGTAATGACCTAGAACATTTACTCTAAATGAAGCCCTTTTAGTCTTTTTGTATACTATCACAAATAATCCCTTCCTTACAAAAATGCAAATTCACTTGGCGAAGATCACATGGACTTGATAAAAGCTGTAATAAAACGTTTGGGTCGTTGACATTTGATACAAAAAACTTAAAACTTAACCTCAAAATAATTTGTATGTGTGTGTGTTTTAACAGTCCTTTTAAAATGGCCACACTTTTTTATTTTCTTCCACCTTTCCAAAAAAGACTTAATTGGGTTGTTGCACTAAGTTAAAATTTGAGGAGAATCTATGTTAAACAATAACAATTATTCATAAAAAATCATTAGAAACATGTAGAAGTTGAAAAGAAAGTCTTATAATATTATAATATTAATTACAAAAATACATGCATTTAAAAAGGAGATGACATAATAACGGCAGTCTGTAGAGAAGTTATAAAACGACGAGTAACGCGTACTAATTTAGAAACTCGCTGATAGCGACGGAGAAAAAAGACAATCACGACAGTTTAATCTGACATTATATTTAACGTCAAATTCAACTGACGTTCATAGGTTACAATTCGGTATAGTTTAACAGCATCTAGTTATGGATAAATATAAGTACAGATAGTGTTTTCTGTCGTACTGTGTAAATAATACCACCAATTCACCAGAAAATCTGTTGTGTTCCAATAATAAACGCTGAACGTAATAATGAATGATTCAAAGCCACCATAGAGAAGGACCAAGTCTTCTTATTGTGGAGACCATTTCAATGTCAAGTAAAGTAACAAATTACAATGTATTCTAAGCATATTATTTGTGGTAAGTTGTATCGTAATGTAGGAATTTGATTTTTAATATGGGTTTATGTTGTAGGAAAAACGGCCGCATTACAAGACTTGTGTGGCGTTCTAGCTGTTACAAATTTAAATTACCCGCCAAACTGGTGGATAAAACAGGGTGTATTACTGTATTCTTAACGGCTCTAGATTAGAATGTTATTCATACTTTGACTTCCGTAAAAGGAGGGTAATCTGCTTTTATGTATTTTATCTAGTTTATGTTGGAATAAAGTGCAGTTGTTTTTCTTAGCTATTGATTATTTATGAAGCTCCCTAGACGCCCCATAATACTAGGATGATCAATAAATTAAGAAAGGAAATTTAAAAACTCGCCGTTGAAAAACTATATGAAACAAACTGTGAAAGTCGTCTAAAGTCGGCGAACGCAATCAGTCGGAAATGGCTACGAATGCGTTGGCTTGTAGTTATAAATGCCCTTTGAATTATGTGTGTTATAAATACATATCATTGTTTATTGCTTAGATAGATACTAGCATAAAGTACTTACCTATTTATTATTTTTTGTTATAATGGACCTTTCTTGATATCTTCGTAAGTCTCATTCTGACTCTTCTTAAAAGTGAGTATCAATGGATAATAAATAATTTCTTTAGTAGATAAACTTATTTTGTTGTTTTCAGTTAGATAGCTACGCATGTATATAGTTAATAGGAAATAAAACAATGAAAAGGAAATATTTAATAAAATACAAAGTATAGTCAACAAATGCATCTAAATTAAATAATAAAATACATATTAGACATATTATGTAATATTAATAAGATAAGATAAAGGAAGTTATTGCAGAAATTACAATAGTTTGTACTGTCTATAGCAGCTGTAACGTAAGTACCTTGTAGCTTTTGCACTTCCAACCATTGCAATGTCAAAACTATCGTCTCTTTAAAAATTCGCTGACCATAAATATATCTACCGCAAGTAGAATGTCAGAATTAGCTTTTACAGATATACTGCCTTAGTCGTTTTGTAAAAAAATATTAACAATAACTGCAAAC
Organism: Rutpela maculata; assembly: GCA_936432065.2. NCBI lineage: Eukaryota > Metazoa > Arthropoda > Insecta > Coleoptera > Cerambycidae > Rutpela > Rutpela maculata. The sequence continues at coordinate 54,060,183 of OW386290.2, read as the reverse complement.
ATCAATCACTGCTAGCTTAACGTCAAATTTACTTTTGACATATGAGGTTATTTTCTTTCTTGTCGGCAATGTCAACTTATTCGTCTTCATCTGTTCTGCTTATAAGTTCACATCTAACTGCCGTTATGATGTCACTACCGTTTTCGCGGCACATTCAAATAGTCGAAGTTTAACAATTTTTTAAAATATGTTGCGCGAAGAATTTTTCTTCCAAATTAAATATATAACTAAATTAAGTCCTCCACTGCCATATTTCACCATTTTTGAAAATTCGTCAACAACCCAATTACACATCATTAAGTCGTGAAATGCTTTTAATTAACACACACACACACACACACACACACACACACACACACACACACACACACACACACACACACACACACACACACACAGACACACACAGACACACAGACACACACACAGACACACAGACACACAGACACACACAGACACACACACACACACACACACACACACACTCACACACACACACACACACACACACACACACACACACACACACACACACACACTCACACACACACACACACACACACACACACACACACACACACACACACACACACACACACACACACACACACACACACACACACACACACACACACACACACACACACACACACACACACACACACACACACACACACACACACACACACACACACACACACACACACACACACACACACACACACACACACACACACACACACACACACACACACACACACACACACACACACACACACACACACACACACACACACACACACACACACACACACACACACACACACACACACACACACACACACACACACACACACACACACACACACACACACACACACACACACACACACACACACACACACACACACACACACACACACACACACACACACACACACACACACACACACACACACACACACACACACACACACACACACACACACACACACACACACACACACACACACACACACACACACACACACACACACACACACACACACACACACACACACACACACACACACACACACACACACACACACACACACACACACACACACACACACACACACACACACACACACACACACACACACACACACACACACACACACACACACACACACACACACACACACACACACACACACACACACACACACACACACACACACACACACACACACACACACACACACACACACACACACACACACACACACACACACACACACACACACACACACACACACACACACACACACACACACACACACACACACACACACACACACACACACACACACACACACACACACACACACACACACACACACACACACACACACACACACACACACACACACACACACACACACACACACACACACACACACACACACACACACACACACACACACACACACACACACACACACACACACACACACACACACACACACACACACACACACACACACACACACACACACACACACACACACACACACACACACACACACACACACACACACACACACACACACACACACACACACACACACACACACACACACACACACACACACACACACACACACACACACACACACACACACACACACACACACACACACACACACACACACACACACACACACACACACACACACACACACACACACACACACACACACACACACACACACACACACACACACACACACACACACACACACACACACACACACACACAATTACACGTTCGCCAACATTTATGGCAACCGTGCATAGTCCTCAATTGTGGCACTTCATGAAATATTTGCCATATTTATGGCCGCTTTTGTAAGGAGCGTGTAAATCTAGGAATTACTTTTTTACACTCCATACATTTCAATTTATAACGGTAAATCATTTTTGGCAACGGTCGCCACTGTTGGGCAAGTGTAAATAAGTTGCCTTAAATATGTAGATATGGGAATATGTGTAAGCAGGAAGCCATTATTATAGCTTAACAAAGAGTGTGTAAATTGCGCTGTTGCCAAATGCTGATTTTGATCCATTTTCAATTTCAGTGTCTGATTGTTCGGAATTTGTTAAAAATAAGTGAACTCGGAGATATATTCTTGGTTTTGAAAGTATTGTAATTGTGAAATAATCACCCTCCGAGATTTTTCCGGATTTTCAGGTTTCAGAGTATGTAGATTCCGAAAATTAAATCCATTTAATTCCATCAGCCTGTCTGTCTGTCGGTCTGGTATCTGTTTGTCTGTTGGCGCTATATCTATAAAATCATTTGACGGAGAATGATAATATTTGGCAGGTAGTTGATGCTACTGTCAACGAAGAACTGTGATACAGTTATGTTCAAAACTATACAGGGTAGACCCCACCATAAATATAATTAATGAAAGAAATGAGACGAAAAACACTGATATGTGGCATGTAGCTACCACAACTCTCAAGGATAAAATTATGAAAAATATACAGGGTGGTCACTCTAAAACAAAAATAATGCGATGGAGGAAAATGATACAAGTTTTAGGAAAAATACCATAGTTTTCAGTTAAAAATAATAAACAGCGTCATTCAACAGAAAAAATAATTAATGACTAAATGATGCAAAGTGTGCATTTTTCAATGAGGCTGTGAGCCAGTGAGGGAAGTTTTGGGTAAATGCCTTTACCGATTTCTTTTGTTTGCTCTTAACACCGTAAATGAACAATGCGATTTCAACAGGTTGAAAGCTCTTAAAATTTTCTAAGTAATTTTGCATTATTTATTGATCTTTTAGAATAGAAGGTATTCCTAGTAATACAGTAACTAGAGGTTTTAACTTCGGAATAATGTCATATTGAACGGATTTCGTTCATTTTTGGCAATATAATAGTAAATGCTTCACAGAACAGTTTCTATATTGTGCGGGGGCTTGCTAATTTATAGGGGGTGGCACTTAAAAATATATAGATTTATTGGAGCTGAGATAGAATCAAATTTTAAGAAGAAAAGGTTCTATGCAATTTTTCACGTAAATTGATAGTTTTTAAGTTATAACGACTTCAAAATTGCGATTTTACCTTAAAAAAAGGTATTTCCAAACGGCTTTCGTCAAGTATCTCGAAAAGTATTACTTTATCGAAAAAATGTTACAGACCAATTACAGAAAGTACAAACTGAGAATTAATTATATTTTTTATTTATTGATCTAGAATTAATAATTTCGGAGATATTTAATTTTATATTTGGTATCCAAGTGTTTCGAAATTACCTTTAAAGTTTAAAATGATTTTTTTTCTAAAGCAAGTGCTTTAAATGAGCAAAAAAATTTGAGCATCTAGGTAATGCCACATCTTAACGAAAAACTGTATTTGAAATTATTTTTTTAAATTACTGGCTAATTGGAGTAACAAAATTGCGACCTTTTTATATAAAAAAATTAAATACGCACATTTTTCCATCATAACTTATTTATTTCTTACGCTACAGGAACGAGTAAAAAATAATTTGAAAGCGAAATTAATTGTCTTTATCATTTCTTAGCATGCGTGTCGTAGGTGTCACAATTTCTGAGATATTTAACATTTAAATTGCATTTTTCGTCTTATATACGTTCGGACGCCATTTGTAAACTTTCATATTTCCGAAACTATTAAATCTATGTAAATAAATAAACAAGCGAAATTCATTATCAGTTTATGAGCTTTATTTTTGGTCTCACCTATTTTTCAATAAAACTAATATTTATTTAGATATTTGGAAAAGGAAAAAAATTACATTTTATCGAAAATACCTTTATAATTTAAACTGTATTTTTTTCTAAAGCAAGTGCTGTAAAGCAAGTGCTGTATACAAACCAAAAAATTTGAGCATCTACGTCATGCTATATATTAATGAGAAACAGTGTTTGAAATTCGTTTTTTTTTAATTACTGGCTAATTACAATAACAAAATGGCGACGTTGTAATTAAAAAAATGTGTAGACGCACATTGCCTCGGTCACAACTTCTTTGTTTTTTATGCTACAGAAACAAATCCTTGAAGTAAGTATCACAATTTCTGAGATATTTAACTCTCACTCTAAATAATTATGAACACTTGGATGCCAAATGTAAATATCTCCGAAATTATTAATCCTACATCAATCAATAAACAAAAAATATAATTAACTCCCAGTTTGCACTTTCTGTAATTAGTCTGTAACATTTTTTCGATAAAGTAATACTTTTCGAGATACTTGACGAAAGCCGTTTGGAAATACCCTTTTTAAGCTAAAATTGCAATTTTGAAGTCGTTATAACTTAAAAACTATCAATTTATGTGAAAAATTGCATAGAACCTTTTCATCTTAAAATTTGATTCTTCTTCAGCTCCAATAAATATATATATTTTTTAAGTGCCACCTTATAAATCAGCAAGCCCCCGCATAATATAGAAACTTGTCTGTGAAGCATTTACTATTATACTGCCAGAAATGTACGTTCAATATGACATTATTCCGAAGTTTTGCATATTTTTTACCTCTAGGTACTGTACTATAGTAAAGAAGAATCTTCTCCATTTTCAAGATTTTTTTTCACTAAAAATTTTGCATTATAAAATTTTTTTTAAGCAATATACAATATACACTGATAAAAGTACCTGTAAAATTACCGAGTAATTGAGCACTTTACTCAGGAAATTTTCCATGATATGACTAAAAAATACATTTTTTTTCTGAATAATATTGGTGTAAGTAATGTTCAGGTGTAGATTTAACATATCGTTGTACATTTACAGTAAAACTATAATTTTACTTTGAAATTTTAATGCTTTGTGTAGTTTTCCTTGGGCAACTTATTTTACACCAGAAAATTACGACAACAATATATTTTCTGTTGATCAAAAATATAATTAAGGAAAGAAATGTGACTGAAGACAGTAATATTTGGCATGCAGTTAACACAATTGTCAAGGAAGAAAAATATGAAAAATATGTACACTTTAAAAAAAATTAATGAAAAAAATGCGATGGAAGACGATAATCTTTCGCATGCAGTTAACATAGCTGCAAAGGAAGAATTTTTGAAAAAATATACAGGGTGGTCACCTAAAAAAAAATAAAGAGAAAATGTGGCGAAGGATGATATTATTTCGAATATAGATAACACAACTGTTAAACAAAAGCATTTAAAAAATATACAGGGCGCAATGATATTGCCGCATGCATTTAACAGAACTGGCAAGGAAGAAAATGTTCAAAAATATACAGAGTGGTCACCCTAAAAAACTAAAGAAAAAATGTGACGGAGGGTGATAATATTTCGAATATAGATAATACAAAAGACCTAAAAAAAACCTTCTTCTTTCAAGATTTTTTCACAGTCAAAGTTTACTATTATAAAATTCCTTTAAATTTGATGCTAAGTATACGTATAATTTTAAAAATGATAAAAATTTTAAAATGGGTTTTAAGTAATATATTTTCCATTTTACGGTTGCACGCGATTTTTCCTACCTATAAATTAATTATAATTTGGCCATGTAGAGCTTTATCTTAAGATATATTACCTTATTAGTAAAGATAATTTTTCTACATAATTTTCTCTCATAGTGCAAAGTTATATGTCACAAACTCGAGAAGTAGGCTAGTAGGCTAAATTATTAATATGTAGAAAAAATCTCCCAATCCTAAATTGAATATATTGTTTAAAAACTATTTCACTTTTTTTTCATTATTAAGGGTGTCCAGTGTCTACCCTGTATATTTTTCCCTTAAAGCATTATGTTTCCTCCTCGGCAATAGTGACAACTACCTACCAAATATTCTTCCCCTCAAGTAGTTTTGTAATATAGAGCCAGCAGACAAACACGCCAGACCGATAGGCAGACAGGCAGACAGACATGCTGACAGGCTGACAGAATTAAAAGCATTAAAAGATTTTAATTTTCGTAACCCGCATGAAATTTGAATATCCGAGGAAATCTCGGAAGTTGTTTTTTTCACTATTACAACATTTATTTTGGGTAAGGGAGGGAAGTAAAAGACTGAAATAAAGATAATAACAAAATATGGAAAATTTTAAAGAAAGCCGCAAATATCGAAAATAAAACAAAACACACATTTATTGCTAGAAATGAATATCGAGAAATAATATATTATGACAGAGGAAATGAATAAAAACAATGATTTGCAGGAAAACCTAGCAAATGTTCTACATTTATTATTTCTTGATCCGAACAATGATCATATACAATTTCAATATTTTTGAGTTTTCCTATTGTAAATTTTAATCGTTTCTAAAATTCGTTAATGCCATTTAAAAATATACGGTAAAACATGTAAAATTTGAAAAATAATTCTATACTATAACAAATAGCGAAGATAATATGTACTAATAAGTTATGTACTGATATGTTTTCTGAAGGTCTCTGCTATTCTACAAATTCTAACATTTTTATGTTCATGGGCTCATCTTACACTCTCTAATATCACTTCTGGCAACCTCAATGTACAACAAAGAAATATTTTAACTATCAACTATATTAAGAGCATAATGAAATGGCAACAATGCACATTCCTTAAAGAGGGCACCACTGTCTTACCACGCCCCCGTTTCCACAAATGGGTGAGGGTAAAAAACTTGCTTTAGCCATTATTGTGGAAACTTACACAGATTATTACAAATTGTTAAATTTGAAGAAATTGAATAAGAAAATAACACCAATTAAATTCCCATTGGTTAATAAAATGAATAACAGAAGACCTGTGGCAAATATGAAATATATGTAGCTATAAACTAAGGAACCACACCAACAGAAAATTATGGCAACGAGGGTAAGTTGCCGTAATTCCGGCAGCTGCCATAACAGTGGTTTAAGTATACACAAGTTACCATAAATATAGGGAAACACACACACACACACACACACACACACACACACACACACACACACACACACACACACACACACACACACACACACACACACACACACACACACACACACACACACACACACACACACACACACACACACACACACACACACACACACACACACACACACACACACACACACACACACACACACACACACACACACACACACACACACACACACACACACACACACACACACACACACACACACACACACACACACACACACACACACACACACACACACACACACACACACACACACACACACACACACACACACACACACACACACACACACACACACACACACACACACACACACACACACACACACACACACACACACACACACACACACACACACACACACACACACACACACACACACACACACACACACACACACACACACACACACACACACACACACACACACACACACACACACACACACACACACACACACACACACACACACACACACACACACACACACACACACACACACACACACACACACACACACACACACACACACACACACACACACACACACACACACACACACACACACACACACACACACACACACACACACACACACACACACACACACACACACACACACACACACACACACACACACACACACACACACACACACACACACACACACACACACACACACACACACACACACACACACACACACACACACACACACACACACACACACACACACACACACACACACACACACACACACACACACACACACACACACACACACACACACACACACACACACACACACACACACACACACACACACACACACACACACACACACACACACACACACACACACACACACACACACACACACACACACACACACACACACACACACACACACACACACACACACACACACACACACACACACACACACACACACACACACACACACACACACACACACACACACACACACACACACACACACACACACACACACACACACACACACACACACACACACACACACACACACACACACACACACACACACACACACACACACACACACACACACACACACACACACACACACACACACACACACACACACACACACACACACACACACACACACACACACACACACACACACACACACACACACACACACACACACACACACACACACACACACACACACACACACACACACACACACACACACACACACACACACACACACACACACACACACACACACACACACACACACACACACACACACACACACACACACACACACACACACACACACACACACACACACACACACACACACACACACACACACACACACACACACACACACACACACACACACACACACACACACACACACACACACACACACACACACACACACACACACACACACACACACACACACACACACACACACACACACACACACACACACACACACACACACACACACACACACACACACACACACACGCATCAACGACACTTCAGGCAGACATATTGTTTATTATTTTTATAATAAATGTTTTATTGAGGTTTTGGAAAGTGTTTTATGGAATTAAAATTTGCCTTTTAGATTTATAGAGGCTTTTTTTCTTCATAACGGTTTCATCACAACATTTATCAAGGATGTTTTAAGAGTCTAGTTTTGTAATGGCCTTTAATAAGTACTAATAGGCACTGAAAATGTCTAGTTTTAAAAAGGATTTAAAATGCATTTATTGCAAATATGTTAAAACCATAAAGAATAATTTTAAGCCTCTTTAAATCTAAATGGAATTTAACACGTTCATAAAACTAATTACCTTTATGGAGAGTTTTATGTAGGTTATGATAAATCCATTACAAATACATATTATCCTAGAAGCAAATTAGCTTTATAATTAGGTCTTACAGAATGCTTTAAAACTTACTGTTAGGAGCAAGTATATTTGAAGGTGAAAAGGCCTTAACTACAACATCAATAAAGCACATGACTATTTCCTAACCCTGACAAACCTTTCTTAAAACCTCCTCAAATCCAAATGACTTTTAAATTGTTCCTTGGGTGTCTTATGTTTTTTAAAATGTGTACCCTTTCTCGGCCAGTCGTCAAGTAAATTATCATCGTTTTAAATTGTACAAAAGATTTTACTGTTGGAACCAGTTCATTATATGCCTCTTTTAGACATACTAATTTTTCCCCCTCGCCCGCCCCCCGGAACACCCCCAATTTTGGGGAATATCGCTTAAAAATCATTTTTTTGCCAATATCTCGTTTCTGAACGGTCCTACCAAAAAAAAAAAGATGGTTATCAAATTTAAAGATAAGTAAATTCTCTATCGAAATGGTTCAGACACAGTATTAATATTCTTGGAGTTATAGGCGGGGGAAACCAAGTATCATATCGCATCCGCCCTGTATATCGACAGTTTTATATGTCAGTTTTCCTTAAAAGACATACTTCGTGAATACAATGGTTACATTTCTCCATACAGAACTGTCAGCAATAAACTAGAAAGCAAATATGGCGCTGATATTATAATTTCTAACAAGCATAGTAACGATCCTATCAGTAGTTTTCGGGATACCGGTTTTAAGATTTTAACAGGGAATTGGTACGAGAATCGTGAAAAATACGTGGATGAAGAACGATTGCGAATTGTAAAGGCGGCCAGAGAAATAATATTAGAAGATATTATTAGTTACCCCGTGTCAGATGCTTTCTTAGAAAACATTGAGAATGACATACCGAAGAGTCTTAATGTCCTTATGCGAACAATTATGTGTAAAAACAAGCATGGGACAAAAACAAGTGGACTACGAAGTGCACTGCTATTTCACATGCAATAATAGCTATATACGGGGCAGACGCGATACAATGCTTGATTTCCCCCGCCTATAACTCCAAGAATATTAATAGGTACTACGTAAAAATGTATCTGAACCATTTCGAGAATTTAATTATCTTTGAATTTGATAACCATCTTTTTTGTGGTAGGACCCTTCAGAACTGAAATATTGGCAAAAAAATGATTTTTAAGCGATATTCCCCCAAAATTTGAGGTGTTCCGGAGGGCGGGCGAAGGGGAAAAATTAGTATGTCTAAAAGAGGCATATAATGAACTTGTTCCAACAGTAAAATCTTTTGTACGATTTAAAACGGTATTTATTTATGCATCCTGAACTCCCTGACGACTGGCCTATTCCAGATAGCCATGGTTTCGAATTTGGGGTTTGTCTAATGTGGTGTGTTATGTTGAAAATTTTTTTTATCGATATTTTTAGAAATGCATATTTTTTTTTAAGATATAATAGATGCAATTCCAAAGATATTCATTACCTGTTTTAGAACCTTTTAGAATAAATGTCATTTTAAAACCACATCTATCAATTTTCTTTAACATTAAATAATTTTTCACATTAAAACTTTCTGAAAATTACGAGACGTGTACAGCATCAGCGAGAAGTCACGAACAGGACGTATGTCCCGTAACGCACCCTGACGAATCTAGTAAAAACATTGCCGCACTGTGTTAACAGTATAATATTATAAACACAGTAAGTTATTGTAGTCATTAAAGCGGCTACTAACAGAAAACTATAACAGATTGAGTTATATCACCTTGTGAGAAGGTAGAACTATAAAAATGTGGTAACCTGATATTTTGCATTACATCAGTTTGTGAAATTGACAACAATTTCTGACAACGGACTAAAATTTGCAAAGCACTCACATGACAACATGGAGCTTGAGGCAGTTAAACACTACACTACACTTTCTATAAGTTAGTATAAATATGGCGTTATAAAAAAAGTTTATAAACATTATTTTCACAGGATGCAATGCTTGGTCAACACGCTGGACTTCTTCCAACGGATCCTTTGCTCCTGCAACAACATCCACAGATCCCTGTCAGTATTTCAAGTTCCCAAGCGAATTTGGGAATACCGACAGGTGCCCTACATCTTGACAACTCACACAACTTAGCAAATCACCAACATCAAAACGAAAATATGTCATCTCAGAACCAGAATCAGATGTCCAGAGACGTAAGGGTAATATTATCTTGTGTAATGTAATAATTATGTTGCACTTAATATTGAGAGTAATGTACATCAGAAGGGCGTACGTGCCACTTCTACAGTTAAGTTGTATTTAACCTTTTAACAGCTCCAGACGTATAAGTACGTTTTGTTCGAAACTGCTCTGGGCGTACATATGTGTTTCTCGTGCGTAAAGAAACTATTTACAGTGGTAGGCTGCTATCGCCGTATACATACAATAAGTCAGCAGATATATCCGGACCAATTCCAGCAGAGCAACGCCCCTCATTTAAGGTAATGTGGGCGTGCTTTATGCCAACAGATTTCTGCGAGCGGGAATTATTGTATAAATACGTGGTGACGGTCTAAAAGGTGCCGTACGGCCGTTATGGCATTGGAAAGTGATTGCGCAGCGAAAAGGTTAAAGCAGACTCTGTTTTCATTATTATGACGTGTACTTCTGTCTGCTGCAAGATTACCTGTATAACTAATAATATTGTATGTATATGTGATAAGTCAATAAGCATAGCAAACAAATAAAAAACAAAATAAATAAATAAAATAAAATACTATGTACAGAAACCTAGTGTAAAGACAGATACATAACAAATTTGTGTGTGTTACCATACATATGTTAAAATTGTATATAACAAATAAAAAAATTACTTGCACAGTCATTGAAATAAATGTAAAGTAAAACCAACAGTTTAAAATATAAAATTACCAAAATGAAGCAATAACATAAATTATCAAACCCCTACAGGCGAATGTTTTTCTGGTCATAAGTAGATCCTAATTTGTTCTATACTTGAGTAAAACTTGATTCAAATCGGAAACAAAATAAAAAAGTTAAATTTTAAATGAGTCACACTGTATATTTAAAGAAATGTATAGATTTCGACAAAATATTACTTTAGTAAATACGTCGAGTGTTGTAAAATAAAGATTGTTTTGGGACTGTGATTTATTAGCAGACCACGGTAAACCGCTTTGATAGAAATATTCAAGGTACCTAATTAGTTTTTTTTATTAATTATCTACTTTGGCTGCCGAATATCCTGTAAACTATAGACATTCTTGTAGCATAGATTACCTTTTTCCGTAAGACGCATCGTTTCCAAGTTATAAGCGAAGAATCGAAAGAAGGAACCTTTGTACCCAGCGTGATGTCTCAGCGAATTGATAGTAATGGCCGCATGTACCCACGTAGGAGTCTCGACCATAATCAAATAGGATGTATACTTTCTGGAAAACAAGGAAAACCTGGAAAAGTCGGGGAATTTGATTTTGGTCAGGGAAATCAGGGAAAAGTCAGGGAATTTATAAATGTATAAAAAAGTGGGAAAATTTATTAAAACTACTTGTATCCAAAGTTGTTCCTATCTTGCGCCCCCCTAACTCAAAAAATAAAATTAAACATTGTGGTGGCCAGTGGGATTTTCTTTTTTTTAACATTGCGGCAGCCGTGTTAACTACTGATAGGTGTTTTACAAATAGATTCCAGTCGGATTCCTGGGTTCTGGATGGAAGACAAACACTCTAAACATGTAAAATAACTTAAAAAAGTTTAACTAATGTTGCAATTGCTGTTTTTTTTTAAATACTTAAAGTTTATGAAGTTGTTATGTTTCAGGATAATCAACTTATGTACAGGATCGTTTTTTGCCAATAATTTGGCACAAAAATCTTCATATTACGACTGGCATTTTCAATCATCGCATGAATGCAGTTGCACTCCATATCCAGGCTCAAGAAACTTTACCTCTCCTAGAACTAATAAAGAAGGGGCATATCAATATACACCTTTATGTTTCTCAGAGATAAAACACTTCATTTTCATTTGGGGCTTAGGAGCTCCTGCACCTTATATGAATCAACCAGAAATTCTTAATTGTCACTTATGCCCTTCTGATATATATTACCCCTGATATGAGTAACGTTGCACATTTTTTAGTTTCTTGAAAACATTTATAAATTGTTGTTATTAGGTCCATTTGTTTAAGTAATATAATTAGTATAGTAAAATTTAATCAAATATAGTGTGTGTCGGAACTAAGCTTTGGAAATGGCAGAGACGTAGCAGCGTACCAAATTACTCGTTCGTTTTTGTCATTATTCAGAGAGCAAAATGTCATTGATGCTATTTTGATAGATAGGGCGTAGTAGTAGTAGTCAGTGTGTTGGTCATGCGTGAGTAAACACGTGTTGTAGAGCTCCCGTATATTTTGTATCTTTGAAGCACTTGGAGAACATATATTTTTATTTTTATTTCGGCAGTGTATACATAAGAATATATTGGACCAGTGTTTAGTACCCTTATTTGAACTGGTATTTGATATTTGCTGTTTAACTGCAGTAATTATTAATTTGGGTACTTTCCTACAAGTTTTGATAGTCCTACCATTCCATTAAAATTGTGCCGATGATGACTCGTGGCGGTGGTAGCAAAGCTGAATACTTGATGAACTCATTAATAAGGTCTGTACTAATTTTTCAAACAAACTGGAAGGTAAAATCGATAAAAAACTTGATAAATTGGAAAGTAAGCTAGATGCCAAGTTGGAAGAACTAAATAACTCAATTAAAAATTTGAATGAAATTGCTTCCTTGAATGCGAAATCCATTAAAATTGTGGAACAGAAATGTGAATTCGTAGAACAATACATGAAGCGAAATGCCCTAAGAATTGTTGGTTTTCCTGAAAATGAAGGCGAAAATATTTTGAATGATGTCATAACCTTTTTTGACAACATACTTCAGATTTCTTGTGAACCTAGGGACATAGATTGTATCTTTCGTGTTGGCAAATCTGGAAATAACACTGTGCCCAGGCCTATTATAGTACAATTTGTAAGTAATATTAAAAGATTTGAAGTTTATCTTGCTAAAAAGGCATTAAAAGACTCTGACGTGGCTATTTATGAAGATTTGACAGGAGCACGTTACAATCTCTTATCAGCTGCGAAGAAGAAATATGGAAAGAAAAATGCTTGGTCGTTTGGAGGAAAAATATGTGTATGGTCTGTTGAAGAAAATAAAAAGCGCTTTATCTCATCTGAAACGGATTTGTGAAATCGTTGTTTCTTTATCGACGTGGTAGTGCTATATGTAATCTCCTTTGTGTGTAGTATATAGGTATTAAATCTTTACTTCTTTTTATCAACCTTTTTGTTGAGTATCTAATTTTTATTTTAAGAGTATTTTTACTTGGCTTTTTTCGATGTATTGCAATAATTTAAAATAAGATAATTTTAAGACTGTTTCTTTTTTTGTTATTTCTTTCCTTCATTAGTAATTTTTAACTGATTAGAATAGTTAAGTTTTCACCTTAGTTAAGTTTTCACCTTATTTACTACGCTTTATTGTTTGTTAATAACGGTTTTATGAAACATGTTGCTATATTCTCTTGATTTTATATACAGGGGGTTCAAAATGAATATAAACATAAATGCCGAATACTTTGCTGAATTTTTCTCATTTTAATATTAGATCTATTTGTACAAAATTTGATTTGTTCTCTGAGTTTGTTGCAGATGAGGCTCTTGACATTATTGGGCTCTCTGAAACTTGGCTGGATCCACTTATTCCCGATGCTGGTTTAAAAATCCGTGGTTATAATTTAGTAAGATCCGACCGACCCACTCGTGGAGGCGGAGTAGCCTTTTATATTAAAGATTCCATTCAGTATAAAATAATTAAAACACCGGGCATTGATAACAGTACTTTGGAACAACTTTGGGTTAGTATAAAAGTATTAGGGAAAAAAATATGTGTTGGATCGCTGTATAGGCCACCTAACGCTAATTTAGTTGACCTTGTTAATTCTCTTGAACATTTTTTTGCTGCTAAGATCCCTGATTTTGATTTTATAGTGTTTGGTGGTGATCTAAATGTTAATTTTTTGAATAAAGCTAGTCATGGTTTTACACTATTAAACAATTTTTTGGAAAGGTATGGTATGAAGCAAATTATAACTGAACCTACTCGTATTACTCATGTTTCTCAAACTCTCATTGATATTATTGTCACTTCCTGCAGTGATATGTGTTCTAACATTAACGTAATTAGAATGGATGACATTTCAGATCATTGTCTTGTTTCTTGCAATCTAAAAATTAAGAAAGAACGCCAGCCTGTTTTATTTAAATCTTATAGAGATTTTTCCATGTTTGATTATGATTTATTTTTAAATGATTTGCATTCTGTAGACTGGAATTACATATACAGGTTAGATGATATTGATCAAATAACTGATTTTTTCAATACTAATGTTACCAACATTTTTGATGTACATGCACCAGTCAAGGCAGCTAGGATTACTAAGCCGCCTGCGCCGTGGTTGACAGAAAATTTAAAATTTTTGATGAAACTTAGAAATAAATTGCATACAAAATACAAACGAACTAAAACGGACGCTGCTTGGAATGAGTATAAGGAAATGAGGAATTTTGTTAATTCTTGCGTTAAAGCTGAAAAGAAGGCTTTCTTACATCACAAATTTAGAACAGACCCTAAAAGCTTTTGGAAACTCTTGAAAGCCCTCAACATTAATTCAACTAAAGATTCTGTCCCTTTAAATGTTGCAACTTCTGATGATTTTCTTAATTCATTCTCGAATCCTCCTACTCAGAACAATTCTAATAACAATTTAATTAAAAATAAATATTTAAATAATAAATTTTCTGCTAATTTAGAGGAATTTGCCTTTACTGAGATTACTTCTGAAAAAATTGATAAAATAATTTCCAAATTAAAATCTTGTGCTAAAGGCTCTGATGGTATCGATTTAAAGATGATTTTACTTGTCACTCCTTTTTTAAGTAGTCACCTAGCATTTCTTATTAATAAATGTCTGAGTAACGGGTCGTTTCCCACAGTGTGGAAAGATGCTAATATTATCCCCGTTCCCAAGATATCCAATCCTTCCCTTGTAAGTCACTTTCGTCCTATAAGTATTCTTCCAACTCTTTCTAAAATTTTAGAAAAAATAGTTTCTGAGCAAGTAACTACATATCTTAATAATTTTAACATTTTACCTGCTACACAATCTGGTTTTCGTGCTCAATATAGCACTAGTACTGCTCTTCTAAAAATAACAGATGACATTTTTAAAGAAATTGATGTTAATAATCACGTTTGCTTAATTCTCCTAGATTACAGTAAGGCTTTTGATACCTTAGATTACTCCACCTTGTGCATTAAATTGAAATATTTTGGTTTTTCTAATACAGTAATTGCTTTTTTTGAAAATTATCTTTTTGCGCGACGTCAACGTGTTATTTTAAAAAATGAGGTTTCAAATTTTATTAATATTACTAGAGGTGTCCCGCAGGGTAGTATTCTAGGGCCCTTATTGTTTTCCATTTATACAGCAGATTTTAACAAGTTTCTTCAGTACTGTCAGTGCCACCAATATGCTGATGATACACAGCTATATTTTGCTTTTAATTTTCAAAATCTCTCAACAGCTGTATCTAAGATTAATGATGATTTACGAGTTATGTCTGAAGTTCCGTCAGCTCACAGTCTTATATTAAATGAGTCGAAAACTGAATTGTTGGTATTTGGAGGTAGAAAAGAAAGTATTTTAAATGATTCTGATTTTAAGATTAATTTGAATGGCCAGATTTTATCAGCTAGTGACTATTGTAAGAACTTGGGACTGTGGATAGATGTTAATCTTAGATTCTCTAAACATGTTAATTACCTTGTTCAAAAATCTTATACTAAGCTTAAACTGTTATATATTCATAAAGAAATCCTTAGTACCGATGTGAAATTGAAGTTGTGCGATTCTCTTATATTATCATCCTTGGCCTACTGTGACATTGTGTATTGGCCTGCCTTACTATATAAAGATAAAGAAAGTTTGCAGAGGATTCAGAATGCGTGTTTGAGGTTTAGTTATAATTTGCGAAAATTTGATCACATTTCTACCAGTTTCTTGGCATCCAAATGGCTCAAGCTTAGCGAAAGATTTAGTCTATATTTATCTTGCACAATATATAAAATTTTGAAAGATCACAAACCTGAATATTTGGAAGCAAAATTAGTAAAAAATAGTGATTTGCATACTTGTTCTACTCGTCAACGTGATCAATTTAGTGTTCCTAAACATAGAACAGCGCTGTTTTAGCGTTCTTTTAGTTATAATGCTGTAAAAATGTTTAATGCGTTACCCAATGATGTCAAGGCCCTCTCCTCTGTCAACTCTTTCAAAAAACGTACAAAAGATCTAATAATTACTATGAGAGAATAATTGTGTATAACCTATTATGGTATGATCTCTGGTAATGTTATTTTTTACATTTATGTTATTTATTTATCGTATAGTTTAGTTATTTTGCGTATGATCTAGATGATTCTTATTTAATATTTTTCTATTTGTATTTTATTTTAATGTATTCTCTTGAAATATTTTCTGTAAGCGGATGGTTGTATGGAAGAGCATATAACATATGAATACCGTCATCCTTCTCTAATTTGTATTTTTCATTTATGTATCTTTCATCCCAATAAAGACATATTATTATTATTATTATTATTATTATTATTAGTACAACATATAGAAATGCTGGAAGTTTGGTGTAATGAATCACAAATAGAACATTAGTCTAGGTGCCCGCGTACATAAATGCAATTTATACATATCCTCGTATAACTTCTTGTACAGCATAATTGTGCCTAGTCTATCACTTCTTTCCTCTGCGAAAATTTTCGTAAACGCGGCGTTTCTCCTCGGCATGAAAAAGACGATTTCCACGCGTCGGACTGGAAAATCGGCAAATATATTTTGTCGGACAATTTGATAATTGGATTCTACATATATATTCTATATATTTCTACAAACTGTCCGACAAAAATTTTTGAAAACGTGGCACACTTGACTATTGATTATAAAAGGATGAAATTCCACAAGTAGATAATATTTAAGCCCCATTAAATAAATAAACAAAGCTAATTCGGTTATAAACCTTTAAATAATTATATCAATTTCTCGACGTAAACATTTTACACGTAGACCACACGCTATGAGACAAAGGTGAGTGGGTTATTGATAACCAGCTGATTTTTTTAAGATTGCTTAATAAAAATATGTAGAATCCAATTTTCGAATTGTCGGACAAAATATATTTGCCGATTTTCCAGTCAGACACGTGGAAATCGTCTTTTTCATGCCGAGGAGGAACGCCGCGCTTACGAAAATTTTCGCAGAGGAAAGAAGTGATAAACTAGGCACATTTATGCTGTACAAGAAGTTATACGAGGATATGTATAAATTGCATTTATGTACGCGGGCACCTAGACTATATAGTATTGACTTGATATTTTAATGTGTCAGCTTAAACATTCTTTAAATTTTTCCCTTCGTACACACTTTAATTTTATATTGTTTAACGAATTCTTTTGAATAGTAATTATTGATTATCTTATGTAATAAATTTGTTATTTAGATGTCTCATTCCCAACAAAATCAGCAGCATGGAGGACAGCAAAACATGGTCCAAGTCCAAGTGCAAGATAACTTAGTGTCTGTTATCGAAGATAATAAAGACCAAAAAGATCTTATCGCAGCCCAGCTGCAAGCTGCTCAATTACAACTCAACGAAAACCAACTTAATCAACAGGGTTTAACAGTTCAACAGTTGCAACATTTACAAGTTTTGGACAATGTGGCAAGTCGCTTTTTGTTAAAATAATCGTTAAAAGAATAGCCAATTACATGAATTACACTTACGAGCAAATAAATCGATCAACTTCGCGTTTTTTACTTTGAATTTTTTTTAAGTAGCATGTACCACGTTTAAAATGTTATGTTTTTGGTAAAACCTTTAAAATGAGTCGAAATTGTAATATTCCTTCCAGTGCCAATTTAATTAGGTCTATGAGTAACCATGTGCAAACTGTTATTAGGGCAAGAGGAAGTAATATTAGTTACTAAAAATAAAGAATTGTTATGTTATGGTACTGTTTAATGCTTCAGAGAAGAAATAGTTAGAACATTTGGATTACTTTTAAAGAATATTAAATGGGCTTTCCAAAGACAATTTCTTTTCAAAATGTGATACCTGCCACCTGAAAGAAATGGATTCAAAATAAAACACGCGAACTAGGTCGATTTATTTGCTCGCAAGTGTAGTTTAAACTGTTTAAAACATCCTTTATAAGAAGCTTTTTGTACTTTGCTTTTTGCGTTCTGCATTCCATTTCTCACTCTTTCTTTTTCCGTTAAATATTTTCAAGTGTAGCAGTATGTCTAATCTTTTGCATTATACTATGAAACAAAAAAATGCAAAAGGCTCTTTTTTAAAGCTTGCTTTAGAATGGAAATGGTAACTTATTTATTACAATTTGTATCGCCAGGTTCGTTTGGAAAATTCGGTTGAAAACGGTCAGAACCAATCGAATAATGAGCAGGACCAATTATCTGACACAATTCAAATTGTAAAGGATGAAAAAACACTCCAGAATTGCAAACTCTTGGCTGGTGCTCAATTTGGATTGCAAGATCTCAAAGGAAATTTGATGGACGTGAGGACAGCTGACGGTAGTATAGTAAAAATACAAACCAATATGCAGGAGCAAGAACTAGCTAAGACCTTGGGAGTTGAAATGGTGCAGAATATGTACAAGGTTAATGTAGATGATTTGAATCAGTTGTTGGCTTATCATGAGATTTTTGGAAAACTACAAGGTGGGCAAGGTTAGAAAAATAAATTTACAATAATCCGTTCCTCTTCTTAACTTTAAATCATTTTCCCAAATAAATTGCAGAAATTTGATCTGCAAATCTGTTAAATTTTCAATTAACTTTTTATTCAAAAAGGTAAATCGATTCCAATACCGCTATAATTTATAGTGGAAATGAAACCACTTGACTTCTATATTATAGTGTACTGCTTTTACTGTTTCCAAATATATTTATTTTTACTCGTAAGCTATAAAAAAGTCCCAAATGTTTGGTAATGTCAAGTTTATAATGATTTGATTATTCGAAAAAAGAATCTTGAAGACAAAATAATTTAAAAATTAATTGAAAAACTGCTATATCAGTTAGCAGCAGGGACCTGGACCGAAATGAAATAGCGGTTCCTTCCAGTTCTGAGTAAAATTGAAATAATGGTTCCGGTACGGTTCTGGTTTTAAGAAAAACTGAAAAATGGGTTCCAGTTTTAAGTAAAAAGGTTCCGGTTCTATTAGGGTTTGTAAGCTCCTAGAAGTAGGATCAAAATAAATATAATTTGTTATATTAACACCCTGTTAACAGTGCTGACCATTGTCATCATGTTTGTAAATAATGAAAAAGACATGGTTTTCATGATTTAGTTTTTGCCATGACACTTTTGACCAAACTTTCTTATGTGAAATAGGTCAATGCTTGTATGTATCATTATTTAAGGAGAATAACATACAGACCGATAAACAATAACAGATTGGTAATGTTAAATAATCTTTTAGAAACAGTAGACTGGCATTTCATACTAGACACATCACTTGAGTTAAAGAACAAATTTGAACTATTCATTAATATCATTAACAACGCGATAGAAACTGTTTTTCCAGTTAAAAATTGGATAAGTTTATGATGAACTACTTCATATGAGAAACCAATTACATTTTTTACAAGACTTCTGTAAAATAAAACCGACTGAAGAAAATAAAACTCTAATGAAACAACACAAATATAAATACCACCGTGAGTTGTCGAAAGCCAAAAAAACTGCCCATGATAATTATATATCGAGTCACGGAAATCCACAGCAGGCCATGTGGAAAATGTTAAACTCTCATAAGACAAACAACTTACTGATAACATGTCACCAAATAACTTTAATAATTTTTTTGTTAATGTAACAAATAATATTGTAAATGAACTCCCCCAAAGTAATCATAACTATTCAGAATTTGTGACAGAGGCGGTTAATAAAGATCAATTCTTTAGACAGGTATCATGTGACTATGTCGCCAATATTATAGATAATCTAAACAAATAAGCAAAGCAAGGATGCATATAATCTAAATTAAAAAATCTTAAAATCAATTAAATTATTTATCTTGGTTCCATTGACATATCTTTTGAACCAATGTATAAGTGATAATGCATTCCCAAAGTCGTTGAAAGTTTCAAAAGTTGTGCCAGTATATAAGAATGATGATATAAATGAACCCTCCAACCATAGACCCATATCTGTCAATTTTAGAGACCATATTAAAAATCCAAATGGCTGATTATCTTGAGGCAAACAATCTGTTTAATCCCAATCAGTTTGGCTTTAGAATCAAACGTACTACGACAGTGGTGATTGACGAACTAACAACTATCATAAATCAAACTTTCTAGACTTATCAAAGGCTTTTGATTGTGTGTCCCATCAAATGTTAACAAACTGGATTGTTATGGTTTTTCTAACAGTAGCAAACTTCTGTTAGAATCCTACCTTAGTGAAAGAAGCCAATACGTCCTCTATAATAGATTGAAGTCTGACCTACTTAACATTGAGTCCGGAGTCCCGCAAGGCTCAGTCCTGGGCCCCACTCTGTTTCTAATATATATAAACGACCTTCTAAATTCTATAATAGACTCTTTACTAATATTGTTTGCTAACGACTGTAACATAACTGATTGTAACTCGGACCTGTCAGCTTTGTTAGACGAGATCAATTTAACACAAGCAGTTGCTCAAAACTGGTTTATTTTCAATAAATTGAGTCTAAATACCTCAAAAACAGACAATGATCTTTTCACTGCGAAATATACATAATTTTAACAACCCTGACTATTAAATTTTTGGGTCTATATCTAGATTCTAAATTAACATGGGATCATCATACCTTATGTTAGCAGCAAAATCTCTAAAAACATATACCTGTTTAGAAATTTGTCTAGCAATATATCTCAACAAACTCTTCTCACTGCTTATTATAGCCTTATCCACTCGGTGATATCGTATGGCATACTTGTATGGGGGCATGCTGCTTCCCGTGACGATGTTTTTAGAGTACAAAGTACGAATCATTGGTGGGTTAAAATTCAGGCAAGACTGTAGAGATGCTTTTATAAAATTGAACATAATGACGTTACCATCGGTCTATATACTGCAGTGTCTTATACATCAGTGAATGAAGTAGTACATCCAAAACGAGGTCAAATACACTCGCATTTTACAAGAAATGCGAATAACCTGAACGAAAATTATTTGAGACTTAATAAAACCAGGGATGGAACCGGTTATTATTGTATTAAATACTTTAATGTATTGCCTCAAACTATAAGAGCATTATCCGAAAGGGAATTTAAATGTAGAATAAAAAAATTTCTCCTGTCAAAGGCATTTTATAGTGATTTAGAATTTTTAAATAGTAATTTAAGCCTTATTTAAATAATACATTGTATATTTATAAGTAATTCTACCATTTAAAAAAAAGGAAAGAAAAAATTATTTTATATTTTAACATTATACTATGCATTGTTATTTATTACAACTATTTTCGTGTCTCAGTTTGTTTACATACTACTGTCGTTCTTTTGATTTGTGTATATACTTTTGTATCTTTAACATCAATACATTATGTCTATGTCTATATCGATTTGCCTTTAATGAACTATCTTGTCCTTAAAATATTATGTCATAAGTTGACAAAACATCGGTATAAATGAAATTTTCAAATGTTTAATTAATTTGTTTTTCTCAAGGAGAAATTACCAATACCAATCAGAACATTGTGCAAAATAACGCAAACAACATTAACCTCCAACAAAACTCTGGTAATATCGCCATCATAGCAAAAGATGAGCAGGAAGCCTCTACTAGCAACATTGATAATGCCAACCCTCCAGTTGTTGGCACCCATGTCTGTGATCTTTGTGGAAAAATGTTCCAGTTTCGTTACCAACTCATTGTGCACAGGCGTTACCACACCGAACGCAAACCATTTACTTGCCAAGTTTGCGGTAAAGCTTTCACGAATGCCCAGGAACTTAGCAGGCACGGAAAATGCCACCTAGGCGGTAGTATGTTTACGTGTGCTGTATGTTTCCATGTGTTTGCTAATGCGGCGTCACTAGAGCGTCACATGAAAAGACATTCAACTGATAAGCCGTATGGTTGCACGATATGTGGCAAGAGTTTTGTTAGGAAAGAGCATTTGGACAACCACACGAGGTGTCACACAGGAGAGACCCCATACAGATGCCAGTACTGCGCTAAGACGTTTACCAGGAAAGAACATATGGTAAACCATGTGAGAAAGCACACCGGAGAGACTCCCCACAGATGTGAGATTTGTAAAAAGTCCTTCACGCGGAAGGAACATTTTATGAATCATGTTATGTGGCATACTGGCGAGACGCCTCATCACTGCACTATCTGTGGAAAGAAGTACACAAGAAAGGAACACCTTTCCAATCATATGAGAAGTCATACTAATGATACACCTTTTAGGTAAGCCAATCATTTTGCATGTAAGTTATTAATATTAGTTTAATTAAACCGGGTACTATGCTTTTTTAAAATCGAATGTGTTTTCTAAAATATAAACATTAGGTATATATCAGAGAATGACATTATAGAAAATAGAATAGAATAAAAATTTATTAAAGTACGTAAAATGCATTATGCTTTTTACATTAAATATTCTTGAATTTTACGAAGTTTAACACTTGTGAGTAGAATACAATTTTCAGCTTATGTTTAGCAGTTTAGAATAAAAAAATATTATTTTATATTCGTCTGTTCAAGTTGTCATAATTTGACATTAGTATAGTAATGAAAATTTAATACACAAAACCGCTGCCCAAGGAATCACTACTTCCACATCCAGATTTTCTATCCAAGTCTGTCACAACGAAAAAAATTTTGTATGTGGAAATAATTGCTTATGGAACTTTAATAATATAATATTTTAAATCGTCTACCCCAAAAACCCATAAAATGATATCCCACGTCGGTAGTGGGGTGTGGGTGGTGATAGGGGGTGGTAGTGGGTTTTGAGGTTTTTGGTTCTTATACACACACTATATCATAATTTTTTTTCATCCCCTTAAATAATGGGGTGGGGTGGTAATGGTGGTGGCTAATGCCAAAAAATTTTTTGAGACCTCATTTATATGCTAAATGCCAATGGGCCTTTCCCGCTATTTTTTTTTTTATTGTCTGATTGGAAAGATCCCATCAAAATATTACTAAAAATGAATTTTAATTTTTTTTCTGAACGCATAAAATACTTCAGAAAATATTCAAATATTACCTAAATCAACAACAAATTTAAACGATAGCATTCGGGCGGCAATGTGACGTCATCATAACCACACCAATCAAATATGATCTTAAACCACTGCCAGAATCAGCTATAAAGGTGCATTCCCAAACCAAGTTCCCAAACAATCTCACTTGCGTTCTGTTTTCCATATCTTGCAATTCTATTGGTGCCTGAAGTACATTTATGAGGAACCACCAATAGAATCTCGTAAAGTAAAGTGCTAACGTTTAATTGAGAACGTCCGTTTATAATCCCGATTGACATTGCGTAAACGTAAATGTTGTGATTTCAATCTAAAGGGACAAATAAAGAATACAATCAAGCCCACTAAAAGGAAGTTAGTAACAATATACACATACGTTAAAATGATCTTCACAACAGAAAAATCCAGGAGCAGTATAAACAACACCAGGAACTTTTGCAACTTTCCACCACAATTTTCGAATTTTCAAATTTGTTGGGACGCGCAAAAATAACTTGGTTTGTATTTTCACTAGTGATTGGACACACTGGTACAAAACAAACCCTTGTAAGCGGCATTTTCTAATTATAAAATAAAATTACGTAAATATCGTATCAAACATAAACAATAGAAAGTGAGGTTATCGATTATGATTTGAGCATTTCAGTACAGCGTTGCCAGATGACACTGATATTATACCATATGTGAACCAAAACGATCAAAAATAGAGAATATAAACATGATATATGGATTTTAGACGCAGACAGTGAAACGTTGACAGAATATTTGCTTTTATTTATCAGGTTAACGAAGAGTACGTTGTAATGAAAAAAATGTACTATTCAAAGCAGACAGTTGATATCGAAAATACGATGTTCACATAAAAAGACATACATCTGGCAATAGACAACTCCCTTTAAAAATACGACTTTTTATTGGTCTAATCAGGCTGACGTTGCAAGCTCGCGCCTTAGAACTCATGTTTCAAATTAAGTGAAATAAAACTGATTTTGTAAAGTAATTATTTGGTAGAACATACAAAATTGCAAGAAACTAAATTAATATAAAATTATATTACAGTTTATTATATGGTTTGGTCGTGGTGAAATAGTAAAATTCAGTCATGCGGGAAAAGCCCATTTTATGGACCCTTACCTGCTTGATTTACCTATTTACCCCCCATTTACCCCAATTTACCCCCTAACCCTTTGTCAGAATAAGATGAAAATATAATCTAGTTCCAGATCCCTTCAAAGTACATACGTGTACCAAATTTCAAGTCAATATCTTAAACGGTTCCAGAGTAATCGTGCGCACAAAAAAGTTACACAGACCGACAGACAGACAGAAATTTTTTTCATGACATTTTAAGCTTATTTGTACAATAAAAATTTTCAAAATTTTTTTGTCGTTACTACTACTGGATGTGGAAGTAATACAGTAGGATTAAAATAGTATATTATGCTACAACCATTTAATGATAGCATTCATTATGACATTTGCCTACAGCTCATGTCATAATTCTCATGTTCGTGTCTTAATAGCCATTAAATGTGAGTTGCATACACTATTTTTTCTACGACCAGTCATAATGAAATAGAAAATTAACACTTTATTTCTGAAATTTATTAGTTGTGGATTACAATTTAGGAAATATTAAAGATTATTATTTCAATTTCACTTTCACATCACACATGTTCACTGATTTTAATTGCAAGAAGCACAAAGTTTGAAAATTTGCTAGGGAAACGATAAGTATGACTTGTCAAAATTGATAAATTTTAGATCTGTCAGATGTTCAAGGCAATAGGAGATATTGACAGAATATTGCTGTGTGTCGCGTTTCTATTGGTTATAAACTTGGATCTTATGGAAAATTTGTGTCTTAACGAATCTCATTAAAGTACAGGTAGGGAATGTCTAATAAACGAATTAAAGTATGGGAGTAGAAAAATATAAATATACTAACTATGGTAATAGATAGATAGAGATTTGTTCAATGTAAATTCACATTCGTTACACTGAAATATCAAAACAATTCATACAATACAGGAACATACAAAACATAATATAACATTTATATAATTATAATATGTGAGGCGGAAAACAAAACGGGACCTCTTGTCGGCGATGTTATTTTTTCAGTACAGTTGAAATTAGTGGTTTGGGTCAATATGATCGATTTTCGGATTTTGTCCTTTACAAGTTGTAATCGATTACAAAACCGATATAGTTGAATGAAACACTTAAAATAATCGATAAAGCAGTCAATGTTCAGTGTTGTTCAGCCCTGGAAAAGGTACCTCCTGTCACTTATGGAGAAATAACATGGGACCGACAAGAGGTCCCTCTTCATAAACGCACTAGTAACTTAAACAATTGTCAAATAGTTTTAGTGTAGTTAACAGGGCCTAGCAGTATGGCAAGCAGTAAGGTTGTGTGTAGTGTACAGTCGTCGAATTTTACTAATTTTAAGTGCTGTAAAACCAAAAATGTTGTACATTTTGTGTGTATACAATGTTTTGGTATTTATCACAAATCTTGTATACTGCGTTGTAAAAACGAAATTGAAATGGTGAAAGAAAACCAAATTATTTGCTGCAGAAACGATCTTGTAGATAATAATCAGAAAAATGACTTTGAAGACATTGAGAGCTTCAAAAAAATAATAGAGGAATTAAAAAAAGATAGTAGGTGTAAAGATAAGTACATTGAAACATTAAAAAAGAACAATAGTGAGTTTGTGGAAGATGCATCTTTTTGCGAGATAGAAATGGATGAAATAATTAAATCTCAGGACAAAAAAATTATGGAATTAAAAAACTATATAGAAAAGTTGGAAGTATTTATAAAGAATCTAGGTGATAAAGAAACAAAAACTGTGGCAACACAAACAAAACAAGACAAGTTTAAAAAAAGTGTATCTACAAATACGATTCCAATTGATTCTGAAAATACTCAGCTAGAACTTATAGGGTGTCCAAATAAACAACAGGACTTAAATAATGAGGAGAGTTATGAAGTTATAAATTTGAATGATACAATAAAAAGTACAGGTAATAACATTAGTCTACAAGAGGAAATAAATTTAGTCACTTGCAAGCAGCCCACCAATAATATGTTATATAGTGAGAACCACAACGAAACCAATAATAATATTGGTGATACTAATGTAAATAGGAAATGCCAATTAAGGAAGCGGATACTAATATTAGGTGATGATAATGCCAAATATATAAATGGTAAGATTAGTAAGTTTTTGGATCCAAGTATGTACGAAATAAATTCTATTATTAAACCTGGAGCACAATTAAGGGACGTTATGGACAGAATCGAATTTTTAGCTGACAGTTATACTATGAATGATCATATTATAATAATTGCAGGTATGAATGATATATGCGCAAGAAAAACTCCTTCTTTTCGTTTTATATGTAACAAACTCAAGCAATGCCCTCATACTAATGTTTTATTCACCTCAGTACCATATTTTTCGAACAAGAATCAACGTCATATATACAAATATAATGTGAAATTATACGACTTCCTGTGCAAATTTAATAATTATACGCAAGGATATACAGGATATGTGGAGATAAATGATAAAAATGTATACGATCTAAAGAAAAATGTTTCTCGATCTCTTTCTAATATAATAAAGAATTCAAAGCCAGTAAAGACTTTAAAATTCATTAATTTGGATTTGCACACTGTTCATGAAGCAAACCCCAACCAAGCATCTGATAACAATAGTCAACAAACCAACAACAATAGTCAACAAACCATTAATAATGGCAATTTTTTATACCCCCACTTATCGCAACTGGAGTTAGATCCATAGAAAAAACTGTTTCATTTGTAGTAACTCATCAAAATATTCAGTGTATAACGAAGAAGATTCAACAGTTAGAAATATTTTTAAGTGATCATAATACAGACGTATTATTATTGAGCATTGGCAGTCTGATGATGAAATAGACTTAATCAGCCTACAAGGTTTTAATCTATGTGCCTCATTTTGTCGATCGAAACAAAAACATGGTGGAGTGGCAATTTTTTGTAGAGATAATTTTAATTTTAAACATGTACATCAATGTAAGGATTTATCATTGGTTAATATTTTTGAATGTTGTGGTGTTGAAATTATAGGCTATGATATTGTTGTGATAGTAGTATACCGACCTCCAAATGGTGATCTCAATATATTTCTTGAACTGTTTGGTAAACTTCTAAATATATTTTTACATAATAATAAGTTTCTAATAGTAGGTGGCGATTTTAATATCGATTTTAATGTAAATAATCATGTTCTACGTGAATTGTTAAATATCTTAAACTGCAATAACATGTGCTTAACCTTTCATGAGCCGACTCGAGTTACTACTACATCTAGTAAATGTATTGATAATATTATGGTTAATGATAAAGGGGCAATCTCTGAGGCAAATATAATTAAAAATAATTTGTCAGATCACTTTGCACAGCAAATTATAACCTTAGATAGAGTAGTAGAGAATGAGATTCACTACAAACGTTTTTTTAATGATAACAATATCACAAATTTTTGCACTTATCTAAAAAACACAAGCTGGGATGAAGTTTGGGCCACTCAAGATTGTAATACTGCCTTTAATTCATTTATGGACACTATTTCATATTATTTCGAAATTTGTTTTCCTATATCTAAAATTAATAATAAAAAATTTAATAGACCACAAGTAAATATAAAAAGTCCAGAAATAATTGACGCCAGAAGTAGAGTTCAACTTTTTGCTGATCTTAGTAGAAAATATCCTCAGTTCAAAGAACAATTTAAAATTGTTAATAATGAATATCGACAATTATTATCTTCAGCTTACATTAATAAAAATGATCAGTTAGTATCAAAAGCAAAAAACAAAAGTAAAGCCATGTGGAATATAATAAATAACAGTTTAGGTAAATCCAAAAAGAATAACTTGCAGATCGAAATAGTGGATAATGGCAAAATTCTAAATCCTAATGAATGTGCTGAGGTCTTCAACGAATTTTTTATATCTGCCGCTAAAAATGCAGTAGCAAATATGTCAAAGGATGCAGATCATCACTATCTGGAATCATGTTTAAAGCCCTCTACTAATTCATTATTTCTTAAGGCCCTGACAGAAGAGGATGTTTTAGAATTAATAAACAAGTTGAAAAACTCGAACTCTTCTGGTGTTGATGATATTTCTAACACTTTATTAAAATCAATTGGTATATATATATTACATCCTCTCACTTATATAATCAATCTGTCGTTAGAACAAGGCATATATCCTGACAAATTAAAAATAGCTAATGTAATACCTCTTTTTAAGAAGGGCGACCCAAACTTAGTTATTAACTATAGAGGAATCAGCTTATCGCCAAGTGTATCAAAGGTATTTGAGTCTGCAATTAATATACAGCTTTTAAGTTTTCTTACAATTAACAACGTGCTATCTCAAAGTCAACATGGATTTACTATTCAAAAAAGTATAGACTCGGCACTCAGTGATTTTGTAAATGGAATAGTGAGTGCAGTAGACAAATCAGAAGTTGCCATGGGGCTATTTGTAGATTTCTCTAAAGCGTTTGACTGTGTTGATCATTCTGTACTATTAACTAAATTAGAAAAATATGGAGTCAAGGGTGTTGCTTATGAATGGTTTAATTGCTATCTGTCAAACCGCGCTCAGCAGGTAAAAATTAAGGATTCATTTTCGTCATTATCCATTGTTAATACAGGAGTCCCTCAGGGATCCATATTGGGCCCAACGTTATTTATTATTTTTATTAACGATATGTTGAATTATTTAGAACATCCATTGTGTTCAGTAGTATCATATGCAGATGATACTAATATTCTAATCAAATGTAAAAACCTGTCTGATGCGGAAAACTGTGCCATTTTAATGTATGCCAAAATCAGCAAATGGGCTGAGAAGAACAAATTATGCATTAACCATGAAAAGACAGCAATTGTAGTTTTTAAAACATTAAAATCTAATCTAAATGTAAATGATGGCATAGTCTTAGATGGCCAAACTAATATCAATTACTCTCAGAACTCAAAAATGTTAGGATTAAGGATAGATTGTCATCTTAAATGGTCTAACCACATACAAGATGTCAGTACTAAATTATCCAAGGCATGCTATGCATTAGCTTTAACATCAAAGCAGTGCAGTTCATCAATTATAAGGCAATTATACTTTGCGTCATTTCACTCCAGTATTAAATATGCCATAGTCCATTGGGGTCTATCACCGGAAGCACACAGCATTTTTCTTATACAAAAGCGAGCAGTACGTATCATGGCAAATTTAGGTTATAATGAATCTTGCAGAGATGCCTTTAAATCATTAAATATTCTAACCCTGATATCGGTATATATTTATGAAATTTCCTGTTTTGTATACAAAAATAAAGCAGCTTTTGTTGAAAATAAAGCTCAACATCTTCATAATACCAGGAAAAAAAACCTACTGATACCACATAAGCACGAAACAGCACTGTATCAAAGAAGTCTCTTTTTTAATGGATGTAAGCTTTTCAATGCTTTACCTGAAAATGTAAAAAGTTTACCAACAATTTATAAATTCAAAGCAGCTGTAAAATCGTTATTATTAAATAAAAATTGCTACACCATAGATGAATTCTTATCAAACACTTAAAAGTCTTTTTTTCTTTTTCTGCCATTAAATCTGCTAGCTATATGTTATATGTGACTTATATATGTGTGTATATATGTGTGTGTGTATATATAT
The DNA here is from genome assembly GCA_936432065.2 of Rutpela maculata. Classification (NCBI taxonomy): domain Eukaryota; kingdom Metazoa; phylum Arthropoda; class Insecta; order Coleoptera; family Cerambycidae; genus Rutpela; species Rutpela maculata. Next base: position 54,029,130 of record OW386290.2, on the reverse strand, counting down.
ATATATATGTATATATGTATGTATATATATGTGTATATATGTATGTATATTTATGTGTTTTTATGTAATAGTTTTTGTTTTTATCAATCGTTATTTTTATACTATAATATAATTGTTTTTAATTATTTAACTATTTAAAAATTTTCTTATTATATAAGCTACTTGTGACAAAATTTCTTAAACTTACATCTTTGTAGTTTTCTGAAATGAATAAATATTATTATTATTATTATTATTATTATTATTATTATTATAAACAAAAAAAATCATAGACATGATTTTTGCACCAAATCGTTCAGAATTAAAGCTTAATTCATTTAATATCAATAACTAAAAATCGGAAATTGCCGACAAGAGGTCCCTTTTTGCTTTCCACCTCACATATATTATTACACATTTGCTAAGAGTAGTGAGTTATTTGCACCTTGTTTTATATTTTATATTGCTTATATGTGTTTAAAAAATGTTTGGAATTAAGTTGTCATTGTTAACAAGCGATATGAATATATTTTTTTAGTTTACTTCTAATTATGTTTAAACTAAATTATATTTTCACAATAATTTTTCTTAAATAATTTGGAAGCTAATTAAATATTTTGAGAGCCAAAACTAGAGAAGACTTGTATCCTGTCATGTGCGTAAAGGGGATTTCTAACAATACTTTATTTTGGATTCTAGTTATTACTTCCACATCCAGTGGAAGTATAGTAATGACAAAAAAATTAAAAAAAACTTTTATTGTTCAAATAGGCTTAGAATGTCACGAAACGTCGAGATTTTATGTTTGAGCGAAAAAAAAATTTCTGTCTGTCGGTCTGTAACTTTTTGTTTGTGCGCACGTTTACTCTGGAACCGTTTGAGATATTGAGTTGAAATTTGGTACACTTATGTACTTTAACGGGATCTAGAACTAGATTATATTTTCATCTTGTTCCGTCGAAGGGTTGGGGGGTAAATTGGGGTAAATTTGGGGAAAATGGGTAAATCAGCATAAAATTGGTATTTAGTATATACAAGAGAAGCTAAGGTCTCAAAAAAAATTTTGGCATTAGCCACCTCCATTACCACCCCCACCCCGTTATTAAAGGGGATGAAAAAAAATTGTGATTTAGTGTGTGTACAAGAACCAGAAACCTCAAAATGTTTTTTTTCTTCATCCACCCCCACACTACCATCCCCTATCACCACCCCCACCCCGCTACCGATGTGGGGTATCGTTTTATAGGTTTTTGGGGTAGAGGATTTCAAATATTATATTATTAAAGTTCCATAAACTATTATTTCCACATACAAAATTTTTTTGTTGTGAGTGACTTGGATAGAGAATCTGGATGTGGAAGTAGTGATTCCTTGGGCAGCGGTTTTTTTTTTGTTGTCTATATAATTGAAATTGAAATGACTTAAAATGTTTGTACATTAAGGTACATGTGGTAATGCAGAACTGCCTTCTTAAATTTGGTATTTTGGTGTTTACTGTTGGTTAATAAAGAATAAATAAGTAAAATAAATAATAATAATGTAATGAAACAATAAGTCCCGCACTGTAAAACAGCATGTAAAATATCTGATTGGGAATGAATCCTTATATTCAGAATACACTTTTACAATCGTTAGCTTATCTAAGTTATAATTTATATTTCAGGTGTGAAATTTGTGGTAAATCCTTTACAAGGAAGGAGCATTTCACGAATCACATTATGTGGCACACTGGTGAAACACCTCATCGTTGTGATTTTTGTTCAAAGACATTTACTAGGAAAGAACATTTGTTAAATCATGTAAGGCAACATACCGGAGAATCACCTCATCGGTGTGGATTTTGTGCAAAGTCTTTTACGAGGAAAGAGCATTTAATTAATCACGTTAGGCAACATACAGGTAATTATGCATCTTAATAATATTTATATGTCATTTTAAACATTGATGTCTTTGGATTTTCAGGAGAAACCCCGTTTAGATGTAATTTCTGTCCTAAAGCTTTTACGAGAAAAGACCACTTAGTTAATCACGTAAGACAACATACTGGAGAGTCACCACATAAGTGTACTTTCTGTACAAAGTCGTTTACTAGGAAGGAACATTTAAATAATCACGTTAGACAGCATACAGGAGAGTCGCCTCATAGGTGTCATTTTTGTTCGAAGTCTTTCACTAGGAAAGAACATTTAACCAATCACGTTAGAATACATACAGGTTAGTAGTCGATTGATATGATTCATTCATTTTATAGTTAATTTTTTCAATTCAAACTTCTACTCTAGGGAAATTAGACAAAAATACGGTAAATCTGCGAAAAAATCCCAGCAAGCTAAATTTTTGTGTGGATGACGGATGTTTATTTCATCATTTTAAACAATATGTAAAAGTTCCCATCGATGTAACTCTACTAAAAATTTGACAAGGTCAAACATTAAAAAAGATCAGTTTTTCGCAGATAACTATGTCTATTAAATATGTCTACAAGAAAAATAGTTATACAATTTGTAGCTTAGGAAATTATCTACAAAAGATTTTAGGGGCAGGGTTGGAAAAAAAGTTTTTTTTTTCATTTTAAACAAAAAAACTTTTTGTTTTAAACAGTTTTTTTGTTTAAAACAGTTTTTTTTCAATGTTTTAAATGGTATGTTTAAAACAGGTTTAAAGCGTTTAAAGCTCTACTCAACTAATCAACTAAAATTAAATGGTGCCAAGTTGCTGTGTCTGCTACTACTAATTGATGCCAGGTGGCACTCTTAAACGGATTTTACAGCACTCTACAAATAATATGCTTAGTTTAGTGCATGTGACCACTGACCATTTGACTTGAATGGGTAATACTACAGAGGCTATTTTGTTGTGAGTCTGTTTACTGTTTATATCGGAATTATTTATCGGAATATTTGGAATAGACCATCATTGGCACTTTTCCTGCTTTTCCACAAACTCCAAAATAATACATTTGTTTAAAACATCGCACTGCATTTTAAAACACGGTGCGATATTTTAAACATGTTTTAAACATGCCAACCCTGCATAGGAAACAGTTTTCATACTACATTTTCAACTTTCATACTTCTGAGGAATAAAGCACTCCTTTCCACATCACCTTAAAAATAGAGTACTAAACGCATTTTTTTTTAAATGTGATGTCCCCAATTCCCAATCCACACAAGACTGGCCATGACAATTACCGCCCACTGCTGAACAATGCAAATCAGTTTTTCTGGAGCCACAGGTTGATCCACAGCTTTTGGAGCAATTGACGATTTGCACGAAAGAAAGTTTGGTAAAAAGTGTCTAGATTGGTATCACTGTAATTCACTGTACATGTTGACCAACTCGTCTAATTTCCAAACTTTGCAACAATTAAATACCTGTAATATAATAATCATAACATTGTCTTTATTATCTTTAATGTTAAACCTACTTCCATTGAACATAAATCATCTTTATTAGGTTGTTTCATTGTCTACAATATTTAAAAAATGTCGAATTATGCAATTTGTCAAACACCGTTTCCAACTCTCAGTTTAGAAGATGAGTTGCCAGCAGTGATTGACAAAATGCATAATTCGACATTTTTTAAATATTGTAGACTACGAAACAACCTAATAAAGATGATTTATGTTCAATGGAAGTAGGTTTAACAAAAGATAATGAAAACAATGTTATGATTATTATATTATAGGTATTTAATTGTTGCAAAGTTTGGAAATTAGACGAGTTGGTCAACATGTGCAGTGAATTACAGTGATACCAATCTAGACACTTTTTACCAAACTTTCTTTAGTGCAAATTGTCAATTGCAAAAAATTGTATTCAGTAGAATGTTTGGAGCAGATAGTAGTAAGAGTTGAAATTGATTCGGAAATGTCATTGCTCATTATCCATCCCAGCCTTCAGGATTGGGTGATAACATTTTCCAGTGAACAACACTGAGTGCACATGCAAATGACGACATGCACTCCACGAATTTTACAATTCTGACATAATGCCACTGAGTCATTGGAATGTAGATTATGCACCACATTGACATTACCAGAGCCCTTTTTTTGAATGACATTGACGTAAAATGCAGAGTCGGCATGGGAGGGTAGTACTGTCGTGAGCAAAATTAAATAGGACAAGTCTTATAATGTATTTTTGCTAAAATCTAGTTGTGTACATCTAACTTTAATTTTTGTGACATTGTCAGTTAGTTGTCATAATTCATTGGAAGTGTGCAAATAGAGAGATTTACATTAGAAAAAAATAGTTGTCCTATTTAATTTTGCTCATGACAGTACAAATTTATAATAATTCTTATCCCTTTTTGTAGTTAACTGCTCATCCAATTGGAAACATTAAATCAAACTGTTATATTGCTGATTAATACCACCAATACTAATTAAAAATAGATAATTAAATATGAGTCTAAATATTCGGCACGAAAAGAACGCCGCGCGCCGTTTCTCTAAGAATATCACTTGTAAATCCCTACTTTCCTGTTGATGGCAGTTAGACGACACATGCCATGTAATTAAAAACTTGCGCGATCATAACAGGGTAATATTGCACCTTTGATAGGTACTTGAGCTTTGCATCATTTAATGTTAACCCGGCGTCTTTACAAATCCACGATTGTACCGTTTGTATTACGGTAAGGGACGTGCCATTATTATACTAAACTGCCGAAATAGTCATTGGAAAGTTTCCCTTACCCACGTTTGGAAATAGTATATCAGCGGGTAATCGACGCATAGTGAAGCACTGAATTTAAGTATTATTGTTTCATGTTAAATTAATAAAGAAATACCAGCATAGAAACACGCCAAACACAACATATGCAATGACAATATTAGAGATGCAGGTAAACGAAAATATACAGTTGGAGAAGAAAATATAAAAGCTCTGAACATATTATGATTTAAAAAACAGCTAAAAGTCAGTACATAAAGTGGCTGGCTCGAGATTTCTACAAAAATATTCAACTCTGGTAGCCCTTCATTTTTAAACTCGGTGTGCGTTAATCGAAAATATGCACACGGAGAAGAAAATCAAAAAGATTTGGATATATTATGATTAAAATAACAACTAAAAAGTATATACATAAAGCCGATGACTCAAGATACCCACAATAATATTCAACTTCAATAATATATTCAACTACATTAGCGGTTGAGTTGCGATTTCATTACCTACTACTGCTGTTTTCTCAATAACAGTTTAACAGCAGTTAGCAAAAATATTTTTACTACGTCGTGTTTCTTATCTGTTGTTTTCTCATCTGTTATTTTCGAACAGAAATAACAGTCTGTTAATGCTATTTACAAATAACAGTTATAAAATAATAGGTTGTTAAATAGCAACTCATCTCTAGTTTGGCTTTGGCAGTGTGCGTTGGGTTTCGGGCGGGTGAGCCACGCAGTGTTAATAGCCCCAACACTTCTACTCATACCTTTACCCTTTACTGTTAGTGCTTTATAACCGATGAGTTAATGTTTATGGATGTAAAATGAATTTGACAAATTTATTTTAAATACTTTCGAGTGTATTAACATAATTATTATACTTCGGGCTCCATATCATTGAACAATATTCAATACAATTATAACTACAAATGTTTTATCAAAATAATGGTCTTCTTATGAACCCCAATAAAAGTAAGGTTATATTACTAGGCTCGCAAGTCAAAATAAATACTATAAGACAGCTTAATCCAAGGTTCTACCTTGGTGAGTCACAGCTGGAAATGCAAGATACAGTAAAAAATTTGGGTATCCTATTTGATTCACAATTATCTTTTAGTAGTCAGGTGTCAAAAATATGTAGGGCATCCTACTCGAGGCTGAGACATATGTATCAATTTAAGGACCTATTGCCTATATCGACTAAAATAATGCTTATTGAGTCACTAATATTGTCGTTATTTAATTATGGGGACTGTATATACGGACCCCGTCTCAATGCAACTGATAAAAGAAGACTCCAAATCGTGCAAAACTGTTGTGTAAGATTTATTTGTAACGTTCCTCTTAGGAATCATATATCTCCACATTATAAAGATATTAAAATGCTACAATTAGATGAACGTCGGTTTCTCCATTATGCCTGTCTAATTAAGAAAATAATTGAAACTCAAATGCCCAGCTACTTATATGATAAGATCGAATTTCGACAAAACGCTCACGACAGAACAATACGAAACAATAATATCACTATACCCAAGCACAGTACTGCAGCGTTTCAAACATCTTTCTCGTACTTAGTGTCATACGTGTATAATCAATTAACACCAGCCATGTTTCAGACAAGTTTTACATCGTTTAAAACGAATTTAAAGAATAAATTACTGTGTAATGATTTAACCTCCATTACATTAAACAAATTTTAGCATTGAGTTTGGACATTTTTGTATGTTCTTGTTTGTACTTATGTAATTTTTTTAAATTAATGACGCTATATGTTATATACTTCATGTTTTTAGGGTAAGGTTTATATATCAGTTCTCTGTATCTTATCCATTTGTATGTTTGTAACTTGTTTGTTATATATTTCATACAATAAATTATTATTTATTTATTTATTTATTTATATAATAATATTAAAATCCAATTTATATCTTTAAAATCTAGATATTGTCTAGGTCGACCAAAAAATAATATTTAGAACTTGCAATATTTAAGAATAACTGTATAATGACACCATATAATACGTCTAATAATTTTTTACCTTTTTACCTGTCTGGAGGGTCAGGGACTCTTTTTATCTGTAGAGAAACGTAAACATATCAATAAGCGTTCGCCTGGACTTTCACTAAGGTTTATAAAATAAAAATTTTGTATTTAAAGATTTTTTTGGTTTGTGTGGCAATAATTCTTATTGTTAGCGACCGATGTTTCTGATTGTAACTTTACAAATGTATTAGATAGTATCGTGTAATTCAGAGTCCGTCTCTGGAATGTCATCCGAAATACGGGCTATGGACATTACCGATAAAAAATTTGAAATTTTTTGTACACTTGCCTTTTCTTTCTTTGTGCTGGTCAGTATAGTCTTGTCCTCGCTACTCTTCGAGGCACTCTTAAAATTCATCGATTACAGTACATTTTCTTTTTCTTTGTAGATTAATCATACGTGCACCATGTTGCACTCCACGATTACAGGAGTAGCCAGAGCTCGTATTAAAAATCTGTACTCGGTGCATCTATGAAATTAATTTTGCCAAGTGGAACATAAAAAGTTGCCAAATTGCAAACTCAGTTTCACAGAGTGCAGTCACTGGAAAACGGTATTAGTTGCCTAGACATTTTCACACTTGGTAATACAGTCAATACAAATGATGTTGAGTAGCACTAGATGTTGGTGGAGGTGTAGATAATCTCGCTGCCTTATTAACTGTTGATTTATCAAAATAATATCCAAACATATCTATTGTTATCACATTATGAGAAGCGTCATACATCGTCAAATGAAAGTGTACGCCTTAGTTAAAACTAATTGTTTCGAACATACTTTTATTTTAAAAGTCTCGATAGAATTTTTTAAAACAACACATTTTTCTAATATTTTTAAAACCTTTACCTGATGTCATGTTGCACACAGTTACTGCATATAAATATGAAATATGGCCTTTACAATTTCGGGTGATGGCATACTAGATTAAAAATTAAAATGGCTTAGTTCAGAAAGTTCAGAGAGTTCAGAAAGTATAGAAAGTGAGGTTAAGACTTCCAAGATAAACAAAGTGATAAACATTGTGATTTTAGTCAGTAAAGTGTATTTAAATTAATAATAGTATTGTGAAGTATCCAGTAAATATTTAATAAAGTGTGTTAGTGGACATCTCTTGTTATAATTTTTGGAACCCACGGAATTTGCGAGGGTGGTTTCCTAAGGGTGGAAACACGTTACAAATTGGTGTCAGAAAGCGGAATTTTATGACAAGAGGAGCTCTGAAGTTGTGCTGGAGTGTTCGAGAAGTATTCTCGAGGTTTAGTACTAACACACGGAGGACTCATTTACTGGACATTTGTTCGAGGGTTATTTTCGAACAGGAAAATAGTGTTAAGTGCATTTTTGAGACATTGTAGAACATTTTATTAGGACATTAGTGTGATAATTAAATCCTTTGAACTGAGAAGTGATAGAGACACTGAAAAAGACTCATTTAGTGCGTGAAAATTTCTAGAACTTTTCTATTTGGACATTAGTGGAGATTATTAAATTCTCTGAACTGGATAGTGACAAAAGACTCTGGATAAGACTTTTTCGTGCTATTTCGAGATTTGTCTAGAAAGTTCCATTACCGATATTGACGTGACAGTTAAATTTATTTTATTTTAACATAATCTTATGCCTATAAAAACTAGAAGTATGGCATCCGATAAACAAATACAGGACTTATTCGAACAATTCCAAAAAATGATGGCGCAGCAACGGCAGGAAGACAAAGAAGAACAGGAGAAAAAACGTCATGAAGAAAAGGAAGAAAGGAACGAATTAAAGAAAATGATGGAAGATCAGGAAATAAGACGTCAGAAAGAAAAAGAGGAGGAAGAAAGAAGACGTCAAGAACAAGAAAGACAGCGTCAAGAGGAAAAAGACGAACTCAGAAAAATAATGGAAGACTTGGAAGAAAGACGCCAGGAGGAATTAAGGAAAATCCTGAGCGATCAAATAAAAATACAACAGGACGCAATCATTTCTGTCAAGGAAGAAGTTAAAGAAGAGATAAACAAGGTCGAAGAAAAAGTAGATAAGGTTGAAGGAAAAGTAGATAAGGTAGAAGAAAAAGTAACTGAGTTTGAAGTAGAAATAAACCGGCTTAAACGACAGTTGAGAGATAGAGGAAGCCAGCAGGTGGTATCATCAGGTCAGCGACTAAAACCTCCTTCTTTTGACGGCCAAAGTTCCTGGACGACGTACAAGAGGCAGTTTGAGGCAGCAGCATGTGCGAACAACTGGGATAACGAGGAAAAGGCCATGGCATTAGTTCTGGCGTTAAGGGGCCAGGCCTCAGAATTACTTCAGACTATCCCAGTGGAGAAACAAAGGGACTTTAAAGTCTTGGAAGCTGCATTAGACTTGAGGTATGGCGATCAACACCTTGCCCAATTATACCAGACTCAGCTGAAATCCCGGATGCAAAAAGCTGGGGAAAGTTTACAAGAATTTGAAGCTGCGATAGAGAGACTGGCACACCTGGCGTATCCGAGTGCACCTAAAGAATTCCAGGAACAATTAGCCGTGGGGGCCTTTTTAGATGGTATAAGGGACGAAGAGGTCAGGCGAGTTCTGAGGCTGACGAGACACCAAAGTAGTAGCGAAGCTTTGGTGCGTGCACTCGAAGTAGAAGCCGCTTACAGGGATACTCCAAGGTCGAGAGTGCGAGCTGTGACTCTCGAAGAATCGCAACCAGAAATGAACCAGAACCCCTTGCTGACTGAGATGCAGAAAATATTCACCAAATTATGCGATAAATTGGATGGCCTCGGAAAGCAGGAAAAACAACAAAATAGAGGAAAGCCGAGCGGAGGTATTAAATGTTTCAACTGCGGCAAGGTGGGACATATGAAACGAGACTGTCGACAGCAGAACTTGGAGAGTCGAGTAAATGCTGTGAATGTTGAAGAGAAGCAGGAAAACTAAAGATAGCCAGCACCAAGGGGGCTGTGCTGGCTAGGAAATGCGGTGCCCCCAGAGAAATAAAGATTTCCCAGCTCCAAAGAATACCAAGTAGTCTGTTGTTGCAAGGATATGTGAATGGAAGAAAATGCGTGTTTACGATTGACACCGGTGCTACGTCATCAATAGTGCGGCCAGGGTTTATATCAGGCTTGCAGATTGACAAGAAGCAAAATGGAGTAATCATTCGGACAGCCACGGGGGACAGGGCTGCGGTCCATGGAGAGGTCAACTTGGAACTGCAGGTTGGACGGTTGAGGTTCAATTACAAGGTCATTGTGGCTGACATTATGGATGATTTCATTTTGGGTCTAGACATCATGGGAGAGCAGGGATTTATTGTTGACGTAGGGGAGCGAGTCTTAAAAATTGGAAATGAGGAATTTATTCTGGCAACCGCAGATGACCAATTCCATAAAGCAAGGTTGTTAACAACACAGACAATCAAGATTCCTGCTCATTCAGAACAAATGATCGATGCTGCCTTAGAAGGAAATCCTGGAGGGTACCGTGTTGGCCTAGTTGAAGATGACGAATCGATTAAGTCCCTACCCAATATTATTGTAGCGAGAACCTTAACCCGGACTAAAGACAAAATCCCAATTAGAGTCGTTAATTTAAATTCCCACTCTGTGACAATTAAGAAAGGCAAACCGATTGGCTCCTATGAACCGGTCACATGGGTAGCGAGGTGCGAGGAACAAACAGAGGGAAGAAGTTCATCTATGAAAATAGACCAGGAAGTTTTGACCTTGCTGCCTACCCAGTTGGAGCATTTATCTGAGGATGAACGAAGGGAGGCAATCAAGTTCCTAGAAAAGGAAAGTTCACTATTTGCCAAGAATACAGAGGCCCTTACAAAAACAGACATAGTCCAGCATCGGATAAATACTGGCGACTCGCCCGCTATTCGACAACCACCTAGGAGGCTTCCATTAGCAAAACAAGAAGATGTCTCGGCAATGATAGACAAGATGCTACAAGATGGAGTCATTGAGGAGTCGACGAGTCCCTGGTCATCGCCAGTAGTTTTGGTTGCCAAGAAGGACGGAACATTAAGATTTTGTGTCGATTATCGAAAATTAAATGATGTCACGAAGAAAGACAGTTACCCATTACCACGAATTGACGACACGTTAAGCACGTTGGCAGGCTCACGATGGTTTTCTACGTTAGACCTTAGGAGTGGATACTGGCAAGTGGGGCTTCATCCTGATGATAAGGAGAAGACAGCGTTTTCAGCAGGCAGTGGTCTTTATCAATTTACTGTGATGCCTTTTGGACTTTGCAATGCGCCAGCTACCTTTGAAAGATTGATGGAATTCGTACTGCGAGGGCTAACCTGGAGGACGTGCCTGGTTTACCTTGACGACGTGCTTGTTATGGGACAGGACTTTACAGAACATTTGAAAAATCTTCAAGAAGTATTTGGGCGAGTCAGGAATGCCCATCTGAAGTTGAACCCGAAGAAGTGCCTGCTATTCCAGAAAGAAGTCAAATTTCTTGGTCACGTGGTGTCTTCGGATGGAATACAAACAGACCCCGACAAAATTTCTGCTGTACGAGATTGGCCAAGACCATCTAACGTTCATGAAGTACGGAGCTTCCTTGGCCTCTGCACTTATTATAGGCGCTTTGTGGAAGGGTTTGCAGAAATTGCGAAGCCATTACACCAGCTGACAGAAGAGAAAGTGCAGTACCAATGGACACCGGAATGTGAAACAGCATGGAGAAAATTGAAGGCAGCTCTATGCACTGGTCCTGTGCTAGCGTACCCACAACGGGAAGGACTTTTTATTTTAGACACGGATGCCAGCAATTCTTCGGTCGGTTGTGTACTGTCTCAAATCCAGAATGGGCAGGAAAGAGTGATCGAGTACTTCAGCAAGGTGCTGTCCAAACCGGAAAGAAACTATTGTGTAACCCGGAAAGAGTTACTGGCCATCGTTAAATCAGTGGACCATTTTCATAAATATCTTTATGGACGACATTTCAAGATTCGGACCGACCATGCTGCATTAAAATGGCTGTTGCAGTTGAAAACCCCTGAAGGTCAACTGGCTCGTTGGATAGAACGGTTGCAACAGTATGATTTCAAAATAGAACATCTCTCTAAAGTGGTTCATAAGAATCAACGCGATTGGGATCTCCACATACCGTTCTTTCTCATGGCATACAGAGCTGCTATCCACGAGTCTACGAAACAAACACCAGCCCGTGTAGTATTTGGACATGAGATCAGACTGCCATGTGATTTGATTTTCGGAACACCAGGCGGAGAACAGCTTCCTGTGAACAGCTATGTGGATGAAATGAGTGAACGGCTAAGAAATGTTCATGAGCTGGTTAGAGACCAAATCACCATAGCCAGTGACCGAATGAAGGCTCGATACGACCGTAAGGGTAGTTCAGAAGGGTTCAAGGCAGGAGATCTGGTTTGGCTGTATAACCCACAGCGAAAGAAAGGGAAGTCACCGAAACTTCAACCTCCTTGGGATGGACCGTATACTGTTATTACCCGAATAAATGATGTCGTTTATCGGATTCAACGAAACAAAAAGTCCAAGATGAAGATCGTACACTTGGATAGACTGGCGAAGTATGTGAAAGAGGCTGAATTGCCTGACCGGGACGTTCAGGCTTAAGGAGGGGGCAGTGTAATGTGTTACAACCCCTAGAATGATGTATTTGCACCTACTCGAAAAAGAACCTACCAGAAGATTCCAAAGTGACAATCTGGAATTATCGAGAGAATGGTGGCGTCATCACAGAACAATCGAGATCTGTCATTTTTAGGTATAAAAGACCGACCGCATTCTCGGCGAGTAGTTCAGAAAGTTCAGAGAGTTCAGAAAGTATAGAAAGTGAGGTTAAGACTTCCAAGATAAACAAAGTGATAAACATTGCGATTTTAGTCAGTAAAGTGTATTTAAATTAATAATAGTATTGTGAAGTATCCAGTAAATATTTAATAAAGTGTGTTAGTGGACATCTCTTGTTATAATTTTTGGAACCCACGGACTTTGCGAGGGTGGTTTCCTAAGGGTGGAAACACCACGTTACAATACGCAGAGATGTGCCGAGGAAACTTTCCATATTTGATAAAAGTCTGTAAAAGTCATGTAAATAATATAATTGTATGCACTTATTTGGTATCAAAATGAAGCTTGCATAATCACGAATCAGATTTCACCATAAAATAGCTTATCAATATACCCAATGGAAAGTTAGAAGGAAAACTTCCTGGAAACTTTCCGTTTTGAAAACTCCGAAAGTTTCCAGGAAGTTTTTCTTCTAACTTTCCATTGGGTATATTAATAGTCTATTTTATGGTGAAATGTGATTCGTGATGATGCAAGCTTCATTTTGATACTAAATAAGTGCATACAATTATATTATTTACATGACTTTTACAGACTTTTATTAAATATGGAAAGTTTCCTCAGCACATCTATGTAAATACGTAGTTAATCCGGTGAATTATATCAGTAACGTGCCGGCGCAAGTGCTTTTGTACACAGTTATATGATATTTTTACAGGAATGCCCGAAACATTTTGTACATTTGTGTACCATTACCAGAATAATCGCTGGCAACAAATAGACCATTGATTACACAGCGACACAAAAAAAATAAAGTGTCTTGACCCCAGAGTCTACCTAGTCAGTCTAGGTAGACTTTATGTTTTTCGGGTCGCTGAATCCGAATCCGGGGTCCATTTGATCCCATGTCATCAGGTTTAAGGTCATTTGAAGGTCAAATTGAGATATGACCGTGAAAAATTCCGTAAAAAATTTATGTTCATGTTTTTGAGGTTGCTGAATCCGAATCCGGGGTTTATTTGATCCCATGTCATCAGGTTTAAGGTCATTTGAAGGTCAAATTGAGATATGACCATGAAAAATTCCGTAAAAAATTTGTGTTTATGTTTTTGAGGTTGCTGAATCCGAATCCGGGGTTTATTTGATCCCATGTTATCAGGTTTAAGGTCATTTGAAGGTCAAATTGAGATATGACCATGAAAAATTCCGTAAAAAATTTATGTTTATGTTTTTGAGGTTGCTGAATCCGAATTCGGGGTTTATTTGATCCCATGTCATCAGGTTTAAGGTCATTTGAAGGTCAAATTGAGATATGACTGAAAAATTCCGTAAAAAATTTATGTTTATGAAGTTGCTGAATCCGAATCCGGGGTTTATTTGATACCATCATGTCAGAATCAAGGTCAAATGAAGGTCAAACACATGAAATTCAATAATACAATCTTTTTTGACCCCAGATTCTGAAAAAGCAGAAAATTTTACGTCCAAATACATCCTGAACGGTTTATGGAACCGATTTCTTAGGTCATTTGTTGGTTATCAAGCAGTCAAATGCTTATTTTCCATTTCTTGATGATATATCGATTGTAAATCGAAAACTTGCGTCTGTGACTAGTGACCTTTGTTTTTGTGCTCGCTTATCACGATCCCGGTATCCATTTGATACCATGATGTATAAACTGAGGTCAAACGCTATAATTCGAATGAAATAATTTTTTGGACCCTGAAAGATCATCTGCAGGTTAAATACAGATTTCTTTTGAATCTTTGAACTGAATTGTGAAACCGTCAGCATTAGCGTTACCCAAGGAGGTTGCGTGAACGGATTTTGTACATCATAACGGGCTTACTCCGTTGCCCGCCGTCACCGCGAGGAGGTGCCCTGGATGCAGACACAAGTGCTATGCTGATTTGGGTGTAAAGGTTGTTCTATGCAAAGAAATTTCATGATAAGTTGCAGAGCGAGAAAACGAGTTCCATAATTACAGTGGCATGGTTTGAAGTTGTGAAGCTCAACAACTTTAATTATAAAGAACAGAATTTTTGCTATGAGAGACTAAGTAATAAAATTATGGGGTTACTTGGTTATGGGATTATTGAGCAATGTGGTCATTTGAGTAAACGGATTCATCAGCTTTCATCGTCTGTAATCCCCATTTTATAGCTACGGGATCAGGTTTTTAGAGCTATTACCCCTGTAGCACAACTTGATTGGGCCAATATAGGCACCAAGATATTGGGCCAATATACTGAGCGACAGATTTTGACAATAAAGGCCCAATATTGCAATAAAATATTGGCGTAATATTAGATATCAAGATGGACATTATATTGGATACCAATCTTGGCATCATATAGGATGCCAACATTGGTTTCATATTAGATACCAATATAGGTGTCATATTGGATACTAAAATATAGGTGCTATATTGGATAGTAACATATAGGTGCTATATTGGATACCAACATAGGCGCCATATAGCTACACAATATGTCTGAATTTCTGACATGGGAATTCCTACTGCATGAGTTCCCGTCAGAAATTCAGACACATCGTGCAGCACAGAGGAGCCTGCATCAGTTGGAATTGGAAAGGATGTCGTAATCAGAATCTGAAAATTTAAAAAAGAATATTTATATGAAGATGAACAAAAACGCAAACAAATAAAAATTTAATTATGAGAATTACATAAAATATAAAACTTAGAAATAAAATTCAAATCAGTTTCTTCGAAAATTAAACAAAATCAATAAAAGAAAGGCGTAATTATTATTTTATTCTCGTTCTTCTATTTCTTTTCTTGGGGGGGGGGGGGGGGTATGATATCATCAAGATTTCATCTTTATCCGATGATCCAGCTAAGTATGCTAATATTGCTCGTTTTATTTGGATATCTGTGATTTCTTTGAATCGGCTATGAACTACCTCTACAACAGTGAAAATCAGTTGATTGTAGCAAACCCTCTAGTTTAATCTTGTACTTGCTAGACACTACGTCAAAAAATTTGGCTTTCACATTGATGTCTTCTTTTGTATACTTCTCGTGAAAAGAATATAGCTAGGTATTTCCTTTTTCATTAGTTGAGCATTCATAGCTTTTGTGTGGCTGTCCTTTTCCCTCAAATATAGAATTTAAATCTAGAATGTTCCCTGTATTTTAATAACATGTATATAATAATAAGTCCCCTTACCATTTTTTTCGTATTTTCCTACTTTTTGTTAATTGCTGATTTACACTCATTAGTTCTTCGCCTGTGGTAAAAGTCATGTTTTTAAATATGTTGTGAGTTGATTTTTTGATTCTCACGCTTGATGATGTTTACATCGCCGCATCTAGGACCGTTGATATTTTTGAAAAAAAATCCTGAAATATTAAAAAAACTTACTAAATATCATACTGCCTTAGTGTTTAATATTAGTTTCTATATATTACGCCAATATAAGTTAAATAATGTTAATATTGAATCTGATTTGCTAACCTTGGGAAAATATTGGCCCAATATACAATTTGAATTTATAAAATAATTACGCATATAGGTATTTAGACGAATATAAGGTACAGGTAATTAGTTGTAAATATTGTAGTGCCTAAATAGGCATGACTGCAAAAGTATTCTGGATATTATACACCCACTGTGCCACATTCTACATTAAACATGGCAGAAAGGAGACAAATACGCCAAGGAAGGCAGGAATGTAGAAAATTACCAAAAACTAAACTATGTTTACTATTAATTATTATTGGAATGGGAACATGCACACTTACGTATTAAATTATTGTAGTTGTCACAAGCTGCACACTGTATTTCATTAAGAAAATTGGCGAATTTGTGAAGCAGCAACAACCGGCCGGCATACGGCAACATGGCCGAAACTCGAATGTGTCACTGTTTCTGAATTTACTATGGGCGGTAAATTTAAAATAAAAAATGTAGATCATGTATTAATATATGCATTAATTGTTTTTATAGAAACTAACAAGACTAATAGCATTTTGTATATTAATTATACAGGCTACTTAACCTTGAGCAATCCGTTGATTAAAAACGTTTGAGGGGGTATTTAAATAATAACATACCACGACTCCCTTTATCCCTGAAGGCTCCGGAAGAGCCTTGTGCGAAAAGAGCTACACATTTGGAGACAATGGATCCACATCCAATATCCGAGTATTCTGAGATTAATTTCTTCTTCAGAAAAACTCCCAGTGCCACGACCTGGAATCGAATCCGGCACCCCTGGGCGAGTGTCAAGTTTGCTTGCCTCTAAACCAAGCAGTCATAGCAACATTATAGTACATACATATATTAAGGTTGAAAACTCATTATATCAATGCTAATTTGTCAATAAATAAGTAAACAAAAATAATAAAGCATATTTGCCTAATATTTGGAAATCAATATTAGTTTCTACACATTGCGCCAATGTTGGTTAAATATTGTTCATTTGAATCTGGTTTGCCAATGTTTGCAAAATATTGGATATATATTGGATTAATATATTGAAAATACAGCTGATAAGCATATTGGTACAATATTGGCTAAATCTGACATATATTGGCCCAGTATGCAATATAGGTAACATATTGTACCTATATCCACCCAATATGTTGTGCTACTAGGGTAGGTTATTGAGTTATTGAATTGTGAGGCTATTGAATTCAGCAGATTTGGATTTGGGTCTTTGGACTTAAGAATGTAGTTTAAAACATCTCAAAATAGTTTAATATGAAACCCAAAGTTCGGTTCGACTTAGATCAAGACGTATTTGGATGTAAGGTTTTTTGTTCTTTGAGAACACGGAGTTAAAAAATTTATATCATTCGAATTATGGCGTTTGACCTTCGATTGACCTTGGTTTATACGTCATGGTATCAAATGGATACCGGGATTGTGATAAGCGACCACAAAAACTTGAAGGTCACTAGTCATAGACGCAAGTTTTCGATTTATAATCGATATATCAGCTAAGAAATGGAAAATATGCATTTGACCGCTTGATAACCAACAAATGACCTAAGAAATCGGTTCCATGAACCGTTCAGGATGTATTTGGACGGACGTAAAATTTTCTGCTTTTTCAGAATTGGGGTCAAAAAAGATTGTATTATTGAATTTCATGTGTTTGACCTTCATTTGACCTTGATTCTGACATGGTGGTATTTAACCTTCAAATGACCTTAAACCTGATGACATGGGATCAAATGGATCCCGGATTCGGATTCAGTAACCTCAAAAACATAAACATAAATTTTTTACGGTCATATCTCAATTTGACCTTCAAATGACCTTAAACCTGATGACATGGTATCAAATAAACTCCGGATTCGGATTCAGCAACCTCAAAAACATAAACATAAATTTTTTGCGGAATTTTTCACGGTCATATCTCAATTTGACCTTCAAATGACCTTAAACCTGATGACATAGGATCAAATGGACCCCGGATTCGGATTCAGCGACCCGAAAAACATAAAGTCTACCTAGTCAGTCCCTGGGGTCAAGACACTTTATTTTTTTTGTGTGGCTGTGTTATCCATGTAATTGTGATTACATGGAAAATCGATGGTCCATTTGTTGCAAAACCATAAATATGTTTAACTTTACCCTGAAAGTCCCGGTAAAAATAAATAAATTATGTATAATTGCGTAGAAAATTGAACTAATTTTCCAACTTTCAAATTATTTTTACATCCATAATATATTTTTACATCCATTTTTTACAGTGTACGCCAAAAACCCATAGAACGATATCCCACATCGGTAGTGAGGTGGGGGTGGTGGTAGTGGAGATGGATGAAGTAAAACAAATATTTTGAGGCCGTTGGTTCTTGTACACACTAAATCACAATTTTTTTTCATCCCCTTTTATAATGGGGTGTCGGTAGTAATGGGGGTGGCTAATTCAAAAAATTTTTTTGAGTCATTAGCTTCTCTTGTATATACTGAATACCAATTTTGTGGACTCTTAACCTGCTTGATTTACCTATTTACCCTTATTTACCCCAATTTCCTCCCCAACCCTTCAACGGAATAAGGTGAAAATATAATCTAGTTTACAGACCTCGTTAAAATACATACGTGTAATTTTATGTGTAAATTTCAAGCCAATATCTTAAAGGGTTCCAGAGTAATCGTGCGCAGAAAAAAAAGACAGACGGACAGAAATTTTTTTTGCTCAAACTGCTCTCGATGTTTCATGACATTCTAAATCTATTTGAACAATAAAAATAAAAAAAAAAAAAATTTGTCGTTACCACACTTCCACTGGATATGGAAGTAATTCACGTAATATTCTCCAGAATGCTTACTCATACCAAAAAAATTCATCGAGCCTTGTTTGTAGATAATTTCCTAAGCTACAAATTTTGTAATAGCTATTTCTGTAGTAATCTAATAGACACAAAGTATTCGAAAAAAAACTGTATTCTGACTTTTGACTGTAAAATTTTAAGTAAGGATCGCATCAATGGGGACTTTTGACATATTTTTTAAAGCGACAAAGTAAAGGTCCATACACAAAATAACTTGCTGCAGAAAAATTCTAATTTTTCTGTGCGTTATCTTAATAATAATATTTTAAACCATTAAGAATGAAAAATGTACCTTCCTTGTTTTGGTTTTCTCCTAAAAACATTTTGAAGCCTTAGCTCAGAAGTTTTTAATACTTTTATTTTATTTTGGTGGGTAATATTTTTATCATTTTCATGGCTAACCATTTTTCACATTTACTCATCCATCGCAGATTTACTCGAGCCAATTTCAAATATGATTTTTTAACATAAGCACCGTACTATACAAATTCGTGTAGCCAGTATTTATTTTCCTTTTGTTTCAATTCTCTCACTATGTATAAATACACATAGCTTATGCAAATTTACCATCTTTCCAGGTGAATCCCCACATAGGTGTGAGTTTTGTCAGAAAACCTTCACCCGTAAGGAACATTTAACCAACCACTTAAGACAACACACCGGAGAAACACCCCACTGCTGTAACATTTGTAATAAACCTTACACCCGCAAAGAGCACTTAGTTAATCATATGCGTTCTCATACTGGCGAACGTCCATTTGCCTGCAACGAATGTGGGAAAGCCTTCCCTCTTAAAGGCAACTTGCTGTTTCATCAGAGGTCTCACAATAAAGGGGCCGCTGCTGAACGACCATTCCGATGTGATCTATGCGAGAAAGATTTCATGTGCAAGGGTCATCTAGTTTCTCATAGACGTTCGCATAGTGGCGACAGGCCTCATGCGTGCCCAGATTGTAATAAGACGTTCGTCGAAAAGGGTAATATGTTAAGACATATGCGGAAACATGCAAATGAGAATGGTACAGCTGTGCAAGTGAATAATCTTGCTAATCAGCAGGTGAATCAAGTGCAACAGCAAGGTAACCCTCAACAACAAAACCCTCAAGCAAACGCCGGAAATATTCAAATACCACAAGTGCAAGTAAGTCAGGCACAACAGCAGCAGCAGCAACAACAACAGCAGCAGCAGCAACAGCAGCAGCAACAACAACAGCAGCAGCAACAACAACAGCAGCAACAGCAAAATTCTAATAGTAATATTGTGCAAACGTCTCACTTGCCAATGCATCCCCCTAATAGTCATCCTGTTGTTGTGCCCACAGCAAACGGTAATGTTTTGGCCTCATATTAGGTAAAATAATTTTGGAATTAAATGTTCATCATGGGACCGTAACTTCTCTAGAATTACAGGTAATATTACATAGTTTTTATTTATTTTTTTAACGTTCCTGGTTTCCTCTCACTTTTGTTTGGGTGTTAAACCGTTCTGCAAATTATTATTAATAATACAAGTTTTTTAATGATTGTATACAATACAGTATCATACATACAGTAGCAAGTTTTTTGCTAAAAGAAATGGCCAGAAGTTGATTTCGACTTATAAAATGTCTTGCATATAAAAATATGCAGATTCCATAAATGTAGTTTTATATACGTATCCTGAGATAAACGAGGGCAAGAAAGAAAACTGAGAAATTAGGAAAAGACAATATGATGACACTCATGATTTTCATCAAGCGATTTTGATTTAAAAAAATCGTGATTTTTTTTCTTTTCAAATTTAAATGCTATAAAGAAAAAATACAAACTTTATCAGTAAAAATTTTTATTTGCAAAAATAGAACTTTAAAAAACCTTTATTTGTGAGGCGGAAAGCAAAAAGGGACCTCTTGTCGGCAAATTCCAGTTTTTAGTTATTGATATTAAATGAATTAAGCTTTAATTCCGAACAATTTGGTGCAAAAATCATATCTCTATGTTTTTTTTTTGTTTAAGTTACTAGTGCGTTTATGAAAAGAGACCTCTTGTCGGTCCCATGTTATTTCTCCAAAAGCGACAAGAGGTACCTTTTCCAGGGCTGAACATCGACTGCTTTATCGATTATTTTAAGTGTCTCATCCAATTATATCGGTTTTGTAATCGATTACAACTTGTAAAGGTAATAAATCGCAAAAATCCGAAAATCGATTATTTTGACCCAAACCACTAATTCGACTGTACTGAAAAATTGACATCGCCGACAAGAGGTCCCTTTTTGCTTTCCGCCTCACATTTGGAAAGCTTAAAACATTAACTCAAAAAATATATGAACATGTAAAAATAAAAATATATACTTTTCAAAACAATACAAAATAAGATATTAAGTATTACAACGTTTAAAGAGAAATACTAATTTAGATGCTTTTTCATTGCCCAATCTAGGGGAAGTGGGGAAAATAAGATATAGGAGATATAAGAGGCGTCGGCGAAAGGAAAATGAAGGCTTAATTTGAAAAATCTCAAAAAAATTTACGTACATCCCCTATCCTTTAGTAATTAACCCAGACAATTTTAAGTTTCTTTTCAAACGTTTTATTTTTTTACTACGAAAACAATGAACACATGACCTTCAACATTAGAGGCTAAGGTTGGACCATTTTGCATTGGGCTGTTGACTACACTTTTATTTACAGATGTTGTGTGGTTTCAATTTTTTTATAGAGAAAGTTGATGAAATGAGGTATTAAATACAATTTTAATTTGAAAAAAAAACACTGTTTTTTTATTTCTATTTGTCATGTCTCTTATTAACTCGAGAAACACAATTCGCGAGATAATAAGAGTCATGACCTTATTTGCCTCATTTGATATCGAAGAGAATAACTCTCAGACTTCGAAGTAAAACTTTTAGAAGAACGCTGCTACGCAGTCTATTACGACCTACGGTGGTATTTCGGTCGTATTGTCGAAAATAATTATGAAAACTAAAATAAAATGTCTTAAAACTCGAATGAATTTGTATGGTCCCCACATGATGATATTGAGACTGTGAGCAATATATAGATATTTTATGGCCCACTTAAATTAATCGGAGGTTACCCTTTCTCTAGAATTTATTATCATTTTGTACTTGATTTTTGCAATAATATTGAGTTGTATTTTTAGTTTGTGACACGACATTTTCAAAATCAAAATTTGCCAATTGGTAACTTTTTTATTATTTAGTCCATTTTGTTCAAATTTGCGGGGGAATTAGAAACATTTCAATGGTGTCTCTTATATCTCCAATGAATTTTTTGAAGGAAGTACACAGGTTATACTAACCATGTCTCCAATTACCCCAGAAGGGGTAATAAGGGACAAAAAAAATTATAAAAAAAATTACCTACCCTTCCAAAATTTCAGTTAGTTTACTATAATAAACTTGAAGCCATTGAGTTAGAATATAAGGAGATGCCATGCTGTACAAATTTCCTATACAGAAACGGCACCGGTAGACGTGGCTAAACGTTGGAACAAGATGGTGGTTTTGCCAGACCCGGACTATTTAAAATTATAAGAACTTTGTACCCCGACGAGACGGCCTATCTGAATAACGCAGAAAAAAAATGTTGAATTCAATAAATGCAAGATTTTTAGCAAAAAGAATTGGAACAAACATAAACAAATTAATATATATTTATTGACCTTTAAATAATAAAATTTAATTATATTTAATTAGCTGTTTTTTTCTAATGCGGCTCTGTTTGTTGTTTACACTACCTACGAAATGTTATTCCCATTAATTTTTTCTTGTCAACACCATCTCTAGAAGAGCAACGTCTTTTGGCACACGACACCATAGTCCTTTTAACGTTTATTGTCCAAAATTTAAAAAACTATCCATAAAAATCACAATAAATCGCACGGAAAACAAACTGTCACTATTTGACGGAAAAGTAGTAACATGGCGGCCAAGTGATGCCGTTTTTGATCACGTGACTGCTTCTCCCGTCCTTCTAACTCATTGCTTGAAGCTATATAATTATACTATATATGTGTAAAAAATGAGGCATATACTGTCATTTTAACTTCTGATACCAGCACACTGCGTCTCTTAAAACCCCATTTGTCTCTTATTCCCCTGCTCTCCCCTATTCCTGATGTCTGAATGAACAAGTCAATATGAAAACGTTATTTCCACGTCCACCGAAGAAGCAACGGCACACAGAAAAGGAATTATCAGATCAAATACTTTGTTAATTTGTGGAATAACTTTTTGAGATTTCCACCACTGTTTGTAATATTTCTTCTAAAAATATTGTTTCTTAGAATGGATTGGATTTCATGTTCAACTTAATTATTAGCATTAATAACCAGAGATGGATAGAGGAAACTTTCCAATGAAAGTTCCCAGTAAATTTTCGGGAGTTTCCTGAACGAAGTTTTGAAAAAATCAGATGGATAAAGCAAACTTTCCATATGAAAGTTTCTGGAATGAAGTTTTGATAAAAATAAAAGTTTCCCATAAAATAGTTGAATATTCCGATAGTTTCCAAAGGAAACTTTTCCGGAATTTTGGAGACTTTCAAATATTCAAATATTTCATCAAATGGAAAGTTGTGTTTAGTGTTTATAGTTATTTATATTTCCTGAGTGGAATATGATGGATTCTAAAAAACATTAAATTTCATTCCACTGCTGTAAAAAAATTTCTGTTTTGCATTTTGTAGATAGGTTAAGTTTTCACACTCCTACCAATCACTAAATGTTTCTGACTCTCACAGTCGTGTTTTAAAACCTGACTGTACCGCCTAATCAGCTGATCAGTTGATATTGCTCACTTTAATATTTTGTACCTTACAATTTGTATATATTTTATACATTTCATATGTATTTTACGTTATATGGTAAAGTAGTGGCAAGCGATATAGTGGAAGCGGGATAAAAAAAGGTCATCGAAAAGCCTGCCGATAAAACAGAGCCAAAACTGACAAAAGCAATTGACAAAGGTTACTGCTACATACCTCGCTCCTTCGTTCTATTGCATATATTTCTTCAACTATATATTATGTAAAGTATAATATAGAATTTTGTTTGTAATTACCCATCCCGGGTTGTGATCGAAGCCGATATATATTACAATCGGCTAAAATATTGTGATTGGTTGCTTCTTATAAATATATCACAAAATAGCTAACAATATGTCGCTGAATATATTTAGTCTTATTTTAGATTCAATTGCTTGTGCCTTATTAAAATGTACTAAAAACTAAATAAAACAAGTTTTTAGTGTAAATAGAACGGGGTGTTAATTTTATATAAAATAGATTTATTTTAAAAGTTCTTAGTCCACAAAATACCGAATATTCAGTATGGAACATAATAAAATTGATGAATAGTTCTATCTATAGTTCTATTTGGTAGCTAAGATCTGACACTAGAAAACAAAAACCATGGTGAGTTAGTCATACATTTTTGCATGTAGTAGACTGAACTAGAGCCATTCAACATATTTGAATTATATTTATCTATTGTGGCGTGCTTACACCCTTTTTGTAAACACCCTGTATCGTGGGTTCGGAAATTATAACAACAGGGTAACACTAAACACTAATTTATTAACTTACTAATTACAATCAATCAATAGGAGGAATGCGTAGGTTTAGTAAAATATTTCGCCGCCAGGCGGTTACCGATCGGCTTTGGGTACACTATTGATTGTGTTCTGTGCTTTGTAGTTTTGATGTGTTGAAATAAGTTTGTTTTTCTTCAAGCGTATTAAAATGTTTAAATTATGTCACCAAAAACAGAACTAGAAGTAGGACATTGTTTTACTAGTAACAAAATGTTAGTACCGAACGCCACCGTAGTGGACATTGTTTTACTAGTAACATAATGTTAGTTCCGAAAGCGCCACCGCAGTGGGTATTGTTTTACTAGTAACATAATGTTAATACCGAAAGCCACCGGTGGCGCGCTATCCACTAGCCACTTGTCATATTGTGTCAACATGTAAGACTGTAGTTTGAATATTTGTACATTTATGATAAATAAATGAATTTTTGCATTTTAATACGCTTGAAGAAAAAATAGTATATATTACACGGAGTAGAACGCCTTTTTTTTGTGTTTCGCCAAGTTTGCGGCTTCGGCTTCGCCTCAGCCGCAAATCCTGGGCTCAACACAAAAAAAGAGTGCGTTCTACTCCTAGTAATATAATATACTATTATTTGAAACCTACGGAAAATGGATAGTTTAGGTGAACTAAAAGAAAAGCTTGGCATTTTAAAAGAAGTAGTAAACAAAGATGCACAGAAAATGAGGTTATGTTGCAGTACTCAAACGCGAGTCTGACGCCGCCTACATGCATTCGGTCAGTGAAATGTTTTGAACACACTAGATGGGCTTTTTTGTAATTTGAGAGCAACTATTCACTTTCTTCTAAAATTGCTGCATACTGGAAACTGGTGAAACTTTAAATTTTTATTTTTTCTATAATAGGAAAAGCATTGAGGCACACAACAATTGCTTGGCATTTTTAAAGAAGTAGTAAACAAAGATGCGCAGAAAATGAGGTTATGTTGCAGTACCCAAACGCGACTCTGACGCCGCCTACATGCATTCGGTCTATTACTTTACTTGTATTACACTGTGAACTACTTAATCACCTTACTCTCTTCTGATCTTACTACACTTGCTATCTAAACTGAACTTGTCCACTCTAGTTTACTCCATGCCTTATATACCTAAAGATGACAGATCTCGAAGTTTCTCTGATGACGTCACCATTATCCAGATACATCCAGCAAGTTCTTTACTACTTCTAGAGCTTCTAGTAGGTTCTTTCTCTAGTAGGTGCAAATCTACACTCGGACAACATCTGAACTAATTAATTGAATTCTGTGTTGCCTACATTGTAGGGGTTGCAACATATTACACTATGTTTAACAAAATAAATGTTTATATAGTAACGGTTTTAATAATTTGTAGAACGGGTAATTTAATACCCAAACGAGAATATAATTATATGCCATAAAGTTAAAATTATACCTAGCGTTTCAGTATGCCTTGATTGTAATTATGTTCTATCTGTAACGTAATAATTACCGAATTAAATATAAAAGTAATAACATGTTTTATTGGTACCACCAAACGTATTTAATTCCAAAATAATTATATAAATGAGTATTTAACGTGTGATATAGATTTTATTGTTAATACTTAACACTATGAGGTTTTAGTAATTTTTTATCAGTATTTTTTTTGGGTTTATAAGAAGACGAAGGAATTGGATAAATTTAAAAAGGTACTGCCATCGGTGATATTTTTTTGAATCTCAATGTTAGAAACATTACATTATATTAAAACAATTCTTATTGACTACGATAGTGTTTTTAGGCGCCTAGCGAATAAATATAAACATTAGTACAATATTGCAACTAACACTGCTTTTATTATCAAATAAGCAATTCATATTGCCTTTTCAATTCTTTTTTGAAATACATTTTTAGAATATTTAAAAAATGTGCAATACAAAGAAATACTTTAGGCAGTGCATATAAAAAAATGTATATTTACTTTTTTTTTTAGGGTATAGTTATTTTTATTTTTTTATATTTATAAATTTTTATTTAATATGTTCGTCAGGTTTTCATTTTGTAGATTTTTCACTTATAAAACATTATAATGGGAACAAATATGAAAATTTTGTAAAAAGTATATTGTTAATTCATATCATAAATATTGTACATTTTGTAATTTAAAACGATAGCTTAGTAAGTTTAGTTTAACAATTTGTAGAATATTTGATGTACTGTAAATAGTATATCAATATGATATCATAATTTCAGTTTAAGATGAACCTAATATTAAAAATACTAACGACAAAGTACAGGTAATTCAGAATTTTTTTTGAGAAATCTTAAGTTAAAAGTTTTCATTTTATTTTGCTTTTTATAATTACTTTGCTAATTGGGTTAAAATTAGAGATGGGAATGGATTGCTTGCGTTTTATTCTTCGAAGGGTCAAGCTCTTGGTTTAAACGTAAGAAGAAGAAATTCTGGTTCAAATCCACTCCATTTTTAATCAATTGCAAAAAAGGTTATAAGGTTTAATTTGTATATTTGTTTGCTTTGTTGTGAATTTCAATAAATTGTTCTTAAAAAAGAATGGAATTTTATACAAAATAACCCCAAATTTCAGTTCAAAATTTATTACTTACTAATCACTTTCAACATTTATTTGCATTATACCTTAGCCAAAAAAGGAGGGTCGTGAACTGTCAGTAGTGTCAAGCGGCACATGTCATTGTGCGATGTTGATTTAATAAGCCTTTGTATAAATTATTTCGAATTACACTCCCTCCAAATTTAAATATCAATAGGATCTGTTGTACGCACTGATCCCGTGCATTTATTACTATCCTCCTTTCTCGGCTAAGATATTAATTTACTTCATTTTCATACAACTGCCTAGACAGAAAGATCCAATTAAAGATATAAGACATAATAACAAAATGCCACACACTGCGACATGCAGTTGTATTTGACTTAATTGGGAACTACGTTTTTTTGATCGTAAAATATGTTAAAAATAAAGTATAAATATAAATAAGTAGACTGAATCAGTTTGAGCAGATTTTTAGTTAATATATTGGCAGCGCAGGTGTGTAGGACTGTAGGCAAACTATACCCAAATATAATTATATAACTATAGAAAAGTTATAAAAATTATTAACATCTCTTAAAGTCATTATAGGCTATTGAATTAGTTAGGATTCAATAAAATGCTTTATTATTATTGTTATTAAAAAACTCCAATTTTGTCTCACTGAATTCAACTATTTTATGCTATGAATTATGAAAAAAGCTCGCTGAGAAAATGTAAGGAATAATAATTGTAAAAACAATATAACCCCACCTTGTCAAATAAATTTGGAAATCGATGCATTTTAGTTTCTTTATTTGTGCTGTAACAAAAAGAAACACAACACTAAACATTATTATCGAAGATTGAGTTATTTTGTTTTGCTAATAAAAGTAATAAACATCAACATAAAACACTACGCAAAACTTACAAACTACTAAAAGGAAAAGCTTAAAGCCCGCTAGTGAAAAGTTGAAAGAATGGGGATAATCTACGGATTGAAACGACAAGTGCGTGGTGTCGTACTAAACTCTATTTGCCCTTTACCGTATAATATATAATATAATAATAATAATAATAATAATAATATAATATATAATAATTGCGAAAATATAACAAATGAACTCAATAGGGATTTACTTTTGATACAAAGGAATTTACGTATAAAGAAAAGTTTATATAGTTAAAGTAACAGCGGAAATTTGTCATGATATATAAATCGCTGTCACATATTGGTGAATTTGTGTGTATTTGGTTCATTTGGTTTACTTTCGCTTAAGTCAACCATCCTTTTTTTGACATCCTAGCTGCCAACCTTAAATATAGCTTAAGTCTATTTTACTTACAAACATATTAAGCCTATTCTACAGTAGGACTTAATCTGTTGGTTAGTTTAACTTTATTTTTTTTACCATTTTTCGTAAGAGCCTTTAAATTTTCATCACTTTTGAAGCAGAATTTCCACTAGATGTGTAATTAATAAAGGTGCCAGATAAAGATAAAGACCTTTTAATATTTTCTGTATCAGACGCTATTTTATGGCTTTACCAAATTTAATTAGCTTTAGGTCTCTGTGTAGACAGCAATTTTTAATCTTATTATTAGTTGTAAGTTCGTCTAAGATGAACAGGAGAGCTAATCTTTCCCAAAACACTATTCATTAAGCCGAACCGGACCTGTTATGTCCAACCCTGCACTCACAATGGCGCTTCATGCCTTGGTTACCTGGATGGCTCTGGACCAGATTCCGGTAAGGCTCATATCATCATCATCATTGGTTCTACGGCCCTAGTTGAGCCTCGACCTTCCTGAGTCTATTCCGCCAGTCGTCTCTATCTCTTGCTAGCTGTTGCCAGTTTGCAGCTCCGATTTTTCTGGCATCTTCATCCTCGTCATCCTTCCATCTCAACTTTGGCCTGCCTCTACGTCTACTTCCGCCCGGTTGCGACATAAATATTTGTCTTGGGGTACGATTTTCGTTCGCTCTTGCCCATCTCAGTCTATCTAACCTTATAAACGATACCACATCTCTTCCCTCTGAGATCTGTTTGTATTTGTTTTAGAGTTCAAAGTTGTATCGTCTTCTCCACATACCATTTTCACAGATAGCACCTAGTATTCTTCTTAGGATATCACACTCAAAAGTTAGCAGTAGGTTTTCGTCTGCTTTAGAGATTGTCCATGTCTCAGATCCATATGATAGGACTGGTAGGATGAGGGTCTTATAGATGGTGAGTTTTGTTTTTTGGCTTAAGTTTCGGCTCCTCATTTGTTTACTTAGGCCAAAGTAACATTTGTTCGCCAGGACAATCCTTCTTTTGATTTCTTCAGAAGTAGAGTTGTCGTGGGTAACCAGCGAACCTAGGTATGTAAACTGTTGAACAACTTTGAAATTAAAGTTGTCGACGTAGAAGTTTTGCTCCATGTTTCTGGCTCTATTGTTAGGTGTTGATGCCATAAAATTAGTTTTATCTTCGTTGATTTGGAGGCCCAAGTTTTCAGCAGCACTTGAGAACGTTGTACACATCTCTTTAGCTTTGCGGGAGGTGCGTGCCACCAGGTCCAGATCATCTGCATATCCCATGATTTGTGAGGATTTATTAAAGATAGTTCCTCTGTTTTCTAGTCCAGCATCTCTTACGGCTTTTTCCAGTGCTATGTTAAAGAGAAGACACGCCAGCGCATCTCCTTGTCTCAGTCCTACATCACTTTCAAAGTTTTCCGATACGTCGGACTGTATTTTAACTTTGAAGACCACTTTGGATATTGTAGCTTTGACTAATCTTATTAACTTGTTAGGGATGTTAAACTCACTCATTGCTGCGTAGAGCTTGTGTCTCAACACACTATCGTAGGCTGCTTTAAAATCTACGAAAAGGTGGTATGTGTCTACGTTGAATTTGTTGGTTTTCTCTAGAATCTGGCGCAGTATATAAATCTGGTCTGTTGTTGATCGGCCAGTTCTAAATCCCCACTGATATTGGCCAAGAAGTGCCTCAGAGTATTCACTTAGTCGGTTATATAGAACACTGGAAAATATTTTGTAGATGGTGTTAAGAAGAGTTATCCCTCTGTAGTTTTTACATTAAATTTGGTCTCCTTTCTTGTGTAGAGGGCAAATAATTCCAATGCACCATTCATTCTGGATTTGTTCATCGACCCAGGCTCTAATTATTATTTTATATATGGTGTCTGTAAGTTTTTCACCTCCATATTTAAAGAGTTCTGCGGGGATGCCATCACTTCCCGGAGATCTGTTGTTTTTGAGGCTTTTGATAGTGTCCTTTATCTCCTGTTTTGAGGGTGGTACCTGTGTGTTGTTTCCGGCCAGTGGGGAAAGTGGGGACTGTGTGTTTTGTTCGGCATTTTCACGACATAGTAGTTCTCTGAAATGTTTCACCCATGTTTGTAGGACATCTGATCTGCTGCTAACAATGTGCCCATCTTTGTCCTTGCACATGGTCATTCTTGGTTTAAACTCCTTTCTTGATGAGTTAAGGATTTTGTAGAATTTCCTTGTTTCGTTTTGTCCTCTCAGTGCTTCGAGATCTTCCAGAATACGGTTTTCAAAGGACCGTTTTTGCCTCCGATGTACACATTTTTCTTCTCTTCTAAGACTTTTATATCTTGCCTCTCTTTCCCGGGTTTTCTTTTGTTCTTTTGTTGGGCCAGAGTGTCCAAGAATGTTATTTGCAGCGTCTAAAATTGTTTTTTTTGCAGATTTCCCACTGCTCACCATTTGTTAGGTTTTCATCTGTTTGGTCTACGTTTTCCAGGTAATTTTGGAACCTCTCTAGTGTATGCGGGTCCCTTAAGAGCCTTGTATTATATCGGGTTTGCCTGCTGCCTTTCCCCTTCTTCGCGTTTGGGTAAGGCTCATATTGTAAAGCTTAATTTGAAATAAATCTCTTTTCACTTTCACATTCACAAACATATTAAACCTATTCTACAGTAGGGCTTAATCTATTGGTCAGTTTAACTTTATTTTTTTTACCATTTTTCGTAAGAGCCTTTAAATTTTCATCACTGTTTGAAGCAGAACTTCCACTAGATGTGTAATTAATAAAGGTGCCAGGTAAAGGTAAAGGTAAAGGACTTTTAATATATTCTGTATCAGATGTTATTTTATGGCTTTACCACATCTCACTATTATTTCATCAAAGTGGGTTTTCCTCAAATAGTATTATAGTATTTCTATGTTAATTTATCTAACCTTGTTGCTTTAGGGACAGAATTGCTAGGCTTTGAAATAGTTTTAAATATAGCTTTTTATACATCACCATGAATGAAATAATATAATATTCAAATATACTCTGATTTCCAATGGACGAGGGGGGTATTACACATGATTTTTTTTTCCAAGTTTGACACCATGAAACGTTAATATTTTCCGCAGTTCTGTTATTAAGAACATTATCTTGAATGTTTAAAAAGTACCCAAACAGCACAAATACATCCTATGGACATCCATAAGACATCCACAATGAATATAGTGGACATCCACATTTGGTCCAGAAGGCATACAATGGGAAATAGGAAACACATTTTGTGTCTGGTTGTGGACATCCATTGGCCAACCCGTGGACGCCCGTTAACTGCAGGTTATTCAAAATAGTTTTGTTGGTCAGAATTCACTTATTTAATCCAACCTTAACGATTAATTTATGGGATTGACTATATACTTTTTGCCCTAATGTACACCAAGTATATAGTCAATTATTCGGCATATATATATAAATTAATCGTTAAAGCAAATGCCGACCAAATAAACAGATACTCATCGGCGAAAGCCCTTTTGGTTGACCTTTATATTTAATGGATATATCCCGCAATATGTGCACTAGTTTAATTATCTAAATATCAAATAGCAAAACCAATATTTTTATATGGTGCTAAAGGAGAAAGGAGAACTTATGCTCGTCATATGCAATATATGTCAACTTTGCTTATGAACTTATTTCAAATTGACTTAAATCAGTTGAAACTACTACTTTTAAATCATATATAAAAATAACGAGGTGAAGAAATAGATTCAATAAATTTAATGTATTTATAAAAACAAACGATTCAAATAACTGCAATACTTTTGACTGTTGATTAGAAGTTGTTAAATATATGTTAAAATATAAAAAAGAACTTTTTATTCTAAAATTAAATTATTTATACATCAGTTCCACTATGTTATCATATACCGTGCGTGTAGCGGGGCGCTAGGCATAGGGAGTAAAATTACAACATCGCGCGTGCCAGCTGGCTGAAATGAAATAACAGAGCTGGGATGGTCTGCCCGACGGAGAAATTTACGGCAGCAGTGTTGTCATATCTTTCGCGCTACGTGAATGTACATGCCTAATTAGAAATTACACGCACGGTATATTCTATCCTATTCTATATTTCCTCATGTTTTATCTCTCCTTCTTAACCAATTTTTGATTACATCTGCAGTTCTTTTTTGGCCAGCGTAGTATGGTACGATGTATTTCTGTCGCACCTAAAATTGTAAATTATGTAGGAATATCTGCTTAATTTCTGCATGATTATACTCATAGACAAAGCTAGATATGTTTTTCAAATATCAATTTTCTGTTTTGTTTTATGAAAGGTAACTGTACTAATACTTACATAATAAAATTGAATTTGAATTATTGTTTGCTGCAACCATCGATGTATCGAATCGTATATTGTGCTCCCGCCCAGCTGCACCAAGTCCTTAATCTAAAAATAATTAACGATTTAATTAAACATTAAAATCACTATCTAAAAAAATTGAAAAACAAAAAAAATAAAAGTAAACAAATTAAAATGGTAACTAATTGTTTTTTTGGAAGAAAGCAAACCAATTAGCATTATTAGTTAACTGTACGTATTTGCTGAGAAAAAAAAAAGAAAATTATTTCACCCTGGCACATATTTTGTAGTAGGTAGGGACACTCATTATTTTTTTGCCCAGCATATTAACTCTAAAAATATGACCGAAAGTAATGTTTATGGTTCCTTGGGCCGGTAAACTCATAGCAACACGATTTTGTAGTTTTTCACAATCTAGACACCTTTGACTGCCATTTGCATACTTTGTCGTTTCACATAATTTTTCATTAAACGTCATTTTGAGCCAAAGTTTGGAATCAAAAGAGACAACAAAATAAATTCGCAAATTGTTTCTATTTAAGTTTCTTATTAAATTGTGTTTATATTTATGAAATTAAAGATCGTTTTTATATTTTTCCTTTTTTCCATTTTTTGTTTAATGCTAGGCGAAAAACAGTTGTGTGTCACACATGCAGAAAACGCATTAGCAGCCCCTAGCTATCAGCTAATATCCGCAAGCTACTAATAGTGGCGGCACAATCTGTAAAAAATAGGCCTAACCTAGACATTTTAGGTACCCAGCTGAATTTTTCAGAATATGTAGTTTTTGATACGTATAATAACATACTAAAAGTCCCGAAGAATCTGAGTTGAGCGTTAGCCACCATATTGAAAAAATGGCTTGCGCGTGCCGCTGAAGAAAACATTTTTTTCTTGCCTTATCTATTAATCGATTTTAATATTTTAAAAAACAAATTATAGCCAAAGAATGTGTCTGATACGAATTTAAGAAACTATAATAAATTGTTTATTAGTAGTGTAATAATTATAGTTAATAGTAAAAATTACTTCTTGAGGATTTGTATTTTTCATTTAAAAAATACTCGCTCATCCTATGAAAATATTTTTTAAATAACTGTTGTAGGCCGTTAAAGGACAAACAATACTTTTTTTGAAATTTTTCTCTATCTTAAAAAATAGCTAAAATATGAAATTTGTAATATTTAGGGGCACATGCAAAGAGAGTGAAAGCTGTAAATATGTTTACAGAAATGTTCATATACCTATCGACTGCCACACGCTGTTATGCTTAGATATATTTCTACACGTACATTTGTTGCTGCATTGTTATTAATATAATAAGTTGCTAAGTTGGATTATCTCAAATCGAGTTTAGAATATATAAAATTTTTAAATATATTTAGTATTCTCAGGTTTTTTTCAGTATATTGTTTTATTTTTATATCGAATTCATGTTTTCTTTTTGATTTCGTTATTCTTTTACGAATTGTTTGATTTTTTATATTAGTATTTTGTTTCGTACAAGGATTGTGTTACTTTTATTATTGTTTAGGTTTAGGTTTATTATTGTTGAAGGTTAATCAAGCCATTTTATTTCCACATTTTCATTATGGAAGGTATTTGTATTTTTTGTCAAATTCCATTATCCGTGGCAGAAACGGTAGTCGTGAAAAGAGGATTAGACACGATAATTTCAAAAAGTATACAACTTAATGACGATATTTATAAAAAAATTATTTCTGAAGAACTAATAGTTCACAAAAAATGTAGAAAAAATTACACTCGTAATAAAACAAAAAGAGCCGCCTCTACTAGTAAAAATGATTTCACAGCAAAAAAGATAAGGGCACACAGTGAATCATTTGATTTTAACAAAAATTGTGTTATTTGTGGAGAAATAGCCGATGTAAAAAATGAAAACAAAAAAACCAACAAATTTACAACGCTATATTCAGTTAGTGCAAACTCTTGAATTTAAAGAATCTCTGATTTCTCGCTGCCGAGAGCGTAATATTATCTCTGAACATTTTTTAGAGAGAATTATAAATGTAATTGATTTGGTTGCAGCTGAAGCAAGGTATCACAAAAATTGTCTATCCAAGTTTTACTTGAAGAACTTGGAAAAAACTAAACAGACTGATACGCAAAAGTGCGATGCATTTCAGCAACTTATCGAATTTTTAAATTCAAACAGTGAGTGCCAGTACACGTTAGCAGAATTAGAAGACAAATTAGAAAGTTTTGATGATCTAAAGTTTAATAGAAAACATTTAAAAGAAAGCTTGAAGATCATTACAAAACTAAGATTCTCTTTACGTCAAGACCAGGCCATAGTGATATTGTTACACTAAAAGACTTTTCTGGTAAAATATTAACCGTTATATGGTGCAAAAAAAAAATTGAAAATGGCCATGAAGAAAACCTAAGAGTTGTTGAAACGGCAGGAAAAATTATTTTAAATGATATTAAAAAAAAGTGGTTGACTTAGATAATTACCCTGTAACTGAAGATCTTTCTCATTATGATCAGATTCCAGAGTCTTTAACGTTACTGCTGGACATTGTAATAAAATTTAGAAAAGTTGACAATAATGTTGTTAAAAGGAAAAGTCTGGCTCTTGCAGAGGCAATTATTTCTGCAGCTAGACCAAATTTTTATCTTTCACCACTTCAAATCTCTTTAGCAGTTTACGTACATATACATTTTGGTTCTAGAAATTTGGTACAAATGCTATCCAATTTGGGATTTTGTGCTAGTTATAGAGAAGTTCAAAGATATGAAGAATCTATACTAAATTATCCTCAACCCGATATAATGAATGGTACCTTTAGACAATTTGTGTTTGATAACGCTGATTACAATATTAGATCGTTAGACGGACATGACTCATTTCATGCAAAGGAGGGAATCATTTGTATAACTCCTAAACGTAATGTACTGCTTGAAAAAAAATTTCGCGAATTAAAAACTCTGCTGATATAGGTCACTATGGCAATATTCCTATAAAATATTACAAAAAACCTGCTGTAAATAAACTTCAGGACTTCGTTATGGAAGACATTTTATCAATAAGCGGTAAATCCTTCTATCAAAATATATTGTAGGCAACTGGGCCATTATTGAAACAGTTTAAAATAATGAATTGGAGTGGTTATATGTCAACAGCATTAAAAAAGAAGAAACCAACTGAAGTTTGCAATTTATCAATCTTAATCCCAGCGATATGTTAACCATTTATACGGCCTTAAGTTTTGCAAACAATGAATGCATAAAGCAAAATTATAATGCTTGTTTTGTAACGTTTGATCAACCGTTGTATCAGAAAGCTTTAGAAATTAATTCATCTGAGTGGGGCTGGGAATTGAAAAATGATATAACCAAACCCGTACCAACATCTTTGTCAATTGTACCCAACAATATATTAAAACTTCTATATTGCAACTGTAAAAATGACTGCAATAAAAATTGTCCTTGCAATTACACAAAGTGTTCTGATCTGTGCACTAATTGCCGTGGCATATGTTGTGTCAATTCAAACTCTCTAATTATAACCGATAGCGATATTGAAGATGAAAATTAATTATAAATTTTTTCCTTTTACCTCATTATTATTATTATTTATTATCATTATTATTATTATTATAAACCATCTACTTCTGAAAACTGAGCTTGGTAATCATTTTTGTTCGGGGTTAATTGTGCTGTGACTAAAATTGCACATTTTAACTTTTCAATTTTGGTTTCAATGATATCTAACATACTCGGTTTTATATTAATTAAAATGTTCTATCTCCGATATTTTTAAAGCTATAAAAGAGATGTTCTGTTTGTTTATTGATGGCCTACAACTTTTACTTAAAACATATTTTCATAAACTCTACAATTTTCTTTTTAATCATATAAATAGAATTTTCCAAAATTTTAATTTTCAGTTTGTCACTTTTTTACCACACGGACAAAGTTTAGTAAAATGTGTAAAATATATGTTAAAGTCACATTCTTTGGCTATAATTATCTGTTTAGAATATTAAAATCGGCTAATAAATAAGGCAAGGAAAAAATGTTGGCGCATGCCATTTTTTCAACATGGTGGCTAACGCTCAATTCAGATTCTTCAGGACTTTCAGTATGTTATTGTACGTATCGTAAGCTACATATTCTGAAAAATTCAGCTGGGTACCTAAAATGTCTAGGTCCAAACAGATTGTGCCGCGACTACTAATGTTCATTTTCTGTTCTTGTTACAAAATATACTATGGCAGATAATAAAAATATTTAAAAAATATATTAATTCATGCCCAAACCATTTCACTTTTAAACTAGATAAATTGAAATCAGAGCTGCTTCTGTTTGTTGAAGCCAAATTTTCCGTATCTGCGGATGAAATCTTGGTTGAAAATGTATTTCACCTGCAGTTTGCACTTGTATGTATGTAAAGATAAAAGTCCTGTGTTCCTTGTACATCACTATTATTATTGTCGTTTAAGCCATCAGATATTTCCATATTATGTAGAGATAATTCTCTACTGCCTTTGCAAGTCTGTAATTACGTCGAGAAATCTTGGGCATTAGTATTTTTCGAGGTATTTCCTATAATCTTGACCACAAAACAGATCTAAACCTAAGCAAACACTCGGAAGCCATTTGCAAACTGCAACGGGAGAAAAGACGCGAACAGCTGCGCAGAAGACAGATTCACAACAAAGAACACCGCTGTTCATTGGTTCAATTAACCAACTTGAGCCAATCAAATTATAGTTTGCGACTACAAAGCACGTGGTTTTTAAACAATCGTAAGTTTTACAAATACATAAATATGGCAAGAACCTAATGGCCTTATTGGAATATTCCAATCAACGGTAAACAGTTTGGCCATTTTGGCCTCTCACTGCATTTTATGCATGTAGAATAGTTGATATAATATGTGGTAATTCTTAAGTTTATACCAATTCTTGCAATCCAGATGATACAATGAAACAAATTAATAAAATTGAAATTTCACTGTATCTTAAAAAAAATTAATACAACTTA
Organism: Rutpela maculata; assembly: GCA_936432065.2. Lineage (NCBI taxonomy): Eukaryota > Metazoa > Arthropoda > Insecta > Coleoptera > Cerambycidae > Rutpela > Rutpela maculata. Next base: position 53,991,601 of record OW386290.2, on the reverse strand, counting down.
AATGTTTCTTCAAATATAAGATCCAAGTTGCTATATAACTTTTTTAAGGAGGTATGACTTTTTGGTGGATATCCATTGTATGTCCAGTGGATGTCCAAAGAAAAGGACCAAAATTAATTCACAAGTGGACATACATTTGTGGTACACGGACGTCCATGACTTCATATGGACATCCAGTGGATGTTATGTGCTGTCTGGGATAATTATTGAAATGAAAATTTGTAGATGCTGCGACTGGCACTCAATTGTGTTTATTGGATGGATATCTATTTTCATTACTTGATCAATTGTTTGATATTGAACACTATTACGGGCTGTTCTATATAATAATAATAATAATAATAAAAGAACAAGATTACATTTTATTTCTCTAAAATATGCATATATCTTATGCTACTCAACTCAACTATATCTTTACATTCTGTATTATCATTTTCAGTGCAGAGATGTTCATATTTTGTTTTTTTTTCTGAGAACTCGCTGTAGTGAACTTAAACTTATTGCATTCCTTAGTCTCGTTAACCTATTAACCCCGTTCCTGCCAAGAAGGTGAGTGTTTGATCAGTGGGAGTTCTGTATATCTTTCCTAGCGTTGCAAGTAGTCCCCAGGGTGTGAAAACCTTCCAGCCATCAAAACTGGGCATTCACATAGTTATGGTGGGGAGTTTTCTCATCATCATCACATATCCTACATTCTGAATTGTCGCTCACCCTTTGGTTGGGTAGATGTTCGTTTTGTGTGCAATGTCTTGTTAACCCTTTCACTGCTCTTGATGCATATATTCGCCGACCGGTTAACTGCTCTAGATGAGTATACTCGCATTCTTAATAAAAATAGAATCATACTGCACTACCCGAACAAACTCGCTCGCATGATATTTTGAGATATTACACAATGATAAAAATCATTAAAAGAAAGAAAAGAAAACATGCAAAACGATGGGTACTCTTCCGTTAGATAGAATGGTTCACTCGTGCCCATGATATTTTGAGATATTACACAACGATAAAAAAAAAAAAGCTAAACATGCAAAATGATGGGTACTTTTCCATTACAAAGAATGGATCACGCTGCTCTTGACGAATATGTACGCAAGCGGTAAAAAAATGCTTAATATGATGGGCAGCTTTGAAACAGTAGTGTGCAATGAAAGGGTTAAGGTGCCCATTGCACACCTTTTTTTTCTGCTCAGATTTAGCAATTCATTTGTTTATTTTGAATGGTCTATTATCAATAATACATGCATTCTTTTTTGTGTAGCCTACATTGCTCTAATGTCCTTGTGTCCACTCCGGTTCTACACTGTTGGGTTCTGCCAGGAAATCCAGGCAGTGTTGGAACATTGTTAAGGTGATACTCAGGTTCAAGCTAATATCTGTTCCTGGTTGATCCTCGGTAACTTCTGCTTCTATTAATTAATCAATCAATCATTTATTCATGTTATCTATGATAGTTACATACTTCAACAGGGGAGAAGGCTAACAGCCGCAGAACATACACAGTTAATACATTTTAAAATAAATTAATTAAAATATTCATTAAAATTATAGATGGCTCCGTCTATAAGAATGCCTTTAATTTTATTTTTAAAAGTTATAAAAGGTAATGCCTTTAATTCTGTTGGTAAAACATTAAAAAAAATCATGCTCCAGTAGCCCGGATCACTTTGACACCTTTTCAATTGCCAGTAGGCAGGAATTAGATTATTTTTATTTCTAGTGCGATGATCATGTGTCTTAAATTGCTCGATATTTCTTTTTATGTACAATTGACACTCGTATATGAACATCGATGACACTGTAAGTATTTTTAGGTCTCTGAATGTAAATCTGCAGTTGGCTCCGAACTGCACCGCCCTTTTCTTTGCAAGCCAAATACACGCTGAGCTCCATATGCTTGGCTCCACATAGGAACCCATAAGATAGTTAGCAAAGTAGGCGGTTTTCAGTACTCCCTGCGAGACACAGTTGTTGAGGTAACGAAGTCCTTTACACAGTTTTTTAGCCAGAGTATCAGTATGGGAATCCCACTGAAGCTTCTGATCAAGTTGTACCCCTAGGAATCATACAACTGTTGTAATAGGCTCATCTACGTCAATGTTTCTTAACGTAAAAACAACTTGTCTTATTATTATTAAGTAATAGTTTATTTGCATTAAACCATTTCTCCTCCTTCTCTTGGTCGATCCTTAAACCATCCAAGGGTTGTTGGAATGTATCGGCAGCAAAAGAAAGTGATGTATCATCAGCAAAAAGTACATACTTCCATTTATTGCTAATGGATGGTAAATCGTTGATATATATCAAAAAAAGTATTGGCCCAAGGACAGAGCCTTGAGGCACACCTACGGTTACTGAACCTTTGACTCCGTGCCAGAAACCTTCAATGCCTGAACTCCCTTCTAAGTTCGATTTTACAAGATTAATACTGCCGTGTCTGCTATATTCTAAGTTATGAAATCTCAGCAATTATGCTCTCTATACCTTGAACAGTGTTTTTATTCTTTCGAAAATCAAACTGACAGCAAATAGTTTTTACTGTCCAGCACTGAGATGGGTGACTGTATCTCATCTCGCCGTCATGGTTAAGGGCTGGAGTAGCATTAGCTAAACTTAGCCAGGACGTAAAAATAAATAAGGCAATTAAAATTAAAAATTAACTTAACCTAACTTTGTGTTTTGGTATGTGCTATTGCTAATATTAAGTTATTTTATTAGAAAATTTCACTTCAAATTTTCAAGTGTACCTTACATGGGTATTTAAAATAATTTAACCCTCTTGTTGGAATGTTTAGGGTATACTGGTGGATTTAATTCAGAAAACAACACTTAATATTGGCATTTTCTTCGATAAATCCGTCTGTTATAAATCTTGCCGTGACAATACCTAGAGTTTAACAACACGTGTTAAAAAAAAGTGTAGTTTAGTTTACATTATTAAATGTTCATTTTTGAACTTTGTTACATTTGCATTTTCAATTTGTTGTATTACCATGTATTTGATATTTTTAGGAAGCTCCAAATGTCAATAATACAAAGAAATCGTTTTTTCTTTTTGAAAATTTTGACGATATTTTCAAAATTCTCCACCAGAAATTTTAAATTTTCTATAATTTCTCCATTCCTTATGAAAGAGATAATCCATTTAATTCGAAAAACAAAGAAGTTTATTTAAATGTATTTGTATAGCAGATCTGAAAGTAGTGATTACTTAGTTTTTTTTTATACATTGATTTAGAACTGCTTTAAATGATTTTTAAACAATCTAGTCATAATTTATTGTAGTTCAACTGCACCCTTGTCGGTAGTGAGAATAACAGATTGAATAAAACATCATACACATTTTCTTTATGTACTATATTATTTCTTAATAAATCCAACTGCGACGAAATGTTGGTGATCTGGGTTATGAATATTTTACCAATTATTATTACAGTTACATGCTAAATCTTGCTAACCACTTAATTCTTGTGAGATTTTCGAAAAATCTTTTGAATTACCCGTACTTACCAACAACACATGATTTTAATTATTTCGTACTTAAAGGTGCCATAGACCAATATTGTTGTGACTGACTATATTATAATTATTCATTTGATACTGATTTTATTCCAATAGTCGTAAAATAATATTTAAAAATTAAAGAAAAACATTTTGTGCTATGGTATTTTTTATGGAGAATTGTTATCTTTCTTACTAAAAAAAGTTTTTAGTCTAGTGTATAAAGAATTTTACTTGTTTTAAATTGACAAAAATAATGTTTTTAAATTTTGTTGTAATAATTTACAGTAGCCCACTTGAAGTTAATCAGTTTAATCCATACTAATGCATACTTACCTATTTGTTCAAGGTGTTCCATTACCAATACAATTATGTATCTTATCTCATGCCAACACTAGAAAAAAAAATTGCATCTGATTTTTCATCCACCTATTGATAAAAACGAATACAGTGAGTCATTCGTCATTATATCACAAAGGAAACATTAATTGATGATGCAAAACGAGCCTGTTGGTTGTAACAGGTAAATTTATATGTTTATAACCGTACAGTTATTTATAACATTCCACTGGTGATGACAGGAATGTGTGACAGATTTTTTTTTATTTGGTTGGAAGCTAGTAATTCCAATTCGTGAAAATCACCCACCAATAGGTGGGGCTCCAAATGTCAAATTCTAAGAGTGAACAACAGAGTTTTGACATATGACAGGCATTTGTGGCATTAGAAAAACAATTTAATACAGTGAAAATTGCGTTTGGTAGTGTTTATAGCTTCCTAAAGTATTAAAAAAGACGGACAGGTATAAAAAAATGCCTTATATAATTTTATCAAGTGAATTTTCCGGTTTTAGCAATAAAGTTAACCTTCCATTAAATATCAATAGTAAACGGATTTGTTGTGCACTCTTAGGGTGAGTTATACCAACTAAGTTCAAGCCAAGTTCAGCTTGATCCAAGATCAAAATTCATGGTTACGATTGTTGTAACTTTGGCTTTCGATTTTGGATCAAGCTGAACTTGGCCTGAATTTAGTTGGTACAATATGCCATTAAACATGTTATACTATCAGAATGTAGATTGTCGTCCACTCCGAGATTTTCGCGAATAGAGAAACATTTTGTTTTTGACAGACAGAAATATAAGGGAACGTTGGTGTTTGATCTATCTCATACTAGTGCTGTAGGTGGTAGTATGGCACTCGTAATATCACATTGTGTCATTGGATGTAGGCCAAAATTGCATAAAGATGCAAAAAGTAAATGCATGCCTGATGGCAAGTCCTGCATTTGATGTCAGGACATCCACACACATCACACGTCTACAGTAGTTTAAGGTATCCTCTGGGTTTTTACTTAAACCTGTCTAACTTTATGAAAAAAAAGTTAGTTTTGTTAATTAACTATGAAAGTGTTTATTGACATGCCTGAACAGTTTCTCTATGTGGCAGCTCTGTTGTGAATTGTTGTATAATTTGACAGCAGCATTGTTATACGACTGCCTTGAACTCTTCTGGTCAACTCTTACAGTTTCATGGTCTTTCAGTACCATAGAAGTAGTTCCAAGCTCCTGATAATGCCTAATATATGTTTAATTTTATATGAACATTTGGTCGAAATATTGTATTTTTTTGCTTTTCTTGTAATGTTTGTGATAAGTTTGTTGCCACTGGATATAATGATCACAAATTTTATGTCCCTTCACCTACATTATATCCGAATTAATTGTATAATCATGTCATTTTATCAGAAATGTTCACTGTGATTCAGTGAAATAGTATGCAGATTGACCTATTCAGAAAATTTAAGATCTATTCTGCACCTCGGAACAAAAATATTACTATTCTATAGATTTTGAATTTTACAATATCATACGTTGTCCAATATTTACGTTGCATTTTTGCCCTTTAGAAAATGGAAGAGTTTGGAACAGTAGATTGACTCAGTAGATGATAAGTTTTTTAGAACTGGTGAAGATACAGAATAATTGAGAAAATAATGGGACCTCTTGTACACACTTCCTGATGCATCATTGTATACAGGGTGTAATCAGTTTCATGTCATTAAAAAAAACTGGTAATGGGGACCGACTAGACAAACAAAAAACCTTAATGACTTTTTCCTCTAGGGGCACATTGAAAAAACCTGACCTAGTTCAATAATTTGAATATTAGGGTAGGAAACATTTGGGAACCACTGCCTTTCTGGATCAATGGACGTGCACTTCCCAATTATACAACTTTTAAATTGTCATAAAAAAGTGCAAAGATTACCAGCCGACTTGTTCTCGCCGGCCCGTGGTTTCAAAGCAAAGAAGCCTTTGATGATCGTCTGAACCGAACCAATTATAAAAATGTAAATAATTCATTATCTCTTTTTGCAGAAATGCAAGCAAATGATGGGCGTATAGGTTTAAACACAGCATTTCTTTTTATGTGTTTTTTTAATTTAGAACAAAATATTGGGGCTTTTATTGTTGTTTATAATTTATCAGATTTAAACGTGGTTTATTAACATTTGTAACCTAAATGAGTGTTCTGGGTTAAGCTTAAAAAACGAGTAATTATTGCACGACATTGGGGAATAGAGTTAGACGTCTGAGATACGATAACAGAAAACAATTATGTGTATTTTAAGTTAGGAAAAAATCTGATTTATTTAACAAATTGTCAATCAGGTATTGAAAACTAAAATATTCGATAAATAAATCTAAAACTTACCTATAAATTAATTTTGATTTAAATAAATTGTTCGTCTGCATCAATACACTCTTCGGCACGTCGAACTGACATACGCACTCCGTTCAACACATTTGGTAAATTAGGATCTTTTTTTATGGTTTCTATGCACATTAAAATACCACACTAAACTATCAACTAACGTTGTCAATAAAGATAATAAAAATAAAAACTTGGTCTAAAATCCAAAAAGCAACACAAACAGAACGAACAAGTAGTGTCTGTACATAATCAAGAACTTAACAACTTGAACGGTAAGTCAGTAAAATAAATCTTAACTGTAAATACGTGGCCCAAAATTCAAAAAGAACAAAAGCACATACGAAAACAACGAACAGGTTCGACGTGTGTATTGAACGAAGTGCCCACAGAAACTAAAATATTGCACAAGGGATAGTATCGTTTCCAGATCTACTAAGCACTCAGAAAACGCCGACGTCTTTCACCTTTACCGTACCGCTAAAGACCTTACCTTACCTACTTTTAAAAAACCATAAAAAAGTGTGATTATCAACTTGTGTTCTCGCCGACGCGCGCCTCTAACAAAGGAGCGTGAACCCTTGGAAAGAGCCGTATTAGCGTATTTGATGGTTAGAGGCGCCGACATACACGAAGATAAAAGCCTATCCCAACATTCCAGCAGTTCTCAAACATTATTAAAAATTTTCGAAATTCTTGTTTATTTATTTTTTCTAAAACTATGGATTATAGACCCCATGTTACATAAGGTTTTTTTATTTGTTTAGTCGTTCCCCACCATCAGTTTTTTTTAATGACATGAAACTGATTACACCCTGTATTTAAGTCGTTACACTTGCCACTAATTGTGAGTTCTGCATATATTCTGTGATAAGGTCTGTTTCAGATCTTATCACAACAGCTCACCGTACTTCTCTGAATTGGTGACTTTCTCTGATTGGTTAATGAGGGAAATAATCATCAGTAAAACTAATGATTATATTTAACACATTAACATGAAAGCCCATTTTTTTGACAACATTGCCCGAATTAAATGTCATTATTAATCCTAGACCGGATTTTGACTGTACCAACATGCAAAATTATTGCTGTGATTTTCTCTGTTGGCAGAATTAAAAAAAACGAACAATTTTTTCTGATAAAATTGTAAGCGCTAGTGATATTACATACGATAACTTACATCTCGTTATCTACGCTAAACTGATTTAAACATTACAGAAACAGGCCTTATGTGAATACATGGCAGATTAATATGACAATGTATGCGGACTATAAATCCTGTTATGATATTTAATTATACAAAGTGATAATGAATAGTATACTATAAGTTTAGCAATGATTTCTTCGATTTGTTAAACAGATTTGATTGATAGAGCATTAAAATTTAATTTTTAAATTACTGGTTTTAAAAGGTCGAAATTATGAAATTACTAACTGAAAATAAATATGTTATATCAACTTTTAAAGTGATGATTTTATGTTTCTTGTGCTGATTTATAGGAACATAGTTTCAGATTTATCCGGTTATCTCTCTAAATTAATTGGTAATATAGAATTGGGGCTTTCTGTGTGATTTTAAAAAAGTGAAAAGGAGCTCTTGGTGCCAGTAATAATATAAAAATATAAAATAATTTGAAAACATTGTCAGCATTTAATACGTGATGTCAAATGAATGCTTATATGAAAAATTATTATAAATATAAATATCGGTTGAACATCTGAAAATATTACCAGTAGTCCAAACAATGAATGCCCAAAAGGGGATTGTAGAGGACGTGGAGGAGGGGAGAACTTTCTTCTTCTGGAATGTGTTGGAGGTAAACATACTAAATGTCCTCGCCCCTAGCTCCGCCGCTTCAGGGGAAGAGGTGGGTGGAAAGGTTCATTTTTTCGATTTTTCGCTTATAACTCGGAAACGATGCGTCTTACGAAAAAAGGTACTATATTCATTTTCTTTCTATGTGTTATAGTTTCAGAGATATTCGCCAGCCAAAATAAATAATAAATTAATTATACAAAGTGATATGACAAAACAATCTTCATTTTGCAACACTTGACGTATTTACTAAAGTAATATTTTGTCGAAATCTATACATTTCCTTAAATATACAGTGTGACTCACTTAAAATGAAGACACCCTTATAACTTTTTTATTTTGTTTCCGATTTGAATTAAATTTTACTCAAGTATAGAACAAATTAGGATCTACTTATGACCGGAAAAACATTCGCCTGCTACAAAGGCAAAGTCACCTGCGCTACCAAAATATGCTGAAAAAAATTAAAACATTTTGAATGTTAAAAATTCTAAAAAATGCATCGGATCGGCGCCACAAACACACATACACCAAAATTTAATTTGTTTATTGATGGGGGATTTCTCATACATAAGCTCATCTGGCAAAGGGGATCCTCAGTTTCCGCAATTTGTGGTAGATATGTGAAATGCGTCAAGACCACTAATATGATTTTTAATTTTTTTCAGCATATTTTGGTAGCGCAGGTGACTTTGCCTTTGTAGCAGGCGAATGTTTTTCTGGTCATAAGTAGATCCTAATTTGTTCTATACTTGAGTAAAATTTGATTCAAATCGTAAACAAAATAAAAAGTTATAAGGGTGTCTTCATTTTAAGTGAATCACACTATATATTTGAGGAAATGTATAGATTTCGACAAAATATTATGTTAGTAAATACGTCGAGTGTTGTAAAATAAAAATTTCAGGTACCTAATTAATTTATTTATTAATTATCTGTTTTGGCTGGCGAATATCTCGTAAACTGTAATACATCGAAAGGAAATGAATACAGACATTCTTGTCGGAAATTTAATTATGTTCAATTTTGCATAGATTACCTTTTTCCGTACGACACATCGTTTCCGCGTTATAAGCGAAGAATCGAAAAAAGGATCCTTTCCTCCCCTCTCCCTCCCTAAGCAGCGGGGACTTTTAGTATGTTTATCTCCTGCAACACCCCTAACACATTCCTGAGGAGGAAAATTCTCCCCTCCTCCATGTCCTCTACAACATTTTCGTTGACTGAACTACACTACCAAAACAAATTTTAAAATGTTTGTTTGAAAAATGTTAACTGCTTTCTTTAACGTGACATGTTTGTAAAGTTTATGTGAGTAAGTTTATGTGAGTAAAAAGATAGCTTTATACAATTTATGATGAGCTCTCATAGTCTTATTAATAAGTATCAAGAACACATTGTTAAATTTATTTTTCATGCTGCATTATTTTATAATTTTGTATATTGAATATTTTTTTATGAACAATGTGTTTTCTTTTTTGTGATATTTTTTATACACCTAAACATAATCTCTATTTTAAAAAAATTATTACAAAATAATATTTCGACATTTTTTAATACAATATAATTTTCGATTTGGTCACCTATATTCTATCACATACATTTTTCTGGAATTGGATGTATAGAATGTGTACTCTACAGTGTGTTACCGATTCATCAGTTATTATTGACGGTAGATAGATGGTTACATGTGAAAGGTTTAATTTGGTAATTCTAATATTTTTTGTACAAAATTTTTGTAACATCTTTGAGATACTGCAAAAAACTATTCCTTCCTATCCCTTCAAATGTTCTCATTTTCAAGCCCAGACTCCTAAAGTAAAGATATTATTGAGACACATTTTAAAACTACTTTTTATTAAACTTTCAAATAATTGTTTATTCCTTTATTTTTGAGATATTTTGATTTTCTTATTGCTACCATATCTGATTTCGTATTAGTTGAAATGGTAATATTTTTTTTTTGTTAAAATTTCAAAAAGTACTCATTTGCTGGATTTGTTTCCACTGATGTTAAAACAATGTGTTTTGGACACCCTTGGAATATTTGTGTTTGAAAGGCTATAGAAAAGGTATGTTTATATACTTTATACATGACTATCGTATAATCCTTGCCATAATACATGTAACACTTGACGAATAATTCCAGCCCAACATAATATCATTATAACACACCTTTGACCAATCAGGAACTAGCAATTTTCATAGTCAACGGGCGAGTCCATTATTTCCAAGGAGTCCATTTCCGTGTTTGACATTTTAGATGTCAAAACAACGTTTTACTGTGAACTAACTTTGTTTTTTCAACTTTAAACTATTTAAATGATTAAGTCGAGGATAAAGTATAGTATTCTGCTCGTATACAATGGTTATTACTCACCATCATCGGCTCTAGGGATTGCAGTTTACCGGAAGTTTTAATAACCGGTATTTACCGGTAATTTTTAGAATGAATGATTAGGGTGGCGAAAATGGCAATTGTCTTTTTCCATGTACAAAATTATCTAAATTCAACAAAAAACATTTTTATATACGTATATTTAATATAATGAACAAACGAAAGGTTTTTTATCAAAAGGAAGAAATATAAATGAAATAAATTTAAATAAATAATTGTTCTGCAAATAACAAAAATATCAACTTAAATAATAGACTGGCGGTACATGACAAGTCAGGTGCAACGTTTTTAAAATGCATGCCAATCATATATATGAATGTAATTACCATGAATATACCAGAGACGCAAATTTTAGGCAGTCATCGCGTGCAGAAGGGTGAGCAAATCGATTTTTTTTGTGTTTTTTTTAAATTTTAAAATGGATGCCAATAGTGCCAAACGAAAAGCCGTGAAAAAAAGTCCAGCGGAAATTCATTGGCATGCAGTTTCCGCGCGCAAAACAAATTTTGGTACGCACATTAAATCGTAAAATTTTTTGGTATTTTTGATTTTGGATTTTTTTTCACGGCTTTTCGTTTGGCACTATTGGCATCTTTTAAAATAAAAAAAAAACAAAAAAAAACAAAAAATCGATTTGCACACCCTTCTGCACGCGACGACTGCCTAAAATTTGCGTTTCTGGCCAATTTCATGGTAATTACATTCATATATGTGATTGGCATGCATTTTAAAAACGTTGCACCTGACTGGTCATGTACCGTCGGTCTATAACAAAAATTATAAACATAAACTCAAATAGGGCATTTACTGAATACCTAATCTAAAAATACAATATTTTTTTAAAATAGCCTGTTAAAAGGGTTAGTTTTTCAAAGCTATATCTGTTAGTCGTTTGATATTTGTGCATAGAATACCACCAGCTGAAGATGTCCTTCCTCAATCGATATTGGTGGGTCGATAAGTTAATAAGAATTGGTAATAACATACTTCTAAATGTATTCCACGGATATTTGCAGCAGTGAAATATTCAATTTCCTGTCGCGAGATATTGTCAATGTCTCTCTTGTATTTCTTAGGGCTTGGTGTTTGGATTTTACTTTTTATAATATTATTTATTTATTGTTAAAAGTGCTCAGAGTTGGGACAGTCACTCTGTATTTAGTGAATACTACTCACTGACATAAATGGAAACGTTGAATACGTGACATATCGTAAGTTCAGAATTTACCGAAATAACCGGTAAAAAATTAAAATAATCGGTAATTATCGTCATGTGTTTTTTGTCCTGATAACTGGTTAACCGGTATTGCAATCCCTAATCGGCTCATGCTGCAAATATCACCCTCGCGAGTAATAGCCATCATTATATGCTCACCGAATAATATACTATTAACAATACATTTTTTTCTCTGGATTGAAATACATCGATGCGGCGAAGAGGACACTCTCCAAAATGTTCGGGTAAAGTCTTCAAGAAGCTGGTAGGAAAGAGCTTTGGTGAGGTTATGCACATAACAAGCAACCTTGACAGCTACATGATGCTGTCAGATGTGTCGTACATCAAAAAGAGGCCAACTTGAATGAGTGGATCACAAAACGTTTGTGTAAACATTGAGAATAAGACAAAAAAAAGACTGATAGCCTTGCAAAAAAGGACACGAACCGTTTTGTGGCTTATCTAAGGGACACATAATGGATTAGGTCTAAAAATGTTAAAAAGAACGAAAGAAGTCCTACAGGAGGAATACTCCAGGCGAAAGACAAGCAAATAGGTTTATAACCCATTCAACAAAGAATGCCACAAGGCTTCTCGAACTTGAAAAGTCTGACCTAAGGCTGATCACAGGCCTTCTAACTGGCCATTGCCCCTTGAGATATCACCTCAAGAACATGGACATGGCAGAAGATGACAAATGCAGATACTGTGAATCTGCAACTGAGACTGCGGGACATATACTTTGTGAATGCAAGGTACTAATCTGAAGACAGGGAAATTAGCTCCCAGGAAAATCACAAGCTTTGCAAAAAGTCCTGGAATCCTGGGTAACAACTAGTTATAGGGTATTTCACAAAAGACCTTTTAGGTCGAAGTGAAGAAAGGCGCCGACTCAGGGCCAAGCGACCTCTTAAACAATCTACAAGACAATGAAATACGAGTGTTGGAAAAAATAAATACCATTTTCATCTAATATAAAATCAATATTGTTGCTATAAGAGTAACAAAAATGTATATTTTCCTAACCAAAGATATTTTGAAGTATAGAAATGAACATACGAAAGATACAGGGTAAAAAGAAAATCAAAAAGTTGTAGCTTGCCATAATATGTCATCTATCAAAACAGTAATGATATTTTGATATTCAAAATTACCAATAAAATTCTACAAAATATTCCCCGTTGAAAAGCATCATTAATATGAACCCAATGGTGGAGAGTAAAATTAGGAATACACTGTATATTCCAGGTATGATCTAATTACATCCTATTATAAAATAGTGAAAAAGTAAATATTATTTTGTAATTCTACCATGTTAATCTTGAAAAAGTAGCGTAAATATGAATCCTAATGCTTATAGTAGATCGATAATAATAATAATAATAATAATAATAATGTAACAGAAACAATAATATAATATTGTTTTCTTGGCAAAAGATGTGATAAAACATATTTTTATTAGATTTTTTCTTATTTGATAAAGGTTAGAAACACAGTGTTTTGATAACGTAGTTAATTAGTTAATCTCCACCAGGTCTACCAAAAAAAATGTCTCGTTCTAAGGTTCTCATTTAATTTTTCTGAAGTATTTTGACTCGCTGAAGTCAATTTTGAAGAACAATTTTTTTCTATTGTGTCAGTTTTTCTCTACCATCCCTTTTATCCTCTTAAAAAGGCAAAAAAAAATGTCTTGTCCTAAGGTTCTGATCTAACTTTTCTGAAGTATTTTGAAGCGTTGAAGCCAATTTTGGACAAAAAAATTTTCTATTGGGTCAGTTTCCCTCTAACCACCCCCTTTTAACTCCTAGATGTGGCAGAGGGAAACTGACACGATAGAATATATATATTTTTTATCCAATATTGATTTCAGCTCATCAAAATACTTCAGAAATCAGAGCCTTAGCACAAGACCTTTTTTTTTTGCCTTTTTTAGGGTAGAGAAAAACTGACACGATAGAAAATTTGTTTTTGTTAAAATATGACTTCAGCACGTCAAATCATATAAATGAAAATATAATCCAGTCATATAGGGTAAAAAAAGGATAAACCTGGGAATGAAAGATAATAAGCTGTAAACTTGTATAAATCTTTGTTTTGGCATTTTATAAGTTGGCTCAAAAGTCGTAAGAATCGGTTTTTTAAATATCTCGTTTTCTATGCTCTAAATGACATTTTCATTTATTATAAAAGTTGTAGAGCATAAAATTCTCTACAAATTTTGTTTCAAGCGCTTAGCCGTATATATCATAACACAAGGTCAACTGTGGAATCCAATAAATAATACGATTTATAAAGTTACTTATTTATTAAAAATATTATAAGTATGAAAAAAAACCTTGATTATTTACTATTTAATATATTATATTTATAGACATTATTCATAAGTCAGACATTCGATTAATAATATTTACTTAATTTATATAAATAATAAAACATTAATGTGAAATAGTTTAAATACATTTTAATTATATTTTTATTTACCAATCGTGTATCATTAATTTATTTCAATTTAAGTTTAAATTTGAGGGGGATCTTTTTTTGTTATTTTTATTAGAAAGAACTCAAATGGCCATTGACCGAGGTCCTTCAGCCGTATTACAATGATATATTAGGTAAGTTTTAAAATTTCTAACATGGTGATCGCAAATGTAGCAAATTTGAATACATATCATGGAAGAAAAAAAAAAGAAACAAACATGTCAATGTAATCATTGGTAATTGTTCATTATGTGGTTCTTAGTTCGCTGATGAGTTCCCACAAGGTTTTTTCTGGAAATTTCCTGTGACCGGCTGTTTGGTGATTTCTTGTTTTAACGAGAGGTCGTAGTATTTTCCTGTTGTGATCACCCTTGGCAAATTTGGTGGATAGTTTGGGTAGCCTCTGCAGGATTGGTTCTGTGTTGGTGATTTGGTATAGAAGAGCATTTGGTGGATTCTGCATAGGATTTCTTGAGTGTCGGCATTTGGTGATGGCTCTAAGCGCTGATGCTTCTGCGACATGGATATTTTTTAATGCTGGTTTTCTGACATTTAGGTAAAGGGGATGGCTGTAGTCTAATATTGGTCTGCATATTGATTTGTAAATGTGGGCTGCTCTCTTTTTGCTAATTCCCTTGTTTTAGTAGGTCATGCAGCGAAAGTGTTTACTTCTGGAGATGCACTTTTTATTTATGGATTTTGTGTGGTTGTTGAAGTTCAGCTTGTGATCTAGGTTTACACCTAGATATTTGACTGTTGTTTGGGCCGTAAGGGTGTTGTTGTTGATTGTGACTTGGTGAGTTGTTGTTTGGGATATGATTAAATATAATATATTGCGATTTCATAGGGTTTGGTTTTAATCTCCAATTGTTAAATCATGTCATTGTTCTGTTCATTAGGCTTTGTAATTCGACAACTGTTTTTTCTAGGGTACGATTATGGCTAATTAGAGCGGTATCATCAGCATACTGTAGAATATGTGTTGGGATTAAAGTATTCAAAGTCCTCTTCGAAGTTGTAGATGTCATAGCAGTAGATGTTGTATAACAGTGGAGAGAGTGGGGAGCCTTGTGGTAATCCTTGTTGTGGTTGAAATAATTTGGAAAACCTTGTGTTTATTTTAATTTGTAGAGTTCTTTGGTTTAGTAATAGCAAATATGCAACTTAATTTTCTTCTTCATCATCATCTTCTTCCGGTCGCTCAACTTGAATTTCAAATTCATTATCATCCTCATCTGTTACATTCGACTCTAAAGCTTCAAGGATTTCAGGTACATATTAATTTTCTTCATCGAGATCATTTGGATATTATGAAGCGTTGAGGCATGCTTGTCCATTACAATGACCACAAGCTGAAGAGCATTGCAATCCTGATTTTCTGCATCCGCAGCACGAACCACAACCATTCTTACAGTTGCAAAATATTGTATTAGGCAGTTCATCTGGTGCTGGTGGTAATAATGTTGTCATCGGTTCCAGGATTTCATTTTGCAGTACCCAGTTCTATTCCTGGGTTTCTAAATCATTCCCAACCAAGTTTAGATCTGGTAGTAGACAAGATTGATAATTAGTTAATTAACTTTATAAATCGTGTTATTTATCAGATTCCACAGTTGACCTTGTGTTATGATATATAAGGCTAAGCGTTCCCCACTTTTGACGGCTCTATCTCAAGAACGGTTGAATGTATAAAATATTGCTTGAAACAAAATTTGTAGATAATTTTATGCTCTACAACTTTTATAGTAAATCAAAATGTCATTTGGAGCATAGAAACCGAGACATACAAAAAACCGATTCTTGCGACCTCTGACCTTGAATATCTTGACTCACGTACACGAGATTCTATGAGACTTGAGCCAACTTATAAAATACCAAAACAAAGATTTATACAAGTTTATAGCTTATTATCTTTAATTCCGAGGTGGAATCCTTATATGAGTGGATTATTAGGAAAAAAGTCTGTTGATTTTATGAGAATAAAGGAAGAGAGATGTCGAGAAGAATTGGTTTTTGTGCAATATTGTTACATTTCATATGTTTTAAATTACCTTATAAGAAATTGAATTTAAACAGTTTGTTTCTAACCGTTTCATTCTAAAACAGTCCTAACACTATTTTCTTGTTACCGTTTTTGTTGCTGTATAAAATAAAGTAAGAAAATACTTGCCTGGTGATCATAACGCACCTAAATCACAGGAAATTGTATACATCACAAAAGCAAATTACACTTAACATTTAAAATAAAACTACAAAAAAAGTTCCAGATTTGGATAAATTATTTTTTGTTTGTTTTCTGTATATTATTTGGGGCCTACATGACTGCTATTGAACGAATTTCAGCAATGCTGTTAAATAGCTTTTCCTATTTGAGAGTTAAATATTTATTTTTGCAGTTTTTTTTGTTATTGAACAATGTTTAGGTTATTGACAGCTTGCTAATAATTGTAAATAATTTAGGTAATATAGATAGCATATGTTAATTGTGTAAATTTGATAGAAACCGTAACAGTTATTTTTCGTAATTGTTACATGAATAGTTTTATTGGAAGAAAGTACTATAGACGAATATAGATGCTTTTGCATATAATTATTATTTATACTGTATATTATAGTGATATTAAAAAGTGTCTGTATTTGTAAATAGGTTTCCAGAGTACTAAGTAAAATTTATAGATATTATTATATTATATACATATATATACTTATTTAGTTGATATTTTTTAGATTATTTTGTAATACAACCAAATGTATGTTTTCTTTTTTAATAAAAATCATAGTTTTATTGGATGACTAGAATTTTTCATTTAAGAAAATAACATTTCTTCACAATTTTGCAAACAATAAGACTATAGTGCGTTGTCAACGTAAGAATTAATTCATTCCAATATACCTGGATGGAACTTGACTGACTGTTAAATAGTCAAGATTTGACCTTTGTTTGATAAAAATTTTTCTTAAGGCAGTGGCGGATCCAGAATAAATCGACAGGGAGGGGCACAACCATTAAAAATGTGCTGCCGCAAGCGAACAAATATTTTTTTAGAAATGAAAATTGATGTGCGGGGGGAGAAAATCACCAAAATTATTTTTCACCCGCAAATGAACAATCAAAAACAAATTTTCCGTGCTCCGGCCTTTTGCCAAAATAAACAACAGTAGGAGCACACACAGTAGATGTGTATATATAACATAATAATAATTAGTATTGTTATTCATAAATCACTATTATTTAATAAAAAACAAATACCAAATTAAACGACAGGGGGGGCACATGCCCTTGTTCCCCCACCCCCCCTAGATCCGCCCTGATAGGATTTTGCAGAGTGAGAGGGAAATATGCGTTTATTTTCGGTTATATAAATATTTAAAAAATCTATCTAAAATAGTTTCAGGAACTTCCCATTGCCCTAATAGCGCAGGAGTTTTAGTCAATATATCGTTTCTACCCGGAATTAATTATTGTAAAGCTGAAAATTTTCAGGATTGTAGTTTTGGTCCAGGACAACACGTAGCAAAAAGTCCCCTACTCTCCCCCGTCGGCTTCCCTGTTTTTTCGGAGCAACAAGGACCTAAGTCACTAAAATTGCAGAGCTGGCTATAAAGTGTAACAGGAAGGTTGTTACTGGTCCGATTTGGGTCGAAATGATCATAAAAGATTAGGAGAAGCATATCCGTTCATATTTCAGATGTTCCATGCATATTTTTGTTCATAATTTTCCGTTCTAGTGCTGCCAACATTTCAAAAATTTTAAAAAAATTAAAAAAACTCCGAAATGGCGCCATTGCGGATAAATGAAGACTCGGAGGGGAAAACGTACCCTAATAAATATTTCTCTTCATACTTTGGGCTTTCATTGGTATGTCCTGTAGCGTTACCCGTTACGCCACTCTGAGTGTCACAGCGGTGACACTTGGACATTTAAGTGCGTTCATTGTTGGGTCTATCACGTCTAGTCTAAACAATCAAGAAGGTGCAAGACGGTCTATACCCTTAGTTCTGTAACTTTGACAGTTCTCTAAGTGCATGCATTAGTTCATTGGTGTGGCAAAATTGAGTGATCTTAGTTAAGCCATGTAGCACAGGAATTTTAGTTTGTGACCCGGAATTGATTATTGTAAAGCTGAAAATTTGCAGGATTGTAGTTTTGGTCCAAGACAACATGTACAAAAGTCCCTTACTCTCCCCCGTCGGCTTCCCTGTTTTTGCGGAATAACGGCCTAAGTCGCAGAAATTGCAGAGCTGGCTATAAAGTGCAGCAAAAAGATTGTTACTGGGTCAAAATGATCATAACAGCTTCGGAGAAGCATATCTGTTCGTATTTCACATGTTCCATGTATATTTCGTTCATAATATTCCGTTCTAGTGCTGTCAAAATTGAAAAAAATTCGAAATAGCTCCATTGTGGATAAATGAAGACTCGAAGGGGAAAACATACCCGAATAAATATTTCTCTTTGGGCTTTCCATTGTCATGTCTACCTTCTCTGTAGCGTCACCCGTTATGGAGCTGCGCAACTTTGAGAGTCAGCGCGCGGCGGCCGCGCCCGTCATGTGCCCGGTGGAACTGCCCTGGCTGCGCTGCCAGCTTTTCGGGAGATTAAATCCTCACAATATTCTCTCCGACTCCTCTTCTCTCCTCACCTGTAGGACTGGAGGTGGAAATCAGGACAAAGGGCCTAGTTCCGATTCCTGCTCTTACCACAAGGCAGCCAGCTCCCGATAGTCTGCTATGGCTAATTTCTTGTGCCTGTAAGACGGACTGCGGTGCCCGGTGCGAATGCAGGATCTCTGGTCTGAACTGCAGCATCATGTGCTGAAGCTGTAGAGAATCCAGCTGCACAAACAGCAGTCGTGGATATGGATGATGATCCGGACGACCCTACTTCCCAATAGATCAATAATGTCAATTGTCTAGCCGAATATAGTATATTATATTACTAGGAGTAGAACGCACTCTTTTTTTGTGTTGAGCCCAGGATTTGGGCGAAACACAAAAAAAGGCATTCTACTCCGTGTAATAAATACTATTTTTTCTTCAAGCGTATTAAAATGCAAAAATTCATTTATTTATCATAAATGTACAAATATTCAAACTACAGTCTTACATGTTTACATAATATGACAAGTGGCTAGTGGATAGCGCGCCACCGGTGGCTTTCGGTATTAACATTATGTTACTAGTAAAACAATACCCACTACGGCGTCGCTTTCGGAACTAACATTTTGTTACTAGTAAAACAATGTCCTATTTCTACTTCTGTTTTTGGTGACATAATTTAAACATTTTAATACGCTTGAAGAAAAAAGTCATTTTCTGAGTCTGACAAGTTAAATTTCATTCAATAAATCTTATAAAACACCAATAATATATAAATAGGAATTCGCAACTGGAACTGGTCTCATCAGCGCAGCCAGGGCAGTTCCACCGGGCACATGACGTGCGCGGCCGCCGCGAGCTGACTCTCAAAGTTGCGTAGCTCCGTAACGGGTGCCGCTATTAATGGAAAGCCCAAAGTATGAAGAGAAATGTTTATTGGGGTACGTTGTCCCCTCCGAGTCTTCATTTACCTGCAATGGCGCCATTTCGGTTTTTTAAATTAAAATTTTTGAAATGTTGACAGAACTAGAATGGAAAATTATGAACAAAAATATGGAACATCTGAAATATGAACGGATATGCTTCTCCTAATCATTTCGGCCCAAATCAGACCAGTAACAACCTTCCTGTTGCACTTTACAGCCAGATATGCAATTTTTGAGACTTAGGCCCTTGTTGCTTTGAAAAAACAGGGAAGCCGATGGGGAACAGTAGGGGACTTTTTGCTACGTATTGTTCTGGACCAAAACTACAACCCCGGAAATTTTCAGCTTTACAATAATTAATTCCGGGTAAAAAACTAAAATTCCTATGCTATAAAGAATACAACCATATAAAGTTTTTAACATACATTTTTTATATAGTTAAATGCCGTGCTCTAATAATGAAATTATTTTCATTGACAAACTGCAATATTCAAGTACAGTAGAAATGTACAACAAAAAATATATATAGTTGTATATATTAGAACAAGAGCAAGTATCTAAAACAGTTTTAAAGATTATACTATTTTTGGCTTTTTAAATATTTATTATAAATCGAAAATAAATGCATATTCCCTCTCACTTTGCAAAATCCTATCCTCATATTTCACTTAAGAGGAGACAACGCCAATCACAAAGTTTCATTGGTAAAGCTAAAGCTGAAGTGGGGCGAAGGTTAGGCAGTGTAGCTATTATAAGGCATCTGCACGTGACGTCAAAAATATGTGTTTCTTAAGATTAATAATAATAATATACATTTATTCATCTTTAAAAATTGCACAATACAAATTATCAGACTTGTCACTAATTACTATAGACTAACATTATTCAAAATTACTAAAAAGAACATACAAACAATAAACGCTAAAAAAACAAACTAAACACTATAAGTTAAAAACTCATCAACAGAATAAAAAGCCTTACTTAGTAAGTACATATGTAATTTATGCTTAAACATCGTGAAGCTTAGTGTATCAACATCCTCTAGTATTTGGATGAACTTATTATAGCAGGTGATACCAAGGTAAATATGTGAATTTTGACCCACGGACAATCTTGAAAATGGCATATGTATTTGGTTTCTTGTACGGGTATTGTGGTCATGTAGACTGTTATTTCTTTGAAACTGGCTAATAGTTCTTTTTATATTAAGTGTAAGGTTATAAATGAATAGTGATGGTAGTGTCAGTATACCAAGTTTTATAAAAAGGGGTTTACAGTGGGTTTGTGGATGGACGTCCATCATACATCTAATTATTCTTTTTTGCATAATAAACACTTTATCAACGTGAGCCGAGTTTCCCCAGAATAGCAAACCATATGACAGAATTGATTGTGCCAATCCAAAATATGCACATTTTAATACTTCAACAGAAACAGTGTCGCGAATTTGTCTCATAACAAAGCATACAGTGCTTAACTTTCCAACCATATTTTCAATGTGATCCCTCCATGTCATTTTCTCATCTAGAGTAACACCCAGAAACTTTATAGATCTTACACGTTCCACAGTTTGATTATTAATTGTAATAAAAGGGCTAAAATCCTGTTTACTATTTTTGTTCATGAACTGCATATACATTGTCTTTTTGGTATTTACTTGTAAGCCATTATTTGAGCACCACATTGCAAACTCATCTGCGGATGAGTTGGCTTGGCATATTGTTTCATTTATGGTATTTCTACAAGTGATATTGTTACTGTCATCAGCATATATGATTGTCCTGTCTGCAGAGCGGCATGATGGTGGCATATCGTTTATAAATATTATAAAGAGTAAGGGGCCAAGTATCGATCCTTGAGGAACCCCCATATTAACTGGTAGTGGTTCAGATATACATGCATCTATAACTACTTGTTGCGTTCTATCTTGTAGGTAGGATGCAATCCATTGATTTGCAATTCCCCTGACACCGATGTAACTTAATTTTTCTAATAATAATTGATGGTCTATAGAGTCAAAGGCTCTACTTAAATCGAAGAATAACCCAAGGGGATATTGGTTATTATTTAGAGCATCATAGATGTAAATGCATAAATCAGCTATTGCCGTGGATGTTGATTTATTTTGTCTGAAGCCATTTTGTGATTGAGATATTAGGTTGTTACTTTCAAGAAAATTGTTAAGTCTTATATTGAATGACATTTCAAATACTTTAGCTAGCTGATTTTGAACACATATATTTCTGTAGTTGGAAGGATCAGTTATTGGCCCCTTATTCTTATAAATTGGTATTGATTTTGAGACTTTGAATATATCAGGATATTTGGCAGAAGTAAACGATTCATTAATGATATATGATAGTGGTGTACTGATTATATTACTCACCGCTCTCAAAGCTTTTCCAGAGACGCCATCAATGCCTTCAGATATTTTTAAAGTTGATTTGTTTATAAGTCTTTCTATTTCCTCTGGGGTTGTGGGGTGCAGATAAAATGTCATGGAGGAGCTGCATGGTAGATTTAACTCATCAAACTTTGGTTTAGAACACGTAAAATTAATGAAGTATTCATTGAAATACTTACAAATTTCATTTAGGTCAGTTATTTTATTATTTGTGTCTGTTAGGGTTAATTCTTGTATATTATTTCTAGATAGGACGTTTCTTGATTCATTAATTATCTGCCAGCTGGTTTTTGTGATATTATTTGACTTGGTTAATCTATGGTTGTAATTTCTTTTTGTTATTTTGGTTTTTTGTTTGTATAGCACCTTTAATTCTCTATATCTTTTTAATATTATTTCGTTATCAGTATTTTTAGTAAGTTTTGCAAATTGACATAAGGTTTCATGAAGTTGTTTCAGCTCCAGTGTAAACCACCTTTTCTGTTTATTTTTAACTTTTATTTTTTTATGGGTAAAGGAATTATTGTAGTGATACATGAATGTTGAGTAGAAACCTTGAAATTTATCATCAAAATTATCGGCACTATACATTTCCGTCCATTTTTCCCTTTTTAGGAGATTTTTAAAAGTTGCAATATTATTTTCAGATATGTCCCGTTTAAATATTACTGTATTATCACCATTTATATTTATATTACAGGGTAAATGGAAATGACACAACTGGAATGTGTGATCAGAAAAATGTGTGTCTTTTACTAAGACATGATTCATGACAAAATTAGAAAATGTTACATCAATACAAGTGGAGCTGATTTTTGTTATACGGGTTGGGTCGTATATGTGCCTTTTCAGATCAAATTCACTGAAAAGGTTTATTAATTGCCTAGTTTCAATAGTGTTCAGGAAAAAATTCACATTCAAATCACCACATACAACATAGTAGCAGTCTTTTTTGTAAATGTTACACATTAAATGATAAAGTTCAGTGATAAATATATCAAAGTTACTGTCAGGAGTTCTGTATAGTGCTATGATGTATGTCTTAGATTTTGTATACTTAGTATCTACAGAGGCGACTGTTACCTCAAAATGTTTTTCTATCGATTTTTTATACAAAATAGGTTTTAAATTATATTTTTTGCTTGCGAAAATACATACTCCACCACGTTCATGTATTATGCGGCAGAAACTATTTATCAAGGTGAAGTTACTTAATTTAAATTGAGATATTTCATTATGTTTTAGCCAATGCTCGGTTATACAGAGTATGTCCACATTATATGAGTCTAAAAGTATGTCTAGGTGCAACGCCTTATCTCTGAGACCTGCGATGTTAAAATGCATTATTTGTAGATTTTCTTTATTGTCTCCACTCATATTTTCCTTTCTCGCACTTGGAGTTTTTGTGTGTTTACTTATGTCTTCTTTGTCTTTCACCCAACACTTCAAGAGATGGTGTGCACTATCTTCGTCACTCAAGGGAAAAAATTTTCCGGCTTGCCATTTGCGTCGTTTTGATTATCTAAGAAATGTTGACCTCTTCTAAAGTTGAACCTTGTAAAGGCTACACCTCGAGGCCAAAAATTATTTTGATACACTTTATCTTGTATTGATGGATCAACTCCTATCATGTAGCAGTTATTGTTAGGCCTGTTTATCTGTGTGTTTAACTTTTTTATGAATACATCTTCTGTTTGTCCTTTCTTGATTATGAATTTTTTAATGTCACTCTCTATTACATCATCCCTGATTCTGGATATGAATAGCCATATTTTTTTGATTTAAGAGTATTACGCAGCTATTATTAAAATTTCTGCCTGGTTCTCATATTTTCAGCTAAAATCTAGTTCAGTGTAATGTATTGTCTAAACGTTGGTTGTGGCATTTTCTTAATTTTTCTCTATTCTTATTGGGATTCTCTGCCACATGTATTCTTCTAAACAATGTCTGAAATCTACAAAATAATACAATTAACCAGTATTTTACTGGAAAATAACCTCTACGCCTGTGACTTTTACGTCAAAGGATCAGTTAGAGGGTGGTTTTGACAAATAATGAATAAGAACAAAAATATAAAAATGACGTATTTTGCTGACGTTTCGGAAAACGAATCTGTTTCCTTTCTCAAAGCGTATTATAATGTTTGTGGGCTGTGTATATTAAATACACAGCTTTAAGAATATATTTGTTATATTCAGTATCCATAGATACTTACTGCTTACACAGAACTGTTGATATATCTAATTGATAGTTTTATTTTAAACAATGTTGAGTTTGTTAAGTTCTTCTTTTAACATCGGCAGCCAGGTTGTGCAAACATCTACAGAACAATTCGACACGCATTTATCCTCATTCAATAGTATTAAAGAAGCGGCTATAATACTATTGAATGAGGATAAATGCGTGTCGAATTGTTCTGTAGATGTTTGCACAACCTGGCTGCCGATGTTAAAAGAAGAACTTAACAAACTCAACATTGTTTAAAATAAAACTATCAATTAGATATATCAACAGTTCTGTGTAAGCAGTAAGTATCTATGGATACTGAATATAACAAATATATTCTTAAAGCTGTGTATTTAATATACACAGCCCACAAACATTATAATACGCTTTGAGAAAGGAAACAGATTCGTTTTCCGAAACGTCAGCAAAATACGTCATTTTTATATTTTTGTTCTTATTCATTATTTGTCAAAACCACCCTCTAACTGATCCTTTGACGTAAAAGTCACAGGCGTAGAGGTTATTTTCCAGTAAAATACTGGTTAATTGTATTATTTTGTAGATTTCAGACATTGTTTAGAAGAATACATGTGGCAGAGCATCCCAATAAGAATAGAGAAAAATCAGT
The DNA here is from genome assembly GCA_936432065.2 of Rutpela maculata. Taxonomy (NCBI): domain Eukaryota; kingdom Metazoa; phylum Arthropoda; class Insecta; order Coleoptera; family Cerambycidae; genus Rutpela; species Rutpela maculata. Next base: position 53,966,693 of record OW386290.2, on the reverse strand, counting down.
GTAATGTTTATGAAATTCTAAATACTTTGTCCTAATAAAATAGGATTCTTTTTGTAGGTTGGAAATCTAACCCGTAATTAGCAATCTATTTTTATTAATCAACGATATTGAAAAATCATTTACGTGAATTTTTAAATATTTGCTTGGAACCAGTACGGCTACAAGCTAAAAATGCGTATACAAAATGAGAATAAACTGGAAAAACTTAAAAATTAAGGTTATGTTAGGTACATGATGCAGATGCCCTATTGTGCACCATCTATTAAAAAGCACTGTACTAAAAATCTTGACTGGGAAAAAGCAGTTTTTAGCCAAACGGCTGGCGTTATTAGATAGATAGATAGATAGATAATTTATTAACCACAAGATGATACAATTATTGTACATATGGCAAGTCAATTTAGAATAACATTTAAAAATGAATAAATACAAGTCAATAAATAAACAAATACAATATACATATATATAAAATACTTATGAAAAGATAAGTAAATAATCACCGCTCACGCCCAAATTTAATGAGAGACATGTAATTAGTCATAAATATTTATATTGTTAAATGGAATGAAGAAGAGAAAAAAAACAATAAAAAAAAATTATCTTCAAACACGGTATAAACTGTATTAGTTTCTATACAGAAATTCCAGTAAATTATAGTACCCATTTTCAAGGAGAAAATTCTTTGTTTCCTTCACTAATTTATGACAATTTTTTATGCTGCGAATTTCATTGGGTAAAGCGTTGTAACATATACAATTATAATAAAAACAATGTTTGAAGTTACTAGTTTTGTGGTTGGGAATAGAAATAAGGTCACCATGTCTAGTGTTGTAGTTATGACTTGAAGACAACATTGTGAACTTGTCTTTAAGTTTAATGAACAACGTGACGCATTTTAAAATAAATATGCTAGGAACAGTTAAATTTTTTTTTTGTTTAAAAATTCCTCTACAACTTTCTCTATATTTCAACCCAAATATAAGTCACACAATTCTTTTTTATGCTATAAATACTCTGTTCATTTCAATTGCACTACCCTAAGATATAATACTGTATGAGATACATGAATAGCATAAAGAGTAATAGACGTCCAAGAGTACCTGCTCATTCATCGAGTTTTTGAGCTGGAGGATAGCAAATAAGCATATTAAACTGAAAAAAAGATATTCTTGTAAGTAAATAAATACTACATTTCTATTGGAGAAATTTTTAGCTAAAATTTGTTTATTACGAAGATCTCTCTTCACATTGGCTCATTGCTGCCTGCTCCCCTCTGATTTGATCGCCTTGGTCCCTCTTAATAAAAAATATTTTAGATTTTCACATATTTATTTTAAACCATTAAAATTGTTTCACTTAACGCAGATTTCCTTAGATGAAGAGATAACCAAATTGAATAAAGGATGCGGCCACACCGAACTGATTTTCTTCCGTCACGAAACTACCCTTAATTTTAGGGTTAGGCGAAAAATGGAGAAAACGGCTGGAGATATTTGTAAGCGGACAGATTTCGAATTTAAACGAAATCGGTCAACTGGTTTTGGCACTATGCTGGACGATGGTCATACACACAAACACGCACAGACATTTTTCTAAACTACTTTTTTAGTATCTGAGAGTGATGTAGAATCAAAATTATTCCAAAAACTCGAAGTAGAATTTTTTGACCATTACAATACTTTTTTCACTCCTAGTGTTGCTCGAAAAAACTACAGTATCTCCTTAAATACTAATCAACTGGAAATTTCTGATTATTATGAACTACTTTAATTACCTGACTATAAAAGGGAAATCATTTACATAAGCAGCTTATTTTAGAACAAGGTAAGTGTATAATGGTGAATTATTGGTTTCAATTTATTAATTTATAAACATTAGGGCTCCCGAAATCTCGGGATCCTGATTGATTTAAAGAAAAAGATTTTGGGTATTTAGTAGATACTTTCAAAAAAATCATTCGTTCTTTTCATATACTTATTGATCCTAGTCAGATTCCGTTAGTATTTTAACGAGAAGTTTCCCCAAAAAAACCTAGAAAATTATTAGTAAAATGTATAAACAAAATTAGAGAGAATAAAATTTCACAAGATTTCTATTTAAGGTAGTACTGTCGATATTACAAGAGTCAAAAGTATACACTGTCTCATTTGACTTGCGCAGTATTTGGACTAGGCAACGCCGTGATGGAATGAGAGAGAATTGAGAATGATTTATCAAAATCGTCGCTTCAACTGCCTTCGAAATCACTTACGATCAGGTTTGACTGGAAGTCTTCCTCTTTACGTCGCGACATCGTACGGCCGTCCCGCTGATGTTTTTCCAAAAATATGAACGTGTCAAGATCGCTTGTTTTTGCAATTTTTCCGGTTCTGAAATGCGAGCTGTTCTTGAGATATCTCCGGAACCATGAGAGCTAGCTCGAAATTAAAAATTAGGTCAAACGAGTATTTTCCACTACAAATATTATTATCTGTAACATTATTAGTCATTTATATTTTATTAGATTTAATAAATATGGCTGTGCTAATCAAACATCGTTCATGTTATTTTTAATAAAGAATTTTTATGAAACCTACATTCTCATATTCAATGCATTTTTAAATTTCGCGAGCGTTGTAACCTCTTTTACGACGTTGCCACGTCTCATAAAATACGATATAAAAAGAAGACTTAATATTTATTCGCTAATTACTACTATCACATGCTCTAAAGCTGTACTTTTAAGAGTCTAAAATGTTTTGTATATTATTTTCTCTCTTTCTCTTTTTTTTAATTGAAATCTGAACGGTACTTTTTGTAAAATATGATGAAACCTGTGATTTCTCATAAGGATCAATGTTTATTCGCTAATAATTACAACTATCACATGCTTTAAAGTTGTACTTTTAAGTGTCTAAAATGTTTTGTATATTATTTTCTCTGGTTTTCTCCTTTTTAATTGAAATCTGAACGGTAAAATGTGATAAAACCTGTGATTTCTCAATGTTAAAAGCATAAAATTTCAACTGACATTTTTTTTACTGGTTCTCTGTAGCTCTTCAAAAATTTAATTGGATCATTATCTTACCATAATCTACTAATATGCCGAATGTTATTAAATCTAAGACCGACAGTCAAATGATAAAAATTAAGAAAATATATTTTTTTAAATTTAAATGATTAATAACTTTTTATTTATCGATTGATTTAAAAAAAAAACAATAGGGTTCTTCTTCTAGCTAACGCTAACTTTCTTTCCAAATTTCAATACAATTGGACTTTTCTTTCTTAAGTTATCGTGCTTACAAGAAACGTGACGGACGAATGGGCAGACGGATGGACGAACAGACAGACGGGCGGACAGACGGACATTTTGAAAGTTGTTCAGAATTCGTTAACTGACCTGATATGAAAATTTTTTTCTCTACGAGCGATATTTACTGTTTTAGAAATGTTCCGATCAGATGCAATATACCTACTCTTCCTTTTTGCGAAGAGTATAATAATGAGTGGAAATTACAGGTATTTTGCTAGAACACTGAGATTAAGTACACAGTCTATATCTTTTATTATTCAAATAGGTATTTGCAATCTGCAACTCCTGACTGTCACTTTAATTCGTTCGTAATGTTCTCATTAAAAATAAAGATTTAGAGTAAAATTGATGTATCATCTAATTTATGTATATTTTGTTAAAATGTGAGACACTGATTTTGATTATTATAATTTTGATACTTTATTTTATTTATTTAATGAAAGGCACCTCAACCCACATAATACAGTTCAGGCGTCCCAGCTCGATTTTCGAGAAACAAACAATGACACAGACCGCGATCGTCTATCTTTTTCGACTACCTAGCTACAGAGCGTTTTTGGAAAATTGCCATTTTTGGATGACTTCTATAATTACCAAGTGTTGAATTCAAAATCGAGTAACACATTCTTAAGGCACTTTTTTGAGTAGAATCCGTTGCTGATCAGAAGAAAATTGTGTATGCCTAAGTATATGGAATTGGGCCCAACGGCTTATTGGGCTATTCATTCACATGAATGTTGTTTATGTCTAGGAATGCTCAATAAAATATATAATAAACCTCTATCTCCTATATTACCAGACTTACGGAGGGGAACAACCCTCAACTTTAAAATTATTTTTTTTCAAAACTATTGAGGATTAAATGAAATTAATAAGAGACGTTGATATGAAATAGCTTTATATTTTACGTTTTTTTTGCATTCCTATTACATATCATTTAGTATATAAAAAAATAATTTAATTTTTGAGGGTGTTGTTTTTATATCAACCCCTTGAGTGACACCTACCAAATAAATATATATTATTTAACACTAACATGACTATCGTGTGTAAAAATTACTTCAAGGTCAAATTGGTGAAAGATGCTTAAAAATATAAACCTAGGTAATGAACACAGGCACACAAAAAAAAATTAAGTGCGAAGACCTAGACCACTTAATTCCTACTCATTTCAAAGCTAATAATCAAAAAAATATACTACTACTTTTAGCTTGGCTTTCAATTATTTTTTTTTTTTGCTTAAGAAGTATTGATTTTATTAGACAATATGGTTAGGCCATTTTAATCAATCCACATTAATATCTTCTCAGGAAAGGACACTAGTGAAAAATGTTTCAGACAAAAGTTGTTCCGTTCAGAGGGAGACATCTTTTCGGTAGAACAGATTTCCACACCCCACCCCTCATGAGCGGCGGGTGGGGCTAACTTTTGAAATTTTAACGGCATCTTATATTTTTTATCGCGTATTCTGATTCTATGGACGAAATTAGATAACTTTTGTACCAAACATTTTTGCTCCCCCCTACCCTGATGAGCGGGGATGGGGGTAATTTTTGAATTTTCAAAAACCTGCAGGGGAACATCTCTGAACTGGGGCATTTTTAGGAAAAATGTGTCAAACAAAAGTTGTTTTGTTCAGAGAAGGACATCTTTTGTTTGAAACATTTTTCCTGAAAATGCCCTAGTTCAGAGATGTTCGCCTGCAGGTTTTTGAAAATTCAAAAGTTACACCCTCATCTCCGTTCATCAGAGTAGGGGGGAGAAAAAAATGTTTTGTACAAAAGTTATGTAATTTTTTTTGTAGAATCAGAATACTTGATCAAAAATGGAGAGTACCATTAAAAATTTAAAAGTTAGCCCCACCTCCGCTCATCAGGGGTGAGGGGTGGAAAATTGTTCTGCTCTGAACGGAACAACTTTTGTTTGAAACATTTTTCGCTAGTGTCCCTTCCTGAGGAGATATTACTGTGGATTAATTAATATGGCCTAACCATATTGTCTAATAAAATCAATACTTATTTCTTAAGCAAAAAAAATAATTGAGAACCAAACTAAAAGTATAGTAGTATATTTTGTCGATTATTAGCTTCCAAATGAGTAGGAATTAAGTGGTCTAGGCCTTCGCATTTAATTTTTTTTTGTGTGCCTGTGTTCATTACCTAGGTTTATGTTTTTAAGCATCTTCCACCAATCTGATCTTGAAATAATTTTTATACACCATGATTATGTTAGTGTTAAATAATATAGATTTTTTTGGTAGGTGTCACTCAAGGGGTTGATATAAAAACAGCACCCTTAAAAATTAAATTATTTTTTCATATACTAAATGACGTAATAGGAATGTAAAAAAAATGTAAAATATAAAGCTATTTTTTTTAAATCGATCCGCAATGTCTACATTCTCGGCGCGATTTCAGATCGAAAAATTCACAATTCCAGTATTTTAGTCCGTTGCTAAGAAACTATGAGAAAACAGACTGGAAAAGATCCATTGCCAAGCAACAATCAACAAAACCGTACGGGTACACTTTTTCTGAAATCGATCGGCAATGTTTACATTTTCGGCGCGTTTTCAGATCGAAAAATGCACAATTCCAGTACTTTAGTCCGTTGCTAAAAAATTATCAGAAAGCAGACCAGAAAAGATCCGTTGCCAAGCAACGATCAACATTCCCGTACGGTTTTTTATGTAGACAGTAAATAAATACACGCAGACAAACCAACTCACATTAAAATTGCATTTATTAGTAAGCAGTTAGATTGTAATGAAGAAGTGTTATGCATTAATACAAATTCCTTAATTTATAATAATATTGATTGTGATTTCAGAAAAAATGGTATGTGTACTTCGGTATAAAAGCACATTCCCGGACTTCGATGCTTGTTGGCCTCGACTAGCACCTCGGCCAACAATTTGTATCGTCGTCCGGGAATGTATTGCTTTCAGACCTAAATACACAATATACTACTCCCGGCCTAGGCCGGGAAAGTAACATTCACGTACGGTTTTTTATGTATATTTTAGACAGTAAATAAGTACATGCAGACAAACCAACTCACATTAAAATTGCATTTATTAGTAAGCAGTTAGATTGTAATGAAGAAATGTTATACATTAATACAAATTCCTTAATTTCTAATGTTGATTGTGATTTCAGAAAAAATAGTATGTGTACTTCGGTCTGAAAGCACATTCCCGGACTTCGATGCTTGTTGGCCTCGGCTATCGCCTCGGCCAACAATTTGCATCGTCCTCCGGGAATGTATTGCTTTCACACCTAAATACACAATTTACTATTATATCAACATCTGCTATTAATTTCATTTAATTATCTTCAATAGTTTTGAAAAAAATTAATTTTAAAGTTGAAGGTTGTTACCCTCATAACTCTGGTAATATAGGGGATAGAGTTTTATTATATATTTTATTGAGCACTCCTAGTCATAAGCAACATTCATGCGAATGAATATCCCAATAAGCCGCTGGGCCCAATTCCATATACTTAACCGGCGAGACCCTTAATCTTTGAAATTGTCTTACAGGCATATTGTCTACAGAGGGCTCTATTTCTTGTCATAGAATGTTAATGAAATTTTCGGTATCCAAATTAAGTACCGTGAAAGAAATGAGGGCCTATTATTCGGTACCTATCCAATAAAACCACACCAAATCCAAATCGTCCTTGACGATTAACTGTAGCGGTTACGTGCGGATTTTCATGAGCCCAATGGTAGTTATTATGCCGATTAATAATTCCGGCACTGCTTATATGGACCTCGTCTGTCCACATAATTTTTCCTTCAAATTCTGGCACTTCATTGACTGACGCAAAAACCACTGGCAAAAATCGAGACACCTTTGAAAGTGGTTTGGGTGTAGATGGTGACTAATCCTAATTTTGTAGGGTTTGAATTTATTTTTTTTTAAGCAACGCAACGCAACGCAGTTGCTTTTGGGATTCCTAAATTTTCTTGTATTTCGCGAGACGATATATTAGGATTTTCTCTTACAGTTTCTAAAACAATATTTTCTACAGCTCCACTACCTGCTTTATTATATATTTTTGCTCGATGTTTTACAAATGATCCAAACTCTTTTATATTTTGTTGTAGCCTTTTGGATATTTTTATGTCTGGCTGTCTCTTTTCTGGATATCTAAAAATATTGTTTATGCGGCACTTCTGGCACAAAGTTTTGTTGTCTAAAACTTCTAGGCCAGGAAACGGAGACATTAATTCGGAAATAAATAGTGCTCAACGGATTATTATTTTAAGTTGTAGGGTTGACCCTTAGGAGTAACATACCACAAGTCCCCAGCCGTGAGCCTTGTGCGTTAGGCGGGAGGGGGGTGGAAAGGGTCGGTTTGTAGGTTTTTCATTATTATCTCGAAAACTAAGCATCCTAGCGAAAAGGCCATTCTATTAAAAATGAAAGTAAATTAAATTGTCTACAAAAAAGATCCTATTCATTTTTTCGCTAGGAGCAGTAGTTAAGGGCGTACGTGAGTTTGAAAATGCGAATAGCTGGAAAAACTGTGTATTGTGGGAGGTAATGCTTAACAAGTAGAAAATTTTATAATATTACAAGTATTTACAAGGCCATATAAAGTAATTGGTCGAGTTCATCGACAAGATCATCATCATCATCGTCGCCGTTGATGCTGGCGATTGGAGGGCCGTTGGTACACGAAGCGCGGCAACTGCTGCACACAAGCGAGCAGGGTATGCCTGCTTTGCGGCACCCGCAACGGTCCCCGCAACCAGTTGTGCACCCGCAAAATATGTTATTTAGGACGGACTCTGGCGCAACTGAGTCCGTGCTTGTGACGGGGGTAAGGAAGCCATCCGACCCCCTCATCCACCCCCAAGCAGTTGGCTCCTGCTGCTGATCTCCATATAGCCATTGCTGAATCTGCAAACAATAATTCGTCCTTTGTAGTTTAAAAAAATGTGACACAATCTTGTCTAAGCAAATACAAAACAAGTTAATGTAAACAAGCATATATCGATATAAACCTGCAAATGAACTCTAAGGGAGTGTTGGTGAGCAGCCCTTCTGGTGGGTGGAAGTGCTGCAAAATCAGGCTTTGGCTTTATCGAGGCTTTAACAAAGGCCTGGTGTCGTACTCGGTTCAGGTCTGCTCCTTGTGGGGCCTGGTACAATGCCAAAAAAAGCTGCTCTCCTACATCAGCTACCATGACCTGTGTTGCTGAGGGATCACAGAAGACTTTGCAGCTTTCTGTGACCTTCTCCTCGGCCTTCAAAAATGCTTTCACCACACCTCCCTTGCTCTTGTTGTGAATAGCGGAGGTAGTATCACAACGGCTGAACGAATGGAGCAACAGAAGATCAAGGGAAGACCGAGGAGCAGGTCACAGACATCTACAAAGTCTTCTGTGATCCCTCAGCAACACAGGACATGGTAGCTGATGCTGGAGAGCAGCTTTCTTTTTTCATTGTACCAGGCCCAACAAGGAGCAGACCTGAACCGGGTACGACACCAGGCCTTTGTTAAAGCCTGGGCAAAGCCAAAGGCTGAGGACTTTTGGTATGTTACTCCTAAGGGTCAACCCTACAACTTAAAATAATAATCCGTTGAGCACTATTTATTTCCGAATTCAGGGATTTTTCGGTCTTCGTTTTCTGTACTATTCCTATTAAAATAAATCTCGGATGCTAAATTTGAAGCTTCTCCGCAGTCGATAAAACACTTAATCATATCATATTTTTCACCATTACTAAACTGAACCATTTTTAACAATGCTCACTCACAGTTAACTCACAAATTTGTTTTTGACATTTACGTTTATTTCGATTGTCTTTTTTTTACCATGGCCTTCTCAATAAATATTTGAACTGCGATAAATATGCATAGATGTCAATGGAAGACAATTCGAACATTTATTGTAGTTTATTTTTTCCTATTTTTGTAGTTTTCCATGGCCTCCTAACAAATACTAAATTTTTCGAAAATTAACCACTTTTTCTAGAGATAAATATGACATATGATATATCGTTGGATAGCTAATTTAAGTTGTGCTTAAATAATGAAATAATTTACAGGATGTTCCATTTAAAAAAACGGAAGTTATGTCTATATCTCGAAAACTGAGGCATGCATAATTTTTTCTTATCAACAACGGATTGTACTCAAAAATGTGCCTTAAGAATGTGTTACTCGATTTTCGATTCGACACTACTTGGTGATTGAGATATAGAGGTCATCCAAAAATGCCAATTTTCCAAAAACGCTCTGTAGCTCGGTAGTCGAAAAAGATAGACGATCACGGTTTGCTCCATTGTTTGTTTCTCGAAAATTGAGCTCAGGACACCTATATTGGTTTTTGTCTATCTGCCATAGTTTTAGAGAAAACCCCAAATCCCATTTAATTTGGTCCACCTTGTACTGCAAAAAATCGTGTTTGGAAATAAACTTGAATAGGTACAATTTTCTAAATTTCAACATAATACTTTTTTCTGGATCAATATAAATTAGGTAGGAGGTTTCATGGGGCAAACAATTTGGGGCACATGGCATTTAAGACACCTTGTATAAAAAATAGATTCAAATCAATTTTATTTAAACTTTATTTCATATAAATACACAGTATAACAGTAGATTACTTTGGTAATTTATACAATTTCCTAATGTGTATATTATTTTTGACAGGGTATTTTGGATATATTGTTTTAATGGAATATATCTTTTACTTTTAAAATACAGGTAAACATAATTTAGCGTTGTATATGTTTTTGGTCGACTTCTAAATATAAATATGTATTTTACATAAAACTTACTTCTAGGTATTAATATATATTTAACAGATTATATTTAGAATATTGCATATTAACCCCTGAAATTAAGATTATAAAACTAATAATAGCTCATCAAAATAGAGTTTAACTCGGACAAAATCATTATAATGATAATTTTTGTAAATATTTATTTGATTCATACTAAATTATTTATATTAAAAATAGTTGTTAAAGCTACTATTAAAAGTAGCTAAAGTTACCAAAATCTCAGATCATTTAATTTAGAACATGTCTCTATGCAGGGACGGATCTAAATAATTTCGCGCTCCTTTTATATATCGTCCTAATAAAATTATTAAAATAAAAAATTTTTTTTAGTTTCTTGATATTTTTCATACAATATTGTTAAATTCGCTTAAAATTTTGAAGGACAATAGCACCAAACTTGTATAAAATCTGTAAATTCTACAAATATTGCAAAATATGTATAATATAATTTTAAATGTGACAAATAAAGAAAATTATTTATATTTTACAACAAAATGACATGATAATAGAAAATACATATTTATTAAAATGAAATATTATGATGATTATAAAAATAAAATAAAGTTCATTTCATAAGTAACACAAACATGCAACTTTCTCGATTTCGCTGCCCCTAAAAACGTCAGTGACTTTGATTTGGCCGCCCCTAACAAATCGGCCGTCCTGCGCGGTTGCATTCTGGCACAGGTCTTTAGCATGGCCCTGTACAAGTGCTACAATGTCCTCTAAAATTATAGTCATTGTAATTTTGGCCGAGTTATGTGATTATTATAGCTATCTCGAGTGAGCTAATGGACTAGTAAGTAAATTAAATTAAAATTTATTAAAAATAATAAAATGTATTCACAGAAATATTTTAAAAATAGGTAGGTGGTATATAAAAACTTCGTTTTAAAGTCTTAATAATACAACACTATATTAGTAATATACGTTTAAGAAATTAAATGGTATTCCTAAATATTTTTTTTTACAACTGGGATATTTCATGAGTCATATCTTTAATTTTACTTTTCAGCAAAAGGTACGAACCAGAAATACCTACTAACAGGTACGGTGACTCACTCTTTATATGACTAAGCACAAGAACTCAAATACATCACATCACCTTATTTTCTACTTATATATATATTATTTATTTTTTATTTGCACGATATAATCTACTGCAATTAAAAAAAAATAATTTCTCGTTCAATCGATTTGAATGAATATACTAGACATAAATGATTATATAGACAATATTTGAATGAAACCTTCTGCAACGTTTCTAGAAATGATCAATTTAAGAGTTTACCCATTGAAAACTGTGGTCCTCAATATTATTTGGAAAAACTAAAAAAAAATGATGTTTCATACAAAATTATTTGTAAATGAAAATAAATAATTTTATCTACAATCGATGCATAAAGTAGGCTTTGTTGCTCGCATTTGATTTGAAAATTGCAAAGTTGACGTTTGCCGAGGAGCTATGAATAATCACACTTTTACGCTCGTACTGTTGCTATAACAGTACGTTTTCTGAAATCGATCAGGAATGTCTACATTGTCTGCTTTCTCGGCGCAATTTCAGATCTCAAAATATATTCTTGTATTTTAGTTCGTTGCTAAACAGGTAGTAGAACACAGTCCGGGAAAGTAACTTTTTCTGAAATCGATCGGTAATGTCTACATTTTCGGCGCGATTTCACATCGAAAAATTCACAATTCCAGTATTTTAGTCCGTTGCTAAAAAACTATCGGAAAACAAACCGGAAAAGATCCGTTGCCAAGCAACAATCAACAAAACCGTACGGGAATGTTACTTTTTCTAAAATCGATCGGCAATGTCTACATTTTCGGCGCGATTTCAGATCGAGAAATGTACAATTCCAGTATTTTAGTTCGTTGCTAAGAAACTATCAGAAAACAAACTGGAAAAGATCCATTGCCAAGCAACGATCAACAAAACCGTACGGGAATGTTACTTTCCCAGCCTAGGCAAAGTAATATTCCCGTACGGTTTTTCTGTATATTTTAGACAGTAAATAAATACACGCAGACAAACCAACTCACATTAAAATTGCATTTATTAGTAAGCAGTTAGATTGTAATGAAGAAATGTTATGCATTATTACAAATTCCCTAATTTATAATAATATTGAAAATAGTATGTGTACTTCGGTGTGAAAGCACATTCCCGGACTTCGATGCTTGTTGGCCTCAATTTGCATCGTCGTTCGGGAATGTATTGCTTTCACACTTAAATACACAATATACTATTCCCGAACTGTTTCTTATATATATTTTAAACAGTAAATGATAAGCTGAATCTCTGACTTTTATCACAAAATAAAAATTCCTTAATTTGTAATAATATTGATTACGATTTCAGAAAAAATAGTGTGTTCTTCGTAGTAAAAGCACATTCCCGGACTTGAGTGCTTGTTGGCCTCGGCTTAACGCCTCGGCCAACAATTTACATCGTCGTCCGGGAATGTATGGCTTTTACTACTAGCCCAATAAACACCAAAGATCGGCCCATCAGCGGGCCATCACTGGGCCAGAAGTTTCATTTCTGACCCAGTGATGGCCCGCTGAAGGGCCAACCTTTGGTGTTTGTAGGGAGATACGCAAAGTATTTTTACGCTTGCCTGAGTGCATCTGTCCTTACACAAGTTTAACAGGAATTTGCAAGAGTACATATATCTTAATCTAACATTTTTCTCAATTGTGAATGAAAACTAAAAATATTCGCTCTTTCGATTGTATATAGTGAAATTTTGTGTAGCGAGTGAGACATAAAATGAGTGGGTACAAAATTTCGACGAAAATTTTTAAAGAATTCGGACTTGCAGCAGCTTCTCCGAGTCGCCCTAGGCGGCGCGCGCAGCACCACATTGTATTTTTTTCGTTTTGACATGTTTTGACATTTTTACTGTGTTTAGTCATTCCACAGTGAATATTCAAATTGTTTTATTAAATTACAGATTACTAAACCTCCGCCCCTGCCGACTGATTCCCGAGAACCAAAAACTATCCTTAACACTCAGTTTATAAATATTTTTACTCGAAAACGATTGCATGTATCAAATTTCTTGTAACGAGATTTTCAGTGTAAATCTTGACTTGAACTTAATTTTCACCTCTACGGTTTTCTTTATGTTGCAACCGGTAACCTCGAGAACTTTTTTAAAAATTATTTTATACCACCAAAAACCTACTTCTATGAAAAATTTCATATTATTATTTTATCCCGTTATTTTTGCTCTGGGGGCTTGGTACTTGGTCTATGAGGAAAAATATTGAATTTTCAGAAAAATTGTGACATTTTTTAATTTTTCACCCTGTACATGTTATAACTTATGAACTAGGGAGTACTATTAGTCCCTTGAGGTAAACCAGAAAAAGGTGAAAAGCCCAAAAGTTCTGCGACCGCACCGCAAGATATTCTCCCCCCCCGTTTTCGAGGGAGAGGAACACGATGGTAACAATATTTTCAGACCTACTCTCCAACCACTACCCATTTTTCTGATTTTCCAGTGCTAGGCATTTTGTTATCGGAACATTTTATTAACGAAAGTTGTTCAGAATCATCCAAGAACCCTAAATCCAAAATTTTATCAGAATTAAAAAATATTGAAATTTTGTTTAACATATTGTCCAAGTTCGAAAATATTTAAATGTTTTTTTTTGTTTAAAAAATTCATGACAAGTTTGTTTGAAATTAAACCCAAGCTGTCGGGTAGTTGTCAAGTAATTAGTAGTCTTTTTTTATATTTTTTAAATTTATCAATTTTTTTATTTAAATTTATCATTTCTTTAAATTTTGATAAATATTTGGCTTAAGGTTTTTGAACAATTCTGAACAACAAATATCTTGCGATGCGGTCGCAGATCTTTTGGGGTAAACGCTTTACCTCAAGGGATTTCTGTATTCTGTAATATGAAATCAAGATAGAAAAAAATAGTCTAATAATAGCTGCTTAGTAATCCAAATAATCCAAAAATATTATATCTCACACTAATTATTAATAATTAAAAATTGATTTTTTAAAAACAAACACATGCACTGAGTAGCTGCCTACTATAAAATGTATTTTATATTTTTTAATTTGATTGTGTCCACAAAAAATTATAATACTTTTGTGCAACGCGTCTTGTCATATGCATAAAGAAAGACACAATTTCAAATAGAATTTGTTTAAAAATCACGGTAAACTTTTTTAGTATCATCTCTACCCGTTGCTCGTTGAGAACATCTCAACGAGCGAACGAAGGATTTTTCCGAAGTTAAACCCTTGCAGTGTTCTAATATTTACAAATGACTATTAATTTATTTGTGTTTAACTTGTAGCTGACATTGACGTCGACTAATTGTACCCATATAACAAATATGTTTTCAAATTATAAACATCACTATTTCAATAATAAACATTCGAATGCTGTAATTAAAATAACCTCGAAGGTACCTTCAAATCAAGCATCCTCGATGTTTTTAATAACATTTATTACGTCTAGGTAAAATCTCCAACCTTTAACATTATTATATTAAAAACGTTGGTAAAAATTACCTACAGTAATTTAAAATGTATGAATTTTTATGGCACGCCAATGTTTTATATTTATGTTAATTTGGGTTATTTATAATACTTAGTAATTTTCTTAGTAAATGGAAAATGATTAAATAATTGTTTTCCTAGATACCGAACACAGCAGTTAGCACATTGAATTTTAGGATTTTGATGGTAAAATCATACTTAATTCATATTTTTATAATTATAAATTTAAACTGCAGGCCGAAAACAAAGTAACTATATTTAAGCGTATTCAGATTTCAGATTCAAATGACCACTTAACCTAACAAATATCTTAGATTAATTATTATCATTCGCACAGATTCAGTTTGAAAACGGTTTATCATCATTCACACCATTCCACTCCAACTTCACGTCAATGCTCCTTTTACAAGGATTACAGTATATTAACAATCTAACTTAAAACTAGCGATACGGTTTACATACATCATCTGGAATACTGTATATACTTGTCTATTTTAAACATTAAGTTTTCTATTGGCATCGTTGGTAAGTTAGTAGGTATCAAATTGACACAAAAATGTACGCACCTAATTAAATTATATGCGACCTTATTAACCGGCCCATCTCTTTAGACAGTTTTTCTTATAACAAAAGGTATCACATTTTCTTAGTATGCAAAGTCAAACAACAAACAAAACACCGGCAAACAATAATGCCATGAAACTTACAACCATCATAGTGCCAGCGGATTTATCCTCCTCCAACTTTTTGGCTGTTCCTGTATTTGCCGAAGTTGAACTTTCGGACTGATTCTGGTTCATGTTATGATTCATATGGTCGTGGTCCATACGATTGCTATCTGATGACTGATCAGGTATCAAGAGATCATTGAGCATATGGTCACCTGCATGTCCAGGAGAGGGTTCTGGTTCAGCAGATGGTTCGGGTGCTGGTTCTGGATGCGGATACGGCGTGGAACGCTCTTGCCCGACACCTTGGTGGACTTCTGAAGATATACTAATACTAGTTGAGGTTTGCTCAACGGTATATTCAT
This sequence comes from Rutpela maculata, assembly GCA_936432065.2. Classification (NCBI taxonomy): domain Eukaryota; kingdom Metazoa; phylum Arthropoda; class Insecta; order Coleoptera; family Cerambycidae; genus Rutpela; species Rutpela maculata. Next base: position 53,951,025 of record OW386290.2, on the reverse strand, counting down.
ATTCTTGATCATACAAATAACTTTTGCCTCCGACGTTAGCGGTGATCAGTCTAAAGTTTACTTCGTTTAGGTTGAGTTTGTCGTAAATGAACTTGTTAAGTTTGTTTACTAACACAGTGATGTTTCCACTTTGGTCAAAGGTGAACGAGTTAGGCCACTCTAAGAAATGCTCATCTCTCGCTATTATTTTCTGACCGGACTGGAAGGAAGTATGAGAATCCCATCGGGCAATGCTGTATGTAGCTAGTAAACTGTAGTAGAGTACTCCTTGATTATCCATGATCATTCCTATGGACTGTGATGCTTTCCGTCCATAATCCTTAAGCTCTCCTTGGTATTCTCCATCCCCCATGGCGTTCATTTCGTTCCTTAAAACGGTGGTATTGACAGAGTAAAGGTGTAAACTGGAAAGAGGACTGAAGAAGACCTCCCTGTCTTCGTTTACTACGATATGGTCATTGCTCGTGTGGATTTTTGGGCCCAGAGCAATGCTGGCGATGTTAATTGGATCTGAAATGACTATATCGTTTACTCTGAATGTAGCTGCTTGGGGATCAGCCTTCATTGTTTTGGAGTGACGAAGTTTCCATGAGTTGTGGTCTTTAACAGAGAAGACGATGATACCTGAAAGTTAAAAAGATTAATTAGACATTGCATAATAATAATTAATATAAAGACTTTATATTCAAATGAAATAAAGGATTGAGGAATGTGTAACAATGCACATTCCTATATTAACATTAGAATCGATTTTAGGTATTTATTTAATTTAATTTGAATATGACCGTAAAATTTTGTTTTACAGCTACGTCTAATGGGGGACAAAAATTGGAAACAAGTTTTTTTTCTTGGTTTAATTTTGGCAAATGCGCTATTGAGAAAGATTAAAATTGGCAGTTAGATATTTTAGGAGTAGCTAATCAAAAATTAAGAATTCAAAATGGCGAATCGAATATTTCTGTCATAATTGCAATATATTTGCAGATTTACATGAAAGAGGTATATAGAGATATATAGACTTCATGATTATCAGTTAGCGAGCCTGACGGTAGAGGTTAAAAATTCAAAACGACGAATATTTCCTTTTACTTTTATTTGTAGAAGCTAAATAAAAAGACCACTAAATAGGGTGAATAAAATTTAAAAAACAATCGAACCGTCTTCGAAAAAAAATTATGAAATAAAACATCGTCTGCGTCGCACAGCTAAACAAAATACTTGTTCTTCGTTTAAATCAACATTCCGGGCGTAATTTTTTAAGATAAACTCAAGTTTTTTTTTTTAATACTCGTCATGTAATCTCAATCTCTATGTGCGGAATTTTGATATAGTTTTCCATTTTTTTAAATACTTATAGTTGAGTCAATGAAGCCTAAAAATCGTCAAAACCTTTTAATTCTCAGTAACAGCTCCGATTTTGATAATTTTTTTTTAAATGTGTGTTTTTTAATATTATTCAAAACCAGAAACATCCCAAGTGGTGCAAATAATTATTTATATTTTTTAAACAATAATAACAATATTTACAAAAAAATATATTTAAAAAAAATTTTTTCGCGATATTTATGAAACATTGAGTTGTTTTTATTGAAAATTTAAGTTCAAAAATGTTTCTCACAGTCGGGGTTGATAATTATTTATATTGTTTAAACAATAATAACAACTTTTACAGGAAAAATCTGTTTTTTTATGTTTTTTTCCCAATATTCATGAAAAAGTTAATTTAGTGCAGTGTTTGAAGGTTTTTCGCTCAGAATTCTTTCGGATAAAACCGATTGACGTGAAAGTTTTACAAGAAAAACCTATGTTTTTATGTGTGAAAATAATAATCAACCCCGACTGTGGGAAACATTTTTTAACTTAAATTTTCAATAAAAACAACTCAATGTTTTATAAATATCAAGAAAAAATTGTTTAAAATATTTTTTTGTAAATATTGTTATTATTGCTTAAACAATATAAATAATTATTTGCGCCACTTGGGATGTTTCTGATTTTGAATAATATTAAAAAAGACACATTTTAAAAAAGAAATGATCAAAATCGGAGCTGTTGCTGAGAATTAAAAAATGAAAAACTTTCATTGACTCGACTATTATGGAAAGCCTGGAAAATTGTATTTTTTCCCTGCAAATATCCTCAGATGTTTCTAGATGCTCAATTATTTAACTAAAGAGTTCAAAATAGGTTTTATGTGGGATTACAAATTACCCACATAGCACATTACATCCATTGGACGTCCGTTTAATATCCAAAATACATCCATTTTTCATCCTTCTACGGCTTAGTACATTTTGGTATGTCCACTGTACGTCCACAAAAGTACGACATTTGACCATTACAAATGAACTTTCACTGTACGTACATTTTCCGCCATAAAAGGGATGTACTTCCAATGTACGTTCATTTTTTATCCTTCTGTAGTTTAGCACATTTTGGTACGTCCAGTGGACGTCTACAAAAGTTCTACATTTTACCATTAGAAATGGACTCCCATTGTACGTACATTTTCCTCCATGAAAGGGATGCACATCAGTGTACATCTACTGTACATCCATTTTTCATCCTTCTACAGCTTAGCAAATTCTGATACGTCCTCTGTACGTTCATAAAAGATCGACATTTGACCATTAGAAATGGACTTTCATTGTACGTATATTTTCTAACATCTAAGTGATGTACATCAACGCACTTCCAGTGTACGTCCATTTTTTATCCTTCTATAGTTTAGCACATTTTGGTACGTCCATTGGACGTCCACAAAAGTTCTGCATTTTACCATTAGAAATGGACTCCCATTGTACGTACATTTTCCTCCATATAAGGGATGCACATCAATGTACGTCTACTGTAGATCCATTTTTCATCTTTCTACAGCTTAGTAAATTTTGGTACGTCCATAAAAGTTCGACATTTGACCGTTACAAATGGACTTTCATTGTACGTACATTTTCTGCCATCTAAGGGATGTACATCAACGTACTTCCAGTGTACGTCCATCCTTCTCCGGCTTAGTACATTTTCTATGTCCGATTTTGGTAAGCGATGGCATCAAATGCCAATTATGTAATAATGTCGCTACACAGAGAAGGCAATTAACTGTTATAAGTCACGTTTATCTAGAATTAATCTCCAAATTTGCAATAGATTTTGGTAGATAAATTTGGTTATAAGTCGCCGACTTGGTTCTACTACTGGTCTATGAGTATTCACCTAAAAATTCGTATTGGCAATCTAACATATAAATTCTCCGGTGTGATACCTTGAGACAGAATTTTACATGCAACATGCGCTGCACTGATGATTCTGACGATAACCAACAGTTAGAAATCGATAGTTGTAAGCAATTATCGTGTCTCCTCCCAAACAGCACAGGTAAATCCAATGGACGTAAAAAGTACATACTTTTGGACTATATTTGGGCATAATGTACGTACATACATGTCCGATTTTGTTTCGATTTTGGTACAACAGACGTCCAATGGACGTCCCGGTGTCACAACTTTGGACGAATATTGGACGTATGTACGTACATGTACATCGAAGTATGCATGCATACTTCATCCAGTGAACTACCGTTTTAAGTGCGACTGTACATACTTTGGACATCCAGTGAATGTACAAGTACGTACATATGTCCAATATTCGCCCAAAGTTGTGACACCGGGACGTCCATTGGACGTCTATTGTACCAAATTCGGAACAAAGTCGGACATCGAATGTACGTACATTATGTCCAAATATAGTCCAAGAATATGTACTTTTTACGTCCATTGGATGTATTTGTGCTACGTCCAGTAAGTGTAAATAAAGTACGTACGTGGGACATAGCCAGGACCTATATTTCAATACCTACTGGACGTAATTAGGTCCCATATACATACTTCATCCAGTGAACTACCGTTTTAAGTGCGACTGTACATACTTTGGACATCCAGCGGATGTACACGTACGTACATACGTCCAATATTCATCCAAAGTTGTGACACCGGGACGTCCATTGGACGTCTATTGTACCAACATCGGAACAAAATCGGACATCGACTGTACGTACATTGTGTCCAAATATAGTCCAAAAGTATGTACTTTTTACGTCCATTGGATGTACTTGTGCTGTTTGGGTAGATGTGAAAACTGAAAAATTCCACGAGGAAAATCGAATATAGTGCATTTCCATTTTTCTTTATTGCAGTTTAAAGAATCGTGTAATATGTACAAGAGGTTTTTGAGGTTGCTGGTTCTAATTTTTTTGTGAAATGAATTGCTGTTTCGATTAAAATCTTATGGTAGGAAAATTTAGAAAATTCAAGTTTTTAACGAACCAAGGGATTTTCACAGTTGCTGATTCTCTTTTTTTGTCAGAATTGAAAATTGAGTTCGAAAAATCCACTTTGATAAAAATTGCATGAAACTAAAACTTTAGAAAATTCAAGTTTTTAACGAAATAGCTTGAAATTCTTATTTAAAAGATTTTTTGAGTCACAGATTATGAATTTAACGTGGAAATCGGTAATTTAACCGAGAAATGTTTAATATGCTGGAGTTTTCAACGTTTTTCTAAAATAAACAAAATTATAAATATTTTTAATGTTATAAGTATTTTGAAAGTTAATTAATGTATCTAAAATTTTTAAATATTCCTTATGTTTAAGATAACGAAAAAAGAAACAATAATAAAGCCTTAAGCTTGTTTATTTTGTACAGGAGGTGGGTATTTTGAACAGTGGAGGCTACTTTAAACTGAGGGTGGGTATTTTGGACGAAAAAGAAATATTTCAGACTATTTTTAAAACTATTTTAGTTAGAAAATCCTGACGCGTTGAAGCATTTTTATTGCAGGATTTGGATACATTGCACCAAAATACACAGGAACGCAGTAGTCATATTAAATAAACAATAAAAAAAATCCTTTCATACAATTTTCATCAAAGTGCATCAATTTTCCAATGTTGACAAACAAATCAGAATCAGTAACTTTGGAAACCCCTTTATATGTATTACACAATTCTATAAACAAAAAAATACCCTGAATAAGAATTTCAAGTTATTTCGTTAAAAACTTGAATTTTCGAAAGTTTTCGAAGCGGATTTTCCAAACAAAATTTTCCAATTTTCATAATAAATTCAGCAACCTTAGAAACCATTTTGTACATTTTACACGATTCTTTGTTTCTGTAATTTAAAAAAATGGAAACGCAGCCCTATTGGATTTTCCTCGCAGAATCTTCCAGTTTTCATATCTAATTTGTAATCAGTGACCCCGAAAACCCCCATTTTGAAATATTTAGATAAATAATAATTGAGCATCTAGGAAAATCTGAAGGTACTTTGGGGAAAAAATACAATTTTCCTGGCTTTCCATAAATATTAAAAAAAAAAATGGAAAACTACGAAAATTCCGCACAGAGGAATCGATAGGGAATTAAGAATTGAACCTGAACAACATACGTTGTTAGGCTTGTGACCATGAGGTCCCGGGTTCGGATCCTGGTTGGTAGAATGGCGGTAGCTAAACTGTGCCGGGATGTTAATGCAAAGAAAGCGTTAAAATAAAAACAATTACCTACCTAATATCGATATTGACGTTAGTGTAAGAATGAACAAATAACGAATTCAAACGTATTTTTAACTTACTTCAATATTGATATTAGGAAATAAGAATCAATTAACTGGACGAAGCGCGATGATGAAATTTTATTTTATAATTTTTAGCGATGTTTTTGAAGGATTTTTTCCAATAATTTTTTTAATCAGGATTCGTTCTTATCCATAGGTTTGCGTTTTTTTCCATTTTAGCGTGGTGTTAAGTATCTCAAGAAATCTATAAAAAATATTCAATGTGTACGACAAAAACAATATTTAAAATTATGTTTTAAAAACTAATTTCTTATAGTTCAGTCAACGGGGCGATTTCTAACTTGAGTGCTAATGAATGTATTTTGATGAAACCTAGTGCAATGGTGTTTGTAATGACGTTAATAAAAAAGTTAAAAAAAAAAGACTAGAGCAGGAAATGATCGGAAGGGATTCCGTAACTTGTAGAACTAGGTCAAAAATGGTACATTTCGGGTGGCCATATCTCGAAAAATATGCATTTTTAGAAAAAATTCACAAGAGTAAAAACATCTTATTTTGGGCCAAAAAAGGTAAATACATTGTTTTTTTCATTTTTGACCTATTTCTACAAGTTACGGAACTCGTGATAAAAGAGGTGTTTTCGTTTTCTACCCCTTCCGATCATTTCCTACTCTCATCTTTTTTTTAAACTTTTTTATTAACGTCATTACAAACATATTGCACAAGGTTTCATCAAAATCCATTTATTATCACTCAAGTTAGAGATTTTGGTTCGTTGACTGGACTATTAACGAAATTGCGTAAGCAGGTGACAATACTAATAAGAAGGTATATTTGAATCAAACAATGGATACATGCCCATATTATATTTAGCGTACGTTTTAAAATCACTAACTTATTCAATTTCGATCACGTTAACTTCAATGCCAAAAAGTCCAATGTCCTGTTATACAACTCGTTTTATTTTTTAAGGAAAGGAATTTATTGACGTAGGCAAGTGCATAGGTACGCATAAGTAAACTTTAATTTTCCAGGAATAGCACTTATTATTTAGTGCAAATATTTTTTGTCCTAGTGTTTTCCTTTCGAGTAAATACTCTATTTTTACGGAATTTAAAATATATTCAATAAATTATAGTTATTTTTGTAATGGGTACCTAAAATCATGTTTCTTGGGGCGAATAGCCGATGAGTCCCAAAAAACTGATTTTAGTTACGTATTACAAACAACATTTTTTTGTTAAAGATCCCTAAAACATATTTAAATTTTTGATCAGAGCAAATATTTCTCGAAAATAGTGAACTTCGAATTTTAATTATCATCCGACCATAGTAACCAGATGGTTTAATGTAAACAAAAAAAATTTGACGCGTTCTTTTTATACAGTATAAAATGCATAATCCACAAATTATATCTGAAAAAGCGAAGGAAATTGTGTTATATTTACTTCCAGTGAAATCTCGTCAAATTTATGAAAAGGAATATGAAGCATTCATTCGATGGAAAGAAATGAACAACATTGTAATTATAGACGAAGAAGCGATATTTACACGAGAAGGTAAGTGCCGCTATTCTTTGGATTCAAGATTAATAACGTATGTAAATTATTATTGTGACTATTTTCGTATTTTCCTATTACAGGCGCAAGAAGTAAAACCATCTACTCTCTGGTCAAAATATTCGATGATAAAAGTTGTTTTATCTGTCAAAGAAAATATAGAAATAAACAAATTCGTCAGTAATAGCTTTTTTAACCGAAATTCAGTAGGCTACGAGCCTACAAAGTCAAAAGTTTTGACGCGCCAAGAAATCAATATATTTTTGATTAATGCAGACGATGACAAGTATTTATTAATCAAACTAAGTTTAAAATCATACTTTAATGGCATGCATCAGTTTCATATTTAATTTCGCAGGTTGCTCTTCTCATTGGCGTGTGTGGTGCATGCAGGCGCGAAGAGCTACATTCACTAAAAATACAAGATATTGTCCAAAAAGACACACGATATTTTCTTATAACAATTCCCGATACGAAGACGAACAAAAAAAACCCTAGCGACACCCCTGTAGTTCAGCAATCGCGTGAAGATATCAGCAAAGAGAGGCCAACAAATATTGCATGAGTCAGAAAATGTCCGTTAAAAGGTTGTGACTAAGAAAAATAAGACTTTGGTGAACTTTAAGTTCATTCCGTTTCAGTTCGGCATCGCGTGTTAGTGGTTAAATGTCTAGGAAATGTGTATCACAAGAACCCTACTTTAAGTAATTATAATCGTCATACTTACAAAAAAATTGTTACTGTTTATCTGTTTTAAATATTAGGAAACCTAAACATCTCCTATATGTTTCTTCCCAACTATCTATTGAAGTGTTGTGTCTGAAGTATACACAAAAACGGGCGGATGTTTCTGTTTTTTGAAAGTACAGAGACGCACTGCGGGGCTTCTTCAGTTTCTCAGCAGGGACAGTGATAAAAACAGCATTATTTCACTTGTGGTTTGCTTTGCTGATATATATATATATTATTGCATATTCCTTAATCTACTTTTCGTCGTATAAGCGTTATGAGACTAAAAATGCACTGGAGACGTGTCGCCTGAAGAGACCACTTCATGAATTCACGCCATTCCTGTTATCAAACGAGTCAAACTTATTGTTTTATTTTAAATTCAAGATATTTTGCTGGATGCTCTACTATACTCTATTTGGTAAAGATGGAGAGTAATAAATCACCCAGGTAAAGACTACCACTTTTTCTCTTAACATTGTATATGAAATAAACGTTTATTGTTTGAATTATCTAATTTTCCATTTCTTAGTCTTTACCCCGTTGCACAGCGGTTATAATGTTTGTGAATACTTCTTAGGGAGATACATGAGAGAGATCAGAGTGGAAAAGACAAGGACAGCTCGCTTCGTACCGAGTTATTAAAACATAAACAGTAGTTATTTACCTAAAAACTGTCATAATTCGGCTACTTTGAGTAATTTATTTCTAAAAATGCAGTTAGCCCATACAAAATATAAAGGAATATTTAAAATCTTATAGCAACCTGATTATGTTTTTAGAGGATTTAATGATCTTTTATTATTTTCTGTCTTTACCAAATAGAATATAAGAAAAATAAAATTATCAGCTATAATATCCCTAGGACATTGATAATGTACGAGATAATTTTATGACAATCGAAAGCACGTTGCTTGGTAATAGCCCGACGCCGAAGGCGGAGGGCTATTACCAAGCAACGTGCTTGCGGTTGTCATAAAATTATGAGACATTTGTCAATGTCAGAGGGATATTCGGTCAGAAAATTTTTTGAAAAAATAAAAGTCGCAACACAACAAAACATTTTTCTTTGCTTAGCGCATTTTTAGATTGAAAATTGGCATTGCCAAAACGTGACATTTTGAAATTTATTTGGCATATATTATGAAGTTGTCAAAGTTAAATAATTTTATTGTCATAGTGATTGAAAATTTCCTTGGATGGTGTTATCAGTGTAATGTTAAAATGATTGGATGATTTGTGTCACATGACAAGAAATAACGAAATTTAATTGGTTGTTAGAACTGTCAAAACATTTTCTCCCAAAACTACAAGGTAATAGGCTCATAGGATAGCGTAAGTTTAATAGGTATGAGAGAGATCAAGGATACAGTTCAGAGTGGCAAAGACAAGGACAGCTCGGTTCGTACCGAGTTATTAAAACATAAACAGTAGTTATTTACCTAAAAACTGTCATAATACGGGTACTTTGAGTAATTTATTTCTAAAAATGCAGATAACCCATACAAAATATAAAGGAATATTTAAAATTTCTTATAGCAACCTGATTATGTTTTTAGAGGATTTAATGATCTTTTATTACTTTCTGTCTTTAGCAAATAGAATATAAGAAATATGAAATTATCTCTCAAAACTAGAAGGTAATAGGCTCATAGGATAGCGTAAGTTAATAGGTAAACGGAGCCTAAAACGCTTAGTGTAATATATTCAGTGTCATTAATTTTTCTTCAAAAAAAATTCCTGCGGTAAAATCTTAATATATACAGTTAATAAATCTGTAAAGTTGACGTGTCTGTATACTGAAAATATTTGCAAAGAACTGATCTGGGGGATGCAAGATGAGTAATAGAATACATTAAGATAATTTTTGGAATTTTTGTCTGTTTGTTTGTTTGTTTGAACGTGCATCACGCAGATACTACTGAGCCAATTTGAATGGGGTTTTCAAGGTACATTCAGCTAAATTTGGAGTAACATTTAGCTTTTATTTCATCGAAATCGGTCTACTCTAAGCCAAGTTTTATGAAAATTGGTTTAGTAGAGCCGGAGATACAACTTGATCTCTACAATAAGCGTATTTGCGCCGCATAGACTGCCATGATTAAACTTTTGTAATATTTCAAAATTTGTGAGCTTTCTGAAGCATTCGACAATGGTAATTCTACCTCAAACGTCGTTTACAAAGAAGCTTTTTAGTTAATTTCAAAATTCCACGCGAACATAGTCGCGGGCTAGTATTAAATAAAAATAAATTTGTTTTACACTTACGATATTTTGTAAAATTCATACTAGGCATAAGTCAATGTTCATTGCAAATATATTTACATTTAAAATTTGTTTTATTTGCAGTAATCCCTACATTGTTATGATGCTATCTGTAACTACTCATTTAAGGCATGACAAAAGCATCCGAAGGTCTTATATCTTAGTCACAGTTAGATAGTTATATTTACTATAAATATATTTGTTTAAATTAATAAATTAAGCTAATTTGAATATTTTTTTCTGCGACGTATTTTTTGTTAAACTTATTAAAGTCAGTTATTTATCGTCATATTTCAATTTCGGGAAAATTAATAGATCGATGACAGTCTGCATCTTGTCCACCCCAGGCTATGAATGGCCAACAGTTTCAAACATTTATTATATTTTTTAAAGTTTTTATCTATTGATGGGTACACTGAAACTGTTGAGCACTAAAATAAATTTAGGGCTGTTTCATTTCGATTTATTTTGTTCTATTTTATTTCAATGTTTGAAATCAGATATACTTGCACTAAAAAGTTGATAATTATATAGGATATCAAGGTAGCTTTCAAACCGGGTTTCACTTATCACCCGTTGCAACATCATAAGTTTGATATCAGCGCCTCCACCAAAATGATGAATATATTTTTTAAAGACCTAATAATGACTATTTTTATCGAAATTGATTTTTTTTAAATTAGACGATTACGAAATATTTTTCATACTTTTTCAGCTCACTGTATGTATTGATCTATCTATAATGGTTGCTATTATTTCCTAAAAAATTACCCACGACGTAAGTAACCAGTTTATAATACATTTTTTTATCGAACTTGTTTCTGTGTATTTCCTATATTTGTATAAAGATGAACATAACAACATATAAAATCAAGGTTACATTAATTGTCATTCAATATATTCTAACAGAACGTCCATGACATGAGAATATGCGAATATATAGCCAAATTTGGAGACACTATTTACAAAAATAATAGTATATTGTTGTGCGCAAAAAAGTGGGACAAGTCTTATGACGTATTTTTGCTAAAATCTAGTTGTGTACATCTAACTTTAATTTTTGTGACATTGTCAGTTATTTGTCAAAATTCATTGCAAGTGTGCAAATAGAGACAGATTTACATTAGAAAAAAATAGTTGTCCTATTTTTTTTGCTCACGATAGTACATAACTCATCTTATAATAGTAAAAAAATAGGCAGTATTATGGACCATTTCAAATACAGGGTGTCCCGTAAATAATAGATATTCCTGAAAATGGTAATAGGCCATCAGAATATCACAACTTGACCTTATTGAAAACCCTACCGTTTTCGAGATATGGGCACTTTTTTGAAATTTTGAAAATTTCTACTCTAGTATAATATTTTGCATGCCACTGTCACAAGGTAAGGATTTTTTCATTCTGTTTTTTGGTGAGTATTCTAGAACAGTTGTGCTATCAAACCTATATAGGAGTTTTTAGATAATGACGGCAGTATTCTCAAAAAAAAATGTATTTCTTAAATTTCGGTTCCACCAAGATTCGGTTTGCTGACTTTGACCTTTGATGGTGTAAAGAAAAGTGCCAAGAGAAACTTGCCACTTATCTTAAAAACTTGCCCACTTATTATTATATTCTAAAATGTTTAAAAATTCTGATTCTTTCGTTAAAAAAAAGCCATAGCTGTTTGAATAGTGGAGGAACTAAATTTATCAATTTAAAATTTTTAACAAGTAAGCCTTGTTTTTAATTGCATGTGACTCATGTCATTTTGTACGTCTGGTGTTACCGATTCAGACTTTGTTTGTTTATCGATAATAACGAATTAGCGTTTCTCTGGACTTATTGGAACTTGTTGAGAACAACAATGCCTCGTATACAGTATACACAACGTGAGTATGCTAATATGCATACTATTTACGGCGAGTGTCGAGGCAACGCCAGTGCATCCGCTGTGCGTTATCGAGAAAGGTACCCGAACGCACGCCATCCTGACTATCGGGTATTTATTAGAGTGCATAACGCGTACTGTGAGGGAAGGATTTCTAGTCTTCGTGGTATTGGTGGTGCCAGTGAAGGAAGACCTCGTCAAGATTTCGACGACGAAGTGCTTGCTGAAATTAACGACGATCCATCTACTTCTCTATCCATCTACTTTGTTTCGTATTTTCTTCACTCATAGGTCAGACCTCCCATTCGTATGCACTTGTTGCATAAATAGCTATTACTGTACCATACATACAATAAATATAATATTAATAAGTGCTTGCTGAAATTAACGACGATCCATCTACTTCTCTATACATCTACTTTGTTTCGTATTTTCTTCACTCATAGGTCAAACCTCCCATTCGTGAAAAAAGTACCTCTTTATGCACTTGTTGCATAAATAGCTATTACTGTACCATGCATACAATAAATATAAAATTAATAAGACACTTGACAGCTTATTTCTATAAATCCATTGCACATATGTCGGGTGTCAGAAACGAACTTGCAATTCGAAGAACATTTTTTCGTTCTCATTTTCCTGTGCTTCATTTTGGAGGAAATTTGTTCATAGGTATAATTACGTGCTACCAAAAAGTAAGTATATGAGTACCAAGCATATTTTATGGAGATAGATACAGCCAAAATAGTTGAACGTTTTTACTCAAGTCGTTTTTGAAAGAAAATTAAAAAATATATAATATTCTTCCGAAATCATCGAGTAATATGTAAACATCCGTAGGCCTGGAAACGATAGGTCTTGCAACAGCAGGTTTTTAATTAAGCAAGGAAAACGGCAATAACTGACCACATATTATATGTTAAGGACTAATGCATATTTTTTTTGTGTTATATCTAATGACGTCCGATATAAAAATTTTCAGACAGATAGCTTTCTTTTAAATTGCTGCCAGGGAAAAATACATATTCGGTATAAAAAGGGCTGACATATCCGTGTAAATACATATAGTCCAGTCAACGAATGAGTTGTAGAGGACATGGGGGAGGGACAGAATTTTCCTCTTCAGGAATGTGTTGGAGGTAGTTATGAGGTAAACATACTAAAAGTCCCCGCCCCTAGCACTGCCGCTTCAGGGGGGAGGCGGGTGGAAAGGTCCCTTTTTTCGATTCTTCGCTTATAACTCGGAAACGATACGTCGTACGCGAAACATTTTTCTATGCAAAATTAAATTATATTAAATTTCCTACAAGAATGTTTATATTCATTTTCTTCTAATGTGTTATAGTTTCCGAGATATTCGCCAACGAAAATCGATAATTAATAAATAAATTAATTGTATATCGGAAACTATAACACATAGGAAGAAAATAAATATAGACATTCTCGTAGGAAATTTAATATAATTTAATTTTGCATAGGAAAATTTTTCGCGTACGACGCATCGTTTCCGAGTTATAAGCGAAGAATCGAAACTTCCCCCCTGAAGCGGCAGGGCTAGGAGCGAGGACTTTTAGTATGTTTACCTCCCAACTACTAACACATTTCTGAAGAGGAAAATTCTGCCCCCCTCCATGTCCTCTACACTAATTCGTAGTGTTGCCGTGAGACTCGTCTCGTCGAGAAATTGGTTTTTCTCGTCTCGTCTCGACATTGTCGGGACGAGATCTTTCAGCCATCTCGTCTCGACAAATGTGAAATTTCCCAATTTTTACTTTTATTTTTCACAAGTGAAATCTCTACTTATTTTATTTATAAAGTTACACTTCAATTTATATGAATAATTGACTTTTGTTTAATTTTTAAACGTACCTCTAACTAAAAGTACTATCTGAAATATTGTGAATTTTAATTTTCTCTATATTTTAAGATTTTTTTTGCCTCTATACCGTATACTCTAAGAAGATACAAGATTTAATAATTTAAATTAATCAAATTCGTATTATACTGAATATATATACGTTGTTGCTAGTTTCTATAGTAAGTAAATATATAAGATTAATTACAAAAATTTCAAACAATCATTTCTAAGAAATACGGCAACATTACACTTGCCTAAATTATATTCATTTCCAAGACGTAGCACCAGTAAAAAGTGGCAGGGCGTAATACGATACACGCGTGATTGACGAGTCTATATTATTAATTTTTGTAAATATTTATATTCTCAATTTATTCAACTTTATATTATACACAGCCCCACAAAAAAAAAGTTCAAAGCAGCGAACCAGACCCATGTATTCCTATGTATTTTCGGTCGCTGAATCCGAATCGGGGGTCAAAAAAATCGTACACCCCCAAAATCATTAGCTAGAGCCAAAAAACACCCCTGAAATGGGGTAAAAAGAATATTAAGCTACGAGAATAGTTGTTACATCTTAATCATTCGAATTATAAAAATCAAGGTTAAACAGCAGCGTACATACAATAGATATGAAACACACCCCAGGGAGGGGCGAAACCAAGCCCCCATATATAAGAAAATCGATCCAAAACAGCAATGACTGCTGAAAAAGCTCAAAATGTCTAAGTTTTGTTAAAGTGATAAGAAACTGCATCAGGTCCGACGTAATCTTCATAAACTGCCCCTATAGAGTTGAGAACAACCAACCCCCAAGTTTAAAGGACACGAGAAAAACAAGAAAAAACGTAAAATGCAACAGGATTTCTATTTTCATGGATGCTATGATTGGCTGAAATTGCGTAGTACTCTAAAATAGAACCAGAAACTTACGTACCATCAACATCCTACAGTGTCAACCCTCAGAGGGTGTGAAAACTACCCCTCATGTAAGGTCTGACTATAAAAAGTTGCAGTGACTTCTATAAAAATTCGAAACACCTGCGTTGTGTGGAAGAGAGAAGAAACTAGACTATGTTCGACGCTGTGCTTGAAAACACACTCCCAGGGAGGGGCGAAAACTAGCCCCCATATATAAAAAAATCGATCCAAAACAGAAATGACTGCTGAAAAAGCTCAAAATGTCTAAGTTTTGTTAAAGTGATAAGAAACTGCATCAGGTCCGACGTAATCTTCATAAACTGCCCCTATAGAGTTGAGAACAACCACCCCCCAAGTTTAAAGGACACGAGAAAAACAAGAAAAAACGTAAAATGCAACAGGATTTCTATTTTCATGGATGCTATGATTGGCTGAAATTGCGTAGTACTCTAAAATAGAACCAGAAACTTACGTACCATCAACATTCTACAGTGTCAACCCTCAGAGGGTGTGAAAACTACCCCCCATGTAAGGTTTGACTATAAAAAGTTGCAGTGACTTCTATAAAAATTCGAAACACCTGCGTTGTGTGGAAGAGGGAAGAAACTAGACTATGTTCGACGCTGTGCTTGAAAACCACCCCCACGGGGTTGAGAGACGCCACCCCTATAAAAAAAACTATGGAAATGAAACGAATAAGCAACAGTATAGCTTTTTCGTTACATCTTGAATTACGGTAGTTTACATCCTTTCTGGGGGTGTTACTTAATGACATTTATAGGACATGAGTTTCAAACTCTAACAGCCGTTTTTACAATTGCAAGTTAACTTTGGTGTTAGTTGACTCTTACTTGCAGGTTAACTACAACTTTACCGATGGTAAGTGATGGTTTGTAAACGAGAGCTTGTGAATAAAATTTATAATGTTGGTACTAGAAAAATGGGCAATATCCTGAATATCCATAAAATGTATGATTTTTTGTCAAAGTCACAGGTACTTACTGTCAAATATAAATGTCAGAAGGGATTTATGAGTTTAGTGGTTTATAATTAAGTATGTACTACAAAACATAGAAACGTTTATTTTAAAAATAAAAATGTTTCATTTTAAGTATCATGGATAATTAAAGGTGCGCAATTTTTTCTGCCGACGAGGGGGATATTTTCGTAAATTTAATATATAGAATAAAAAATGTATTCTTCAAAAAAAGTTAGGTCTACACCGGATTACCTTGAGCTTTCTTGGCTCCTCATCACTGCTATATGCATTTACTTCGTACGTATCCATTTTTAAACGAAATATCAAAACATTATTTTGTGACAATTATTTTATAGGTTAGAAATTGCTAGTAAACTACCAACTTCTAGTTTACTCACACCTCATCTGCTGGTAAAGTTAATTACTAGATAACCACGACCTTGAAAATGACCAGCTATTGTAAAACTCAATTTCTATAATAACCTGATAGTTAACTCTGACTGGCAGTTAATCAGCGATTGTAAAACCGGGTGTTAGTGTGCAACGCGATTTTTGCCAATCATAGCATTAGTTTCTCTCTGTTTTTCCAGCATCCTACAGATATAGGGGTAGTATCTCGCAACCCCGTGGAGGTGGTTTTCAAGCACATCGTCGAATATAGGTCTAGTTTCTTTTCTCTTCCACACAACGCAGGAGTTTCGAATTTTTATAGAAGTCACTGTATCTTTTTATAGTTAAATCTTACATAGGCGGTAGTTTTCACACCCTCTGAGGGTTGACAGTGTAGGATGTTGGTGGTACGTAAGTTTCTGGTTCTATTTTAGAGTACTACGCAATTTCAGCCAATCGTAGCATCCATGAAAATAGAAATCCTGTTGGATTTTACGTTTTTTCTTGTTTTTCTCGTGTCCTTTGAACTTAAAGGTGGTTGTTCTCAACCCTATAGGGGCAGTTTATGAAGATTACGTCGGACCTGATGTAGTTTCTTAACACTTTAACAAAACTTAGACATTTCGAGCTTTTTCAGCAGTCATTGCTGTTTTGGATCGATTTTTTTATATATGGGGGCTAGTTGTCGCCCCTCCCTGGGGGTGTGTTTCATATCTATTGTATGTACGCTGATGTTTAACCTTAATTTGTATAATTCGATTGGTTAAGAAGTAACAACTATTCTGGTAGCTTAATCTTCTTTTTATCCCATTTCAGGGCTGTTTTTTGGCTCTAGCTAATGATTTTGGGGGTGTACGATTTTTTTCACTCCGGATTCGGATTCAGCGACTGAAAATACATAGGGATACATGGGTCTGGTTCACTGCTTTGAACTTTTATTTTTTTTTGTGGGGCTGTGTTATTCATTCGAAGGTCAAATGTAGAACAATTTTACAATAAAAAAAAAGTCGAGAAATTATCGATCTCGTCTCGTCTCGTCTCGGCGAGATCTCGACTTTAAAAGTCTCGTCTCGTCGAGAAAAAAGTTGGCCTCGTCTCGACAAGTCGAGACGAGACCTAGAAATGTCTCGTCTCGGCGGCATCACTACTCATTCGTTGACTGGACTAATATATATACAAAAGGAATAAAAATACATAATGAACTAAAAGATAAAAAGACACATTACAAATTATATAGAAATTACTAGGTAAGATACACGTAATATTTGAGTAATCTGAGTGATCTTATTCTCAATAGACATTTTTTATAAGTATTAAGTATACATACAATACGAGGATAAAAACATCAGAACGTTTGTTCGTGGGGTGGGACTAAGATAATAGGTTTTATGATTACTTGTTTCAAATGAAGATGAAAGGGCATGATAGTGTGTTAAAGATATTTGGGCTATCAACAATATTATGAATTCGTTCAAAAACAAAAGAATTTCCTACGGTTCATCTTCTAATTTAATAACAGGCTATATGACCAATTTTATATAAAGCGAATTTTAGATATATGTTTGTTAAAATTTCATTTCGAATCAAAGGGAATAGAGCACCCAAGTCAACAATTTTCTTTGGTGTAGCACACAATCCTTGTTGGCACAGTACAACACAATTTCATATCAGCTTATAGCAGGCAATTGACACCAACACAAGTAACTATATCATTAATAAATAAGATAAATATTAGATGCGCCAGTATTGAGCCTTGGGGCATTCCAGATGTAGTTAGGAATTGATCAGATTTAAAGCCACTGTATTCTACGCATTAATTTGCTGTCAGTCAAAAACTGGAAGTATTATTTACCTATTCGAGAATTTCTGGAGAGTTGCTGGAATTCTGGAAATTGTAATTTTCTCCATTTGTTATTGATTTTTTCACTATAATTATATATTATATTGCAATGATAATGATGAAAAGTTAATAAAATTATTACACATTGCAAGCTCCTCGAGTAAAGTAGCACTTGTGGTATTTACTAAAATGTAAATACTATTTGCAACAACAAATGGTGAGAACATTTTACAATGTATTCATCATGTGCATAAGCGCATGAAAAAATGTTATACGAACACATGAAAACAAAATTAAGAGCTCGTTGATAATCCGTGCGTGTAACGTACGGTGCATGGTCCATGGTTCATGGACTCAGTTCACTACCGGCTTGTAACAATACAAAAAATATGTCAATAACGACGCAATTTAATATTTTTTCTGCGGCAAATATTTTATTACAGTATGCGACTCAATTAGTGAGGATTTTTGTCCTATATCACTAACCTATTTATAAAAAAATAACTAAACATTATTATACAGGGTGTTCGGCAGAGGGTGTGCCAAACGGGAATGGTGGATAGGTGGGGCCATTTAGAAGTTAGTTAGCCCCTCCGATTAAAGAACTTATATCTAGATACATAATGGCATTACTTTGTGTGATCCCGAAAGATTCAAAATCTAAGGCACTTCTTCCCATAAGTTCTTGATTGTCTAGTCGATCTGTTCGCGACCGATTCGGGCACCATCGGTTCAGTTTGATTATCATAATCTCAGTTTGACACTTTTGACAGTATATCCGCCATTAATGTTAATAAGCGTTTTTCGTGTTTTTCGATCAAAATGTGGTGAAGAAGTCTTTTTATTTTAAGTTGTGATTTGCTCAATACCTAAATAATATTCTCTATTCATATTTACACAGTTTAGTGACAATATATTTAGTGCAAATAAATAGTGCAGTGCTGTGCCGTTTGCAGAAAGCAGTTTAGAAAAGAAGAAAATCGATCGTTCCATAGTCGTAACATGATGAAATTCAGTTTACAGTTATAAAGTAAATAGCAATTAAATTTTAATATCCTTTCAATACATATTTATCTTACTGTTTAATCTTACTGTAATATCGTATGCCTACATCACGTTATATAAAGAGCCGGTAATGCAGGAATTGCAATTATTCATTTTAATGAAAATATTTACCATTCTACACATTTTCTACACACACAACGCCACTGTTGCCTATGGGATGTGATGTTCATCTATTCTTTTTAATGGACATATAATGTAACTATGTTCGGAGCAAACAAGGTATATAGTGAAAAGATAGCCTGTTATGTATCTAGATATAAGTTCTTTAATCGGAGGTTAGCCCGAATGACCTCTATCCAAAGTATCACCGTTTTTGAGATATTATTATTATTTTTGTTTTCTTTGAAAATTTCCCTCCAATCAGTATTTTAGCATGTATAACAATTTTTTTATAGTTGTAACAGTTTAAAATAATTTTTATTGTTTTGTGCAATGTATCTGTGTTCTAACAAAATCACATGGGATGCTGATAATTAAAGAAAAAATTTATTATGAGCTAACAGATTCCTCAGAATTGGTAGAAAGGATCATAAAGTTCAAATTTCCCTTGCATTTGCAAAAAAACGAAAAGCTATTAAGATGTTCAAATACTTTCAAAAACTTCTCCCTTTAATGCCATTTTTAACCGATTGCCACATGCAATAAAAACTTTTTAAATAACGTGAGAAAATTAGTGGTAATTTGTTTAAAAGGATATCTGTGTGAGTTACATTAGGGGAAAATAAAGTAAAAACAAACAAAAAATTTGTTGTAAATTTTTTAATATTTTGCTCAAATTACGCTCCCCCATTTCTTATACATGTACGACCTCTTCTTCGGATTTCTACCGTTGTTGTACGGAGCCGCATCTCTTCTCTCATTGTTGCAAAAGGGGCGTTAATTCTTTCAATTAATTGGTCTTGGTTGTGAATTTCTTGTGAGTACACAAGTTCTTTAGTCCGTCCCCAGACGTGGAAATCAAGAGGTGTCAGGTCTGGCGACCGTGCGGGCCATGGAATAGGGCCACGTCTACCAATCCACGAATTGGGAAACGGTTATTCTGTAGTGTACCGGGTAACCGTTATTTTGAAAAACAATAGGCCTGTCTTCTTGAAAAATCGGCATTTCAGCCTTAATTTTTTGTTTGTTTTTACTTTATTTTCCCCTAATATAACTCAGACAGATATCCTTTTAAACAAATTACCACCAATTTTCTCATGTTATTTAAAAAGTTTTTATTGCATGTAGCATACGGGTTAAAATGGCATTAAAGGGAGAAGTTTTTAAAGGCATTTGAACATCTTGATAGCTTTTCGTTTTTTTGCAAATGCAAGGGAAAGTTGAACTTTATGATCCTTTCTACCAATTCAGGGGACTCTGTTAGCTCATAATATTTTTTTCTTTAATTATCAGCATCCCATCTGATTTTGTTAGAACACATATGCTTTGCAGAAAATAATAAAAATTATTTTGAACTGTTACAACTATGAAAAAAATTGTTATCCATGCTAAAAGGCTGATTTGAGGGAAATTTTCAAAAAATAAAATAAAATAATAATATCTCAAAAACGGTGATACTTTGGATAGAGGTCATAAGGGCTAACTAACTTCTAAATGGCCCCACCTATCCACCATTCCCATTTGGCACACTCTCTGCTGAACACCCTGTACATTAAAGACAAAATATATTTTACATTTCCCAATACAAGAATTAGTTCTCGAGATGTACCTAGTTGTTTAGCAGTTTAGTTGTTTGTAGATATGGAACAGTATCCGTTAGTTCTACTTTCTTCTTTTTACAAGGATTGTCATACTAAGATTTATAACATAAAGATTTTGTAAGAAAGGACCTAGCTGTTTTCGTGTGGAAATTGAACTTCGATCAAATTGGTTGAAATTCTCATATGTTCCAGATTCCGACTTTTTGATCAAAAGCTCTCATAGGCCCTACTCGATCTTATGTCTAGTTTCTGAGATACAGCTCAAAAGAGTTAACAAATCCCAAATTTATGAATGTGTTTAATATATTGTATATTGTGTTACTTTATAGTAGTGCTTCAGAATCTTTTGAAATAATAAGATCTTGTTATTTTACTAAAAATAACTCAAAAAAAATGGAACATTTTTGGAGAAAGCGACAAAAATTCGTCCTAAAAATAAGTAAAAATAAAACTTAGTTGAATTTTTTTTTAAATAAACTTTGTGTCTTTCCGATCAAAAAATTATAATTGTAAATGCTTCCTCCTTTAACCGTTAATACCCCATCAAAGTATTAAAAATTCAATATACCGGGTGCGTTATTTAACTTAAGATGCTGGCTGCTACGTTTCGTTCACCAGCCGCCAACTGGGAGAAAAGGTGACGTTGCAACGTGTTATCACATTTATGTGTGCATGCTTTTTCTAGATTGTACTCATAGTCCATTCAGATTTTATCATTTTAGATAGATAGATTAGATGCCATAGTTTGGAACAAATAAAAAATTTCACTTGTATTTTTCTTGCTGGGTAGGAAAAATTTTTCTAGGTGTACTTGTACTATGTGAAGTCTTAGAAAGGATATGGATCTGAACCATTTGAATAGACTCTATGAAACCGTTCCATAGATAATGCCCGGTCAAAATGTTAGTTGTAATGCGCTAAATTGTTTTGTGATTTTTTGCCGAAACGGTTTAGGTGTGCCGTCAAAATGGAATCGCTATTCTGATATCATTTTTTCTGTAATTTCCGAATCCGCTAATAGTTTTTCAGAAATGCGACAGAAAAATGTATTTTTTTGTCGAAAACGAGGAGGGTAAATTTTTTTCCGAGTCCAGCCCTGAATTTTTCAAAACCAAGTAGGCCATTGTGAGGAATGTTACTGGTAAATTTCATTCGACTACATGCAACCGTTGTAGATATCCTAGCTCTTTGGATTTTCATTCAAACGCACCCTGTATCTTCTTAATCGGTGGCCAAAACATGTTTTTCGTTGGTGATCTAGACTCGCCTTGAAGTGCTCTATCTGCCATTAGGCTATGGCACATTCGTCGTATAATAAAAACGGGAAATCATACTGTGGTACATAGACGGATAATAATTATTAGACCAAAACTATTTTTAAATCATTGGAATGTATAATTTACGTACATAAGGTGCAATTAGTTTGATGTAATTAAAAAGAACTAGTGGTGGAGAATGACTAGACAAACAAAAAAACCTTATATAACATGGGGTCTAAAGATCATAGTTTTGGAGAAAAAAAAAAATAAACAAAAATTTCGAGAATTTAAAAAAATATTGTTTGGGAACTGCTGGAATATTGGAATATGATTATATCGTCACGTCTGGGTGCGCATGATACTCTGACATTTGTGCAGATTGGTATAAAATGTCGGCGTCTTTGACGGTGCAATATACATCCCCCCGACCACCCCCGAGGAGGTCAAGGAGATCCTAAGGAGCCTAAAACCCAGGAAAGCTCCAGGATGTGATGGCATTGGGAACATCGCCCTCAAGAAGCTACCCCGGAAAGGAGTAGCGGCGATGGTCAACATCATCAACGCAATGTTGAGGTTGAGACACTTCCCCTCCAGGTGGAAAAAGGCCGACGTCATGGTCATCCCAAAGCCAGGTAAGAACCTAACGTTTCCCTCCTCTTACAGGCCAATCAGTCTACTCCCAGCGATGAGTAAGGTAGCCGAATGAGTCATACTCAAGAGGATAGCCGAGAAGACAGAAGAACTGGAAGTCCTCCCAGACGAGCAGTTCGCCTTCAGGACAGGGCACTCCACCGAACTCCAAGTGCTCCGCCTCACCGAGGAGGTCACGAAGGGGTTCAACCAACGACAGGTCACGGCAGCGCTGTTCCTGGACGTTGCCAAAGCCTTCGACATGGTCTGGCACGATGGTCTCCTAGCCAAAATGATGAGTATGGGTTACCCCATTGCACTCGTCAAGCTAGTGAGATCGTACCTCCACAGGAGACAGATGAGGGTGAAGATCGTGGACAAGGTGTCCACGTTCAGAACAATGGAGGCAGGAGTCCCCCAAGGCTCAGTGCTCTCCCCGCACTTGTTCTCCATCTTCACATCCGATCTACCCCGGACGGAGAGGACCTCCATGGCCCTCTACGCCGATGACACAGCCCTGACTGCCAGATCCTGGAGCGCCAGGCTAGCCACCAGAAACCTCCAGGAGGCGGCCACCCCCTTAGAGGACTGGTGCAACAGATGGAAGGTAGCCGTCAACGCCGAGAAGAGCAAGGCGGTCCTCTTCAAGAAGGTAAGAAAACAAAACCCCACAGGTCACGTTTCCATGTTTGGTGAGGACATCCAATGGCACGACACCGCCAACTACCTTGGCGTGGTCATGGACAAAGGCCTAACATGGAGACTGAACACAGAGGTCATCGTCAAGAAGGCCAGGAGGACGAGAGCCCTAATCTACCCGATGACGGGTAGACAGAGCAGACTCAACCTGAGGAACAAGCTCACGCTTATCAGGTCCCTCATCCGGCCTCAGCTGACGTACGCTTCGGTAGCTTGGGGCTACCAAGCAAAGAGCTACCTCCAACAGATCCAGAGAGTGGAGAACGTCGCCCTCAGAACAGCCGTCGATGCACCCTGGTTCGTCCGCAACGAGGACATCTTCAGGGACCTGGACTACACCCCGGTCACTGAAATCATCAAGCAGAGAGCCAGAAAGATGTACGGCCTTGCCGAGGAGCATGGGAACCCACTAGTTAGGGAGGCCACTGACTATGACCCAGCAGGTGCTCCGAGGCACAAGCGGCCGAAGGTGCAGCTCCTGGATAACGGGTGAGTATGAGAGACATACCACCACCCGACGATCCACCCCCACGGAAGAGACATGACGACACCCAACCACCCACCCAAGACCCTGCGGGTACCGGACAAACAACCATCCAGTACCTGTAGTCCCCCTAGCTCCGGGCAGGCCGAAAATGCTACCAAAGCAGTTAGGTCTGCCCTTCCTCGAGCTACACAGCTCATCCTTACCCTACCGATGATCCGGATGACAGGATGCCTCTTGGCATCTTTTGTACCGGCAGTCACTCCCGCCACAAAACCCAAACCACCCAACTGACAGATGACTACCCCCCGGGGGGCAAACAAGCTGGCGAAGAGCAGAAGACGAAGACAGAAGAACGCCAGAAGAGGCCTTAGCCAGCAAGGTCCAACGAGCCAGGACCCAGGGAGGTGGACCGAAATCGTCTGCACCGCTCACATTTGTGAGTGGGGCCGACGTAAAGTAAGTTCGCCCGCCCTGCACGAGGCTGGTCCCCGGTCTACAGCGATGCACTGGGGTAAAGGGCAATAGTCCTGCCCGGCCCAGTCATCCGAGACCGACATCTTTAGCCAAGAATATTGGCGCGGTGCAATATAGTAGTTGTGCAACAACAGTGGATATAATATCCATATCGCACGATAAAGAAGTTTGAGCACGACGCCGTAGGCGAAGTGCTCAATCTTTCGAGTGCGATATGGATAATCCACACGAGTTGTACAGTATACTTTTTCTACGACCAGCTTAAGAAAAAAACTACAAAACAGTTTTTAAATATATATAAGGGCATCTTCATCATCTAAATAATATAACCTCAAATTTTAAGTTTTTCAAGTTTATTCTCATTTTTGTTTGTATTCGCATTTTTAGCTTGAAGCCATAATGGCTCCAAGCAAATATTTAAAAATTCACGCAAATAATTTTTCAATATTGTCGATTAATAGAAATAGACCGCTAATTGCAGGTTGGGTTTCCAACCTACAGAAAGAGTCCTATTTTATTAGGACAAAGAATTTAAAACTTGATAAACATTAAATTGAATCAGATTTTGGTTGAAAGTACGGAAACCAGGCAGAAATATTAATAATAGCTACGTAATACTTGTGAATCTTAAGAAATACATATTTTTGAGGTTAGCTGTGACGTCACTTTAATATAGACCACTTTAGGTCACGTTGTTTTGACAAGTCGCTTGAGGCACAACCAAACGCAGTTTGCGTGGTTTTATATATTTTTGTCTAGTTTTTCTTGAGAAACTGTATGTGTTTTCGTAATAATGTCATGTAGTGAATATCACTCAACCCTTATGGGTGATGTAAAGTGTCGCTATGATGAGAAAATCAAAATAATATTGACCAATACACCCTTGGAGTGGAGACTGGAGACCTTTCGACAGATTTGTCTATTTTACCTTGTGTATCCGTAATCGATATGGTAAATTATTTAGTGTTGACTCACAGCTTCTACACAGGCCAGCAGTTAAAGGCATACAAATCTTTACAAGCATATAAATATTGTGAGGCTGGATTTGTGCAAGAAAGATAAACTCAAATGTATTCATTGTTATGGGCAAGGTAAGTTTACATTTAAATAACTAAGTGCTAGATTTCAGTGATAAACATGTTATATTATGCGTATGTAGTATTAAAAAGACTCTGCCAGAAAGTGATTTCTTTACCTTTCTCCTAAGCCCCCTGAGGAACGCCCGCACGAATATCCCTTTGTGTAGACAATTTGTTATTCACTCGCACCTGTAGCGTTCTGCCAGACAGTACGAATGTATAAGTTTAGTGATATGTTACGGAAACTGATAAGTAATCATTTTAAAAAGTAGTCCCGGTATCTAGACGGTATCGAAGGCTTCTTCAATATCTAAGAGTATCATAGTCGTACTCTTACCGAGGTTGTATTGTACCTTCACGTCATTTACGATTCTGACGACTTGTTGCACTGTGCTCCTTCCCCTCCTGAAACCGAACTGATGCTCATCGTCAATGTGAAGTCCATCCTGAGCAGTGGTTAATCTGTCCAGAATGACCTTCTCCACTAACTTGGAAATCGCCGACAGTAACGAGATTGGTCGATAACTGCCTGCGATTTTTGCGTTCTTGTTCGGTTTGAGGATGGGAACAACCACAGCATGCTTCCATTGGCTAGGCCAGTGCTGTAGCCGCAGAATAGCATTAATGATGTACATGAGCTGCACAATACCTTTCCTCGGCAGATATTTGAGTAGCTTATATACGATACCGTCCTTCCCCGGCGCTTTGTTATTGGGTAAGGTCTTTGTTAGCTTCGCCAGTTCTGAGGGTTTGACCATGATTTTTTAAAATTCTTGTCTAGTTAATTGGATGTCATGGCCAATAACATTGTTAACGTCATTTTCGATGCGGTCTTGATCCAAATTGTTTGGTACATTTACGTTATGAATTTGTTCGAAGTTGTCAGCTAGTTCGTTTGCTTTTTGCAGGTCTGTCACTGACATTCACATTGAAGTCGCCTCTACGCTCGCCCCTAACTTTAATAATATAATATTTGAAATCTTATCTTAAAAAATGTTCGTTACCAAATTGGGAGAAATTCGGTTAAGAGGTAGTCTTGATATTGCAAAAGAAAAGAAAAAAATATTACAATTTTGACCCCATGTATCTTTTTCCACAGCAACAATTTACTAAAGCATATTTGGCTATATCCTCATATTTTGATCCAAAGAATCTACACTTGAACTATGGCCAATTATTAATGATCCACCCTGTATATGAATATATGATCAATAATCAGAACCAAGCAGTCAAGACTAGAGTAGTATTATTTCAGATGGGTATGTCGATAAATAGAATAGTACTAAGAAAATAACGAGCACATTCGTCGATTCGTTTGTGTAGATATATCAATCACAAGCGACATTATCAAATCGTCGGTTAGTCAAAAAAATTTCTAGCTAATAGTAAAAATAAGGATAGCTTTATAAAATTATTGCGCAAATAGTTAATAGATAATGACTTCAACATTAAAATATGCAGAGAAGACGCCGATACTACAATCGTTAAAACTGCTATTGATTTGAAAACCGAAGACAATCAAGTTATAATATTTGGTGAAGATTGACCTTCTGGTTATAATGTCAACTAGCATGGAATCACCATAAAAAAATCTTTGTTTACAAAACTAAGATTGATAAAATTAATTGACAAACATTATAATGAAAATAGAATTGTCTGCAATTCCACCTACTGAAGAGGTAATATAAGAACACTGTTTAAGAGTCTATTTCCAAGTCCAAAAATGGTTAGGTTCTGAGAAAGATCCGTTACAAGTCGGGTGGCTTAAAACTGAGAATGACTTAATGCCTGATGTTATGAGTGAAAGTAATGTTTTTAATGTTCCATTCTGTGTATCTATTGTAAAAGAAATAATTGTGCCAATGCTTCTTCTACTTTTGATGAATCGGCTATCGATGAGGAATGCGGTGAAATTATGCTATATGACGGTAATGAAACTAATATAGTTTCATTTTGTTTCGACGAAAATTGGGTGAAAAAAGGTGGGTCAATGAAACCACATTTTTGAAAATTAAAAAAAAATGAACTCGATCCCTTAAAAGTACATAAAATAACGTACAATCGAAAAATGAAAAAAGTGACGTACAATGCCTCCTTGATAATTGACAAAGAATTAAAAATTTTATTTCGTCCGCCATCTGTGGCCGTTCTATTTGACATACGGTGACCGGGATTGGTGCATTATATTTGGCCATAAATGAGTTTTATTTTTGCCAACTTTGGTGAAATTACTACCTCTTATAGAAAAGATATTAAATTTTGATTTTTTCGGTTACTCTTGGTGTTTTCTATTTTTTTCAAGATAACAGATTGATCAATACATATCGGACAAGTCTATATTTTTAAAAAAATTTATTAAGTCAGTATTTTTAAAATACCCATCCGATTACTAGTATAACATATATCAAGCAGATAAGTTGAAAATCCGTGAAAGTGCGTCAAAAAGTGCATATAAGTTTTGACGCACCAGGAATTCTTGGGCGCAAATATTTTTTTCGTAATCAGGGGGTCATAAGAAATAAGAATCAAAAATAAAATTTTAGGTGGAATGTTGTCGCCGAAAAAAATCAATTCAACCGCACTACAAGGAAATACTCAAATTCTCTTTAAAAAAACTTTAAAAAGTCAAATGACTCATGTTTTTAATTACTTTTTATTTAAATCGATGATTTTTGATTCTTGAAATGAACATCAAATTTTGCGCAAACCTGATTCATAGTCGGCAACTACTAAAGGAGACTTCTACTCGTTTAAATTACAATTTGCTAATAAGTGTTTTATATTAATTTATTTTGTCATGTGTTTACTAAATACCTGCTTAAAAAATTCCTAAATAATTATTTTTGAACTAGTATAAACAAGAAACCATTTTTGTAGAATATTATTCATAATATCTATTTAAAGAATTCTTACTCTTGTTCATCTGAATAAGCACGTTTAAAGTTGAAGTGGAATATGTATATAATTTTAACAGGACAATAAAAAATGACGTAACATTCAAATTCAATGCCATGTTCGTCAGGTCAGAATAATAATGGTTATCGCTACCTTTGAAAATATAGACATACGGGATGTGTTTTAGAAATTGCGTCTTTTAATAATATCAACAACTATTATTGTCATTTAAATCGGGAATTCTAAGTAAAATTAGAATAACTTAAAATTGAATTTTCATAGAATAGACTATTCATTTCACTTTTATAATAAATGTATAATTTTTGAATTTATAAGTTGAGGTATTATGGTGTCAAAAATTTTTGATAGGCCCTAGCAGACCCATTATTGCCTTTTAATTTTTTTTGTGGTAGTTGTTTAAAAAACCGTCGATATTTTTACAATATCTAAAATACATAATTTCACATTTCCAATGACCGTAATAATCCGTATTTTCATTTTGTGTGCTGCCACTGCCTTTTACAAGTTATCTCGATTTTGTTTTTCTAAAATCAACTCTCATGAACGTCGCGCGTCGGAAAAAGGGATGCTAAAATAATTGCTGTTTGCAGCGAGGTAATATTAGTGTATATGTCAGATTACGTGATGGTCCAAGGTGATTATTCTACATCCATATGAGGCCAATGTTAAACTGTTACTGACGTATCTCAGTTGAACGTTTCGTTTAAAATATTGTATTATCTTTTCTAACCATTTCACAACGATAGTCAAATCTAACCCATGAGAGCAAAATGATTGAGTACTCCAGAGTGACGTTATAGCCACGAATATATTGATTTATGATCGTCTTAATTAATATAATTGGCTCGTTAACCTATTACTTAATAAATTTTTAAGAGAAATTTATGCGATGATTTTTGGTTAAAGGCCCGTCCACATTAACTAACTGACTCATCAATGTATCTCCCATTTCCAGTATACATAAAAACTAAGATTTGGCACAGTTATCGCTTATGGGAACCTTATGAAAATAATGTCGAGTAAATATTCATATACCGTCTGCAGCGGGATGAAAATCAGTTTAAAATATTTTTAATGTCTCAGTATCAGTTCTTATAAACAACCACATAGTTCAGTTCGTTCAATCGATGGGTATTTTTGCTAATTATTATACTCTTCGCAAAAACCAAGAGTATATTGCATTTGATCGGCACATTTCTAAAATTGGAAATATCGCCCGTAGAGAAAAAAATTTCATATCATTGTGTTAGTGAACGAATTCTGAACAACTTTCAAAATGTCCGTCTGTTCGTCCGCCATGTTTCTTGTAAGCACGATAACTTAAGAAAGAAAAGTCAGATTGTATTGAAATTTGGATAGTAAGTTAGTGTTAGCCAAAGGAAGAACTCTATTGTTTTTGAAGAAAATCAATCACTAAATAAGAAAGTTATTAATCATTTAATTAAAAAAATTGTTTTCTTAATTTTTGTCGCTTGTACTTAAATAGAAATCTTGCGAAATGTTATATCTATAACATATTTTTTTTGTTTATATATTTTACTAATAGGTACATATTTTATAATAATATATCTAATGCGTTGAAATATGATTCTCGACAGATATATATCATAGACATTCAATTTTTGTAGTGATGTGTGATGGTCCAGTGGCTAAAATTTTTCTTTGCAATCCAAAGGTAGAAAGTTGCGATCAACCACACTAAATCGGAGATCGTAACCTTCCACAGAAAATTCACAAACATCAGGACTATAACAAAACTAAAACTCGACGAAAACGAAATAACGGAACGAAAGACTGTAAAACTACTTGGACTAACACTAGACACAAGACTGTCATTTGCCCCCCATATTACCTCTGAGTAAGTTATATCCACTCGTCAACAGGCGTAGCAAACTAACAATAGGCAACAAGCTATCTTTATATAAAGTAATATTTCGCCCCATATTAACATATGCCTGTGCGTCCTGGAATCTTATCTCGGACGCACAGTGCCTTAGAATCCAACGAACGCAAAATCAATCTGCAAAAAACTGTAAAACTACTTGGACTAACACTAGACACAAGACTGTCATTTGCCCCCCATATTACCAGAATCATAAACAAGACATATGGAGCTCTGAGTAAGTTATATCCCTCGTCAACAGGCGTAGCAAACTAACAACAATAGACAACAAGGTATCTTTATATAAAGTAATATTTCGCCCCATATTAATACCGTGCGTGTAATTTCCCATTAGGCATGTACATCCACGTAGCGCGATAGATATGACAACATAGCTGCCGTAAATTTCTCCGTCGAGCGGAGCATTCCAGTCTGTTATTTCATTTCAGCCAGCTGGCACGCGCGATTTTGTAATTTTACTCCCTATGCCTAGCGTTCGGCTACACGCACGGTATATACTTCAGTAAAATAAAATAAAATTTGGACCAAACCCGGAACAAATTTGTAACAAGCTAATTTCTTCGGGATTGTATTCTATGGCTATCCCGGAGTCTCCGACTGAAAGTCCCAAAAAATACGCCGTGCAGAAATAAAGAAAAAATGCTCCGCCATGTTGAAATTATTCACTTTTTTCCTTTAATCGGTAGTAGCCCATACGGATGACACTTTAGGACAAAAGCAAAGAGGCAAAATTTTGAGAGAAAGAGCTAAGCTTCAATATGGTATAAATCGGTTAAATATTAAGAAAGTTATGATTGTTAAAATGACAGATTCTTTTCAAACAAGGGTATTTTTTGTATTTTAACACCGTAAGAATGTAACAATAGTCAACAAAAACTCTTGTTGTTAATACTAGTTAAACATGGTTTATTTAAATATGAAATAGAACATATACCGGTTAGTTTATTTGACGACATTTCGTTTCGAAAAACAACAAATTCATCTATTTTTCTCTTATTTTGATAAAAAAAATTCCAAGTCCAACTTTGCCTGAAAATGCTAAACAATTTGTAATAGACGGGGGGTTTCTCCTTAGAAAAGTTGTGTGGCAACGCCCTGCTCAATGTAAAGATATTGTTTATCAGTGTGTTTCATTTGTTCGTTATCATTATGGTTTAAATTGTATTATTATTTTCGATGGCTATTCTAATGAAAGCACTTCCGTTAAATTTACAGAATATCAAAGAAGAGCTAAAAATGCATTTCAGAAAGAAATTAATATTGACCCACAAAAAAGTAGTAGAGATATCTCAAAACGAATTTTTAGTATCAGTGTCAAATAAAGATCAGTTAATTAAACTTCTAACATCAAATTTCAATCAAAATAATATCACAGTCAAATGTGCGGATGCAGATGCTGATTATTTAATTGCAAAAGCTGCTATTGATTGCTCAGCTGATATGTGTAACCCTGTTATAGTTGTTGGTCAAGATACAGACTTAATAACGTTACTTATTGAGCATTGCAAAACAAAAAATGTATACATGATGAGACCCGGTGATTGAGGTAAATCTGATAAAATAACGAATATCTGCAAGTTACGTTCAGAAGTGAAAATGTAGTAAAAAATACTCTATTTGCACATGCCATATTCGGATGCAATACCACCTCTGCATTCTATAAAAACTGCAAAAAACAGTATTTTCAGTTTTAGAAAATAATACTTTACTAAATAACAGCCTATTAATTGTCAAAAGTTTTGCTGAAGCAAATCAGCTTGCAGTAATTGGGGACGAATTTATTTTAAGATGGTAAGGCAGTAAAAAAACTAATAGTTTAAATGATTACAGGTTCGTTAGGAATAATCAGATTTTTGCTAGGCAAAATATTTTCCAGCACTTCGATCTAACAGTTCTTCCGCCAACATCCGATGCCACTAAATATCATACTTATATTATAGAGTGTATTGGCAAATTCAAGTCTGGTTAGGCGACAATCTTAATCCAGAGAACTGGGGTTGGAAAAACACGGGTTATCTAGAACTAATAAAAACAGTAAAAAGGTGTATCCCCGATTTCATTTTAAATATTTTATTCTGTGGTTGCAAGAAAAATTGCAAACAGTCTTGAAAATGTAAAAAATATAACCAGCTGTGTAAATTGCATGGACACGACTGTAACAATGCTTCAGAGGTGTTACTTTCTGGTGTTATTTTCTGAGGCTAGTTTTCAGTTAAAGCTCGTATTTGAGAGTTTTTTATGCTTATTTAATTTATTCATGCTTTTTATAGTTTATTTTTTCACTATTTATGAGTTCTGTTATTGTGTTTGTTGTTACCTTCTTTTGTTTTTAGAATGGATTTTATTTTACGAATGTATTACTTTAATTAATTAGTATTACCAGGGTTGCATTTTATGGTATTAAAATACAAGAAGTATTCTTTTTTTATACAAATCTGTCATTTTGACAACCGTAACTTGGCTAATATTTAACTGATTGCAAAAAACGTATATCACATTAAAACTTAGCTCTTTCTCTCAATATTTTGTCTCATCATCCGTGTCATCTGTGCGGGCTACTACTAGGCCGGGAGCCCGTGTATAAAATGACTGACTATCGGGCGAACTTTGAAAATATGTAAAATGGATTGTTCTTATATAAGTTAACAAGGAATGGACCGTCAGCTGGTTGGGTAGTGGTGGGGGTGGCTGTCAAAGGGTTGAAAACACGTAAAAAAAAATGAGAAAAAAACTATCCCGCGAACGCTGAAACTTATATGAGGGGAAGATTATGTTATATAATGAAAGTAGAACATAGTCAGCTGGATGGGAGGCGGTGGATTTACCGTCAGCTGATCGATCAAACGGGTCCAAAAACATGAAAAATTTAAATTATTCGGTGAACTTTAAAATTTGGGCATAAGATAATATTTACACTGAGATTCACGAAAAACATAGTCAGCTGCTAGTATGTGGGTGGAAAAGTCGTCAGCTGGTACAGAACAGTGCTGACTGTTGATCGCCTGCGAGGCAGCGCTTCACCTTTCTTGCATCAGGTGACGACTTTTCCACCCATATACTTGCAGCTGACTGTGTTTATCGTTAATCTTAGTATGAATATTATCATATATCCGAATTTCAAAGTTCGCTATAAAGATTTAATTAGTAATATCGATATTGATAACTTAATGTTAGAAAACGTGAGTGCGGCATTCCCGAGGTTCTTTTTTAATTTGATTAGATATTCAAATTATTATTAATATACATTATTTTTTCTTCAGGCCTATTAAAATGTTTAAATTATGTCACCAAAAACAGAAGTAGAAGTAGGACATTGTTTTACTAGTAACAAAATGTTAGTACCGAACGCCACCGTAGTGGACATTGTTTTACTAGTAACATAATGTTAGTTCCGAAAGCGCCACCGCAGTGGGTATTGTTTTACTAGTAACACAATGTTAATACCGAAAGCCACCGGTGGCGCGCTATCCACTAGCCACTTGTCATATTGTGTCAACATGTAAGACTGTAGTTTGAATATTTGTACATTTATGATAAATAAATGAATTTTTGCATTTTAATACGCTTGAAGAAAAAATAGTATATATTATACGGAGTAGGACGCCTTTTTTTGTGTTTCGCCCTCAACACAAAAAAAGAGTGCATTCTACTCCTAGTAATGTAATATACTATTATGAGAATACAAATTAATACATTCGTACATTTCAAAATTATACAGAATGATCTGCTCAGAAAATTTATTTAGTTTAGTGAAAATAAAAATAAATTTATTCGGCTTCCGATAACAGATCTTCCTCATTCTCAGCACTCTCTTGATGCTCAATGGGTGAAAGATCATTTTTCTCTTTGTCACTCGCGTCTAAAAAAAATTATTTATAAAAAATTTTTTAAGATTATAATAGGATGAAAAGTGAAAAGCACAAATGATATAATACCTTCAGTATTTTCGGTATCTCGGATAATCATTTCCACTTATGGAGGTAATTGATCTCCATCAAACCACTTGCAAGTTAAATTTGTTTTCCTCAAGCTGTCATCCATAAACAAGGGATCTAATGTAGATGGCACTTGTTTGTGTGCGTTGTTCCAAATCATACACATACATACACAGTTCTTAAAACGTGCTGTACAAGTTCCGATTTCGACGGAGGCGAGAGAGATGCATCAAAATTTTTACTGGTAACCGAAATTCGTTATCATTTTCGTTAAATTTATACACCTTAGTGAAGGTAGCTACACGAGCATCATTAACGTTTTTATAGCTTTAAACCCATAATACATCGTGCAAACAAACTTCTCTATTATGTTAACGACATTATTTAGGTTCTCCTCTGGTAAATTATTCAAACTTTTAATTGCTTCAATAGCTTCTTTTAGAAGCTCTAATCATGTTTCTTTCAATGTATTGGGCAAGTGATGAAATGGCTCCGTTTTTAGGTAATAAAACCCTATACCTAATGCTGAAAACTGCTATAGTTATTGAGTTCGAAACAATGATATCCAATCTAGTGTCACTCAAGAAACCATGAAAAGCTTATCGTGTTCTAGTCACGAGGAGGCGGACACTAAAATGATTTTTCACGTATAAATGAGAACACCAGTGTGGTCATAAGTTCAGATACTGACATTCCTATCATCATGCTAGGAAACATGAAAAATAATGTACATAATAATGTTAAAAGTTGAATAAAAATGGAAATAAAGAAACGTAGGAAATAAAGAACGATTTTTATATCTAAACGATTTGTATTCAGCACTTGGCGACGACTTGTGTAACGGATTGCCCGCTTTCCACGGTTTCGCGGGATGTTGATTATAATCCCGCAATTTTCAAGAAAGGGAAAAAAGCCTTTTACTATATTAAGAAAAGATCAAGAGTTTACTGAAGCATTTAAAAGTTTGAATAATTTACCACATGAGAACCTAAATAATGTCGTTAACATAATAGAGAAGTTTGTGTGCACGATGTATGAGTTTAAAGCTATAAAAAACATCAATGATGCTCGTGTAGCTACCTTCACTAAGGTGTATAAATTTAGCCAAAATGATAACGAATTTCGGTTACCAGACTAAAATTTTGATGCATCTCTCTCGCCTCCGTCGAAATCGGAACTTGTACAGCACGTTTTAAGAACTGTGTATGTATGTGTATGATTTGGAATAACGCACACAAATAAGTGCCACCTACATTAGATCCCTTGTTTATGGATGACAGCTTGAGGAAAACAAATTTAACTTGCAAGTGGTTTGATGGAGATCAATTACCTCCATAAGTGGAAATGATTATCGGAGATGCCGAAAATACTGAAGGTATTATATCATTTGTGCTTTTCACTTTTCATCCTATTATAATCTTAAACAATTTTTTATAAACAATTTTTTTTAGATGCGAGTGACAAAGAGAAAAATGATCTTTCACCCATTGAGCATCAAGAGAGTGCTGAGTTGCATGAAAATGAGAATGAGGAAGATCTGTTATCGGAAGCCGAATAAATTTATTTTTATTTTCACTAAACTAAATAAATTTTCTGACCAGATCATTTTGTATAATTTTGAAATGTACGAATGTATTAATTTGTATTCTCATAAAATAATGTATATTAATAATAGTTTGAATATTTAATTAAATTAAAAAAAGAACCTCGGGAATGCCGCACTCACGTTTTCTAACATTAAGTTATCAATATCGATATTACTAATTAAATCTTTGAACTTTGAAATTTGAGTATATGATAATATTCATACTAAGATTAAATATAAACACAGTCAGCTGCAAGTATGTGGGTGGAAAAGTCGTCAGCTGATGCAAGAAAGGTGATACGCGCTGCCTCGCAGGGGATCTATACTCAGCACTGTTCTGTACCAGCTGACGACTTTTCCACCCACATACTTGCAGCTGACTATGTTTTTCGTGAATCTCAGTATAAATATTATCTTATACCCAAATTTTAAAGTTCGCCGAATAATTCAAATTTTTCATGTTTTTGGACCTGTTTGATCGAT
The DNA here is from genome assembly GCA_936432065.2 of Rutpela maculata. Taxonomy (NCBI): domain Eukaryota; kingdom Metazoa; phylum Arthropoda; class Insecta; order Coleoptera; family Cerambycidae; genus Rutpela; species Rutpela maculata. The sequence goes on along the minus strand of OW386290.2, from coordinate 53,914,819 downwards.
CAGCTGACGGTAAATCCACTGCCCCCTGTTCAGCTGACTATGTTCTACTTTCATTATATAACATAATCTTCCCCTCATATAAGTTTCAGAGTTCGCCGGATAGTTTTTTTTCTCAATTTGTTTTACGTGTTTTCAACCCTTTCACAGCCACCCCCACCGCTACCCAACCAGCTGACGGTCCATTACTTGCTAACTTATATAAGAACAATCCATTTTACAAATTTTCAAAGTTCGCCGGATAGTCAGTCATTTTATACACGGGCTCCCGGTCTATACCGATTAAAGGAAAAAAAGTGCCTAATTTCAACATGGCGGCGCATTTTTTCTTTATTTCTGCACGGCGGATTTTTTTGGGATTTTCAGTCAGAGACTTCTGGATAGCCACAGAATATAATCCTGAAGAAACCAGCTTGTTACAAATTTGTTCCGGGTCAACTTTTAATTTTACTGTACTAATATGTCTGTGCGTCCTGGAATCTTATCTCGGACGCACAGTGCCTTAGAATCCAACGAACACAAAATAAGTTGCTACGCCTGTTGACCAACTCCCCGCGATACATAACAATCGCGGAGTTGCACAGGATATGGGAGTGCAAATGGTACGTGATTTCATAGACGAGACTGCACAAAAATTCCTGACACAAAACATAGCAAACTCACCACTGACTAGAGACCTAACAAACATAACAAGACGAGACAAGGTTATAGATATACACATAAATACCTACACGAACGACCTCCAATCTACGATGAACATCGACACGACTGGCCACACACATTTCCATAAAAAACACCTCCCCTCCAAACCACCCTTCTTACATCTTCCCCTCCACCCTGCCCCCTTGACCCCCCTCTAAACCTCTATACACCAAGTTTGCTCATGCAAATCTGTTTTTAAATACTGACACTTGGAGTAGGGTTTTTTACAGAACTTCTCCCTAGATAACACAAAACACAGCATTCTAACCAAAGCGACTTTATATGGAAATTAAGTCTATAACAAACAAAAAATAAAATAAAATACGATTGAACTAAATAAGAAGATCGTCAATCAAAATACAAGACATGATCTAAAAATCTCCTGCCGACAACATCTGGCCGCTGTGCCACTTCCACGTGCTTAGCGCGTTTCTGTGACGCAACTTTATAGAAATTGTGATCACAAAAATAAATAAGATAAATGAAATGACATGTAAAACTAGCTCAACAAAATAAAAGTATATTAATTTGGTAATTTGGTTTTGCAATTCAAAGATCGCGTGTTCGAATCCCAGATAGGTTGGATGTTTTTTTTCAAGTTTTTTTTTCATATATTTTTTTTCACAACAAAGTTGGTATCACACAATTTAGGATGCCCAAAAACTAACATTATTTACAAGAAAACTGCGAAGAGTATCCTATAGAATGTGTAACAATTATATAAAAAGCTCAGTAAATTAGCGAGGAGTACGTTTTTAGCTTGTTTATAATAGTACAAAAATTTTTTTTTTAATTTTTATTGTCCAAATAGGCTTAAAATGTCATGAAACGTCGAGATTTTAAGTTTGAGCGAAAAAAAAATTTCTGTCTGTCTGTCGGTCTGTCTGTCTGTCTGTCTGTCTGTCTGTCTGTCTGTCTGTCTGTAACTTATTTTTGTGCGCACGTTTACTCTGGAACCGTTTAAGATATTGACTTGAAATTTGGTACACATATGTACTTTAACGAGATCTAGAACTAGATTATATTTTCATCTTGTTCCGTCGAAGGGTTGGGGGGTAAATTGGGATAAATTTGGGGTAAATAGGTAAATCAAGCAGGTAAGAGTCCATGAAATTGGTATTTAGTATATACAAGAGAAGGTAAGGTCTCAAAAAAATTTTTGGCATTAGCCACCCCCATTACCACCCCCACCTCCTTATTAAAGGGGATGAAAAAAAATTGTGATTTAGTGTATGTACAGAAACCAGAAACCTCAAAATATTTTTTTACTTCATCCACCCCCCACCACCACCCCCTATCACCACCCCCACCCCACTACCGATGTGGGGTATCGTTTTATGGGTTTTTGGGGTAGAGGATTTCAAATATTATATTATTAAAGTTCCATAAACAATTATTTTCACATACAAAGTTTTTTCGTTGTGAGTGACTTGGATAGAGAATCTGGATGTGGAAGCAGTGATTCCTTGGGCAGCGGTTTTATCCTAGGTATGATATCGATTCACAAAATCGATTTCTGATGAGACATCTCTCATCACGACTCTATTTTAAAATCAGTGGAATTATGACATTTTATTAAAAAAAAAACTGATATTTGCACGAATAGCCTGCCAGATCTCGTACTACTAAAGAAATGTATCATCTAGTTGAAACACATACAGGGTGGTCGTCCAATGGAAAAAATAAATAATTAATAAATAAAAGAGGGATGTTTGTGTACATTTTTTTTTGAAGTGCTTGTATTATGTGGTATATTAGTTAGTGAATACAAATTGTAGATTCATCCTGTCGGTTTAATTTGTTTCAGTACATAAACATATAAATAAATATTTAATCGACTCGATATAAATAAATTCTGAAATTTGATCATAGAATATTGCTCTGGTGCTTAGATAAATTTTTAAATATTGTACAGAAAGTCACATTATTTATAAACAGGAACGTACAGTTTAAAAAATAATTTGTAAAGAAAACATAAAACCATGAAGTGGTCGCTTAACCTACTATACGATTTTACACTATATACCTCAAATAATTCCCACATTACATTTATTTTTATGCCGTTAATTTCACAACACCTGAATTGTTATTTAGTTTACCAGAGTTGATTGTTGTACTTATAACATTAAATAATTAAAACTGAATGTCCAAGAGACTATATTTTTGAACATATACTACTCTTGTTTTTGCGCCAAACATTTTGTAACTATTTTGTCAAAGGGCAGACGAAATATTGCAACTGAATATATTTTTGGCAAAGAAAAAAATTGTAAAATAATAAATAGGTGTAAACATTATATTCTTTGCAGGTTCATTATTTTTTTATACAATACTTAATTGTTGACTATTCTTTAGGATACTTTTGCAATTTTATGAAAATAAGTCAATTTCTAAGCTATATTTTTAATCATCTCCCATTGGTGAAACACTCAACAATATACTACGTACTATTTTTGTTTTGCATAATTTTATCATGTACATTATTATACTCTTCGCAAAAACGAAGAGTATATTGTATTTGATCGGCACATTTCTAAATCAGTAAATATCGCTCGTAGAGAAAAAATTTTTATATCGTTATGTTAGTGAACGAATTCTGAACAACTTTCAAAATGTCCGTCTGCCCGTCTGTCCGTCCGTCACGTTTCTTGTAAGCACGATAACTCAAGAAATAAAAATCCGATTGTATTGAAATTTGGAGAGTAACTTAGTGTTAGCTAGAGGAAGAACCCTATTGTTTTTTAACAAAATAGATTGGTAAATAAAAAAGTTATTAGTAATTTAAAATTTAAAGAAATATTTTTTTCATTTTTTTATGGTTTGTAATAAATAGAAACCTTGCGAAATGTTATTTCCTATCACAATTTTTTTTAAATACATTTTACTAATGTGTGTTTGCTAATAATCACAAAATAAATTTTCTAATGGTATATATTACACTCATTAACAATTTTAGTAATAAGAAATGGTGGTGTAGCGGCAAGAGTTTCGTAAGGGTCCCGGGTTAGATCCCTCACATCGTGATTTTTTTTTCATATATTTTTTTTTCACAACAAAGTTGGTATCACAAAATTTCGAATGTCCAAAAACTAGCAGTATTTACAAGAAAAATGCGAAGAGTATCCTATAGAATGTGTAACAATTATATAAAAAGCTCAGTAAATCGGCGAAGAGTATAATGCTTCCTCTAGTTGTTATTAAAATGTTGAATAAATTTTATATTTAGTGACCAATTTTTTCAATAACAATAGAGTTCTTCCTCCGGTAAACAGAAACTTATTATCAAACTTTCAAAACGATCGGAAGGAGACGTTTTTATGCTGTTTCAGCTGACTTTGGAAATACTATACGTAATAATTGGTGGATTGGGTATGTAAATATACACATTCATATTACTATTCTAAATCAGAAAATTTTAATAAAATATTTGTTTCTTTCATACACAAATATGTCTCTAAAATTAAAATATGAAAATGAATGAGGATGGAACGATGGCTATACGTCGTTGCAAACTCAGCTCAAGAACTTCATAAAGAAAGGTGTGTTTATAGTTACAGTTAATTTTTAATTCACTTTATTAACTTTGGCAATACCAGAACTGAATATACTTTTGGCAAAACGAAAAGCTATAAATACTAACTACATATAAATATTATTCTTTTCAATTTTTGAACTTTCAATACAATACTCTCTGCATTTTTTTGCAAATAAGTCAATATTTAGATATAATCGCTGATATTAATTTTAGTCACCTCCAAATGATGCAGGCTTGCTTGGCGAAATGCTCATCAGTATACTATGCAGTTTTTGTGTTTTTATATAATTGGATCAAAGGTTACAACCTTTGATCCACTTTTGTTATTAAAATGTTGAATAACTTTTACATTTATTGATAGATTTTTAAAAATATTCTTCCTAATTTACTACCAAAATTTCAAAACAATCTGAAGGTGGCGTTTTTATGCTGCTCCAACTGACTTTGGAAAGACTATACGTAATAGTAATACTTGAAGTAGTGAGTATGTAAATGTACATTACTATTCTAAATCAGAAAATTTAAATAAAATATTTGTTTCATTCATTCAAAAATATGTTTCTCAAATTAATTTAAGTATGGACATTAATGAGGATGAAATGAAAGCTATACCTTGTTCGGAACTCAACCCAAAAACTTAAAAAGACAGGTATATGTATAGAGAGATATATATATATATATATATATATATATATATATATATATATATATATATATATATATATATATATATATATATATATATATATATATATATATATATATATATATATATATATATATATATATATATATATATATATATATATATATATATATATATATATATATATATATATATATATATATATATATATATATATATATATATATATATATATATATATATATATATATATATATATATATATATATATATATATATATATATATATAAGCGGGGGTCCTACAGCCTGTGCCGCATCCCGCATTTCGATTGCCATTTCTTTCTATCCCTCCAATCATCGTCTTCGATGGCCCGATCTCTCATATTTCTCCTAATTCCTTCTATCCATTGTGTTGTCGGTCTTCCTCTCCTTCTCCTGCTGTATGGTGTATACTTCAAAGCTCTCTTTGGCCATCGCGTCTCCTCCATCCTCATTACATGACCGAACCATAGTAGTTGTCTGGATTCCACTCTTTCTGCTGTTGTAAATACACGCCCCGTTTTCCTTCTTACTTCTTCGTTTCTAACATGTTGCATTCTGGAAATATTACATGATCTTCTTAAAAAGTCCATTTCTACCGTTTCTATCATCCTTATCTCTTTCTCTGGAAATTGCCAGCATTTACAGCCATAAGTTAAAATAGGCTCTACAATAGTTTTATAGATTGTCATTTTGGTTTGAAGTTTCATCTTGTTTGATCAGAGTAATGAGTTCAATAAGCAAACAGCCTTTTGTGTATAGATACAGATATTTTTCATTTAATTTTTATCGATTTTAGCAATTCCGCCATTATTTAACTTCCACCTGCAGCAATGGCTAAAACTTCAGGGACCGGCTCGGTGGCGCAGTGCCTAAGGTATTAGGTTTGCGACCACGGGATCCCGGGTTCGAATCCTGGCTAGGGTATGGATGTGTAGTGGCGTTTTTCATGTGTTGCCGAGACGGTAGCAGTGGGCTAGACTGCGGTTGTGTGAGAGACAACACGGTCTAGTCGCTCTCCTCTCCTGAGTTCGAGTCTCAGCTGCGGCAGATGGCAATGTCGCATGGAATGGGTGTTGTGATGTTGTCTAGATGTGTCCGTCCGTCCTGGTTGAGTGGTAGAATAGCCTTCGGCTAAACTCCGCCAGGACATTAGGCAATTGTTAATTAACTTTTAACAAGCTTTATACGTTTTTTATAGCATAAATAATAATAAAAAAACTTATTTTTAATATACGAAAGAAATTACTGAGTTTTAATTTAAATAATGCAACATTAAAATTATATTGCTAGCAAAATCTTCATGGTCTCTATCTCCTATGAAATATTTAAGTAAGATAGGTATAGATTATTATTTCTATAATCCGTAATTATATTATGATAAAATTAATTTATTTTGATGAAGATTCGCTAATGTGTAATAATTTTGATACTACTACCTTTTGATACTACTATCTTTCGATACTACTATATATATTTTTTTTCGAGGACGAGAAACCTACACGAAATGCCCATCCCATTGGAATGGGTCTGAGTGTCAGACTCAAACTGACCCTATCTCTCTCCTCTTGGGGCTCGTCTATAAAGAATATTCCGAGGGCACTGCAGCCTCCTGGGCTTATTATGCTCTCCCCCTGTCTTATCGTTTACGCTGTCCATTTTAATATTCCTGTATCACTGACAAGGTGTTACAGATCTGAAAATGGGCGAGTTTTGATGGTTTCCGAGTCTGTTTATGTTTGTCCGTATATATTATAACTCACTCTACCTATTTTTCCTGTGCCGTTGGCAGCAGGTCTCAGAGAATGGGCGGAGTGATAGTTGCCAGGTTAATTCTTTTCCCGTTAATATTATATCCTGCAGTCCAGGCCCTGCAGTCGTATAATGTGCTTTGTCAGCAACCGCTTCGCTAAGCGACACCACCCCAGTCAAGTCCTCGTCACCCGCGACGTCGCTCTATTTCGGTGCTCTGTTCGGCAAAGGCCTCACCACACGGTGTTTCTTGATGGTCCATAACCCCGTCAAGTCCTCACCGCTTGCGACATTGCTTCACTTCGCACCCCTGCATCACTTTTGTGATGACCGCTGTAGTCTCCTCACTGTGATGCAGTTTTATCTGGAATGGACCTATTTTCCCATTCCTTAAACCTCCGCAGGCAATGCTCCTTACCAGCAACAGCCTCGCTACGCGGTGTTCCTTGATGGTCCAATACTACTACTTTGATACTGTCGTTGTTATAATTAAAATTTACTCAGAAAGACAGCATTAATGTATTATCATGTGAAAATAGAAACAATATGGCGAAGAGGATACCCTTCTTGTTGTGCTGATGAGAGGAGCTGATGGGAAAAAGGTCTGGCGAACTGTGCGCCTTCAGATGTGTCATACAACAAAGAAAAGCCAACTTGAATAATTCATGGATCACAGAATCTCTGCCAAGGCGTTGTAAGAAGAAACAGAAGGAGAAGAAAAAAAGAAGAAACGATACAGAACTATTTGAATTAGGGCAGACAGGCTGACGTATTCCCGCGTCTTAGTGCCATGCTGGGTTCTAATTGGGTTAAAGATAATAAGCAATTTTCTTACTTTACAAATCTTGGCCATCGGGACACAAAAATTTCCTTGGGAATCACATGCCACAAAAATAGCTTTTCCCAGCTTTTTACAAGAAGTTTATAATTCATCAGCTAATCCACCGGGCTATTTCATATCACTAAGTATTTAAAAATGTGATGACATAATGCCAATGTCCGGCAAAATTCATAAGATAACTACATATTTCATTAATTTTATGACTTCGTTACTCGAAATGTGTGCAAAATATATTTCTGAATAATTTTAAATCTTTAAAAAAACTTCATAACTCTTTGCTATCTTAAATAATCGCCGTTAACTTCGTAAAGCACATCTGGTGATACCGATACTACATTCACCAAATCTACTCGCAATGTGTCAGCCGCAATCTCACTGATAAACTTTTTATGACTATTCTTCATAGTCATTAATCATTCCGAAAATGAAATCAATGAATGGTCGATCTTGTTTTTTTTAATGGCATTAGGAGTTATCCATGCAGCCAGACACAAGTTGTTATATAATATGTATATTAATCAGATAAACACATTTGCACACATATCCACATGCCGCACACACATTACCCTAAACCTATCCTAATTCAAAAAACGGGAGATTATATAGAAGATCCAAGGGAGGTACGTATGCACATTCTTCTCGCCCTGGAGTCTTTCAGGGCATTTTGTTAAACACACTAGAGTAGACCACGGTAAATGGAAATTAGGTAAAATTAAAAAAAAAAAAGATGAGACATGTAGGGAAGATACACATTTATACTTTCAGACCAGACGTTTTCAAAAAGTGTAAATTACTGCATTCACTCTATTATCATATAAATAGACTAGTAGATGGTGACAGAAAATCAGAACTGATAGCCTACCGTCTGCAAGTAATTTAGTCAGTATTATCTATACAATAAAGCTCAATTTTTGGTACTTTCAAGCTTTGCCCGCATGCACGGGATGTAGGAAACGATTTCCGGTTTGCATAAAAAAACAATGTTTTCAACTGATACACTACAATCTGCAAAGTTCATGATTCGAAATTAAAGGAATAAAAATATGTCGGAAGCGCTTTTGCAGACAGTTCTGTCATGCACCAAACCTTATACAGGGTAGTCCAAAATGTATCATTTCACTGAGGATTATCGGAAAACGTTCCAGGGGTCAGTGGTTGAGAATGATGATCTTGAAGAAGAAACAGACGGCAAACAAAATTTTTTATAAATAATAATTATTATTATGATAATATGTATAAGATTTTTGTTACAACTTTAATAAAATAATATTTTTTCAATTGAATTTAACTACGACGCGAATTATCGATCAACTTTATCGAATACCAGCACTAATTCTGGTCCGTGTGCATCTGCATGTTATCTGCCCATTCGAAAAAAATATACTTGCATAAAGTTAGCTTATACAATTTTGTGTTGCAGAAGGTAAAGAGTTGTTTTTGGTGCATATCGCACACGAAGAGATATCAAACGGAATTCGCCGAGTTTTGACTCTATTGTGGCTCTCGTGCATGTGGGCATTATCTGCAAATTGAATAACTGCGTATTTAACCCAGTAACCTTTCTTTGTACCTAGTTGCAGACGGTATAGATAGTTGTGTTTGGTACATATCTGTGGTTTTAGTGCATGTGCGCATTGTCTGCAAATTAAATAATTGCGTAATCGAATCTTTGTACCAAGTTGCAGACAGTTAATAATCGGTAAAAGTTACCCCCATTTTCTTACAAGTTTATAGAATTCAATGGACAACCGTGCATATTGGATTCGTCTGAAAACATTGTTTACAATAGTTTTGCAACCTAAATTTTCTAATAAAACTATAATTAAACGGTAAACAATTGTTCAAAGTTATAAAAAAAAAATAACAAGTTGACATGCGCACAATAACAGAATCATGATTTTGTATTATTTGCAGACGGTAAATTATCTTTTTTTACATATTTTTATTCTTTTAATTTCGAATTATGAACTTTGCAGACGGCAGTTGAAAACATTGTTTTTTTATGCAAACCGGAAATCGTTAGTAGATATGCTTCTAGAGGGCAGAATATTTACTAGTGAAATATTTTGTCGAACTCCTCTATATGTTTCCTTAAAAAAATTCCGGAAATCGTTTCCTACATCCCGTGCATGCGAGCAAACCTTGAAAGTACCAAAAATTGAGCTTTATTGTATACATAATACTGACTAAATTACTTGCAGACGGTAGGCTATCAGTTTTAATTTTCTGTCACCATCTACTAGTCTAAAAGCTAAATAGGTGTAATAGATTGACGCATTTGAATGTTTAGGTTCCGAATATCTTCATACAGTTGGTCACGTCCAGATGAATGTTTAACATAGTGAAAAAACGAATGATCCGGATCTCCCACAACATTACAAATTTCACAGATTTTGATTGGTAAAATTCCTATTTTCCTATTTAAATGTAGATGGTAGCAACCATGTTCAAGTCTCAACCTAAAAGTGTAGTAATGTACTTCCTAGGAATATGAAAAAGTGGTACCAAGATTCCTTAGGAATTTCTATGTGGATTTGGATGTATCTTCTAATAGTCTAAGAGCCAGCGACAGATTTTCATGACCAAGTCCCTCTCAAGCGATAATTAGTGAAATGCGTCAGGGAGTTGTATTATAAAGCCTCGTGAACGTCAGCTGCGGTTCCGTGGGTGGGATGAGCGGCGGTAGCCTCCCACGCACGGAGAAAAAAAATATTTTTAGTCATTTCCTCCTGACTAAAAATTTGTCAAACTATAACTAATCCAATATCTTGAAGAAAAAAAAAGCCAGCTGACTATAACATGGTGTATTATACGTCAGCTGGTCGCTTGAACATGAAAAAAACTATTTTTCCTTCAATGATTTCCTCTCAACTAAAAATTTATCTGATGATAGCTTATATGCTACTGTGAATGAATATAAATGTCAGCTGGCTGTACCTCGGTGGAAAGAGCGTCAACTGATACCTTGAAAGTTGTAACGCAAAAGTTAGGCGGGAGCATAATTAAGTAGGGTTCGTTTCTAAAGAAATATTGATGAACTTTTCTCCTGATTGCATATCGATCGAAGTCATCCACCATATCAACAATTTTTTTATGGTTTTGATTGGTTTTTGGCACCGAAAATTTATGGTTAGTGGTATACTCTCTGACAATTTTGTAAACACTGCGGCCACACACTCCTGTCATATTTGCCACTTTGTTTACAATTTCATCTTTGAGTAATATAGGATTTTCTTGAATCTCATGCTTATACACGCTTAAAATCATTTCCTTGGTCTTTACGTCGAAATGAGGCCTTTATTTAAGAGGAGACAAACAAATTTCTGTGGGTTCATCAGTTGTATCCGTGCTACTAGATATTTTTAGGTGTCCTTGATATATTTGATACACCGAAAAAGTATTTAAACAAAACACAAAGTCAAAGTCTTGGTATATGCCCGAGAGGCAAACACACTTATTTAATATACTCTGAAAGCATATAAATAAAACACAATAATCATATCACAAGGTATGGTATTTACAAAGATGCAATTTAAACAACAACGATGTACTTCCAACTGCGCACCTGTACCGAAACCGCGATGAGTGTTATCAGCAGTTTATGGCCATTTGACCAATAGCATTACAGAATCCAGCACGCGAGTAGGCGATCACAATAGAATGCGTAGTCAGTCGTAGAGAGTGTTCAAGAAGAATTAGTATAGTGACCGTTAAACACAAGTTGCCCAAAAAGGGTATTGATGGCTCTTCTCTACCACCATGCAAATCAGAGCTATATCATCAATTTTTAAGAGCATGTTACATAGCTCAAATTTGGTCGCACGCACACCTGAAAGTCCCAACTACTGATGAACCTTCAGACTATGGCTGGGTAGAAATCGACAACAGATTCGAATTCATCTGGTTTTCTGGAACTCAGTTACCAGAGTCGATTGAAGAAATAACTATTCAGCCCGAAAAAGGTAACATTTTTTTGATCATTTTGATTATGTTACACTAAATATGCATCTTAATATTTTTTTAAAATTTTTGTACAGATGATGATGATGAAGACATGATGGCAGACAGCTCTGACAGCGACTTTGACAGTGAATCAGAGAGCGATGAGAGTGACACAAGCCAAAGCGAGAACGAAAATGATTAAATTACATTATTATTTTTAATCACTTCTTTAAAATTAATGTTATTTATCGAACAGCTAAGTTACAATAAACTATAAATTGATTAATTTACTTATCTAGATATTTCTTCAGTTATTCAATTATATACTTATTAGTTTTAAAGTATCTATACAGAATATTGATTTAATCGGAACACTCATATCGGAGCGTAATGCCGAATAATTTAAGATACGTCATTTCCTCCCGGATAAAAATTTGTAACCTGATTGTTAATATACTTCTGTAATTAACAAAAAAAATCAGGTAGCAGTAAGTCGAGGGAAAACACGACAGCTGATGCATTTAAATAGGCGATAGATGCTCCCGCCTAACTTCTGCGTCACAACTTTCAAGGTATCAGCTGACGATCTTTCCACCGAGGTACAGCCAGCTGACATTTATATTCATTCACAGTGGCATATAAGCTATCATCAGGTACATTTTTAGTTGAGAGGAAATCATTGAATGTATAATTTTTTTTTTCATGTTCAAGCGACCAGCTGACGTATAACACACCATGTTATAGTCAGCTGACTTTTTTTTTTCTTCAAGATATTGGATTAGCTATAGTTTTGACAAATTTTTAGTCAGGAGGAAATGACTAAAAATATATTTTTTTCTCCGTGCGTGGGAGGCTACCGCCGCTTATCCCACCCACGGAACCGCAGCTGACGTTCACGAGGCATTATGATACAACTCCCTGATGCGTCTCACTAATTATCGTTCGAGAAGAAATAATTGACCAAATTTTCACCTGGCTCCCGGTCTATAAGTGTAGTAAAACAATATTCCTGCCAATGAGAATTCCATTTTTTATTTAATCCCGCTTTACCAGTATTTATACAGTCCTGTAGACCAAGACTGTTCCCTTACTTTCAATTAAATTAGTGTAAAAATGAATGAATGGATTTTTTTTAGCATTTTTTTAAGACAAAAATACAAAAGTAACCAACAAAAAACGAATAACCACATTTATGGTTATTTTGATCGAAAATAACCCCACCTATCACTCCCCTTCGTTTTATCCAGGAATTTTGAGACACCCTGTATATTGTGCAGATAGAGCTTTTCTACTACGAAATGTAAATTTAAGGGAACGCCTTCTGTTTGTGCGTATGTTTTTGGAAATCGAAATAGTTTCATTTTAAATAGAGGCTCTCATAGTGCCAATACAAGACAAAAAAATTAGATTCATTAGCCTTGCGTGAGATTAAAACCACGAGTGAATAGCTCAGATTTATATATAGGGCCGAATCTATTTAACTGTCTTCCGGTAACATTAAACATCAGGAAAATAAGTATTTATTTAGAGAAAAAAACTTTGTGTTTTATCAGACAAATGTTCTGTATCAGAATTTTTTATATATAAGGCATATTAGGTCTAACAACAAATTAATATGAACCTATATGTCTTATTTTACTTACATTACGTGGAGTGGAGTGACGGTTTAAAAAATTGTGATTTTTTTTGTTCAAATAGAATGTATGAATGTATGTAGATCTAAAACTAGATTATATTTTGATCTTATTCCGTTGAAGCGTTGGTGGGGGGGGGGGGATAAATTGTGTAAATAGGCAAAGTAAGCAAATGTGACTACATAAAATTGGAATTTAGTGTATGTACGAGAAGCCAAAGTTTTAAAAATTTTTTGGTATCAGCCACCCCCACATATCGTTTTATGGGTTTTTCGGATAGAATATTTCGAATACTGCATTATTAAAGTGCTATGAATTATTTTCATATAGTGAAGGGCAAATACAGTATCAAAGTTTTTTTCGTATATAATGTCACTAGTGCTTAGAATTTTATCGGTACAATTTTTTCGAAAACTTTGTTGTCTGGTAATATAAAGAGTGTAAGTTATAACAATTTATTATCTGAAAACTTACACGAATTATATTGCCTTTTGACAACGTATCTTGAGCAAAAATTTATAAATCAAATTTAAAAGCACAAGTGATATTTGGGGATAATATTTCACGAATAAATAATTCATTAAGTATATCTTTATTCAGACGTTTCCGTGTCATTTTTTAAATTTTACTTTTCAATTTTATCATTTACGTCACATAAAAATGCATTTCCAAAGCGACTCATTTAGCAAAAGACAAAGTAGGTATATATATTTAACAAACGCAGCTGCAGAAACCACGGAACTCGCCATATTTTATATGTAATGACAATCAAGAAAACCAATATGTGACCGTGTCCTAAGAAAGGGACATTATGCCTAAAATATTGTTTTTCATGTTTTGATTGGTTAATACCTTGTAAACCTTTTCCTCTTTAATGCAATTAAAATACATTTTCTATCTATTTCATTCACAGAGATATACATGATTAAAAAGTATTCTCTGTTAATAGTATTCAGATTTATTATAGAATTTTAACATTTACTTTTATAATTGTTTGTTTTGTATTTGCGGTTTAGATGCTGGTCGACCTCTTCTTTTACGGGAATGCTCAGGTACTTTCGGCTTCTTCATAAAAATATCCATGTTGTCCATATTTGTGTACAATGGTCGGATTAAACGCCTTTTTTTCAAAAACATACTTTTAGGCATACGGTCCCTTTCTTGGAGCACGGTCATTTATACCTTAAACCATAGGTATTGTAACGCATAGACTGGTCTTCATTGTAAAGGGTTCTCGGGCACGCTTAGACTAATCACATTACGAATAAAGACAGACATAGAGAGAGAGAGAGAGAGAGAGAAAGAGAGAGCACTACTGCATTTTACCAATCTCCCGCCTTTACGTTCTAAAGTTGCCGACATCAGATCATCAGATAAAGTAGTACTGCTATCTAGTAACGCTACATGAGAATTAACTTAGTATTCAATGGATTTTTCAAGAATTACTATATTAAAGTGTTTATTAATACCGTGTGTGTAGCGGAGCGCTAGGTGCTAGGTATAGGGAGTAAAATTACAACATCGCGCGTGCCAGCTTGCTGAAATGAAATAACAGAGCTGGGATGCTCCGCCCGACGGAGGAATTTACGGCAGCAGTGTTGTCATATCTCTCGCGCTACGTGAATGTACATGCCTAATGGGAAATTACATGCACGGTATACATTTATCTATTTAAGCCTTATTTTTAATTTAAGTAGTTTAATCATTATTTTAAGATTTGCTTGTTTAAGTAGAGAGAACTCTAAGTACAACGAATATTAATGTATAGTGCTAGTGCATTGTTTTGATTTTCCGAATTATTAACATGTTTTTATTTTGTGATGGATTATTGCACGTAAGTAGGTACATTAAATGTACTCACACAAATATTTGTGTTTAACATTAAGTAATTGATTTGCCTGCCTAGTAGGCATTTTAATTGTGATAATTATTTTGTAATTACGTTATTATAAACCATTGAAAGCTGTGTTTAACTTGTCCCTAGCCTAGATATTCTCCAGACGGCATTGGCTTTGAAATTGGGAGTTGTCAACTTATGTGGTGTGTTTATCTTATGTTTATATTATTATATTACTACTTATATAATACAATGCTACAATTTATAAGTTACGTAAACAATTAACAATAAGCTAGAGTATACATTTATAAATAAAATTTAAAAGCATGAGTGTTCTATTTGCGAAAATCATTTCACAAAACAAAACATGATATGTCAAAATTTTACCGCGATAATATTTGTCGCATCAGTACAAAAAATTAGAGCGATACATTTTTAGTGTACTGTCAAAAGCTAATCTAGGTTAGTTTACCATTAATAATGCCATTTGATTGTTGCAGTGTTGTCAAAAAACAGGCATTCATGGGCTATCACGTTAATGAGTGAAATAATCTTTGTAATAGAGTTGGATAGGAAATCTGGATGTGGAAGTGGTGATTCCTTAGGCAGCCGTGTTTATTTTTATTCTTGCTTTGTTTGCATATTTTGTATTGTACTGCAGATTTTTTTTCTCTTTTTCTGTCTTACACAATTGTGTGTTTTACACTATATTTGACTATTAGTATAAATTTTAATATTATGCAAACATTGTTTAAAATTGGGTCTCATTGTTTCAATTACCTATCGTATGTCATGTACTGTCGTGAGCAAAAAAAAATAGGACAACTATTTTTTTCTAATGTAAATCTGTCTCTATTTGCACACTAGCAATGGATTTTAACAAATAACTAACAATGTCACAAAAATTAAAGTTAGATGTACACAACTAGATTTTAGCAAAAATACGTTTTAAGACTTGTCCCATTTTTTTTGCGCACAACAGTACGTGACTAAAGAGGACCAATAAATATATGAATTTGAATGACTCTTTGAAGGTCAAATTATTTCTAAATTATGAACTATTTACCTAATATTTACTCTTTACCCATAAACCCCATCTCGAAGAACAATCACTAAAAATTATGAAACAAAATTCGTCCGGTCACCTGGTTAACTGGACCTTATTAACCGGGTGACTTGGTAAAATTTTATTTTATAATTTTGAATAATTTTTTTTTTAACACGGTTCATTTTTTTCAATCTTCCCGGAGGTAAGAGATTGATAACTACTGACATGGGAGTGTTTAAAAGGACATCAACATTCATTAGGTGACTTTCATCAGTATCGGTTTTTGAAGTTGGTTAATAGTAAAAGATAGTAATTATACAGTGTGGAACAGCCAAATGCAATAAATTCAGTATCTCAATTATTGTGCATATTTATAAAAATCCCGAGACACGTCGATTTTGGATTCTGAAATGACATCCTGCAACGTACAAACTTCATCCCTAAATTCAACTCCCTTCGAGTGGCAGTTTTATTTAGTTTGCTGTAGCGAATTATGTTAAGACCAATTTTTTTACCGTTAATTTTTTCAATAATTATTAAAACCATAGCATTTTTGAATAGAATATGAAAAGGCCTTTCGAATGAGTATAACAAGCCCCCACTTCCCATTTAAAAATTTAGGCCACATTTACTGCCACTCGAAGGGGGTCGAATTTATGGATAAAATTTATACGTTGCAGAATCCAAAATCGATGTTTCGGGATTTTTTATGAATATGCACAATAATTGAGATAATGAATCTATTCCATTTGGTTGTGTCACACTGTATGTGTATAGGACTTTATATTCTAAAAAATGGTGGAGGGCCCGGTGCTTATTAAAATCTGGTTCAGCATTTTGATTTATCTTTTCTGTCTATCCTCTACTTTGTCGTCGTGATAACGTATAGTTTCTTACATTTCCCAGCATGACTTTAGTGGAAATCGACATCAAATCGAACCAGTAGTTAAGGAATACACATACATAGATATAGACACGAGTATATACGAACAAACGCACAGCGGAACTGAAGACTTCCTTTTAAAAATCGGTTAAAAATGCACTTTTACGGGACCCGCTTTGCCGCCACTGTTATTCAAATTGTTATATACAAGGTGCGCCACTTAAAACTCCCCAGGCTTGTAACTTTTTAATTTTTTAAGCGACGACCATGTTGGGCACATCAAGTTGTAGATATCTTGAAGTCATTTAAACATGTGTACAGAGTGATTTAAAAAAAAATGAAGAAATTGTGAAGAAAGAAAACTTAGTTTCCTTGAATATTTTTTTACCTCATCCTGTACGTGAACCGCGTTAATGGTTTCTTATAAAGGTTTTAATTAGCTTTAATTTATGTTGTTACGTCATATTCGAAATTCTTTTTGGTTTTAGAGAAAGAAATTAAAAACACTTTTTCCGATTCCAAACTGATTTTTTAAAAATAACTTTGAAAAGAATGTAGATAAATAATAATTTTATGCTTTATTTGTAAAAGACATATCACAAACAATATTCGACATAACAAAACAGCAACAAGAAACAAAAGAAGTAAATATTTTTAAAAACAAACTTATATTAAAATCTACTAAATAGGAAATTGCAAAATTTTTATTTTTTAAAATTTTTGATTTGAATAACATAAATTGAAGCTAATTGAAACCTTTATTAGAAAACATTAACACAGTTCATGTACAGGGTGAGGTAAAAAAAAATAAGTTTCCTTTCTTAACAATTTTTTCAAAATATTTTTTTAATCACTCTGTATGCATGTTCAAAGGCTTTAAAAATGTCTACAATTTGATGTGCCCAACATGGTCATCGTTTCAAAAATAAAAAAGTTACAAGTCTGGGGAGTTTGAAGTGGCGCACCCTGTATATGCATTTTGATTAGAATTCCAAAGCATTCTGTACAATAATGAATAAAAGTAACGTATTTTTCCGAACGTATTTGTTGAATGGCCCTATTCAAATTTGGTTGAAATCGAGTAAAAAATCAGTAATTACAAATAATCATGAAAACTACTAAATTTAGCGGTTTCTTTAGACAGAAAATACACAAGGTTTTTACAAAAAACTCGCCACAAGATAAGAAATGCACACTATCAACACTATCCTTTTTGTGATAAAGATCCTAAAAGAAGGATATGGTGCACATTCTGAAGATCTTATATATTAAATAACGTTTACTTTACTTAAAAGAATGCAAATTCTTATTTTTGTATCACCCCTTGGAATATTTAAAAAATAAAAAATGCATTGTATTCCCTCTTGAAATGAGCTTTCAAACCGAGTTTCAAACGATGTCACTTGATATGCCCCCCACCGGGGGAAATACTGTATATCTAAATTACGTAATTTATCGTTAAAATTTCACACTATATTAGTCCAGTCAATGAATGATCCAAAGGGTGGTGTAGAGTGCGTGAGCAGGGACCTAAGCGATTCCTTTAAAAAGTTGTTCAGGGTGTTTAGGGAGTGAACATACTGAAAGTCCTGACGTCTAGGAGGTGAGCCGGAGAAGGGGGGGCACAAAGAAAGTCCCACTTTTGATTTTTTCGCTTATATCTCTAAAACGGTGCGTCGTAGGGAAAAATTTTCTTGTACCAACTGAAAGCTCATGAAATTCTCTATCATATAATTTTATATACTTTTTTCGAATTCGCAACTGTTTTCGAACTACACGCTCCGTGAAAATTTTCAAAAAACAGATTTTTATCTCTTCAACTTTAAGAAAAAGCAAGGTAGGCTTCTCAAAATTGTACTTAAAATCAGAAATCATGAAGGAAGCGGCAGTGATTTTTTAGAACCCCTTCTCTACTCAAGGCGAGGTTGAAGAGGCTGGGAAAATTTGCTTCCTCAAATGGTATGGGGCACCAGCAAGACAGACCTCTCTCTCCCTCAACCAGTACCGCTCCCAGTTGTTCATGAGGTCAGTGGCAAATATTAAGCCTGACATCAGCTCCCTCCCACCAACTGAGAGCGCAGCTAAACAGCATTTCCGGCGCGCTACCACCAAGTGCAGCAGAGGCTCGGGAATGAGCTGCCCCCTCAAGAGTGCAAACATGTAGGAGACACCCTGGTGCCAATTACAACAGAAGATCCACCAGCACCGGAGGTCCTATTGAAAACGATATTTTGCCGCTGCACCATGGATTGTGGTAGTGGCAAATGTGGATGCCGGAAAGCAATGCCGAACTGTTCTGTGGCTTGCCTCCACTGCCAAGGGAAATGCATCAACGGCGTGCCTGTTTACGACGAAGACGACGTAAAGCCCTTTCAGGAATAACCACCCACCACTGAGGATAAGGATGCCATGGACTCCTTGCCAGGAGCCTTACGGCCAAAGAGGATGAAAACGTGAATCCAGAGAAAGTTGAGAGTTTAACATTGAGAAGTTATTGAGAGTGAGAACAATGAAAATTATTGACTGACTGACTTTTTTTTTATCATCTTTAAAATACAATATTCTATTTTTCAGGTAAAAATCTGTTTTTTGAAAATTTTCACTTTTCCGAAACGTGTAGGTCGAAAACGGTTGCGAATTCGAAAAAAATATAATAAAATGAAAGTTGTAAAGAATTTCATTTGGTATAAGAAAATTTTTCCCTGCGTTGCACCGTTTTCGAGATATAAGCGAAAAAACCAAAAGTGGGACTTTCTTTTCAGTATGTTCACTCCCTAAGCACCCTGAACAACTTTCTAAAGGAATCGCTTAGGTTCCTGCTCACGCACTCTACACCTCCTCTATTGACTGAACTATATTTAAAATAAGTCAGATGTAATATAAAATAAACCAAATATGCGCGTGCATAATTTAAAATATTATTTAATTTCATAACGGATTAAAAAATTAAAACATTGTTTTAAATATTACGCACGTGTTGGAATGCATTCTTGTTGATAACGAACGAACGGTTCATATGCAATTAAGTCAAACTTTACATTGTAATTATAATAAATACCTGGGTCTTTTCTGCTGTTATCAGTAATGTATGCATATCCTCCTTCGGTATTATCCACTACAATGTCATACAAGAAACTCGAATTGGCACTTGCTACATGTTCAGGGAAGGTATACGTTGTTGTGGTCATGTTTTTCCTTATGTCGAAAATGACCAGCTTAGGGGGGCATCTATTAGTAGGGTTAGGACTGAGGGTCTCAGTTCTACCTCCATCAATAATCCATAGTTGACCCCTTGGATCCATCTCGACATTTTGCACGTTTTGCAAGCTATTGCAGTCGTCTAATTTGTTCATCTCCCATGAGGGAAAGGGCATTAACGCCGGGCTAGTATCCTGAACGTATCCCGCAGGAATCCTGACAAGAGTGGCGGGAACTCCATTTTTCATCCGCGGAAGCGTGATATAAAAGTAATCCTCGAAATGTGTGATACCGGATATGATGTTATTCTCGGGGATGTACAGTCCTTTGGCTATCGCTGTTTTGTAAACTTCGTCACTAGGCCATGTGAAATTTACATAGCTCCATTCTCTAGAAACCTTGAATTTTATAGCGTTACAAGAGAGGACGCCGGCGAGAAAAAATAATATAAAGTTCTTTAGCCACATGATTTAAAACGCACTGAACACTACACAGTTTGGTGATGGACTGGGAGACTGATTTGTATTGTAACTTGTTTTATAGTGGTAGCGGATTTACTAACGATGCTAATGGATGATTCTATATAAACAGGTTGAAATATGACGTATTTTTCGAGTCATAAGTTATAAATTTGCAAAATAAGATGTGGTAGGAATGGATTAGTCGTAATTAATGTTTTATAAATTATTTATTTTATTGTAAATGCGGTGTTTGCGTCAAGTTTATAATTTGCAGAATAACATTAGATGGATAATCTATATGCATTTTTTCACCGCAGAAACTATACTTAAATATAAATTTTAATATAACACTACAGGTTGTTATTATTACACGTCGCGCCAGCTTGTTTACTATAATAACTAGGGTTACCAGCGTTGCTTGAGGGCAAACCAGTAACTAAAAGGCGGTTAAAATATATTGCTTCCAAAATTATAAAATTGTTTTTCTCTTAACAAAATGAATATAAACCAAATACGTTAGAACTGAGGTATATTCAAACAAATCTCATACAAGGATAGCCCAGTCAATGAAGGTGTTTACCCACAAAATTTTGCAAACTAAGTAAACTTTTTTTAATGAGTTCGTAAATGTGTATAAAACAATATCCTGAAAAGTTTACATTTCGCACAAAAAATGTGAAAAAAAATTTTTTTCGTCCATTTCTTCAAAATTTTGAAATTAAATCAAGCTAGAAAAAAATACAGATGGATAGATCACGTATTTATGAACAAAAATATCCTAACAAAATTTATCGTTAAAGCCATAGTTTTCCCGGAAAAAAATAGTCAAGTGTAACGTTATAACTCGGAGCGAGATCCATGCGTGCACGCGCTTGAATTCGCATTACTGTGACACCGACACACTGAATTACATATCACTAAATCAGAATTTGTTCAATCTATGAGTGTTGGTTCATTTAAAAGATGGAAATTGTAGCTTTCTGATGCTTTTTTGTTTTAAACAAAACAAGCAAAGGATGGATGGGAAAAATATACTTATATATATTATCACGCCCGAACTCAATCGTCGCAATAAACAATATAGAAAATAAAATTATATAAAAAAATATTTTTAAGAAAAAGCTTTTATTTGAAAAACTGTACCAAAAAGTAAAAATAATTTTTTTAAAATTCATACACCTGGAAACCAAAAGCTTTGGGGACGGTCATATAGCGCTATTGCATAGTTACTTTGCTCAATTGACCGCCCCCAAAGCTTTTGGTTTCCAGGTATATGAATTTTTAAAAAATTATTTTTACTTTTTAGTACAGTTTTATCAAATAAAAGCTTTTTCTTAAAAATATTTTTTTTATAATTTTATTTTTTACTTTTTAGTCTACTTATTTTACAGACAAACAGACAGTTAAAACCCTTTCATCAGGGCCGTTCCTGGCGGCGGTGCAACAGGTGCAGTCGCACGGGGCGGCACAATTTAGGGGGCGGCATTTTAGCCTACTTCTCTATCTGTATTAGATTTAAGAGAGAAATATTTAATGTGGCATCATCACGGTTCGCGCGATTCGTTTATTCGTTAACAAACCAGAACACGGTGCCGCCGTAATATACCGATTGGAAATTCGAAGAAGGATATTATGAAATAGACCCGCGGGCGGGCGATTCGACGGTTGCGTAGCATTTCGGATTCTGGAACTGAAAGAAGTGACAAAGTAAGTACTAGTCAACCATCCTAAGTTGGCAAGTAGCCGCGCAGAGAGAGAAGAAATATCGTCACTGTTAGACAGAGACAAACAAGTTTTTTAAGCTTCTTAAGCTAGCTAGCTGAAGAAGCTTGTTTGTCTCTGTCCAACGGTGACGATATTTCTTCTCTCTCTGCGCGGCTACGTGCCAACTTAGGATGGTTGACTAGTATTATACTTTGTTCTATTCTACACTCAAAGAAATAGTATGGGTAAATTCAACAAAAAAAATGGTTGACTAACAATATCGTTAATTTTGTTAAACCAAACTATATTGATGGTATTTTTAAACAAGAGGTGATTGTTATTTTAATTAATAAAAAGTTGTCGTACAACAAAACAAACATTAACTTAAAAAATAGATGAATAAGACTATTATTTTGTTCGTCTGACTATTATTTTGTTGAATTCTGTCAAATTAAACTAGATAATAGTATATTTTATTTTTAACTATTATCGAATTGTAATTCTAACCCAGTATTAGTTCGCTGTACTATTGTACTTGGTAGACAAACCAATATTATTGTCGTCTCCTAGAAGTTCTAAAAGAATTACCATAAAATTTGCTTGCTTACCACGTAGTCTATTACAGAAATTATTCCCAGATGACGCCACATACAAATCACTGACAATAATCAACCATGCATTATTATACACTCTTATGAATAATTTATAGAAAATTAATAACATGATTGCAGTGTTCAAATTCTCTCAGGGATCATCGATATATTTGGATGGATCTTATAAACGATCTCTAATCTTTGGTTTGGGTGGTCTGATGTCTCAATACTGAGATATTGGCTAACCAAAAAAAACTTCATCATACAATAAAGTGTAGATCAACCTAAAAATTAGTTGGTGAACAAAAAAACAAAGTCGTTGTACTATTTAATTGTAGACCAAATTGAAAATGGTTAGTGAACATAAAAAAATGTCATTGTACTATTTAATTTGTTACAAGAAGATATGATTATTAAACTACTATTTGTTTACGAAAACAAATAAAGTTGTATGACTATTCTTTACTGATTGATTTAACTATGAAACTAGATAGGCGCGATTTCATATGCTCTTTTTGGTTGAATTTACCTATCATTTTCTTTGAGTGTATCTGTGTTGAATTGTCTTCTGATACCTGATAGTAACAATCGGATTTTGTAGGGAAATATGCGTTTATTTTCGGTTTATTACAAATATTTAAAAAACCAAACATAATGTAATCTTTAAAACCCTTCTAAGTACTTGCTATTGTTCTAACTAATATAACTGTATATATTTTTTATTGTAAATTTCTATTGTACTTGAATATCGTAGTTTATCAATGAAAATAGTTCCTAATTTCATTATTAAAGAATGGAATTTAACTATATAAAAGAAATTACGATGATAACTGTATATGGTTGTATCTCTTAGAGCATTGGGAAGTACCTGAAACTATTTTAAAGATTATTATACCATTTATAATTTTTTAAATATTTATAATAAACCGAAAATAAACGCAAAATCCTATCCTTAATCGGAAATAATTTCTAAATTTCATTTCTAGGTTTCATGTTTCGGTTTTTTTGTACCGTTTTGAATATTTATTTATTTTATTTTTGTTATTAATATGAAAATATTATATTTATTTACTTATTTTTAATTCAGTGTGTTCAATTTTTTTGTGTTATTTTTTATAAGTTTCCTCGTTTTTTGTATTGTTTGGAATATATAGTTTATTTTTGTTATTAACGTGAAAATAAAATATTTATTTACTTATTTATTAACAGGTAAACAAACCGTTTATATTTATATACTATAGTAAATACATAATAAAAAAACTCTGAATGTTTCATTTCTATAAAAATAATTTCAGAAATATAATAGCATGATTTTTCTTAAAATAAATATAAATATTGTCAACCACATTTGTGAATGTTAAGAAAGGAAAATACTAGTATCAAATTTCGTAAAAACATGTTTACAATTAATTTCAAAAAGGCTTGCTCGATAAAATATACAGTAATTTTTCTACTTTTCTCTTTGGGACTTCCTGCCACATGTATTTTTACTTCTAACTGACGTCCGAGGAACCTATAAAATAATACAAATGACATAAATAAGTATAAAAATATTAAAATGAATATTTCGCCGACGTTTTGGAAACCTAATCTGTTTACTTTTTCAAGGCTTTTTTTAAAAAATCTTTTGTGATGTGTATGATAACTACACAACTCTAAGAATATGTTTTTCTTTTTTGCTATCCGCCTCTTTTGTTAAAATTTTTGCCGAGTCCCACTTTATTCTATGTCCGTTCTCTCAAGCGTGTTCGCAAATCTTCGACCTCTGAATTCTTGTATTCACCCAATCTTACACTGAACGGTCTGGATGACTCAGCCACGTAATATCTGTTACACTCACACGGAATACTGTAAATGCAATTTTTTGAAATTTGCTCGTGGTTTTTCGGTTTTATCTTTGTCAGAATAGACCTTAAAATGTTGCTCCTTTGAAATATCGTCCTAATATCAAATCTATCATCTATACGGCGTAAGTTTTCGGATAATCCGTGTACATAAGGAATTAACGCTGTGTAACGTTTTTCAGGTTTTTGTTGTATCTGATTGTTATTTTCAATATTTATGAAGGTTTTATCAACAAAGGCTTCAGGGTATTGATTGTTTGTAAGGACCTCTGTTATAAACCGTTTCTCATTGTTTAATATTTCATCATTGGAAGCAATGATTTTGGCTCTATATCTTACAAACATTTTAAAGCACCCCTCTTAACACCTCTTTTGGTATGTGTTGGTTTTCTATAAACACTTGTTTCAATTATACCATTTACTCTTTTAATTAAAACAGCTATAAATGGTAATTCATTTCTAGTTTCCTTTTCTAAAGTAAATTTAATAGAAGGTTATTTATTATTTAAATTTTCAAAAAAATTATCTAATAACTTCATACCGTGAGGCCAAATTGCAAAGATATCATCTACATATCTCCACCAGATAACTGGTTTGTATGTACAATTTTGAACATGTCTTATCTCAAAATCTTCCATAAACATATTGCTTAAAATTGGTGACAACGGAGAGCCCATTGCCATACCGAAATACTGCTGATAGAAATCATTTTCTAACTGAAAATAAGTTATTTTGATACACATAGTTAAAAGTTCCATTATGGTATTTACACTCAATTTAATAATTTTCCCAGTAAGATACTGGCTAATTGTAATATTTTGTAGATTCCTTGGACGTCAATTAGAAGTAAAAAATACATGTGACAGGAAGTCCCAAAGAGAAGTAGAAGAGTTAAGAAAATGCCATAAATAACAGACAATATTTAAAACATACACTACTATTTACACAAAAAAAAAATTATTTTGAAAAAATATATTCCATAATTTATGGGCGGCAAAATTTCTTTTTGCACGGGGTGGCAAAAGACCCAGGAACGGCCCTGCCTTTCATTTGATACCCATGGTAAAGAAGTCGTGAAGAAAAAGATAATTTGCCATCCTAAGGCGTCCGCCATATTGGATTTAGAATGACGTCACATGGTTTATCGTATTTTACTCGTCAAACCCTTTCATTTGATACCCATATCAAGGGGATTGTGAAGTAGAAGATACTCCGCCATCTTAGGGCGTCCGCCATTTTGAATTTAGTCCCATAGTTTATCATATTTTACTCATCATTTGATCCCCATATCAAGGGGGTTGTGAAGAAAAAGGCGATCCGCCATCTTGGAACGTACGCCATATTGAATTTAGAATAACGTCACATAGTTTATCGCATTTTGCTCATCATTTGATACGCATATCAAGGGGGCTGTGAAGAGAAAGGCGATCCGCCATCTTGGGACGCCCGCCATATTGGATTTACTCCGATAATGGCTATACTATGTTTCATTGTCACCGGACTTATACACGTGTGACAAATTTCAAAGCTTAATTAGAACTAGTCGAAATTCAGCTTGCAAGATTCGACCTAAACAAACACACATACAAACATTACAAGTTAAATAAAAGCTTTTAAAAATAAAAGCATTTCAAAAAAATTCTTTCTTCAGTGAAGACTGTTGGAAAGTATATACACTTCATGATTATTAAGGTTTATCAAGATGTAGTAACG
Source organism: Rutpela maculata (assembly GCA_936432065.2). Lineage (NCBI taxonomy): Eukaryota > Metazoa > Arthropoda > Insecta > Coleoptera > Cerambycidae > Rutpela > Rutpela maculata. The sequence goes on along the minus strand of OW386290.2, from coordinate 53,888,449 downwards.
AGGATTAAAAAAAAAGTACATCTCAAATCATTTTAATTTCCTTGCTTGATGATTTTTTTGATAAATATATATATTGGACGCGGTAACTTGTCGAGAAATTGACCCATTGGAAAAAATAAAATATCTCGGAAAAAAATATAAAATATTTCGGAAAAAATGTATATTTTTCGAATGTTCAAACACAAAATCGTTTACTTCTATTAGACCAGTCAATGAAAGAGGGGAGAATTTTTCTCTTCAGGAATGTGTCAGGAGGTAAACATACTAAAAGTCTCCACCCCTAGCCCCGCTGCTTCAGTAGGAGAGGGGGGTGGAAAGGTTCCTTTTTTCAATTCTTCGCTTATAACTCGGAAACGATCGTCGAAAAAAGGTAATCTATGCAAAATTAAACGTAATTAAATTTCCTACAAGAATGCTTATATTCATTTTCTTTCTATGTGTTATATTTTACGAGATATTCGCCAGCGAAAATCGATAATTAATAAAAAAAATCAATTGTGTACCTTGAATATTTCTATCAAAGCGGTTTACCGTGGTCTGCTAATAAATCACAGTCACAAAACGAACTTTTTTTACAACACTGGACGTTTTTACTAACGTAATATTTTGTCGAAATCTAGACATTTCCTTAAATATACAGTGTGACTCACTTAAAATGAAGATACCCTTATAACTTTTTCATTTTGTTTCCGATTTGAATCAAATTTTACTCAAGTATAGAACAAATTAGGATCTACTTATGACCAGAAAATCATTCACCCGCTATAAAGGCAGAGCTACCTGCGGTACCAAAATGTGAGGAAAAAGATTAAAAATCATATTGATTTTTAATCTTACGAACGATGAATTTTACGTAGCCACCACAAATTGCGGAAACTGAGGACCCCCTTTGCCAGATGAGCTTATGTATGAGATATCCCCCATCAATAATCAAATCAAATTTTGGTGTATGTACGTTTGTGGCGCAGATCGGATGCATTTTTTAGAATTTCTAACATTCAAAATGTTTTATTTTTTTCAGTATATTTTGGTACCGCAGGTGATTTTGCCTTTATAGCAGGTGAATGACTTTCTGGTCATAAGTAGATCCTAATTTGTTCTATACTTGAGTAAAATTTGATTCAAATCGGAAACAAAATGTTTTTTTAAAATGTTTTCTTAACCGCTTCTCAAGTCACCGAAGTAACTCCTCGAAAATCCAGAATGATTTTGTGTTAGGTAAAGAGAATCGAGGCCCTACAGCTTATAGTGGAGTCCGAATCACTTCTTGGGGATAATTTTATAATTAAAATTATTTCGCGATGAGCAGGGATTGAACCTGCTTCGCTAGGTACGCCAGTATGCAAGCTAGACGCGCTAAACCACTGAGCTACCGTCCCCGGAAAATGAAAAAGTTATAAGGGTATCTTCATTTTAAGTGAGTCACACTGTATATTTAAGGAAATGTATAGATTTCGACAAAATATTACGTTAGTAAATACGTCCAGTGTTGTAAAATAAAGATTGTTTTGTGACTGCGATTTATTAGCAGACCACGGTAAACCGCTTTGATAGAAATATACAAGGTACATAATTGATTTTTTTTTAATTAATTATCGATTTTCGCTGGCGAACATCTCGTAAACTTTAACACATATGAACAAAATGAATATAAACATTCTTGTGGAAAATTTAATTTTGCGTAGATTACCTGTTCCCATAAGACGCATCGTTTCCGAGTTATAAGCGAAGAATCGAAAAAAGGAACCTTTCCACACCCTCCCCCCTGAAGCGGAGGGGCTAGGGGTGGGGATTTTTAGTATGTTTATCTTCTGACTACCCCCAACACATCCCTGAAGAGAAAAATTCTCCCCTCCAAAATGTTCTCTACAATCCCCTTATAACTATGAAATATCTTTGATTGTTTTGAATATAAATTTTGGAACTTTTCCAATACATTAACAAATGTATAAGGAATCCATTGGATATAGCTGAAATGTGGATAGGTGTACCTGTAATAAATACAATGCAGTAAAGGCACGTAAAAATTCATGCGAGCGATTCAGCGGCTATGTATGGTGTCTGTGTATGCCTTAATAATTATATATTTTCCCTCCATACTCACTATTTATCCTCCTATTCACTAAGCAAATGTTTAAAACGTGTAATCACAAAGAGAAAAAAGCTTTATTTTACTCGATAGAAGAATTTTTAGAGGTTCCATAGTATGCAGCGTGACAAAGTTACTTCACTATTTTTTTCCAGGAATACCGTGGCTTTAGCGATAAATTTTATTAGAATATTTTTTTGTTCAGAAACACGTGGTCTATCCATCCGTATTTTTTATTTTTTCCTACCCTGACTTAATTTCAATATTTTGAAAAAATGGATACAAAAATGTTCTGCATCCGAGCGAAATCTAAATTTCTCAGGATATTATTCTATACACCTTCACGAACTCATTAAAAAATAAAATTAATCAGTTTACAAATTTTTGTGGATTTCACTATAAAATGTTCTCTGTCGTCTGGGCTAGAAGGGAATTTGTAAACATAATATCCGTAACCTTCTGAAATCCCATAAATTACCTCCCAAAAGAGAAAATTGTGCTCAGGTCGCTATTTTCGAAAATGGCAGGCAAAATACGGTTTCTGACTTAAAAAAAAATACCGTCCATTTTACGTAATTATCTACAACTTTTTAACCGACTTCACAAACTTTTACAAAAGCAGGAGGTTCTTAATTGTTTTCTTTTTATGCTTGTTCAATCATTACTCTGGATTGGCTTCAGCGATTTCTGTTTCTATCTCTCTCAAACCATAAGGTAAAGTTGTGCGGTGGTCCCATATTAATTTCATTAGGTCTAGTCTATGGCGAGCAAAGATTCTTTTAGTCGAGAATATGTCGAATGCACCAGTGATTAAAAAAAATTAAAATGTCGTCGCAATAACATTAAAATTGGTAGTTAGGTGTTTTACGAGTAGCTGATACCGACTCAGATGTCAAAAGTTAAGAATTGCAGATTTACATGAAGTTTGATACATGGAGATTTCAAGATTCTCTGATAACGAGTCTAACGTTAAAGCTTAAAAATTTAAAACGACGGATATTTTGTTCTGTAGTGTAGAAGCTAAAAAGTTAAAAAAATATTTTGACAAAAAGCTCGCTAAAAATTATGAAATAAAACGTCTTCTTCTTTTAGCGGGACGTTAAAAGGCGCCGCACTCAGGCCTCGTGGTCTATTGTGCTACCGCTACGAATTTAGGGAGTTCCCCATTCAGGTCGGATTCTAACCCAAAGATCAAGATCCTTTCTATCGGGGCATCTCTTATCTCCTCCAGCATCAGAAAACCAATGCCGAAGTGTTTGTGCCTCAAGCATAAGGCTAGGTCAGGAAGTTAGGACGTGGATGGAAGTGTCTTCCTCGTCCCCGCAGAACCTGCAGTCGGGGTTGTCGATCACCCATGCAGGTGCTTTCTGAAAGACTTACCACGATTCTGATCTGTTTCATGCATAGTGGAAGGTTTTGTTCTGTTCATTTCGGCAAGGACCCTGAAGTAAGGGGCTTCGCTTCCCGGAATCCTGGGTGGGAGACTCAGAAGTCCGAGGACTGGGAACGAGTCCAGTTATCTATTAACTTCTTGACATTTGATCTAGGGTAACCGAAAGCCGGCTCCGGACCCGGTAGGAGCTGCTGAGAGCCCCCTCTGACCAGACCGTCTGCTCGCTCGTTATCCTTAATGTTACTGTATTCAGGCACCCAGAGAAATTTGATCCACGGTGGTCTAAACGAGGTTTCGACGGAATGCCATCGCCACCTTCAGGTTTTCGCTAAAAGCTGTCTACTGCTGCTCCACGTTGCTCCAACTGAACTGACCTCCTGACCTCCTATACAGTGTGTCCCCGGATTGAGTTTGCGATAGCTGTGATATACCAAAGAAAAGTTAGTACGGCTTTCATTTTTTGCAGTCTCGGTCTGCTTGACGTAAAATGGATTTTTACCAAATTTCAGTTAAAATGGGATCTAACTCGCTGAATTAATCTAAGAAGAAAATAAATCATTGTAGGTAAACTGGTCTTTCTGTTAATTTTACGGAAAAAATTAATTTGGATAAAATATTTTGCATTGAAAGTTGGAGTCATACGCCAACTTTCATTGCATGTGATCTTTCCAGGTAAGTTTAGAGTCCAGGATGACACCCAGATACTTAACCGTCCTGGAGATCGTTGGAGTAGTGTCGTGGGTGCGGGTTTGACAAAACCGTCTAGCCTGCGTCTCTTGGTGAAAATTACCAGTTCAGCCTTAGATGGGTTGATTCTAAGACCCTAGTCGTTGCATAATTTGTGTACAATTTGCAAGGCCTTTTACAAGAGCCTGCAAATCGTATTTGGGAATTTACCGGAGATGATAACACAGGCACACAAAATAAAAAAAAGTCGAAACCCAGAGGGTAGACCCCCTACGCCTATGTATTTTGGGACGCTGAAACCGAATATTACAATAAAAGAAAGTTTTAATTATCCAATTTTCCCCTAGCACCCCTTTACAACCCTCCGAATAGAGGTCCTGGGGGATTGAAATTATACTTGTTCTAAAAATTTGAAATGCAGGTTTTTTGGTGCGCTGAAACCAAATATGACGATAAAAACTGATTTGAACCATTCAATCACCCCCTTTACAACCCCCCAAAGGGTGTTAAAATTTCACCTCTTATGAAAATTGAAAATGTATGTATATTCATAAGTATTTTGGTGCGGTGAAACCGAATATGACGATAACAAATGATTTTAACCACCCAATCACCTCCTAGTATCCCCTTACATTTTTTATCGTGATATTCGGTTTCAGCGCACAAAAAAAAAAAACTAAAAATAGACATCCTTTTTAAATGTTTAGAAAAATTGTAATTTCAACCCCACCTGGGGATTGTAGGGGGTGCTAGGGGGTGACTGGATGGTTCAAATCAGTTTTTGTCATCATATTCAGTTTCAGTGCACCAAAAAACCTGCTTTTAGAATTTTTAGAACAAGTGTAATTTCAATCTCCCAGGAGAGTTGTAAGGGCACGGGCTAGGGGAAAATCGGATAATTAAAACCTTTTTTTATTATCATATTCGGTTTCAGCGTCCCAAAATACATGGGGTAGTGGGGTCTACCCTCTGGGTTTCGACTTTTTAAAAAAAATTTGTGTGCCTGTGTAATTGTCAAGTAATCTGCATATCCTTGCGCAAAAATATCTTCATTCCAAAATTCTTGGAGTAGACCATCGAGAACGCGGCTCCATAACAGAGGGGAGATGACGCCTCCCTGTGAGCAGCCTCTCCTTGCCGAAACCCTCCCTACCGTTTCCCGCCAATTTGGCCTCGACCATCTGATGATGGTGTCATCGATGCCATGACAGGCAGCCGCGGCGCAGACTGAGTCGAGGGAGATGTTATCGAACGGTCCCACGGGTCCAGAAAAGCACCGGCCGTAAGTTCCTTGTGGTGCGGCGCCTTCTTGATTCTGGAAACGGTCGAATGGAAGGCCGTGCCCACCGACTTCCCGGCCTGGTAAGCGTGTTGCGACGGATGCAGAGGCGCTAAGGCCAGTCTTTAACAAATCTTTCAACCAACCTCTCCAGTGCCTTGAGAAGGAAAGATGTAAGGCTGATTGCTTTGTATGATTTGGCAGTATCGCACGATGTAAGAAAGAAAAAAGGAAGAAAGAAAGAAAGTATATTTAACCAAGTTACAAAAAGTTTTTGGCAAATCAAAAATTATAACAAAAAACATAGAAATATAAACATACAGATACAATAACTAATAAAATCATCATATAATAAACAACTAACCAACAACAATAACAAATACTTAGCCAATAACAAAGAAAGAAAAAAAACCCAAAACATTATGCGTTAAAAAAGCAAAAGAACAAAAATAGGGTAGCAGACAATTTATAAAGTGGGAAATTTAGTATTAAAATACTCTTCCACTGAGTAAAAACAGAAATTCAAGAAATGCATTTTTAACTTGCGTTTGAATATACTAAAATGAAGGATTTTTATGGAATTTAGTAAATGGTTATGTAGCTGAAGATTTAATGAGTTTCTTGAAGATTTAACAAGTCTATGTCGAGGTTGTCTAAGCTGTGGGGCGGATCTGGTTGAATAATTATGAAAATCAGAATTGGTAAAAAAATTGCCCTTATTTTTGTGAATGTAGATAAATAGGGAAGGTACAGGCAGTATGCCCAGTTTTTGGCAGTGATCCCTCCACCCAGCATTGCTGATTAACCTGAGAGCTCTCTTTTGTAATTTAAAAATTTTTGCAGCATGGCAAGAGCCACCCCAGAGGAGTATTGCATGTAATGTGAGAGTGAAATAAGGAGAAATAGCAATGTTTTAAAGTGTTGGAACACAGAACATTTTTTAGTCTGCGTAGTAAAAAAATTATACTGGATAATTTGCTTGAAAGTACCTCCACGTGTTTACACCAGCTTAGTTTGTTGTCTACAAGGAGTCCAAGTATCTTGCCACTGTCACTGTTTACCAGTGCATTTCTAGTGGAAAATAAAAGTTTTTAAGTTTTGTCTTCATTCAGCATTAAACCGTTAGCAGAAAACCATTCCTTAGCTTGCTGAATAGACGCAGCGGAGGTGATGTTTACATTGTTAATGTCATAATCAAAATTTAGCATGGAAGTGTCATCAGCATAGGCAATGCATTTAACAGGAGACAAATAGTGAAAAAGATCATTTACATATAAGATATAAAGTAGAGGCCCCAGTACAGAACCCTGGAAATACGTCACTGGCAGAAACTTCGAATTAACGTTGTTAATACAGACACATTGTTGTCTGTTGTTCAGATAAAACGAAAACAGATTCAAAGGTAAACCTCTAACACCGTAAAAACTAAATTTTTCCACAAGTATGTCTTGCGAGACGCAGTCGAAGGCCTTGGATAAGTCACATATGCTGATAACTACATGCTTACTGTCTTCAAGGCCTTCCACAATGTCAGATACTGTTTTAAAAATAGCATCGGTGGTAGAGCATTTGTTACGAAAGCCAAATTGGTAACAATTTAAAATACTATTAGTGTCTAGATACTTGACAAGCCTTCTTTTAAGAATATTTTCAATAATTTTACCAAATGTGGGGATGATAGATATGGGACGATAGTTATCAATTACATTAACGTCACCTTTCTTGAAGAGTGGTAAACTTTAGCAACCTTAAGCACATCAGGGAAGTGACCTTCACTAAAACATTTATTAATAAGAAGTGTAAGCGGTTCCAAAATTATGTTAATGGTTTCTTTGATAATACGACTATTTATTCCAAAAATATCGGGGCAATTGGAATTACTCAGACTATGAAGCGCCTCTGAAACTTCATACATAGTAACTGGCTCAAGAAAGAAAGAAGAACTAAAGCTAGGTGCATTAAAAAAAAATCTGTTGCCTGGACATTAGATGTGGGTGTAACAAATTTCGTGGCCATAGTGAAGAGAAATGAATTAAAGGAATCTAAAGGAATATCATGTTCAGGTAAAGTGGATTTAGGTTTATTTCCTTCAAAATTAATTAAATTCCAGCTATCACGTGCCTTGTTATCAGAATTGCGTATGAAGGAATCATAAGCTACTTTTTTTATCTTCAACTATTTTTGATTTATAGTCTTTTTTCATATTTTTATATAATGTGAAATCGCTAGTACAGTTGGCAATCGTTTTAACACAGGATATAGTCTCCCTCATTTCTCTGAAAGAGTCGTCAAACCACCGAACCGGAGGACAATTACTAATTTTACATTTTTTTAATGGAAAATGTACGTCCTGCCTTTGATATGAAAACCACTTTGACGACTCTCCAGCTTATGGGAATATACCCCAAAGCCAGACAAAACGTCACTTACTTGTCGCCAAGTTAATTGAACTTTATTACCTAATATTGATACTGAGATCGGTGTAAAGATGTACAAATAACGTATTTTTAACCAAATTTAATAATGATATTAGGTAATAAGTTTCAATTAACTGGGCGACTCGACGCGACGATGGTGAAATTTTATTACATGATTTTTAGCGTCCTTTTTTTTAAACCAAAAATTCCAGTTCATAAAGTCCATATAAAGCTTCAGACATGGCTCAATTTCAATAGGGAATATTCTGCCATGCTATTTTACGAATGTTTCATTTTTTTTTAAACAAACAAAACTATTGTCACCTAAATTGATGTCATTATATTTCAAATATTTGCTAATTTTATAAACACATAATTAAAATATGCACCATGTTAATTTACTAACCACATGTTTGTATACCTATGAGGATAATAATTATCCTTTCAAAAACTATACAGGATATATAGTTTTGCTTCTTGCTCTACGTGATGTATTTTTTTTTTTTTAGAAAAATCACGCACGCAGTTAGAGATATCGTCCTCGACTTCTTGACACGACAAGGCTAAATAATGGTTTTATTATTAATGAAATAATTATTAATTGTATAACAAATTGGAAAGCTAAACGTAAAGGGAGAGCTTATTATTATAAAAATTTTACCGTAAATATGTATACAGGGCGTACTAGAATTGAATTCCCAAATGGAATCCTGTCATTCCTGAGTTCATATTGGGCCTATATTACCAAACTTATCCCATTCCAAAAATGCATCACTAGGGAACTACATTCTCTCAAAGTGAGACAGACAAAACTTAATTCTCCCAATAACCTAAGGAAGCTGAGTCCCTATAAGTACTCGATGTATTCTTGATATCAATCAAATATGTATTTTTTAAATTATTCATAATATTTAACGTTTGAATAAATTTTTTAAATCACCCTGTAAAAGAACGGAATTCTTAAATGTTTTTACAGAACATTGAGATGTATTAAAAAAAAGTACTTTTGGATATTTGTGTAGTATCAATCAAAACACAAGATATGATCTTATTCTCCTCTGGTTATATTTAACATATATTTACAAATCTGAAAAGAAAATTGTGTAACAGAAAAGCACAGTTCATTTAAAAAAAATGTTGTTCATAATAAGAAATGCTCCTCATGACTTCCACTCATAGCAGTAAAAAAATCAATCCTCTTCCGCAAAGACGAGTGAATTCAATGAAAAATATCAAATTTAATTCTAAATTCATTACACGCGTTTTGAACACGTTGCTAAAGTTGCTTCCTACCGTCAGTAGGTACGCAAGGCTCTTAAATAACCCAAAACACAAAAATCACAAGAAACAAATCTGCCAATCTAACGGTTTCCATAAATTCTGCCAAGAAACTCTTACACAATAATACCAAAATCAGCAGGAAAACCGTCGTGCTTGAATCATAAATTACGTCGTATTTCTAAAGGCAGTAAAGCATTGTGCAAAAAATCTAAGTACTCTTGTCCATTTAGACGTTTGGTAATTTAAATGGATCTAGGTATCAGTTAGTCGTCAACTTTATCCACACATTTATTCAAACATTTTTGCTGCTGTTTCGTTTGTTTTATGACGTAAAGATTTTCATCAGCATAAGATCAGTGACGAGCATTATGTAGATTTAACATTCCGTCCTTCATAATTTATGGTTCATCAGTGAATAATATTCGGAAAAAAACATTTTGATTTTAGTTTTGTTCGTTTCGTAATTTCTGTGAAAATTTCACTCGTTCTAACACGCCTTTTTTTGAAAATGAAGCGGACAGAGTTGAAGTTTGTTTATAATTCTGTACATAGTACTCTTTAAAAATTCCTGAGGCACTGACTTTTTGACGCTTATTTTCATCAACAGTTTCTAAAACAATTTCCTCGTCCTCGTAAGTTATATGGAAGATATTATTTAGAAGAATCACCGATCCTGTTTTCCTTAAACATTGGAGGATAGCAATAAACGTTTTATAATACGATGTTCTTCGCTTTGGATACTTTGATCTACATGGACCTGTCTATATTTTTTAAGAATTTTATTTCAAATAAGCCAGTATCTTTAAAATTCCCATTCGATTACTAGTACAAGATATATTAAGCAGATAAGTAGAAAATCCATAAAAGCACGTCAAAAAGTGCATATAACTTTTGACGCACACGCACTAGGAATTTTTGGGCGCAAATACTTTTTTCGTAATCAGGTCATTTGTAAGAATCAACAATAAAATATCTAGTAGAAAATAATCAATTTTTTTCCAAATTTTTTTTCCATCTTCCTTCTCATTTGCGACTAATCGTAACCCTAGTCGTTCACTATAATAAAACGTTTCAAAGATGTGCTGCAATTTCAGGTTTCCAGGCCTCAAACAGAAACGCCAAGAATTTTATTATGTTGTTTTTTGTAGTCAATAAAGTCATTAAATAAAAATAACCTAGGAATTTTAGTTCTTGACACGGAATTAATTATTGTAAAGCCGAAAATTTGCAGGATTGTAGTTTTGCTCCGGGACAACATGTCCCAAGAAGTCTCCTACTCTCCCCTAGTCCAGCAGCATATGTAATCCCGTGTGCTGCTTAGTGTTACAAGCAAATGGCGAACTTTGTTTTATTTTATGGTCCTTCTGGGATTCGAAACCAATCGTGTCTGATTGATGGAATGCCCCACCATCATAATCACCCGAGGAAGGGAGGTTATCTCATAATCGTAGTCGAAAAAATGAGCATAGGAGGTCCCAAAATTATCCAAATTACTGTATAGGTAGTAGAAATCACAAAATAGTCGTCAGAGAGCATACAAGTGATGACGAGTGGGGATTAAATTTATTTGACCGCACAAAAATTTGTATTTCGTCAAAAATACAACAGATAACGAGCACACTTCTAGTTAATGATCCATATAATCCACACATACCCCCCTCACCCTCTCCTCTGGGAACTTTAACACATATTGCAGCATATAAAGTAACTGCTATCTATATAACGTAAAAAATATAAAAAAATAAAACTGTGGCTGAATATGTTTTTAATACAGAGAAATTTTAATAGAAATACATTGGCTAAGCAGTTTAAATATATAATGTTAATCAAACACCACATCGATACCATCTGTGATTTATTCTGAATCATCGTCCAGTATGGTGTCATCTTTAGGAATATTTTCACAGCTTTATTCGCTTCACGTTTGCACACATTTCTGTGCAGTAAAGGCTATTTAATAAACATTTGCAGGGTGGACTACATTTTCCTCGCTCACATGAACAATTTGTCAGTTCTAAAAGACTAGTTGGAGCACAAGGTAGTAAGCACATAATTGGAGAATAACCTACATTTTTATCAATTTTACAACCGTAATTGATTGGCTCTGGGAGCACAGGATGGGGTAGTTTGTCCCTATGCCATTCTATGGCTTGATAGTGCGCCCGAAGAATTGTAGGCTCCAGTGTTCCTTTGGTTGGAAGCAGATTTTCTCCTCCAATTTGTTTCTTTTTAAGTAGGATCCAACGAACATCACCTATATTATCGAGTATAGTTTGTGGTATGTATAATTGGCAAACAAACTTTTGCACTCCTAAAATAACTTCGTTACTGATTTGTTCAGCTTCACCAAGCTTCTCAAGGGCTAACATCATCTTGAATTTGAAGAATGTTTTCCAGCAAGACATTTTCCTTTCTTTGAAAAGCTGCCTGTTATATCTGCTCCGGTTATAGCATGAAATCCAGGAAGAGCAGCAGATTTCTGTTTACCTAACTTATTCTACATCAGAATAATTGACAGGCATCTGGCAGCTTTTCGGAATTCCAGATAACAGAGGTATCGTGGCAAAGTTGCGGAAATCTTCTTATGGCCAATACAGCAATATCAGTGTCGGGATAATATAAATAAATTTGAGTAGCATCAACTGCATGAAGCAACATTTTTGTGTCTGCTTCTTCATGTGAGCTAGAAAGGTAGTCAATATTCATATGACTGGCTTTGGCTACGATAAAATTTGATTTGCGAAGAGTTGCACTTAGATAAGTAAGCCAACAGTTCAAGTGATATAAAATGTCTGCAGCATGTGCCACAGCTGGATTGATAAGGCGCTCAGCCGTACATTTAATTTACTGTCATTTTAATGTGCATTCCAGCTATATCGGTAACGACTTTGCGTAGCTTATTATCTCTTCCACCCTCTTTGTCGCAAAAAGAACATTTATTTTTATCAAATTGTACTGTCTGATTTCTGGTAATAGGGGTACTAGAGTCTGGCTGATCTTTATCTTTAATATTAAATGGATTCGCTTCAAATTTTTTTCTCAAAATGTGGAAACTTTTTTTATGTGTTGTCCTTAGATAACTCGATCTGTGCCATGAATATTCTGTCTTGTAGTAGTTCTTCTGCTGATAAATTTACTAATAATACTTTTAGAGATATGAACTCCTCTTCTCCCCATAGTGCTCTATCAGAAATACCTCAAATTAAACATTTATTGTCGAGCTCTTCTCTCTTACTTTTATTAGGAATATGTAAATGCACTACTGAATCCATTTCTTTTCACTTGTAACTAAAACAAAAATATATATTTTGTTAATTTATAATATTCTCCTGTTGCTATCACAACTTACAATTTTTAAATAGTTTTACTCTGAAATAAAGAAGTCGTTTCCATTAATCCACGGCATGCATGTGTCAAAAAACAAATAGTTTTTATCACTACACAAAACACGAAACAATAATTTCTTGCGGTTGGTTCTTAATATGCCTGTAAGTTTATTGGTCAAGTAAATCGAATTTAAATATAGATATTTTTCACTATAAACATCAATACACTGTATACACTAGTTCTTAAAATTGTGAAATTCACTCAAACCCAGCTCTACATAGGTAAAACTACTGAAATCACTTACAGTGTAGCGCGCGAATGCAATACGCCCCACTCCTAATTACGACGTAGAATCACTCTGCAACATTTCTCAAGTGTCCATCAAACAGATTCGTGTTAAGAAAACCTTATTAAATCTAAAACAGTTTTTCATTTGCTTGTAACACTAAGGAGCAAACGGAATATTTATTTTTAACCTTACGCTGCCGCACTACCCCGTCGGCATCCCTGTTTTTGCGGAGCAACAAGGGCCTAAGTCGCAGAGATTGCAGCAAAAAGGTTGTTACTAGTCCGATTTAGATCGAAATAATCATGAAACCTTCGGAGAAGCATATCCGTTCGTATTTTAGATGTTCCATGCATATTTTGTTCATAATTCTCCGTTCTAGTGCTGTCAAAATTTCAAAAATTGGAAAAATTCCGATATGGCGCCATTGCGGATAAATGAAGACTCGAAGGGGAAAACGGACCCGAGTAAACATTTTTCTTCATACTTTGTGCTTCTCTGTAACGTCACTCGTTACGGAGCTACGCCACTCCAAGTGTCGCCGCGCGGCGGTCGCGCTCGTCATCCTCCCGTTGGAACTGCCCTAGCTACGCTTATCAGACTTATTGCGAATTCCTGTTTATATATTATTGGTGTTTTATAAGATTCATTGTATGAAATTTAACTTGCCAGGCTGAGAAAATTACTTTATTCGGCAAGACAATTGACATCACTGGTCTACTGGGAAGTAGGGTCGTTCGGATCATCATCCATATCCACTGACTGGTTGTTTGTACAGTTGGATCCTCTATAGCTCCTACATATGATGCTGCAGTTCAGATTAGAGTTCCTGCGTTCGCACCGGGCACTGCAGTCCGCCTTGCAGGCACAGGAAATTAGCCTTAGCAGACTATCAGGAGCTGACTGTCTTGTGGTAGGTACCGGAACCAGGCCCTGGAGTCCCAGTTTCCACCCCCAGTCCTCCACGTTGAGGCTGACGTCTCGCCATTGCTGGACCTGCAAAAAGGCACATGCACATTAGTGGAGTGCTGCAAGCTTTTCGAGAGATTAAATCCTCACACTATTCTCCCTAACGCCTTCGCCTGGAATGTTGTTCACAGGCGGCACTTGTTGGCGGGAGGATTGCCAAATCAAAGGAAGGTGTCACGGACTGCTTCGCCACGCTCTGGTTGTATTGGACTACTCGTAGCTGGTCCAACCTCTTCTGCTTACTGCTTCCATAAGGGGCTACGATAAACCTTTCCCCAGCGGAGGCCACAGCCCTCTTGCCAGATGCAGGATGTGAGAAGACCGCGAAGCATTCCTGTAGCTCAGGTTTCTTCTTCATGAGCTTCCACGCCTTCTACTTCCCCATTCTGTGCAGAACTGACGCCTGTGACCATGACTTAACTACGATCACTCGATTTTCCCGCATCAACGAACCGATGCTCACACTAGGACTCTCACATCTACTGAACTAAGAAGGCACAGCTCGCCGTGCGCCTGCTTCATTGTTTAGCCTAGAGGTGATCGACGGAACAATGAACACACTTAAGTGTCCGAGTGTGGCCGCACGGTGACACTCGGAGTGGCGTAGCTCCGTAACGGGTGACGCTACAGAGAAGGTAGATATACCAACGGAAAGTCCAAAGTATGAAGAGAAATGCTTATCCGGGTACGTTTTCCGAGTTTTCATTTATTCGCAATGGCGCCATTTCGGAATTTTTCAATTTTTGAAATTTTGACAGCATTAAAACGGAAAATTATGAACAAAATATGCATGGAACATCTAAAATACGAGCGGATCTGCTTCTCCGAAGCTTTTATGTTCATTTCGACCCAAATCGGACCAATAACAACTTTCTTCTGCACTTTATAGCCAGCTCTGCAATTTCTGCGACTTAGGCCCTTGGTGCTCCGCAAAAATAGGGAAGCCGATGGGGGAGATTAGGGGACTTTTTGGTACGTGTTGTCCTGGACCAAAACTACAATCCTGCAAATTTTTAGTTTTACAATAATTAATTCCGGGTAGAAGCGATATATTGACTAAAACTCCTGCGCTAAAATCCAGCTTTAGATACATTTTTACCATATTTCAGAACTACTTTAACTAATGTGCCTGAATACTAGTCTTATTGCTTCATGGTGATTGATTTTTTTAACTGCATTTCTAGGTCAAACACATATATGATGATAGTCCAGAACGATATTTAATGAATTCCAAATCAAGTAGTAATAAGCCCTGTACAGAATTTTACTAGGATTAATAACGGCTACAATTTTCTTTAAATAAACTTGAGTAATAACATCTTTATGTTTTGTTTATTTTAATTTTATATCCTTTTCGCCATAAAAATATTAAAAACGAGCTTATTGTTCAATCAAGAGCCGGTTTAAAACTCGTAACAAAAAGATTGTTTAAGTTAGTGTCAACTTAAATAAAATATGAAAACAGAAATCCTGTTTAGCAGGTATTCATGTAATGGAAATTATTTAATACATGTTCAAAGTCAAAATATATGAAATGAAAACTGCTAAAGTTTTAATAATTTAGCATTTTAATATTGCACGTGAAACTCATAAAAGTATTTTGTGCTATCTATCAGTTATAAGTTATAATTAATTCACTATGATCGTTGTAAGAACTTTTATTACTATAATATTGACTATTAAATAATTAAAACCAGTTGTTCCTGATTTTGTTATGCAATTAAATCTTCTGTGCAGATGATTTACACAGGTAATAAATTAGAAAAATGCGGATTAAACTTCGTGATAACATATTATTTTTGTTAAATTTATCTTATGTTATAATAAAATTACATGGTATGGTAATTAATCACTTTGTAATGAAGATTTGATTGAAGATATATAATTACTAAGTTATGAAACAGCAATTTATATATAATGTTAAAAATAGTCTATAGTTTAGTTGTGTTTTAAACAGCTACAATTTCAGAATCATTACTTTTATGCACTTTAAAAAATCTTTGTGTAACAGGTGGTTTAATAGAGTAATAAAAAACCGCTGCCCAAGGAATCACTACTTCCACATCCAGATTCTCTATTCAAGTCACTCACAACGAAAAAACTTTGTATGTGAAAATAATTGTTTATGGAACTTTAATAATATAATATTTGAAATCCTCTACCCCAAAAACCCATAAAACGATACCCCACATCGGTAGTGGGGTGAGGGTGGTGATAGGGGGGTGGTAGTGGGGGGTGGATGAAGTAAAAAAATATTTTGAGGTTTCTGGTTCCTGTACATACACTAAATCACAATTTTTTTTCATTCCCTTTAATAAGGGGGTGGGGGTGGTAATGGGGGTGGCTAATGCCAAAAATTTTTTTGAGACCTTAGCTTCTCTTGTATATACTAAATACCAATTTCATGGACTCTTACCTGCTTGATTTACCCATTTACCCCAAATTTACCCCAATTTACCCCCCAACCCTTCGACGGAACAAGATGAAAATATAATCTAGTTCTAGATCACGTTAAAGTACATATGTGTACCAAATTTCAAGTCAATATCTTAAACGGTTCCAGAGTAAACGTGCGCACAAAAAAAAGTTACAGACAGACCGACAGAAATTTTTTTTTTCGCTCAAACTTACAATCTCGACGTTTCATGACATTTTAAGCCTATTTGGACAATAAAAATTTTTTAAAATTTTTTTGTCGTTACTATACTTCCACTGGACGTGGAAGTAATTATGTGGCTAATACACATTTATTAATAACATGATATTTAAATATTGTCCACATGTATTCTTCTAATAATACGCTTTGAGAAAGGAAACAGATTCGTTTTCCGAAATGTCAGCAAAATACGTCATTTTTATATGTTTGTTCTTATTCATTATTTGTCAAAAACCACCCTCTAACTGATCCTTTGACGTAAAAGTCACAGGCGTAGAGGTTATTTTCCAGTAAAATACGGGTTAATTGTATTATTTTGTAGATTTCAGACATTGTTTAGAAGAATACATGTGGCAGAGCATCCCAATAAGAATAGAGAAAAATGATATTTAACAAACACCACTTTTAAATAGCAAAGTACTAACGGATTTTTTAAATTTCCTTTCAGTTCCGCTTTTTTTCTAAAATCATGTAATCCTTTGCGAAGATTTTGGAAAGGAAAGCAGCGGAACTAAAAGCAAACTTAAGCAATTGGCTATTAATTTGATTGACGCATTAAAACGTATTAAAAGCCTACAAAGTTTTGTTAACTCAGTTTTGTTCTGAAACACTTAACGCCTTTTAATTTCATTTTTAATTATATAATAATCTATTTAACAGTTTTGTTTTAGCTTATGTATTTTTAGATGAGACATTGTGTAGTAATCACAGCCATTTGTTTTTTTTTTCATTAAATTTTTTCATATTCTTTGTGGTCAAAGTACTAAATAAAGAGTAAGAAATAATAAATATTTGTGACAATATAGATAAAAGAAAGTAAAACGAGTTTTAATACCCTCCTTTTCAACCTAT
Organism: Rutpela maculata; assembly: GCA_936432065.2. Classification (NCBI taxonomy): domain Eukaryota; kingdom Metazoa; phylum Arthropoda; class Insecta; order Coleoptera; family Cerambycidae; genus Rutpela; species Rutpela maculata. Next base: position 53,871,213 of record OW386290.2, on the reverse strand, counting down.
ACATATATAGAAAGAAAGTACCTTATAATAGATCATAAAAACCGCTGCCTAAAGAATCACTACTTCCACATCCAGATTTTCTATCCAGACCATTAAGTGGAAACTTTAGTATATGATAAATATGAAAAGAATTTCCCATCAGTGGACAGAAACCATAGTAAGCTCAAAGTTTGACACTTACCTATAAGTTCAGTACTCATCTTGCTGGTCTACTAGTATTGAAGTGGAAGTCTCGTTGCGAAAATGTGTAAATTCAAAAATACATTCGGTTATGTTATTTATTAATTTTTGCACTGAGTTCCACATCGATATTAGGTAATTAGGTAATAAAATGCAATCAATTAATTTAGATTTTTATTTTTTGAAGGCGTGTAGGAATTGTGACTGTTATTGAGGCCGCCCCCAGAATCTCAACTAAGCCATGTCTCCGTCCCTCGAGACTGGATTTTTTTGATACAGACTTGTAGAAAAGAAGGAGAGTACAAAAAACTGTACCTATAAAAATACAGATCTGTATAGAATTCTTACGAAAAACATTTTGGTACTATATTTTCACTCCACTCTTTATCTTTATATCGGTTTTACATAATTTAAAATGGGCAAATTACATCTGTAGATAATGAACATAACATTTGCTAAAATTTATTTGGAGAAATTTGGGAACACAAATTAGGAATATTTTTATAAGTCACAGTTTTAAGCAATTACAAGTACAGTTTATTATGGACTATTTATCTTAACTGTTCTAGTTTAAAAACTGGCTTATAGTACGTGACCAAACTACAAGCCTTTAGTTACAACATAATATTGAGCCCATCAGTAGTCACCAAGAAAAATATTAAGGTATAGTCGGAGAGCAGCCAATCTGTAGGAAGCATTTTAAAAGTAGTCTATACAACTCGCGAACACCCACCTAAAAAACAGATGATATTATGTAAAATGACCTCCTGGATTTGATTTTTGAGTTCGCCCATTAATTTGAGATTGCCAAATCGGTCAATTCGCAAATTTTTTGAAAAATTTTAAAATTATGTGTTAATTTTTGTTTTGCACATAACACATCATATCTTTTTTATTTTAATTCCGATTTTGACCAATATTTTACACATTATCCCTCCAATATTCTTGGACAGGCTGACGGCAAAGAATATAGTGTAACTAATAATATAGTGCCTAAAAAAATATAATTACCCTCTATTGTCGCGGTTTTTTAAAATTTGCGTTGAAAAATACCCGATCGAGGTAACTTTTTTATTTTTAAAGAGAGAGTTATAGTATAAACGAGAAAAATGTTCCATATACTTTAAACAAACTTTTTTATAAAGATATTTTTTGGAAATTCGGCTCATGTAACGAGATGACGCTGTTGGAAGCGGCCGCGCAACTCGTCCGCATTAATTTAAAGCATAACTTCTGTTAACGTCGCCCATCTGTGGTGTCGTTTAAGCGATCAAGTAAGTCTACGGATTATTTAGTTTCTATTTGCAATTAAATGTTATAAAATTATATAGATAATCCCGAAATATACACATTAAAAAATATATTTTCATTAATTGTAACAGCAAGTGGGTACTAATGATTACATTTTCCTTCGCATAAACAACTTATGTTACATTGCGCGTTTGCTTTGCTACACTTGCAGCTTGTAGTACAGTTATATAATTTACATTTACAAAATGGAGTTAACTCAATAAAATTGGGTTTTGGGCTTTTTGAAATCATCTTTGGAAATAAGATTTCCTCCTTTAGGTACTTTCCAAAATCTAAAACATTTGGAATTCTGGGCTTAATTTGGTAGGCTGTCGTGTAAATAGCACATTGCAGAAATGCCCTTTTTACTTGTATTCTCTGTACTAGGATTTACAATTTCTGATTTTCTTTTATAAGCAGTTCGGGTATACGATCTTCTACATTGTGCATGGTAAACTGGATTTAGTGTTAAAAATAAATTTTTCTGTTCTAAATATTGTTTTGGAGCCATAGAAATGTCATCGGATTTTGCATTTGATCGGTACATTTCTAAAGCCGTAAATATCGCTCGCAGACAAAAAATTTTCATACCATTGAGTTAGTGAAATGTCCGTCTGTCTGTCCGTCCGTCACGTTTCTTGTAAGCACGATAACTGAAGAAAGAAAATTCCGATTGTACTGAAATTTGGACAGTAAATTAGTGTTAGCTAGAAGAAGAACCCTATTTGAACAAAATCGATCGATAAATAAAAATGTTATTACTTAATGATTTAAATTTGATAAATTAACTCCTATATAAAAAAGTCTATTTGACAGTCACATTTTGTCACTTTGACAGCGATAAAAAAAGGTGCATCGTTTCTTATCACGATAAAAATACCTGTTCCTCAAAAGCCGAGTATATCTAGTAGACGCACGTCATTTTAAAATCTGTACTGTCGGCTATAATTTTTAAGTCTTGTGGAAATTATACTGTACGATATGAGTCGTTTTGAGAAAATTATAATTATTTTTAATTGTTGTTCGTTCACATATTCTGTCGTTAATTTATCTTGCCAAAAATCACTCGAGCTTTTCTTTTATGGATAAATTTATTTTTAACTCAATATTTTGTCAATCAGTAATTTTGCTCGAAAAACTGACATTTGACAAAATCTCTCGATCTCCGGTCTCGCGATTTTTTCATGTCAGTTTTTCTCATAAAAGCACTGATTGGCAAAATTATTTCGTTACAAAGAGAAATTTATCCGATAAAAAAAAGCTCTTGTGATTTTACTGTTGAAAAAAATTTTTTTAAATTTTTATGTTTTTGTAATTGAATAGAAATCTGGTGAAATATTTCATTTTAATATTTCTAATTATTTATATATTTTACAAATATACATTTCATAATGTAATATACAACCGTGAAAATATGATTTTATAGCTCGTGTCTTATAATGTAAAAATTTACATTCTTCTACGTGTAAGGTGGTGGTGTAGTTCTTTTGACTCGGAATCGAAACCCAAATGGGGTTTGGTATAGTTTTTTTACCAACTCTTTTACCAACTAAGATCGTACTATAAAATTAAAAATGTCTAAAAGTAACATTATTTACAAAAAACTGCGAAAGGTATCCTATTGAATGTATAACAATTATATAAAAATCCAGTTAACAGGCGAAGAGTACGTTTTTAGCTTGTTTCCTTTGATTTCCTATCCGAGTAATTATAATTTATTATGCCAAACTATGTGTTTATAACGCACTAAATATAAGGACTTTCAACTTAACATAAATGGATACTGGAAAATAATAATCACCCGGCACGTGTCTGCGTTTAGCTCTAGATGCGATTGCGGCCGATTCATAGTAGCGCGCCTTCGTTCGGACGCTGAAACAATTAATGAATATTTCGATAAGGGAGCAAAATTTCAAAAAAAACTTCTTATAAAAGATTTTATTTAGTTCATTCGGAACATTTTCTTCGATTATAGTAGGCACCTAACTTTAAAAATAAAAAAGATACCTCGATCGGACATTTTACTCTGCAAATTTTAAAGATTTTGCGTCAAAGAAAAGTTGTTATTTTTTTTTGCCAACTAATTATTTTTTAGGTAAAATTTTTAACTTTCAACATATCAAAGAATAGTTAGAGAATATTATGTAAAAAAATTAAAAAATTCTGAAGTAAAATAAAAAATATATGACGTGTTATATGAAAAACAAAAAATAACACATAATTTTTATTTTTTTTAGAAAATTGCCAATTTGGTCATTTTGGCAATCTCAAATCAATGGGCGAATTCAAAAATCAAGTTTAGCGGGTTATTTTACATCAGATTACCTATTTTTTAGGTGGGTGTTCGCGAGTTGTATAGAGGGTGTCGAATTCAGAGGGTCTGGTCTTCCACTAGTAGGATAAAACATTATTATTCTTTTTATATGAAAATATTTCTGTTTATGTGACCCTAAAGCTGACCGTGACTCTTCGACCGTGTCCGAAATATTTACGGATTCTAGTTATGTCTAAAATAAAACAAAAAAAATTAAATTGGAGTGAAATTGCTTTTGCCTTGAACAAATTATCAAGTTATGAATTACTTGATTATTGGCCAAGCACGGATGAGAGCGTAAATACAATTACTAATTATAAAAATTGTTCTGCCGATTTACTTCTAAGATTTTGTTAAATATTTGGCGACACAAGTATTATATCTTCGTAGACCCGAAATGAAGATTATATTGCGTTGCACTTTCCCGATAGTTGGAGACTGTCATTAATTAAACAAATAGGAAAAAATAGTGAACCCACTTTTTGCGATTTAACAATGCCTTTCACCATAATTCCGGCTGAATATATTTTTTATCAAAACTATTAATTATTACGAAACAATAGTATAGTGTCATATCAATCAGGCTTTCGTAGCACCTCAGATTTAACGTATGGCACAGATAATGTATTCGCATCTTTGCAGCATTAATTCTACTCGATTTTTCCAAGGCGTTTAATACTCATTATCACGGCCTTGTCATGTACTAATAGTATATTATTCAACGAGCATATAATGATGGCTATTATTCACGAGGATGAAGTAAATCTCCAGTAGCAGCCATTATATGCGAGTAGAATATTATACTTTGTCCACGACAATTAAATATTTTTGATTAAATTGTTTACTGAATTAATTATATTATTCTTTTTTAGTAACACCTATGTAAAATTATTGTAAATAATGTTGACATTTAAATTTAATTTGACAAGCCGTTCTTTTGACTCATAACGGCCTACTCAACAAAATTTAAAAACGAAATTGTATGATAAAAAAGAAACGCTAAATAAAGTTATCTATTCATAAATTTGATAATAATAGTAAAATTGTTCACACAATTGTAGCTATGACAGTTAACGAATAATTGCATTTAACGTTTCATAAAATGGCCATAAATTCTACTAAAAAGTTGTGAGACTCGAATTGAAGAGGTACCTGCCCGTGATTTCTTATAAACAACTGACTCTCCTCATTATTCACTAGTGAATAATGTATAGCATTATCCTTGAGGAAACACATACATAATGAGTACATTATTTAATATATGTGGACAAACTAAATTATTATGATTCTGATAATACACCGTTTTTTCTCCATATCTAAATAATCGTCGGAAAACTGTAAGTGTTGATGATAATTACACAGGTTTACAAAGAAAAAAAAAATCTGCTCCAAGGACTAAACCTATCTTGCCTTAAGTATTTTTATGTGCTGAATCCGAGCTTTCAATTTAGAAAATTTTCTACCGCGTAAATTTCGAGTAAACGTCAAAAATTGTCAAAAAAACGTATTTTGACGATAAAAACCGGGATTTACTCCAAATCTACACGGTAAAAATTTTTCTAAATTGAACATTCGGATTCAGCATACAAAAATACTTAAGGTATGATAGGTTTAGTCCTTGGAACAGAATTTTTTTTTGTAGACCTGTGCAAGATGCACCTTGTGCACAGATCTACAAAAAAAATTTCTGTTCCAAGGACTAAACCTATCATGCCTTAAGTATTTTTGTGTGCTGAATCCGAATTTCCAATTCAAAAAATTTTCTATCCCGTAGATTTCGAGTAAATTCCGGTTTTTATCGTCAAAATACAATAAAAACCGGGACTTATTCGAAATCTATGCGGTAGAAAATTTTTTAATTGAAAATTTGGATTCAGCACACAAAAATACCTAGGCATGATAGGTTTAGTCCTTGGAGCAGATTTTTTTTTGTAGACCTGTGTTATTCGAGCCAGTGCCCTATTACATCTGCAGTAGCACAAAGCTCAATTCCGGGGTTTATTCTCTCTCTAATATATACCGGCGATGTTATAAATTCCGTAAGTTCTGTAAAATGCAATTTTATGGTGGCGACATCATATTGTCATTAACGTCCAGGTCCGAAAACGTAGTCAATGTTTGCAACAAAATAAATGAAGGCCTAAATTCCATTTTGGATTATTCATCAAAAAAATAATTTGAAACTAAATTTCTCTAAATGAAACGTAATATATTTTTGTTCACACACAGTAAAAGAAATTATATAATTAACTTCTTCTAATTAAGTTCATAAAGTAAAAAAATTAGGGCTAACTTTTTAAGAGCTGAAACTTTAAATTCAAAAGAAGGATTTTTTGGGAGCTTCTTGGTATACAGGGTGTCCCACTTAAAACTCCCGGCAAGATTTTCTCGATAACCAAAAGAGATATTTGAATTCTGTAAAAGTTATCTACTGGAATATCTAAATGGCTTCAGTTTTGAGTAAAAATGGTTATTTTACACATTGAGGTATAGATGGCGTTGCGATGCAAAGAAATTTTTCCATCCTAGGAACGATGAAATGAGTTGCATGATATGGAGAATTATATTCTGAGCAACTTTTATGATACGAATAATTTTCGAAAAATCACTGGTTCTCGAGATATTTGAACTTCAATATAATTTTTTTGAATATAAAAATCCTCATAACTTTTTTAAAATACATTTTAGACAATAAGTCCTTTGGGACATTTTTCATAGAGAATCAGGCTCATTTAGAAGGTAATGAAACATTTATTTCAAAACACAAAATAATTTTTTTTTCAAGCAAAACAAAGGTGGAGCTGCAACTGTTATTTGGAAATTAAAGATTTTTACATTTTTGTTTATTGTGTATTGTCTAATTTTTGCGTCATGTTTATGTTGTATGTTCTACTATGTTTTACACTATAAATTGTAGACAAATGAAAAAATAAAATGGGATTTTTGTTACTTGAAAAATTACATTGAAGTTCAAATATCTCGAAAACCAGTGATTTTTCGAAAATTGTTCATATTAAAAAAGTTGCTTAGAATATAATTCTCCATCTCATGCAACTCATTTCATCGTTCCTAGGATCGAAAAATTTCTTTGCATCGCAACGCCATCTATACCTCAATGTGTAAAATAACCATTTTTACTCAAAACTGAAGTCATTTATGTATTTTAGTAGATACCTTTTACAGAATTCAAATGTCGCTTTTGGTTATCAAGTTTCATTGAGTGGTTTCCAAAAACTCGTATTTTGAAAATAAAGTTTCTGAAATTACGAAAAGAAATCAATTATTTTCCCACTTTTTTTACTATGGCACAATCGAAAGAATTGTGTTAATAGTTTTACAGACTAGTTTTGTTTCCTTTCTACTATATTTAGTCTTGTATTTATAAGAGTAGCCAATATTCTGTTTAGCTGCTCCTGACAAATAAAAGATTTAATTTTATGATTAATTCAATGTCGGACTGACTCAGTCGGCAATTGCTGGCAGGGCCAGACACTTTTGGGAAATAAATTGATTTGGCTATCTGAAATATTGTCCAACCAGAAAAAGTATTTTTAGTGAAGAACGTAATTTTAATTTTTTTTTTGTTGATGCAGATTTTCTCTGATACTAAAAATTAAGTAGATATTGAAAGATTTTTGTTTAATTTTTCAAAGTATTTTGGCCCGTTTCAGACTCTGTTTCTGAATCTGGATCTGGACTGTTTAGCGGGGGTGAGCTTGCGCTAACGTGCACTCGGGGCTCATAGGCGGACCCATCGTGCTGCACCGCAGGTACTGGCATGTCCACCGAACCTCTCATTCCTCAAGCCAACCAACACTTGTGATGTATTTGAGGAGAAGGCCAGGTGAGACGCCACCTGTGCTGGCCATGCTGGGCCAGAAGTCCCCCAGCATCTGCGACTGGGTGTGGTCAAAGCCATTCTGCTATGTCTGCAGCTGCTTAGACCACTCCAACAATCCGCGTGGCGTTTGAGTGTATAATTCTTTAGCAGTTAACCATTGACTGAATCCGAGAGCACTATTGCAGGTTCCGGACCATGCAGGGCGCTCTCAAATCCATTGCGGGCTAAAGCGTCCGCTTCTTCGTTATCCTGAATTCCATCGTGTCCTTTCACCTAACGGAGCTGGATATTGTTTTGTGCGAGCACGTCTAGGGCCTTTCTAGTTTCCAAAACCAGCCTAGAGTCTGTCCTACAGTTATTCAGGGCAAGCAGGGTTGCTCTGCTGCCCGTTCATATGCGCATTGTTTTACCATTGACGCTTGCCTTCGTGGTTTCTATTGCCGCTTGCAGAATCCCTACTTCCGCCTGGAAAATAGTAGCATGTGTGCCTAGCGGTATTATTGAGTGTAGATGTAGGTCTTCTGAGTAGACCCCAGCTCCTGATATATGGTCCATTTTTGAGCCATCGGTGTAGATTGATATGTCCGGATCGTCATTACCGGACACGTTCAAACTTACCCAAAGTTCTTGTTGAAATTATATATAGGGGGGATACGGTCGGTCCCCATTCCCAGAAGAGGAATTTGTTCATAGCCTCCTCTAGAATACGGGTGTAGCGATTCACTCACTCCAGTGAAGAAGATGCGACTCACTATCTACTAGAGATTCAAAATCGTAACTATGAAGAACGAAGAAACAAAAATTTATTATTATAATATTTTATACAAAATGAATTATGCATATATTTCCTCGAGATGTTAATATTATTAATATACTAATTCTTATTTTATTCTATGGGTAAATAAGAATCAATCCCATATTTTGGTGACCCCGTGATAAAAATATATTACCCTGAAGAAATTATTTATTTGGTGACTTATTTGATGATATATGAGGTACACCGACCCGACGACTAAGCTGAATTTTGACCCAACAAAATTTTCCCAAGTTTGATTTTTACGTTGATGGTGCCCATTAGATTTTATTGGTTGGTTATTGGTTATTGACCTGTTAAGCTGTGTTAATATGAAACTTATATTCAGAAGAAACTTACCTGCAATATTATTAAACAGGCTGCAAAACTATTTCGAGACTGACCTTTGGCTGATACAAGGATTTTTCGAAAATTCATCATCAGGCTTAATTATTGAGTAAGTGAATTGCGTTTCCTTATTTCTCCCGTTAGATAAATAATTCATCAATCAATTCATCAATCAATTCATCAATCAATTAGTCATCGATTTATTATTTCTTTATTTAAAAAATGGCACCTCCTATAAAAAATGTTTTATTGGATGATATACCAGTTTCATCAGGTGCAGGGACAAATCATAGTAATTACGTCACGACCGTTAAACTGCCACCTTTTTGGGTATCCAAGCCGGAGATGTGGTTTACTCAAATTGAATTGCAATTTGCTATTCACAGGATCGTTAGCGATCGAAAAAAATACGATTATGTCATTGCCAGTTTGCTCCCGGAAATTATTACAACGGTTTATGACGTTGTCACTAATCAACCGAAAAACAATTTATATGATAACTTAAAAAATATTCTGATTTCTCGTTTGACCTCAAGCGAGGAGAAGCGACTAGAGGACTTGCTCTCTGGTTCCCAGATGGGGGACCTCAAACCGTCAGATTTTTACCGGTCAATGCTTTCAATTGTCGGAGGTTCCCATGTGGTAAGCCAGGAGCTCCTAGTCAAATTATGGAAGCGGCGATTGCCTAAAACCATCTTCATTGCAATCACCGCGTCCGGGAAAACTGAAATTAAAGAATTAATCGACATTGCTGATCGCATATGGGAGTCGTGTCAAAATTCTATGAATTTCCTTACCTCTAACTCAATTTGTAACGTTAATCCCACAATTTCTACATCAAATTCCATTGCAACCTTTCAAGATACGTTGAATCAAGTATTGCACAAACAAGAAATGTTTACATCTCAATTGCATGCTATAGAGTCTAAAGTCTCTTCAATAACTTCCGCTACTCCTACAGTTTCTAGCACTTATTGCGATAGTTGTAGAAGTCGCCTCAACTAAAGTTAAAATAATAATTGATTGGCCTGCCGACCGTCTTCACAGTTTTTCCAAAGCCAAAGCTGCTATAGCTGGTGCAACCTTTTTAGCGCATCCTCGTTGTGATGATAGCTCGTTTTTATCGCTGACAGTTGATTATTCAAATGTCTCTATGGGGGCAGTTCTTGAACAGCGCGATGACAACGGTGTACTTGCTCCATTAGTCTTTCTCTCACGAAAACTTACCTTAGCACAGACAAAATACAGTGCCTTTGACAAGGAACTTCATTCTTTGCTCACAGCGATTAAACATTTCAGGTTTTTACTTGAAGGTCGCACATTTATTTGCTTTACTGATCATAAACCTTTGGTCAAAGCATTATTCACTAAAACTGAGAGATCTCCCAGACAAATTAGACATTTAGAATTCATTGCTCAATTTGCTTGCGAAATCAGACATATCAAAGGGAAAAATAACATTGTTGCGGACACCTTATCATGTGAGCATGATACGTCTTCTTTACAACAATGCGTTTCCCCGGTTGTTACCCAAAAGTCTAACCTAGTTGATATTAACTTTGACTTAAATTTATTGAGCGAAGCTCAGAAAGTTGATTCTGACTTTAATTAATTTTTATTATCAGATACTTCATCGAACACAAAGAGAACTTTTCATTTAAAGAAAATTAAAATTCCTTATTCTGACAAGTTTATTTGGTGTGATGTTTCCCGCCCTAAACTTCGTCCTTATGTTCCTATCGTTTATAGACGGACAATTTTTGATATTTTTCATGGTTTATCTCACCCTGGTATCAAAGCGACTAGAACATTAGTTTCTAAAAATTATTTTTGGCCCAAAATGACTTCAGAGTGTAATCTCTGGGCAAAAACTTGTATTAGCTGTCAAACTAGTAAAGTGACACGACATACAAGGAGTCCTATAGCTAACTTCGATATTTCTAAAGGACGCTTCGACCACATACATATAGATTTAATAGGACCATTACCTCCTTCTAAAGGTTGTTCTTATATTCTTACTGTGATCGAACGTTTTACTAGATGGCCCGAAGCTTATAAGTGTAGCGATTCACTCACTCCAGTGAAGAAGATGCGACTCACTATCTACTAGAGATTCAAAATCGTAACCATGAAGAAGGAAGAAACAAAAATTTATTATTATAATATTTTATACAAAATGAATTACGCATATATTTCCTCGAGATGTTAATATTATTAATATACTAATTTGAACTAATACTTATTTTATTGTATGGGTAAATAAGAATCAATCCCATAACGGGCATGTCTCGTAGCCGTGCCCTTAACATACCATTGGCCTACAGATTGCAATCTCAGAGCAGTTCTCAACGCCACCTTCTCTATGTATAGATTTAGAGGGGGGCTGCAGAGTTTATTCTCCATTGCAGCTGTAGGTTGTTAGGTTGTGTTTTTTTACATATTAATTTTGATAAAAACTGATTATTTCTTCACAAAATAGCGTCTCGAAATAAAAATTCTGGAATAGTGGCAAAGTTGCAGGCGCTAAAATTACCGATTATACCTTACATGAATAAATTTTTGGTCTTCAATGGTTTAGCTGCTGGTTTCCTTTTTTTTTTTTTCTAAATAAATATGGTTTAAATAAGCTGCTAACTCGATTCAGGAATATCAAATTTTGTTGAAATTGAATCTGACCACGTCTCACTTAAAATGCCATACTTTTATTACATGTACACCCAGATACTCAACATTGGCAAATATTATTTTATAGGGAAATAATCTGTTAACAATATGCACATAAAGTATTTCATTAAAACCTATCTGAAAGAAAGTGGGGACTAAAGACCAAAAAAATGAATAAAAAACGTATTTTTTCTTTTAAACAGCTACTTTATTTTTTGTATTAGAGAAAATAACCAAGAGTAAGACAAATGTTTTAAATTACGTTTATTACCAAATTTATAAATATTTTGTTTATTTGGATAATATTTTGAATCGCCAACTAATCTTTTATTCCATTTACGTACAAATAATCGACCATATTCCACTTATTATTAAAAAAATTAGCTTTTTAGAAGAACTAAATAGGGGCCCGTTCAGCATTTTTTTTAAATTTTAGAAATTGAAAGTAGAACACTTTTTAAGGCAATTTACAAATTTTTAGGTTTTTATTAGGGCGTTTAAGCCCTTAAATAAATTACCAAAATTGGACAGCGCGAAAACGGGGCGGAGCTTCGCGTGACGTCACTTTGCAGATGCTGATCAGGCGACAGTCGAGATTTAATAAGCGTGTGGTGCGTGTTATTGTGTTTCTCTATGGAAACGGCGTTTGATTGTTAAATTATATCTTTGTTGTCTTCTTGCTGGTTTAAAATGAGTAGTGTTTATGCAGAACGAGTCGGCGAAGCGCTTGGTACTGAAACTCAATCTTTAACATTGAATATCTAAGGATTTGATATTCTTATGAAGCTGAAATTTTAACAGTTTATGTATATGATCGAATTTTATTGAATGCCATAAAAAAATACAAAAAAAATTATAGGTAATAAGCCCATTGTAGCTAAAACATTCTCAATATATTTTGTATCTTGTACATACAAAATACACAAGCCAGCTACATTTTTATGTTATATTTAATTATTTAATTGCAAACGATATAAAACAGAAATATTAATTTTTATTTTTCATTTATTTTAAAGTATGATTTCTTTGTGTCCTGAAAACTGTTAATGTTTTGTAGGATGGGGGAGTAGGGGGCATAGGTCAAATTACAGTTGTTGCCTACAGAGTCAAATGAGGCCAGTCCGACTCTGGATCAATTTCATTGATATCAAACGTTAATATAGAAGAAGTAAAAGTTTGGTAATACTTTTCTTAAAATCTAATTTTGTAATTTCTAAAATACGAAAATGTTTAAGAAGATAAACCAATAAATAATATTTGTTTAACGCTAACGTTAATCTTCCGTGTCCTGTGTAATTTTTACTTCATAGAAACACCTTTGTCAAATATACAAAATTTTTAATGGTTTAAGATCATATACTCAACACGTTAAGTAAATTACGCAACAACAGTCCATTTAAGCAAAACGTTTCCTTGTAGTATTCACGACTTGTATCCTCTTTCGCTATTTAAAAGACAAACAATCAAAGCCATTTTCTTGAAATGTGTGGTTCTTATTATTTTTTTTTATTTAATCAAATAGGTATGTTATAAACCAGACAGAAGTTTTTAGTAGAAAATTAATGTTTCTACAGAAATTGGTTTCATAATACGCTGAACTCAAATATCGAAAAAAAATGTCTGCGCGCATTTGTGTAGAACGTTTCTTGTAAACATGAAAACTTCTGTTCGACTAAATCTTTTTGATACATATTATGATACATTTACATTAGAAAAAACGGGACATAAATTATAATGTTTTGTCGTTTGGAAATTATATGCACAAGGTGGCTAGTTTTCAGAAGCAAAAGAGTTCCCAAGACACAAGTAGCCACTTCATCCTTAAAAACCATCTCTAATACGCCTTGCCGCGGTTTTTCGCGTACCACGGGTGGTTTTTCAGTGTAAAGCGACCACTTATACATTGGGAACTCTGCAGCGGTGGATCCGCTCTAAAATGAAAAGTCAAAAATTTGACTTGCAAAAATAGTTTATTCGAAAAATGGGTTTCGTCGAACAAATTTTTGTTTCTTTTATGCAATTTCAACAAATATATAAACAATCAAAGTACCAATAAGTAGAAATAATTTTGTATGAGTACATATGTAACAATTAATTATTTTTTTATTTATTTGCTTTCATCATAATTAGAGAATATTATTTAGATATTAAGCAAATCACAACTTACACATTTTTTTATTTATTTTGAAAATATCTACTTTCTGTATATTGTTGCCCTAATCTGGGCATACTATACTAGTTAGGTAAATACCTCGGTAAATACTTTAAAACACTCATTATTGCAGAACCAATTAAAACAACTACTCTTCTAGCTAATACTCCTAGCATTTTAAGGTACCAATATACAAAAAGTGATAATTTCATATTAAATAAAAAATGACTGAATTTAAATAAATGATATAAGTATTTTTGAATTTTTTTTCCTTAAAATGCTAGGAATCATATCATGTAATTCAATACTTCGTTAGTATTAGCGCTAGAAGAGTAGTTGTTTTGATTGGCACTCCAATAATGAGTGTTTTAAAGTATTTACCTAACTAGTATATTAGCATGTCCAGATTAGGGCAACAATATACAGAAAAAAGTAGGTAATTTCAAAATAAATAAAAAAAGTGTGTAAGTTGTGATTTGCTTAATACCTAAATAATATTCTCTAATACATATGTAATAGTTAATATTGTTGTTCACTAATCATTATTATTTTATTTAATAAAAAACGAATGCAAAAAACTAAATATTTAACAAAAAAAAGTAAAAGTAAGCAAACTAATTTTTCGTCATATCTCTCTCTCGTAAGTATACTCTAATTCTATTGTTTTGTGTTTATGTTTAAAATATTTCATGTTAATGTACAAGGACTGGTTAGTAAACTAGATGAAATCGATGCATTATTAGCAGATTTAAATATAAATGTCATGTGCTTATCTGAACACTTTGTAATGTCTGATAATTTAACGAACATACAATTTTCAAATCATATAATAAGTTCATATTTTTCGAGAACAAATCATATTCATGGTGGTTCTCTAATAATAGTTGAAAAAAAATTAAAAGTAAATGAAGTCACGTTAATAAAACAACAATCCGTTGAATGTCATATTGAAATATGTGCTGTTTGTGTTCATATAGACAAAAAAAAAATCATTATTATTTCAGCTTATAGGCCGCCAAGTGGAAATGTATATACATTTTTCAGTAACTTAACAAACGCTCTAAACATTGCTTACAATTTGTCAGATAATGTAATACTGTGTGGCGATTTTAATATTGACATGAAGCAAAGATGTCATGATACGAATGTACTATTAGATGTCTTTGAGTCATTTGAATTGAACATTACTACTAGTGATTATACTCGAATATTTACTAATGTTTACGGACATACAAGTTTTAGCGCTATTGACTACATGGTTTCAAATCTTCCTAAGAATAATTTAAAATGTGAATTACTTAATCCAAACATTGCTGATCATCTCGCACATATGCTGAGCATAAACATCAATGAGCCAGTACTTAACACTAATGAAACTGTAATATTCAATAAACGAATCATTAATGAAGATAATATAACACATTTTAAATTTGAATTGGGTAGGACAAACTGGCAAGACATGTATTTACTAGACACGAATGCGGCTTTCAGTTTTTTTGTGGAGACTATGATATGGTGCTATAATGTCAGTTGCCCCATTAAAAAAATAACCGTTTATACAAATAAAAAATTAAACAATAAAGAATGGCTCACTCAAGCCATAGTAAAACAAAGTAACCACATAAAAAATCTGTATTGGCTATGGACGCAGAACCCTACTGTAGAAACTAAAAAAATATATATTGAAGAAAAAAGTAAGTACAAAGAAAATATAAAAAATGCTAAACAAAATTATTATACCAGAAAAATAAACAACTCTACCAATAAATCAAAAACGTCATGGAGTATTGTAAATTCTAAATTAGGTCGGAAACCCCAAACAAATAAAGACATCAGTCTTAAATATCAAGACAAAACCGTATCAGATAAAAGAGAAGTACTTGATATGTTTGCTGATTTTTTCTCAACAAATGCATCCCAAATGTTATACCAACATTTTGGCTCAAATCTTTCTCTCCCCTGTACAATATCACCACAAAATAAACAATCAATTTATATTGAACCAATTACGGCAGATGAAATAAATAGAATAATTATGAACTTAAAAAATAAAAAGTCTGTTGGTTTTGACGGCCTAACTGCGAACTTACTGAAACAGGTTAAAGATAACATTATTGAGCATCTTACTTTTTTATTCAATCTGTCAATAAATGAGGGATACTTTCCGGACATACTCAAACAGGCATTGATAACACCTCTCCATAAAAAGGGTCCAACTGATGAACTTGAAAATTATAGACAAATCTCTATTTTAAGCGCCATTGCAAAAATATTCGAAAGAACTATATATAATAGAATAAACTTGTTTGCGGAGAAAAATAATATATTAACTGTAGCTCAACATGGTTTCCGTGAAAATAGATCCACAGAAACAGCAACGTGTCATTTGCTAGACTATGTGTACGTAAATCTAGATAAAGGTAGATATCTTGTTTCTTTACAATTTGATTTATCGAAAGCCTTTGATATCATAAATAAAGACCTGCTAAAGCATAAACTTTACAGCATGGGGATTAGGGGTAGCATTTTAAATTGGATAATGTCCTACATGGAAGGCAGAACTTTGAGGGTAAAACTAGGGGAGGATCTGTCAGAAGTACAAGAACTAGTACTTGGAGTTCCTCAAGGCTCTGTCTTGGGACCTTTATTGTTCATGATATATATTAATAATTTACCCGAGCAAATAACGAATGGTCACCTTACTATGTTTGCAGATGACTTCACAGTCACCATAGCTTCTGATACACTTGAGGAGCTCCAAGAACAAGTAAGAAAAACCCTAGAAGAAGTTTATATCTGGTCTCAAAGAGATAAATTAATTTTAAATGAGTCAAAGACAGTTTTTATAAATTTTTATATTCAAAAACCATTACCTGACAATACAACACAATGTAGTGACATAACATTAACTCAGTGTACCAAACTTCTTGGTACGTATATCGATTCTAAACTAACATTTGACACCCATGTAGAACATGTTTGTAAACAGTTAAATAAAACATATTTTGCTATTATGCAAATGAAAAATACATTGAATGAAGAATGCCTATTAAATATGTATTATGCTCTTGCATATTCACATATAGCGCACAACATTCTTTGCTGGGGAAGTTCTATACAACTTGATAGAGTTTTTCTATGTCAGAAAAGAATTATTAGATTAATTTTTAAGCTGAGTTATAGAGAAAGCTGTAAAAATACTTTCAGAAAAAAGAAAGTATTAACTGCACCTTGTATATACATATTAAAATGTCTAATGTATGTGAAGAAAAATATGAACTTATTTGAGACGTTAAATACTAATCATGATTATAATACTAGACACGGCAACTTTTTAAGTATTCCAAGACATTTAACGACTTGTTTTAAGCGATCACCAAAATATAACGTATTTCTTTTTACAATAATTTACCTGAGGAAATAAAAAATATTGAAAATTATGACAAGTACAAAAAGGCAATAAAACAGATACTAATCAAAGGAGAGTATTATAGCGTAAAAGAGTTTTTACAACGGTGAACTCTACTCTACTTTACAGTGGCGGCTGGTGAAATTTCAATTTTTTTTTTCTCGTCTGTGGCGCATGGGACCCATACGAAACTTGGGAAATAACATCTAGAGAAGCACTTCTCTAATGACCCCTAAAAAATTTTGAAAAAGCAGTTTGCGAAAAAATTTTTGAAAATTCGCTAGCCTCCCCTGGGTCTAGGGACCCCTGTTTACTTTTATTTTTTTTTGTCATATGCATTTGACTTTTCATAAAAATGCATCGACAGATTTTGGAGTTTGTGAAAATATTTTCATTACTAACTGAGATACAACGAATTGAAATATTGTAATTTGTTAAATTGTAAATTACAAAATTTCAGTTCATTGTATTTCAGTTAGTAATGAAAATATTTTCACAAACTCTAAAATCTGTCGATGCATTTTTATGAAAAGTCAAATGCATATGACAAAAAAAAATAAAAGTAAACAGGGGTCCCTAGACCCAGGGGAGGCTAGCAAATTTTCAAAAATTTTTTCGCAAACTGCTTTTTCAAAATTTTTTAGGGGTCATTAGAAAAGTGCTTCTCTAGATGTTATTTCCCAAATTTCGTATGGGTCCCATGCGCCACAGACGAGAAAAAAAATATTGAAATTTCACCAGCCGCCGCTGCTACTTTACTTAACTACTTCTTATTTTAATTCTGTACATGTAGTACATGTATTTTGTTTTTATATTTTTTTTTATGATGTGACTATGTTTGTTGATTGTCTATAAGTAATGTTATATACAAATTATTCGTATTGTTGACTTGCCATATATACTGTATTGTATCGACATGGTTAATAAAGTATTATTATTATTATTATTATTATTATTTGTCCATCGTAAGTGGCGCTTTATGTACCATTGGCAACGAGTATGGCAACGGGCCGTTATTTTTCATAACGTCCTTAGGAAAATAAAGTAAATCTGGGAAAATTTTCTCTTTTATATAACAAGTACTAAATGTTTTAACTTTTTTGGAAGTAAATCCAGACAAGCCTCACTTGCTATATCTTCTATATCCGATATTATTTTCAAAAATGTTCAAAGCTATTATAATACTATGATTTAATTTATCTTGGCAGTAGTTGTCATTTGAATAGAAGCCGCGTCCTAAATTTATTTTATTGAGGGTTGCCATGGATATTCCAAGCATCGCTACCTTTACTATTTGCTTAGCAAATATGAAACCTGACTCAAATAATTATAGTTTTCCACTGGTATTCTCAAGTTTTGTTCTAATTTAATGATTCATGGGTATGACGAAAAATATAATATGTACTGCGGGTCGTACTGTGCGATTTTTTGGTCTCGAATAAACTGTATTCTCGACCAAAAAAAGTGCACTTGGTAGATAAATAATTATATATAAATTCCAGTTGATGTTTCCTCACGTTTCTTTGAAAATTTTTTTGCTCAAATAGAAATCCTATTAATTCGCTCATTTCTAATCACGTGTGCGGAAAAAACCAATCAGAACAATATTACACTGATAATTTTTTACTAAATGTATTAACCAATCAAAATTTTACATTTCATGTCATTTGTCGAAATTCATCCAATCAGTAAAAGATTACAGCGATAACACGCATACACGTGGTGGTATCAGGCAAGGCACACATGATATGTTTAAATGTCAGATTAAAATTCAACAAATATCAAATTGAAAATCAATTTATAAAAATGTCACAAAGGTTTGGTAAACGATTCACGATAATTTAGTCCCAACTTCTACACAAAAAAAGTCTCTTGTGTTTTTTCTCTAAAATTATCAATTTTTAAGTAAATCTTATCTGAACTTTATTAATTAGTAACCATTATTACCAGCATTCCTGGTATGGAGGAGTGTGCCATGATTGTAATGTTTGTAACAAGTGAAAAATAATCTAGCATGCCATGCCAGAATGAAAATAATGACATTGTTGTTTTTTGTGTTTTCTGTAGTTCATTGTTCTATAGTTTTATTATTTCCTTTTGGAAAAAGCGTTCTATGGAAAAGTAAAAAATGGTCATGTTTAGTAATGTGGAGTACGCGGATATTCATTTTATTTATGGATATTGTAATGGAAACGCGAATGCCGCGGTACGTGAATATCGCAGATTTCCTAATAGAAGGAAACCATCTAAAGATGTTTTTATTCGAACCCACCTAGAATTTAGAAATGTTGGACTTAAAAGAGGTCCAAGAAATGAAGAACGGCGAAATGGGCGATTTAAAAACATAATTTTGGCCAAATTTAACAATAATAATAAATTAAGTATCAGAAGAGCGGTCTAACAGCTGCGTGCGCAAGCAGTGCATGTTTCCAAAAACAAAGTTTTTCGGATTCTGAAAAAAGACCACAGAAAAGCTTTTCGAATGCAGCCAGTCCAAAACCTTCAACCAGGTGATCCCGAAAGGCGTATAAATTTTTGTAATTGGTTTATAAATGCCATGGAACAAGATCCCGATTTCGGAAGTAAAATTATTTGGACTGATGAAGCTACCTTTAACCGTAATGGATCAGTTAATTTTAATAATTTAAGAATCTGGACTCATCGAAATCCTCATATAATTCGCCCTAAGACATTTCAATAGGAGTTTAGCGTTAATGTATGGTGTGGTGTTATAAACGGGACTTTTTGTGGGCCCCACATCCTTCCTCCCCGTTTAAATGAACCATTATTTAATGATTTTTTAAATAACCATTTTTTTTTCAATATCTCGAGGATATTCCTCTTAATTTAAGAAATGAATGCTGGTTTCAAATGGACGGAGCTCCTGCACATTTTGCTGTTGAGAACCGTTTGTGGGTAAACAATAATTATCCTGAACAGTGGATCGGTCGATTAGGTGCAAGAGCCTGGCCACCCCGTTCACCGGATTTAACTCCAGTTGATTTTTTTGTCTGGGGCTATTTAAAGGACAAAGTCTACGCAAACCCTGTAAACACAAGAGAAGAGTTAATAGAAAGAATTCTCGAAGAATGTGAAAATTTGCGGGCTAATCCTGATTTCATTCGTAAAGCTACACACTCTGTACGGCGCAGATGTCAGAAATGTGTTGATGCTGAGGGAATGGACTTTGAACAACTCTAGTAATTTGTAATTTACCTTACTTTAATCTAATTCATTGTTGTCTAATAAAAAATAATGTAATCAAATTTTGTTTCACTGTCATTGTTTTTTCTGTTCTGCTAAAATATTCATAAAAAACTATTACCGAATAAAGTTCAGATAAGATTTACTCAAAAACTGATAATTTTAGAGAAAAAACACAAGAGACTTTTTTTGTGTAGAAAACTTGAAATTTTTAAGTTCTGCTCATAAATTAATGTAAAAGTGTCACACAATAAAGTTGGGGCTAAATTATACCTAGGCCTCCCCAGTTTCACCCGCTCCTGAATGATTTTCGTACTTAGTTGTCATTTTGTCTTAAAAAGCATAAAAAGTTAAATTCCTGTATAAATTATCATTTGTTTATCTTTAGACGTTTCGAAAATATTAATAAAAAAACATTTTCAGGAGAATTACTTGAACACCCTGTATCTCGGAAACTAAGCACTTCCCGACCATATTTATAGGAACTTTTTTCTTATTTTGAAAAGTTGTATTGCTTAGTGAAGTTTGGCCTATGCAATTCGGGACACCCTGTATACATATCATAAATTCTTATTAAAAAGGGTGAAAAGAAACAAGTGGTTATAGCTATTCAGCAAACAAAGGGAAAGTTAATATATAAATGTATATCTAATAAAGTGCCTGTATATAAAAGGAATAAGCAAGTTGAGAATAAAAAAATTAAGTCGAAGATGACTGGGTATCTTGATAGCATATATTATAAAGAAATTGAGGCAATAGCTCGGGTGCGTGAATAAGGATCGACCGGAGCGGAAAAGGGCATATTGGTGCATGTATTTTAATTGAAGATATGATGTGGTATGTAAAATCCATTTGTTAACCAAGGTTGTAAAATTATTTTTTGTTTGCGCACTTCGTATGTTAATTGGCAAGATAATGTACAGTTTTGGCCCCTGATATATAATAGAATGTTGTGTTAATTTAGTATTCATAAATGGAATTTCTATGTTTTGGTTATTTATTGCTCGTGTACTAATATTAGTATACATATTTATATTTTTTCGTACATATAATGTACTTTATAATACATATATATTACTTTTATTACATATAACTGTTTGACCGTGAAAACTTTGAATTCTAAAAAAATTAAATGTGATGGATATTGGTGGGGCAACCTCCACTTTATTTAGAGTAGTTATATAGGCTTATCCCCAAGCTATTATCCCATATTGTAAAATACATAATATAACATTTTTATGGAAGTGTCGTGCAAAAAGACTCTACACTTGCCTAAAAATATAGAAGAATTTACAGTTTACGTATATTTTTACTTAAAATATTAATATGGGCCTTCCAATTTAGGAGCGAATCTAATGTAATGCCAAGGTATTTTATTGTACTGGTAAATTTGATGACATTTTTGTTAATAGTCATTTTAGGTAATGTTTCAAATAATTTTTCCCGGTATAGTAAGTGGAATTGCGTAAGTTTTATCTATATTAAGTGTTAAATAGTTTTCATTAAGCCAAAGGCCAACTTCCTCTAAACTCGTGTTTGCTATATTTATTGTTCTTTCCCAGCTCTCTTCTGCAAATATAATCCTCAAACGACAAAACATCACAATGTATTTCCGCTATTAACCGATTTTAGGTCTAATACCGTGCGTGTAATTTCCCATTAGGCATGTACATTCACGTAGCGCGAGAGATTTGACAACACCGGCAGCCGTAAATTCGTCCGTCGATGGAGTATTCCAGCTCTGTTATTTCATTTCAGCCAGTTGGCACGCGCGATGTTGTAATTCTTCTCCCCATGCCTAGCCCGCGACTACACACACGGTATCAATGGACTATGTAAAATAGTATGATAGAATACAGGGAACATATTATTCTACCACTTTATTTAGATTCGGACACGAGTAGAGGTTGCAGTCGGCCCCGCCCGACCGCAACCTCTACTCATTACTTGATTATAACGACCCGCGATGGTTCAAAGCATATAATGAAACTATAAAGTTAATTCATAATAATAGATAATTAGTTTTAGCTTTTTAATCTAGTTATCTGCCTTTCTTTATTACACGCTCGAGTACAACAGATAATTGAATCAATTTAAATTTAATTATCTGTTGAAGGAAACAAATTATGGAAAAATTAGTTTAATACAATTTTTGTTATAGGATATCAAATGTAACTGAAAGTAGTGAAAAATACAGTATGTTTGTGTTGCTAATCAAGACACCACACACTTACTATTATTGTCCTAATTACCCATTCATAAACTATCATTGATACTTCTGTGTCCAGTCAGTGGCGGTTTTACCACACTGGGCGAGTGGCCAGGGCGGCAAAATTTCAAGGCGGCAAATTTTTGTCTTTTGAATATTCCTTTAGTCGTTTTTAAGAATTCGCTGATACGACAGTTCCATTGAAGCTAAAACAACGCATCGAGCGATATGGTTGGCAGCCAGAAGCGGCTTTCTTTCATACCTAATTTATGGTGATGGTCCTTAGAATACTTTTTTATTCATTGTTTCATTTAAGCAAGTAAACCGTAAACCGTTAACGAAATATAAATATTTCGGGTTTGATAATTAGGAAGTTTCCATTTTCCTCATTTTCTCGTAATAAATAGTCGTAAAAATCTAAAAAATATCTGCAATTTTTTTTTTTTAATTATCTCTATAAATAAAAAAGTTATGGTCCTTCCAAGTTTAAAATGCTGCGATCATCTGGGCTGAGGCTCGATTACGTCACAATACATGATTCCGCCAACAGCGAGCGGGCGCGGGCACCTTTATACTCGCTGGCAGGCACCGGCAGTTAATTGCCAGCTTGCATTTGAGAGCCCAAAAATTGCTAAAACATGCAATTTTGGCACGTTCATATTTTTCGAAAAACACCATTGGGACGGCCGTATGATGTCACGACGTAAAGAGGAAGTCTTCCAGATAAACCTGATCGTAAATTGCACGGCGAAATTCAAAAATTCGGCTCGACACGAACGAATCAAAAGTGACATTTCAGAAAATCGAGCACATACACTAAATAAAGGGAACATACGGCGCGCCGCCGCCGGCATGGCAAGTCAGCGCGTTGTGTATTGTGACGTCACGGTGGACTTCAGCCGAGGCGAAGTATTCAAATAAGAAATTGAATAAGTTCGTTAGTTTTTCAGATATGGAGATAATTTTTTTTTGTTTGACTAGTTATCTGATAGACTACTAAATGAGGTTGAATGTACATGATATTTCTAAAATAGGAAACTTCCTAATTGATAAATAATAGTACAACTCGCTCAATTCCTTATCATCTAAATGAACTAAAGAAAATTGTAAGAAATAAGCCATTAAACAAAATAAGTAAAATAACTCTCTGATGTACTTGGTACAGTAGCTAGAATTTAGAACAGATATTATTTATTATGTCCTGCTCGCCTGCTCCTGTGTTCAATGTTTTTATTAAAGGCGGCCTTGCGGCTTTATTTTTTGATGAGAGCGACAATAGTGCGCAATTCACATTGTGCACGTAGAAGTTGCGGCAAATATTTTTTGGGTAGTATATATATGTTATATTTTTTAAGAGTAGGGGCGGCATCTTAAAATAGTGCCGGGGGTGGCAAGCATGTTAAAACCGCCCCTGTGTCCAGTCTATACATATTCTTTTTAATAACCGACTTCAAAAAATGTACAAAAGCAGGTTCTTAATTCCGTATGTAACTGTAAGAAAATTCAAATGTTTAAATATATTTAGGACCCCAAAACCAACTGTGCCAAATTTCAAGTATCTACGTCATCTGAAAGTGGCTAGGATTTTCGGACATACAAACATAATATAAAGTCTTGTCGCTGAAAGATTCCCGGTCGTATAGTGTAAGGAACATTGTCCGGAGCACTATTCTTCCTTTGTCTTTATTGAAATATTGTTTGTAACCTAATCTGTAACGTAAGTTTTATTCTTTGTGGTCAAGGTATGACCGACGTGCGGCATTTCTATTGTTCGACAGCAAACCAATTTGCGTAACACGTGTTGTCGTCGAATCTGACTAGCGATTCCAGAGGCGGGTCGATTTTCTTGGAAGTCGGGTATAGCAGGTATAGTACACTTATTTCAATTAGTGCCTAAGAGGGCAATTTTAGTCTTGTTCTACAGTTAAAATAGTGAACATGCATCCTGGTGAATTTTTAAATCCGCGATTACAGCAGTTAGTTTTGAATTTGTTGGAATATTTTCAAAAGGAAAATGAAAATGTCAAGCTTCAGTTAAACGGAATCGTGAAAAGTCCAAAACAGAGTTACACGATGCTGTAAAATATGAAATAAAAAATGTTATTTACGATACGGTGTCTGATCATTAACATGTTTCCTTGGCTATCCTCATTATAAATATTAATAATGAAAGCGATGATGAGAACTCGGAAGAATTAGACATTGACGAAGAAAACTAAATTTATTTATTTATCTTATACTAGATATTTGTATTTTACTGCCATATTTGTTTTATATAGGGTTCGACATAATTAGTATTAAGTATATATTTTAATTTTAAGATTATATATACTTATTTGAAAAATTCTGTTAATGAATAAAGAAGATTTAGCTGCAAATATTTAACTGTATTTATTTTGTATATTTGATATATCATATTTTTTACTTGAAACCAAAACAATTTAATATTATAATTTATTTTATTAACTTGAATTACTATAAATTTACAATAGTTGTATTACATATGCTTGTAATTGAATTTCAATTAAATACATCAAGTAAAATATAAAACAAAGCGACGCCACTGTGCATTCGAAAACACCAACGAGCCTACGGCATCTTAGTTCATACGTTCGTGACGTCACACCGGGACTCTATCAGCGAACAGACTTTACATTTAATTTTATATATATAGTATAGATAAGTTGTTTAGTAGAAAACAAATTATGCAACTATGCTATTTTAGAACTTCTAAAACATGAGAATGTATTTTCAGAAGACCGCAATAATGAATTTTTTATAAAAGTTTAATAATATACTTTGCGGAATAACATCCTTGTCATTTAAAAAACAAAACGTAAAACTAGTTAATATATTTTTAAATGTCCTTTTCAAATTCTATACACTTACCTAGATAATCAAAGTTTACATTTAATCGATCATTTTTCGTAAACAGCCAATTCCAGTATTATTATTGATGAAGGTATTTCCCTGAATTTCTGTTCTGTTAGCTCGCAATTATATATTGATGTTCTTTTTGTTTCTACTTTATTTCTTTGAGAAACTATAAGTGAGATTAAAAGATTAACTAAGCAACTAAATAATTCCCCACTTAGTACCAAGGTCAAGATATGCCTTCTTGTGCTAGCGTTAAACGCACAATTTGAAATTACAAATTCTTTCATTCTGGAATGTTAATGAACGGACATTTTATCATTAATAAATTTTAGGTTGCTGACGTTATTGTTTTAGATATTTTTCTATAGATAGAATACAAGTAACCAACTCCATTTACGTACTTGAGAATTAATGACTTCCAGATCCAGTGGAACGACAAAACAATTTTTAAAAATTTTTATTGTTCAAATGGGCTTAGAATGTCATGAAACGTCGAGATTTCAAGTTTTAGCGAAAAAAAATCTGTTTGTCGGTCTGTCTGTCTGTAACTTTTTTTTTTGTGCACGTTTACTCTGGAACCGTTTAAGATATTGACTTGAAATTTGGTACACATATGTACTTTAACGAGATCTAGAACTAGATTATATTTTGATCTTGTTCCGTCGAAGGGTTGGGGGGTAAATGGGGTAAATTTGGGGTAAATACGTAAATCAAGCAGGTAAGAGTCCACAAAATTGGTATTTAGTATATACAAGAAAAGCTAAGGTCTCAAAAAAATTTTTGGCATTAGCCACCTCCATTACCACCCTCACCATTATTAAAGGGGATGAAAAAAAAAATGTGATTTAGTGTGTGTACAAGAACCAAAAACCTCAAAATATTTTCTTACTTCATCCACCCCCACCCCACTACCGATGTGGGGTTTCGTATTATGGGTTTTTGGGGTAGAGGATTTCAAATATGTATATTATTAAAGTTCCATAAACAATTATTTCCACATACAAAATTTTTTTCGTTGTGAGAAACTTGGATAGAAAATCTGGATGTGGAAGTAGTGATTCGTTGGGCAGCGGTTTTACTTCCACATCCAGTGGAAGTATAGTAACGACAAAAATTTTTTATTGTTCAAATAGGCTTAAAATGTCACGAAACGTCGAGATTTTAAGTTTGAGCGAAAAAAAATGTCTGTCTGTCGGTCTGTCTGTCTGTAACTTTATTTGTGCGCACGTTTACTCTGGAACCGTTTAACATATTGACTTAAAATTTGGTACACATATGTACTTTAACGAGATCTGGAACTAGATTATATTTTCATCTTGTTCCGTCGAAGGGTTGGGGGGTAAATTGGGGTAAATTTGGTGTAAATGGGTAAATCAAGCAGGTAAGAGTCCATAAAATTGGTATTTAGTATATACAAGAGAAGCTAAGGTCTCAAAAAAATTTTTAGCATTGGCCACCTCCATTACCATCCCTACCCAATTATTAAAGGGGATGAAAAAAAATGTGATTTAGTATATGTACAAGAACCAGAAGCCCCAAATTTTTTTTTTACTTCATCCACCCCCACTACCACCCCCTTATCACCACCCCCACCCCACTACCGATGTGGGGTATCGTTTTATGGGTTTTTTAGGGTAGAGGATTTCAAATATTATATTATTAAAGTTCCATAAACAATTATTTCCACATATAAAGTTTTTTAGATGTGAGTGACTTGGATAGAGAATCTGGATGTGGAAGTAGCGATTCCTTGGGCAGCGGTTTTTTTATTATACTCTTCGTAAAAATGAAGAGTATATTGTATTTGATCGGCACATTTCTAAAATCATAAATATCGCTCGTAGAGAAAAAAATTTCGTATTATTGTGTTAGTGAACGAATTCTGAACATACATAGTTACTATTATTAACCATTTTGTAGGCATTTTAATGCAAGTAATTTAGCTTTTTTGAAATAACTCTTTTTTTCAAATTGGACGGTGGTGGCTCCTTGTATCCATTAAATTGCCCTTTTTTTACGAATCCATTGATATCACTATGCTTGGGTTTTTATTAACATTTATTTAAAAACTGTAAAAACAGATTGTATAAATATTTTTTTCTGAACAAACTAAAATGACAAAGTACGTATTTTTTTTTCATAGCAGTCTAGATCAAAATTTATAATTGCTATAAAAAAAAATAACAACTTGTCAGAAATTTATAAAAATCACCACACATGTTCAAAAATTCATTCTGAATCCAAAAATGTAATAATATACAGGGTGTTCCATTTGAAAATCAAAAGTTTCCGGCGAAACCGAAAGTGGTATTAAATTACTTCAAATGTCAAAAAATGCAGTTTTCTGTACCTCCTAGTTTCATTTTGATACGTTCAAAAATAAAAAAGTTATAGGGGTGAGACACTACTTTGTGTAGATTTTTTATTCTTAAACAAATTAAATAAAATAGAAAAACAAATAGCATAGATTTGAAATGGATGTCAATGAATTCAGAAAAAAATCTATAATTTATTGAACACTATGAGCCACCACCTTCCCATTTGAAAAAAAATTTTTCGATAAAAAAGTGATATGTTCAAATCTGGAGGCTTCGTAAATGGTTATTAATGAAATTAAATGAAAAATTATATTTTTCCCTTGGACTTTACATGCCGTAGAACAAATGTTGGTATTCCAAAGCACTCTAGACGAATATCTTAAAATGCTTAAAAAAACTGAACATCGACTCAAAAATTCGCGAAATTCTCATGGTACACTCAGAATATTGTCTTGAATCCAATTATGTAAAGATATACAGGGTGTTCCATTTAAAAATCGAAAGTTGCGGTCATATCCGGGTAAACCGGAAATAGTCTCATACTATTTCTTATGTCCAAAAATCCATTTTTACAGGTAGTTTATGCACCCCAAATTTCAAATGAATAAGTTAAAAAATAAAGGAAATATAAGGGTGAGCCACTTACCTGTGGCACCCGGTATATCACAGACAATCAATTTTTCTAGCAATAGGTGGTGGCGCAGCGGTTAAAGCTTTGCGTTGCAATCCAAAGGTCCCGTGTTCGAATCCCACAGCTTGGATTTTTTTTTCATTTTTTTTTTTATCAAATTTTTTTCACAATAAAGATGGTATCACAAAATTTAGGATGTCCAAAGACTAACATTATTTAGAAGAAAACTGCGAAGAGTATCCTATAGAATGTGTAACAATTATATATAAAAAGCTCAGTAAATTGGAGAATAGTACGTTTTTAGCTTGTTTAGTTTTGGATTCGATGAAAGGTTATCTGAATCTGAATGAAGTAAATCGACAAGGTAGTTGGAGTGGGTAATAATATTTAACTATTGACAATATAAAACTAATCCCGGATGCCATTATTGATAAAGATGTGGACAAGAATTGTCAAGATATATTTGATAATGTAGAAAACATTTAAATAACATAAAAATTTATTTGATGAAAATGTCGTAATTCGTTGTTTTTTGTATACTGATAGATAAGAGAAAAATATATTGCGCAAATGAAAAGATTCTATTTTTTAACAATGTAAGTGTCTTGTTAAAAATGATCAACAATGAAAGTGGTTTTTCTTTTATACGGGGAAAGCGGTAAAAGCTACATTAAAAGTAGATATTATCTAAATGTTCCTTATTCATTCTCTTAATTTTTTTGTTTTCTTTTTAGGATTTTCTACCACCTATGTATTTTCCTCTAAAAATAATCTCCGCGTAATCTACAAAACAATACAATTATCTAGTATATTACTGAAAAATAACCTGTAATATTTACGTCAAAGAAATTATTAGGGAGTGCCTTTGACAAATAATATGAGTAAGATCCTATTCAGGGCTAGTTATGTGCCAACTGGTTGGCGAAAAGTAAATATGTTATTTATATCAAAATCAGGGCGTGATACTTGGTTCAGGCCCAATCATCCCTATCCATCAGCTTAATATTATTTCTCAGAGACGCTGGTTGGCAGACATACAGTGTGTGTAGTGGCGGGCTAGGCATAGGGAGTAAGAATTACAACATCGCGTATGCCAGCTGGCTGACATGAAATAACTGAGAGCTGGGATGCTTCGCGGACGGGCGAGTTTGTTGCTGCTGAATGTACATGCCTAATCGGCAATTACACGCACTGTATCAGGGACGATAATACGAGTACAAAACCTCTGCATCAAAACCAATATGCCTACCAAACAGGAAAATCCTGTGAGCTAGCGATACAGGAGCTTACTCACAAAATAGAAAAAGTCCTAGATAGTAAGAAAACTGCCGTAGATGATGTCTTTGATTACACCTCACTTGACTCATTAAGTAATGTAGTGGGGTCGGAGAGTCAATAACAAGATCATTCGACTCGGTACTCAGAATTGAGAAAATTCAATCCACATTGGGATCCCCCACAAATAGGTGACCAGAGGATGCCCGTAGGAGAAGGTTGTATCACGCCTTCTGTTGCGGCTGGTCATAGATGAACTCGTATCTCGATTGGAACAGCAAGGAGTGTTCATGCAAGGATATACAGATGATGTGGCCTGGTATTAGAAAAATATAAGGACGTTATATGGGAAATCATCCTCTATACGGTAGACAGATAGTGTACACAGGAACGTCTGTCAGTGAACCTAAGGAAGATCACTGTGGTTATATTCACAAAAAAAAAAGGAAACTGGGAAAATTATACCTCCAGGGAAAAAATAGCAGGTGAACAATGAGATTAATATATTTGGAACTGATACTATATGCTTAACTAAACTTTACAGCGCATCTAGACAAAGTGACTACCAAAGCTAAGTGGGCTTCATGGGCCTGCAGAAGATTGGTAGGTAAGAACTGGAGACTTTAACCAAAAATGGATGTACCAAAGGATTGTGATATCAATATTACCCTTGCCTTCTTGATGTGGTGACACAAAGCGGGGAAAGGGGCGGCGTTGGGTAAACTAAGAAAGGTGCAAACTCAAGCAGGTTTAGAGATAACGCATACCGTAGCTATGGAAGCACCAATGTGTCAGTTATAGTACCGCCCAGAATTGACCTAAGTCGAAGTCAAAATAGAAATTCGGCCTAGGTAAAAAATTCATTTAAGGGCATTTTCGATCATAACATACAAGTCTAAAGGCTAGAAACTGGCCAAAAAGCTATAAACTGGCCAAAAAGTATCTAAGACATTAGGCACAACCGGGTAAAAATTCGAAGAAACACCGAATTTTCACTTAGGAAAATATATTTTGGTCCAGGATATGGGAGTGAAAGTCTATATTGGTCATGGAAAAATGAACCACATACTCTTTAAAAAGTACGCCAAAAAAGTACTTCGAAAATATTGATAATATTTTCATCTTTAATTCCTCCGACGAAGACATTAACCATGGAGGTACAGTCATTATATACCCTGTTTTAAAGACTGACTATAAAATTTTAACAATGCAATGTATCAAAAGGGCGAAACCGACGAATTTGGCAAAGGCGTAGTAGCGCCTATAAGCAAAAATTGGAAAAAAATCAGGAAAAATGCACAAGGCCAGTTTCTCGCATAAAATAAGTTTGGATTCACCCAGCGACTCATAATTTGGAGGAGTGCGTTGGATGGTCAATACAAAGCGATGGTAGGAAAGTCAATTGCAGGCCTTTTCAAATAATAAAGTTATAGAGAAAACCGCCTTGTGCACAAGAACTCGTAATTTTTCCTATATTGAACCTGCATGGGGACAAGTGCGTCATAAGACTTGCCGAACGTTATTAAACTCATGTATTAGTCGAACTCTGTCCCGTGAATGATATAATCATGATCTGGGACCTTTAAGCTATCATAAGCGAACCAAAATTCTTTAAGTAAAATATTTTTATATTATTTTCAGTCAGCCAAAAATACAAAATTTTTAAATTCTTTTTAAAAAGGCTTGCATTAAATTGTCAAATCGATTGTTAGCGTACGCTCTCATTTGTATGGTTAAAAAGTAATCGCCTTAGCTCGGGAGGCGTGATTCTTTCACATTATATCATTTTGCAGAAAATCACTGTATTATTTTATACTTATTAAACAAATGATATTCTTTGAACTAATTGCATTTGATTGATGTAAGGACTTGTTGCTAGTCCTAATAGATTGGCGGTACATGACCAGTTAGGTGCAACGTTTTTAAAATGCAATCATATATATGAATGAAATTACCATGAATATGGCAGAAACGCAAATTTTAGGCAGTCGTCGCGTGCAGAAGGGTGTGCAAATCAATTTTTTTTGTTTTCTTTTTATTTTAAAATGGATGCCAATAGTGTTAAACGAAAAGCCGTGAAAAAAAAATCAAAAATCAAGAATACCAAAAAATTTTACGATTTAATAATGTGCGCATCAAAATTAGTTTTGCGTGCGGAAACTGCTTACCAATGAATTTCCGCTGGATTCTCTTCCACGGCTTTTCATTTGGCACTATTGGCATCCATTTTAAAATAAAAAAAAACACAAAAAAAAACAAAAAAAAATCGATTTGCACACCCTTCTGCATGCGACGACTGCCTAAAATTTGCGTTTCTGGCATATTCATGGTAATTTCATATATATGATTGGCATGCATTTTAAAAACGTTGCACCTGACTTGTCATGTACCGCCAGTCTATAATCCCTGGAGTTTTTGTTTGGAAGACCTAAACAACTGGGTTAATCGGAATCTTATAATTCCCTAAGTTTGATACTCGGTGTTCTGGTCGCCTTACGGGAGCTTCATAGGGATTTTTTTATGTGATTTCTCCAGAAATCTTTAAGTGTAGAGACCATTATTAGTAGGTAAATAGATACTAATCACGTCAAATTCTAATCCCGCCGGAGAGAAGTCTTCGATAAGGATTTTTTTAAGCAAAAATAGCAAAGATCCAAAGACGTCAGGCCCATTATTACTGTATAAACAGATCAAAATCACGTCAAATTCCAATCCCGTAGAAGAGAAACCTTCGATAGGGATTTTCTTTATGCAAAAATTACAAAACTTCCTATGCGTAAAACCCCTGATTGTCAGTGAATAAACGAAATCACGTCATGAGAGAGCATCGTTAATGATCTGAGGTAGTGCAGCCTTGACCTATTACTCGTCTATTGAAGTATATCTTATCTCGAACCCGCTTGGGAGTAGAAGAACGCGGTTGGCGCCCTTCTAAAAATAAAATGATGTCGCGTCACTTAGACGCACGGTAGTGACTTCTTCTACATGGCTGCCTCCATTACACATAGACGTGGAAAGTGCGGCACTGCTAGCGGCATATAGGCTGAAAACAAACGGATTCGGGACCACTCCCAGAAAAGGATACTATGCCGAAGTATTTTAACAACTAGAGAAGAATCGTCTACTTAACATACAGTCAGATAGCCACAACTTCACCAAAAACCTTGAGTGTATACATACCTGTCAGGGAAGAGGGGGCATTAAGGCAGTTGCGAAGACATGCAAACCGTACCATACTGGACCAACCAGGGACAGATATCAGCCTGAACTTGGGTAGCACCGTAACAGGTCATACACGGACAAGAGTATCCGTATCATCACTGACAGTCAAGCAACTCTCAAAGCTCTGGATGAGAAATATGTTCCAAGACGGCAAAATTTAAGTACAGAAGTTGTATTTAAAGGAAACGTTGTGCACATATAATCTACATACAGATGCACAAACATTTCAGTATATTATGAATCAAATAAAATACAAATAAATATGTGATTTGAGCAAGACAATGCTATACCACACACTGTGCGAGCAACGTGGGAAATCTTAAGGAAAATCTTTTCGGGCAGATTAATTTCAAATTTCAGCAACACTCATTGGTCATCAAGATCGCTAGATTTAAAAATGGTTGAAACATTGGCTGAAATTTGTCAAAAAGTGATGAAAAATGCATGCAAGAACTCGGATTTACTGCGCCGCTAGAGGTAGTCTAAAATGATATTTCATACATAATTACCAACTTTGAGCAATATAATCAAAATTATAATATAAGTGATTAATTTTGTCGGCAAAATTTAGTGATTATTAAGAAAGTTTGTTGCTTGGCAATTTCGTGATTGACATTGATAGATAAAAATAACGAGCCGTCAGGCGAGTTATTTTACTTCCACATCCAGTGGAAGTATAGTAACGACAAAAAAATTTAAAAAAAGTTTTATTGTTCAAATAGGCTTAAAATGTCATAAAACATCGAGATTTTAAGTTTGAGCGAAAAAAAATATATCACGAATGGTATTCGATATGACTATTTCATGAATAAAAATTTGGGAAAACATAATTAGATATAGGAGGAAAATTTTGTCATATCAAACAAACTATTTAGCATTATTATTCTCGCACATTTTTTACAACTGACGTGAACTGACGTTTGCAAATAACGCCGACTTTTTACAACTGATATGATATGATGTGAACTGACGTTTGCAAAAATTATTGTAATGATGCCGACTTGTTGAATCGGTTACTATGTTTACAAAAAACAAAGGAAAATTTGCCGCTGAAAAACAGGTTGGTTGCTTCATTTTGGCTTTTTATTGGTTGAGTAACCCTGGCAAAATTTTAAATGTTAAATTTTGTCGATGCGAAACTATTTCTTGATCAAAATGATCGATTCTGATTGGACGAAATTTATAGGAATGAAATAGTCATAAAAAGAAAATTAGTGTTTATAATTTAGTTTGGTATTAAAATATAAAGTCGTACACTTTTGTTTAGACCACCCTATATATACCTGATCGCCTGATCTGCATGCATTGCAGCAATGCGTTAGTGCAATAATTGTTTCCACTTGTGCCGTTCAACAGTTAAGCCAGCTCGATTGTTGATCACAAGTAAAAAAAATACGAAGCATCTAGTAGTAGTTCACAGAATACGTCGGTGAAATAAAAACAAATGTGTTATTGAACTGGCGTTGTTCCGGCAGAATTCCAATCGGACCGGAACTACTTATCGGTGTTTTACGGGAGCGGTAAAAACTGTGACTGAAACTGTATATTATGACGAAGCGATGGAATGTAATCGACAGATTTCTCTCTAGTTAAGCAAAAATAGGCCCTTTCCATTGTCAATCCATTAAAAAAGACAAAAACTGAAATACAAAAGATCTTTGAAAACTACGCCAATTGTTTTTTGGGTTATTTGCAAAAAAGCAATTGTTAATCGCGAAATTTTTCTTCAATTTAAGATGTAATATCTTCTAAAATAAGTGCTTTAAAAATACTAAAAAGTTGCAGTATGTTAGTAATACCGTATATTAACAAAAATTAATACGAATTTTTGCAATTTTCATTTTATGGCCAATGGCAACAGAAAAACCCTAAACTTTCCTTTAAAAAATTTGTGAAACACTAATTGTTTCGTAACTGGTCTCATCAGCGCAGCCAGGGCAGTTCCACCGGGCACATGATGGGCGCGGCCACCACGCGGTGATACTCAAAGTGGCGTAGCTCCGTAGAAAAGAACCCAATGGAATGTTAAAAGTATGAAGAGAAATGTCTATTCGGGTACGTTTTCCCCTCCGAGTCTTCATTTATCCGCAATGGAGCCATTTAGAAATTTTTTCAATTTTTGAAGTTTTGACAGCACTCGAACGGAAAATTATGAACGAAATATGCATGGAAATGTGAAGTACTAACGGATATGCTTCTCCTAATCTTTGATGATCATTTCGACCCAAATCGAACCAGTAACAACCTTTCTGTTGCACTTTATAGCCAGCTCTGCAATTTTTGCGACTTAGGCCCTTGTTGCTCCGAGAAAATAGGGAAGCCGAGGGGGCAGAGTAGGGGACTTTTTGGAACGTGTTGTCCTGGACCAAAACTATAATCCTGCAAATTTTCAGCTTTACAATAATTAATTCAAAGTCAAAAACTAAAATTTCTGTGCTACATTTGCTTAACTAAGATCACTCAATTTTGCCGCACCAATGAATCAATGCATACACTTAGAGAATTGTCAAAGTTAATGAACTAAGGGTATAACTCGTCTCGCGCCTTCGTGATTGTGTATACTAGACGCAACAATGAACGCACTTAAATGTCCGAGTGTCGCCACTGCAACACTCAGAGTGGCGTAACTCCGTAATGGGCGACGCTACAGAGAAGGTAGACATACCAATGGAAAGTCCAAAGTGTGAATAGAAATGTTTATTGGATTACGTTTTCCCCTCCAAGTCTTCATTTATCTGCAATGGCGCCATTTCGGAATTTTTTTTGAATTTTTTTAAAATTTTTTTAATTTTTGAAATGTTGACAGAACTAGGACGGAAAATTATAAACAAAAATATCCATGGAACATCTGAAATATGAACGGATATGCTTCTCCTAATCTTTTATGATCATTTCGACCCAAATCGGACCAGTAACAACCTTTTTTGCTGCACTTTATAGCGAGCTCTGCAATTTTTGCAACTTAGGCCCTTGTTGCTCCGCAAAAATAGGGAATCCGACGGGGAAGAGTAGGAAACTTTTTGGTACGTGTTGTCCTGGACCAAAACTACCATCCTGCAAATCTTCAGCTTTACAATAATTAATTCAAAGTTAGAAACTAAAATTCCTCTGCTATATATGTAATTTCACAAAAA
Organism: Rutpela maculata; assembly: GCA_936432065.2. NCBI lineage: Eukaryota > Metazoa > Arthropoda > Insecta > Coleoptera > Cerambycidae > Rutpela > Rutpela maculata. Next base: position 53,835,352 of record OW386290.2, on the reverse strand, counting down.
TAAGAAAAAAAATAAGGATATTTCTAATTATTTAAAGAAAAATAACATTATTTTCTGCACGATCGTATTAAATTACACTTCAATTAAAATAATTTAATTTCTACTAAATAAACGAAAAATCAAAATACAAATATCATATTTGACAAGTTGGACTTGGGGGCGAGCGTAGAGGCGACTTCAATGTGAATATCTCTACCCTACCCTTTATCTTTCGCCAACTTTACATCTTTAACCCCTATCCCCCCTTATTATGTTTGTACAATTTTGTTCCTTTATCTTTTTTGTTCTTTTTGTCCTCTTTTTGTATTTCCAAATCCCCTCTAGGCCGATAACATCCTATAAATCTAAACTTTTTAAATCATATAACTTTTAACCTACTCTATCTTCCTCGACGGCGGTCAGACCACGAGGTCGTCATTTGTTCGAATGGGTTTTTTCGTTAACTCTGTTTTCCCGTATCAACAATCAAAATTTTCCAAAAGTGCGTTTGCCTCGTGAGTTTTTAGTTATTTATAGTGAATTTTAATTAGTTTTAGGCCCATGTGGGCACATGTTTTTTCATTTTTAATTAGTTCTTAAGTCTGCCTGCGGCAGACGGGAGTTTCTAACAAACCAATTTAATTACCGTTAAGCCGAACCGGAGCCGTCCCGCCCAGACCCACATTTACCACGCCGTGATTGTCGGGCTGGCCCCGGGCCGGGATCCGGCGAGGCGCATTTATGTTCGTTAAATACCCAATAAATTTGTTTTGTTGTTGTTGTTGTTGTTGTTGTTGAATATCAGTCGATATTCCGTTGAAGCAACGTCGAGCGGGGTTAGTACTTGAAATATAGCGTTCTCGTCCCACCTTCTAGCGGCTTGTATATCAGTGTATACGCGGAAGCTACGTAATTTCAGACGAGGATTACGTAGTGGATATACCATCCTTCGGAGGGGATGTAAAGCAGGCGGTCCCTTGTCTATTAAATGTTAGGCAAGTAAAAGATTCCTACTCTTCTTAAGGGAAGAGTTCGGCAAAATTTTCAGGTTGGGGGTAGCTCGTCTCCTGGCGTCGGTGATAAGCCCTGGTAGCGGAAATAGGCCGATGTTAAATGAATAGATAAAAAAAAGTTTGGACTTGCCACGAAATATAATAAACGCCACTTTTGACTTTTCGTTTATTTAGTAGAAATCAAATCAATCTCCGGCAAAATTGGAGGCATCGCTATGGTTCAGCCTTCAAACATTGCCGTCGACCGGTAAACGTCCCTTACCGTTCTCGATACTTAATATACTACTTTGTACTATACCATTATTTCGTGTAATACTTTTTGAGTTATTGAGAAATATTAATTTTTATGAAAAATTGTATACCATCTTTTTTCTTATCATTCGATTTTCTATCAGATCTAGTAGTTCTTTATTTTGTTGATCCATTCCCCAAAACAGAGTGGGAATCACCTCTAAATAATAATTTGATATTAGGAGCTCATTAACATTAATTTATTTTGTCTTAAAAAGATATTACAGAAATAATCTTGAAAATCCATACACCGAACGAAAATTCAAAGGTAGAAAACTGCATTACTCTGCTATATATAGTAGAGGAAAATATGGTAAGAAAATCTGTATAGTTCGTCCCATCTATATTTCATCAGTTTCAACAGGGTGATTCGCGAGCAGTGTGCCATAGCATAATGGCAGATAGAACACTTCAAGGTAAGTCTAGATCAACATTTTTAGTGACTCCTTTATTAACTTCTACACAGTAAACTATGGGTTTGATTCTTATTATTTTAGTTTATAATTAAGATTGTTTTAATTTATTTTATGATTATAACGCGTACTCATCGGTAGATAACCCTACCTTTTAGATGACCTTTTTTTGTACTGACCCCATGTGAGAGCAAAAAAGGGACAGATTAAGCCATTTGATTAGTATACGCTGCCACGAGTTTTCAAATAGAATTTGTATTAAATTAATTTTAGTTTTCGCTTTGTGTTTTTCCGCTTATTTACTATTTATGGTGAGTATTTCACGGCTTTTCATTGCCGTTGTTTGAGTGCATGAAGCTGAAAGAAGTCTGGACCAGGAGCTCCGAGAAATACCAGAAGATCATAGAGGATTACGCCGAAAGACGACTAGCCCATGTAAGTCATTCAATTTATGTTTTCAGTTTTAAATTTCGTTTTACATTATAATACAGTCTGCTTTCGGCTATCGGAGCCGTAACAAAACTAATATATCCATCGTTTTGAATTTTTAAGCTATAACGTCAGACTCTTTACCAGAGAATCCTGAAATCTCCATATATCAAATTTCATGTTAATCTGTAATAATGTTGTATTATTGCAACCGTATTGGATTCGTCGTTTTGAATTTTTAAACGTTGAGATTAGATTCGGTATCAGCTACCCTCAAACTACTTCCTAGCTACCAATTTCCAATTTTAGTGCAATAAAGACGAAATTTGCGCAGTTCCTTCGCTAAATATTGTCAAATTTTCAAGTAAATTTCAACTTTTGCTTACCTTGCACTAGACGTAGCTTGATGAAATTTATATGGGACCACAGCATACTTCACAATTTGAGAAACATTTCATAGAAATCGATTAAGCTAATCCAGTGCAATGATTGTACACATATAAAAAAACATACATACTGATCGAATTGAGAGCCTTCCTATTAGTCTAGGAGTTAGCTACATATATGAGGCCTGAGATATAGCCTGTTGGTATGGCACTGCTGTTATATTTTAGCAATTATTTTTTTGAGTATTTTATCTTATGCGAGTCACCCTCATCCCCCTGACTATTTTGGCGCTAGCCGCCCCCGAAAATATTCAATTGTGGAATAGAGTATAACACTTTGGCGATCAACATTTTTTCTCCGTGTAATTAGCAGCACTGGCAACATCAATTATGGCCAAAACTGGAACGTAGTATAACCCTTTCTGACCAGGCGGAAAATTTTCGTTGTCAATGCTCATTGCTGGAAAACCATATGCCAACATTTTTTGCTTGACCATTTTCCAGATTTGACAAAAAAATTTTGTACCAAAGAACATATGCCAAAATAATAATACCCATTATTATGCCCAAAAGGATAAAAAAATGACACATTTAGCGAGCAATGACCGAGAAATTATCACTTTTAACATAACAAAGTATTTGATTGTTTGGGGGTGGTTTGAGGGGGGTTACATTGAGAAAAAAATGTTGGTACTCACAGAGACTATTCTTTGATACAAAAACAACAAGTCTGAGAAGGCGCCAAAAATTTTTTTTTTGTAAAGCACCAGTTTTAGCCCGTTTTAGTCCAAAAGTCCAATGTCTTGGCCAAAAGACATGGAAAATGGTCAAGCAGAAAATGTTGGCATATGGTTTTCCAGCAATGAGCATTGACAACGAAAATTTTCCGACTGTTCAGTTCCAATTTTGGCCATAATTTATGTCGCCAGTGCTGCCAATTGCACGGAGAAAAAATGTTGGCATATATCGAATGTTGATCGCCAAGATATCTTCTTCATCTAACATCAAGCCCTAAAGTGTTATACTCCCCAAGTAGCATTTTTAGACACAGTTTAGAAACAAATTTAGTGTAGTGGGAAACAGTTTTGTAACTGTTTCGATACTTATGGGGGATACAAAGGTTTCCATACATTTCCAACATTTTTTTTGAAGTTGTTACCATTTTTTTACGTTTTACGGATAGCACAACAGTATTGTGGAACAGTTTACCAACTGTTTCCACTTTTAGATACAATTTTTTTCCAAAACAAGTGTTTGAACACATTTTCGAAACATACTGCAGCATCTGTTAATCATTTCTAAATTATAAACTTGTGTCGATACATTATTGAAATTGTATGAAATATATTCTTATGTCTCCAAATGTTTCCAAACTGTTTCCATTTTTTCCATGAAACAAAATAGATTATCAAAACCGTGAACTTTTTTAATAGAGTTATTATAACCTCACATTTTATTATTATTAAAGCCACAGAAAAGTTGAGAGATGCAAAATGAGAAAACCAAACAATTTAAACATTCTTCCAGGTATTTCAACCTGTTAAAGTATACAAGAATTGTGAAACCAAGAGTGACTTTTAAAAAAGTTGCTGTGGAATGTCAAAAGACAAATAACCAATTAACTGGATACTGACTTTCAAAGAGGAGGCTGCAGAACCAAAATATGAATTAATAGAAGACCTCAACTAAAAACCGCCGAAAATACCAGAATGCACGTGCAACACCTCAGATAAACAAAGAAATCTTTATTTATCTGAGCGCAACACAGCCGGCTGCCTACCATTGTTCACGTGTTGTCAACTTTTCCGAAACCAGACTGAAACAAAGAGAAAATTGTTTCTTTAAGAAAATGATTGTTAACATTTCCAAAAAAGTTTCGAAACAAGTTTCTTTCAGAGGTAATATGCTACTGCAATCGGAACCGAGTGGATACATTAGAGAATCAAGTTTCTTTTCATAAAATATGATCTAAATTTTCGAAACATATGCAGAACTGCTTCTGTAGCCATTTTGGTTTTAAGTGTTGATGTTTTGCTATTTTAAAAGGAAACGTAGGCAAAGGCTTAATATCGAAGATCAGTAATTATGATAATTACGAAAAAAATATATAATTTGGTATACTCATTATTACCAAAATAATCGAAAAAAATATATTTTATAACCTATAAATTTTTATGCTTAATAAAGAAATATATTCGAAATGTTTATATTTGTGAGGCCCATTAAAAATATCGAAGTATCTCCGCCAAATAATCCATAACATTTTTGCCGCACGTCTCTTCAGGTCAGACAATGGCTAAAAATGACGACAAAGTTTTCACATTATAGGTATTACCACCATTATTGTTATTATTCTATGTGTACCTTAATCGTTTCCATATTGAAAGGTAATAAAAAATACGCACAATATTGAAACACGTTCTCATTAGGCGAAAGATAATAAAATTTTCCGAAACTGACTGCACACATTTGTTCCCTTTCTAAAAACGTGTGTAAGTATCAATGCATTTGTGAAACTGTGTATAAATCGGTTGGCTACAAATTTGAAACATGCTTCTCTTTATTTTCGAAACCAGCAAAGAAACGCCTAGTGCCACCACAATAGAAACATGTACTGTATGACCATAAGAAATTATACATGTGTCGGAAATGTATGGGAACATGTTGGAAACAGCTCCCATTTTAGAAACAGCTCCCATTTTAGACATGGTAACAGACACAATTTGTTAGAAACGTTTGCCAAAATGTTGCTTAAAATGCTACTTGGGCTGTTCCACAATTTAATATATTCGGGAACGGCTAGCGCCAAAACGGTCAGGCAGGAGGTCTGACTTACATAAGAAAAAATATTTGCTGAAACATAACAGCAATGCCAACAGGTTATATCCCAGGCCCCATATATGTAGCTATCTCCTGAAAATTCTTTAAGATCGAAAAATATATCCACGGGTGGAATTAAGAACCTTCTTGTTTTTTTACGTCAGTGAAAAATAAGATGGATGCATACAGCATTATTTCTTTGTGAATATTTAATATATTGAATATTTTCTGGATTATAAATGAATCACTTAGTTGAAATCAATAATTTATGAATGTATGTTCATGTTCAATATGTAAATAATAAACAACTTTATTCACACATGTTTTACTGCCATATCAACATTTACATTCTTGTATATGATAAAAGTATTGACATCATAGAAAAATTCTACAATACAAAGGCACATTTTGAGACCGGAAAACCTGTAAAACTCAAACTGTACATACAAAATCTTGAAAGATTAAAGGTTAGAAAGTAGATAAAAGTAGACAACACTGACTCTGACGAAGGCGTAAGACGCCAATCAATGACTTGGTTGGTGAATGGCCCAAGTAACAATTTAAATACCCTTTATATTTGTTTAGGTTTTATCAATGTTTTATACGGGCCATATCATAAACCAATGACTTATGCCAGATTTGTTAAATGTCAAATGCACTTAAAGATAATTTTGCTTTAAAAAAAGTTTTAAAAATGCGTTCAAGAATTTACATTAAAACTAAATTATCTTTTAAGCTTTATTGGTGTATGACTGCCTTATCAAGGTATTTATCAAGCCTTCAATAAAACTTTCTAGTTGTTAAGTCCAACTTAGAAGGATACAGTTTTATTGGAAAATTTAGAAAATGTTGTTTTATAATTGTTCTATAAAATTCCCAATAAATAATTTTGGTATCTTAAATATCTACAAGGAGTCGTTTATGTACAATTTCATTAGTTTGACATTTTGACAGAACTAAGACATCACCAAAGCACACTTTTCAATAAATACAATTTGTCCTTTTCAAATCGAATTTGTTTTCAAAGAATTTTTGAAATCTCTGCGGCAGTTTTCTCGAAAATGGTTGAAATTATCAAGTTCTATTAAGTGTACCTTTTTTTACGTAGAAATAGCTCCTGCATGAGATTTTCTAATCAAAAGTGCCACAACGTTTCGTGAAAAGAAAAGAGAAAAAATATTCATCATCAGGTATAGCTCATGAGGCGCCCTGATATGATACATAAATTCTTGTTTCCTAGCTTAAATAATGTTTCTTTGTCAAATTGGGAGAAGATCGGTTAAGAGGTAGTTGACATACTGCAAAAAAGTTACAATTTTGACTTTTGACTTTTTGATTTTTCCACAGCAACAATTTACTAAAATATGTTTGGTTATATCTATATATCTATGGCCTATTATTAATGATCCACCCTGTATATTCTTTGAGGGTAACTGTGACGCCGTGATGCCCTATACTGACTTCAGGAATGCCAATAGTATAATATTTTAATAGATTCGCTGATAACTTTACTCAACACTATACAACAGAATACGGGCTGATCGGCAATTATCTACTGATCTCAAATTTCATGATCCAAGGTTTAACTCATTGCCCTACAACCCGTCCTCACGGAAAGTTCCCTGTACTCAAAAAATTGGTTTAATAAAAAGTGTGCCTCTGAGGGTCTTATGTGGTCGATCTTAAAGCCCAAACTTACCCACACAGCACAATCGGGATATGGGATGACAAATTGACGTACCTGGATATCCCGGTATGTAAAATGAATAGAGAAGCGGATGTACCTTTTAGGATATCCTATTTTAGGACGTCCTCAAGACAGCCCATTTTAGTACATCCCAGGATATCCTTTTATGGACGTCAATGGGCTGTCCTGAATAGGTTCCATTTTGGCATTAACTATGACGACTAACATCGGGATTAACAACGGACATCCAATGAAGAGCCCCAAATCTCCTTAAAATGTACCCTAATATTAGGTCTCTAATATATTTAAATAAAGCAAGCGCGGATCTAGAAATTTCAATAATTTGTTTCTCGTCTGTCGCGCATGGGACCCTTACGAAATATGGGAAATAACATCTCGAGAAGCACTTCTCTAACGACCCATAAAAAATTTTGAAAAAGCAGTTTGCGAAAATTTTTTTCAAAATTCGATAACCCCCCCAGGTCTAGGGACTCCTGTTTAAAATTATTTTTTTTGTCATATGCATTTTACTTTTCATAAAAATACAGCAACACGTTTTGAAGTTTATGAAAATATTTTCATTACTAACTGAAATACAACGAATTGAAATTTTGTGATTTAGATCACAAAATTTCAATTCGTTTTTATGAGAAGTAAAATGCATATGACAAAAAAAAATAGTTTTAAAAATTGAATTTTGAAAAAATTTTTCGCAAACTGCTTTTTCAAAATTTTTTAGGGATCGTTAGAGAAGTGCTTCTCGAGATGTTATTTCCCATATTTTGAAATTTCTAGATCCGCGCTTGAAATAAAGCGCCATTTTGATTTCCGGCCGGCCAAACTGGCCAGGCCAAAGCAACTAGAAAATACCCCAAACACAGCAACCATGCTTTATTAGTTTTTATTTTCTCAAATATTTAAATAATAATTATTGTTAGTGGCTGTATGAAATATTTTAAAGTTGTATCTTTGTGCTTTATCTATTTAGTTCTGCTTTATTCGAGTATCTTCATTCCAGACTATAAAAAGTGAGTATAAATGTATAAAAATATAACATAACCTATTAAACTTCATGTTATAAAAAACTTATCTGATTATTCTGATTATGATTGAATATTTAATTAGTTATTAATGTCGAAACGACGAAAATTTAATATGATTTTTTATACTTTCAGAATGCCAAAGGAAGCTAAAAAAAATGAGGATTTATACTCGCATTCCCGTATTTTAAAATTAAGTACTGAGAAACCTACAAAATAAAATATTAATTTGGCTCAAGAATTGAATACTGTAATCAGCTTGGAGAGAAAATGTGATTCACGTGAAAGTATTGTCAAATCTATAAACCTGATGAAATTGAATTTAAGAATGACGACAAATAATGTGCCTACTTAGTTAATAATTTAAACCAACTAGCAACTAATTGTGGATGAAAATAAGTAAGTAAATATTGTGCTTTAAGATAATTATTTTAAACTTTTATTACACTTTTAAACGAAAGATATGATACGATATCAGGCCGAACACAGGTGGACAGACTGCATGAAAATACAGTCTGTCCACTGTACAATTACCTATTACAATCTTTTATCTTAAAATTATATTTGCCAGTGTAGTACTTTATGAATTTTAATTTATAATTCGGTAAAATATTATTCACTGGGTGCTATAGGTCATATCTATATCCTTCAATAATTTCTATTATTTTCATCTGGCCCATTTTTCATATATTTTTTTAATAATACTGGTTCAAATAATAATAACTACGTTTATTTTAGCTGGACCCAAGAATGAGTATATTATGGAACACGAAGCAGAGAAGCTGGTGAAAGATTATCCGAGAAGTGCAAAAGAGAAGAGCGTGGCAAAGAAGAGAAGAGAAGAGAAGAGAGAAGTAGGAGTGCGCTACATTCTAAAAATTCATGTTCGGCTATTGTTAAATTTCCAAAAGTAATATAGGTATTTATTTTACATTTTTCTAAGAAGTTTGCTTTTAAATATTGAATGTGTTTAGCTTATTTCTATTATTAAAATATTATTATTATTTAAGTAGCACTTATTTCCATACATACAAAATAGTTCTGTTTTTTTATAAAATTGTAGTATCTTTGACGATGCTTAATAAACCGAATCGTATAAGAAAATAATATTTTATTTTTTAACTGACCATAAACCCAAGAAACTACATATAAGTTATAAGGAATAATAGACAAGTGCAAATATTTCAAAAATGTGCATATTTGACAAAAATTCTAAAAATTTTACAATTCAATTTTTTTTAACATTATTGTCTAAATGTTGGTTGTGGCATTTTCTTAATTTTTATGTTTCTTGGTGAGATTCTTTGCCACATGTTATCTTCTAAAACAATGTCCGTAAAATCTACAAAATAATGCAATTATCCAGTATTTTACTCGAAAATAACCTCTACACTCCTATATCGTAAAATTCACAGGCGTAGAGGTTATTTTCCAGTAAAATACTGGATAATTGTTTTATTTTGTTGATTTTACGGACATTGTTCTAGAAGAAAACATGTGCCAGAGGATCCCACCAAGAAACAGAAAAATTAAGTTGCCCGTGGATATCTATTTGCAGTCCGTAGGATATCCTGGGACATTTCAGCATATTCCTAATATTTAGGACATCCTGAAATATCCCGGGATGTCCTGGTACGTCCTTAGTACAAGCGCCGGTATATCCTTCAGGACGTCCCTCGTACTACTTTTATCTGATACTGAGTTGTGACATTGGGATGACCAAAACAGTGCCGAAAAGCATACAAACTGGGATATTAGGATGTCCATAGGCAAGCCCAAATACTAAATGGGATTTGCCATAGTACGTCCCTCGGACAGCCTTGTGTTGTGTGGGTATAAATCGATTTTATTCAAATTTTACATCCGTGCTCAGGATAATCACATATTTAAGAGAAACCAGAAATAACATGACTAATTCCTCCTAAAAAAATCTAGAGATCGGGATTTCCCGAAATTACCTCCGATTTTTTAAAGTCCCGGGATCGCAGCCGAATCTCGGGAATCCCGGAAACCTCGAAACTTTGAATTTTACGCGAGGAACCAATTGGTGTGTTAAAAAACTGGTGAAAAGATCATCATCATCATCATAATCAGATCAAGCAAATAATGACGAACGCGGAGGCTATAATTCCGATATTGTCGAATTGAACAACAGAGAAAAGAACATTTTCGAGGTTGCCACTGAAAGAAAAATTGAATATTGCAATCCAAAATGTGATGAGGCCATCTACCTAAGCAGCAGATGTACCACCACCACCACCAAAGGACCCCGAAGAATTCTTATGGGAAATGGCTTTCGGCCAAATTCTTTGAAACTTTGGATTCTGGGTGTTCTTAATGTGTAGAGCAAAAGTTCTCAAGGGCACTAAGTCCTAAAAACTCATGGTTTTGAGATATGGCCCTCTGAAGTAGAACTTTAGTTGCATTCTACAGCATAGTTAAATCCTTATCGGAAATGGCTTTCGGTCAAACTCTTTGAAACTCTGGATTCTGGTCGTTCTTGATGTGTAGAACAAAAGTTCTCAAGTCCTAAAATCTCATGGTTTTGAGATATAACCCTCTGAAGGGCCATATTAACTATGCTGCAGAATGCAAGTCCAACTTCAGAGGACTTAGTTCCCTTGAGAACTTTTGTTCTACACATCAAGAACTACCAGAATCCACAGTTTCAGAGAGTTTGACCGAAAGCTATTTCCCATGTCATAAGGGTTTAACTAAGCTGCAGAATGCACGAGTTTTTAGGACTTGAGAACTTTTGTTCTACACATTAAGAACTATCAGAATCCAGAATTTCAAAGAGTTTGACCGAAAGCCATTTACCATAAGGATTCTGCGGGGTACTTTGTCAACTGTAATTAAAAGAGATATTAATGTTTGAAAACGGAGGTTGCCGTGGCCGCTTCGTCCATAAGGGCAAGTTGTGCGATGCACGACGGTGGTACGTAACTAAAGGTGCCGTAAGGCGCCGCGAGTTTTGAAATTTAAAATAAAAAAAATACATATAAATGTTTAGTTACAATATAACACGAACCAGGGCCGGATTATCCAATAGACAAACTAGGCAATTGTCTAGGGGCCCCAACGCGCGAAGAGGCGCTCCAGAAATTCAAAACTAACTAATTTTATCTCACGACGGCCGACGTTTACTGTTTATCATTGATCTGTTGGAAAATAAAATGCACAAGGAAATTATTTATTTGTTATTTTATTATCCAATTTTGAATTGTCGCATTTATTACCTCTGTTCTCTAGCAACATTTTACAGACTTATATTATAGCGGAGTTCGCAAGCAAGAAGTCACGAAATGTTTTTCAATATATTATTTTTATATTTAATTTTAGTTCAGGGAAAATGTTGCAATTTTTTATAATAAAAAAAAATTGTATTGGTATTTTATATTTTTATGTCTTCTGCCCACGAAACCTACTTTTAGAAGACAATATAATTTTAACTCTTTCTAACTTTTAATTTGAGTCTGGAATTTTGCAATTTTGTAACCCCGCCTGTACGTAGGAGGGCGCAAATACTTAATTTGCCTAAAGGCGCGCCAATCCTTAATCCGGCCCTGGCACGAACTGAAAAATTTTGAATTTTTATATTCAATTATTTAGCGTGATTTATTTGAGATACTTTTTTCTTCAACCTCACTTTTCAGCTGCTTCCTACAGTTATGCTATGAATACTTGTTGACGATTGTGAACGATTGTGTTGACGAATCTGAAAGGGCATTTTCTGTGGCAGGCTGTTTCGCAACAAAAATAAGATCCAAATTGGGCGGCGACGCGATGAACGCCCTTGTCGCATTGAGGTTATACTTGATGACAATTGTTTAATATTTTTTTCTTATGTTAAATGAAATGTTATTTATTATAGAGTATATTAAAGTATAAATTATAAAATGATGAGATAATATTAATTTCTAGCAATAAAAATAAAGCTATGTGGACCATAATAAATAATGTCTCCAGAGGAGCCAAGAAATCTTCTATGTCCAACATTAAAATTGAAGACAATGGAAAGTTGCTACACCCTAAACAAACAGCTAATAGTTTTAACGAGTTTTTTATATCAGCCAAAAATGTTACAACACATATTACTCAAAATACAGATTACGATTTTATAGAGTCTTGTATTAACAGTTCTAGTAAATCAGGCAGTTATTCCTGAAGATATTTTTGATATTATAGCGGATCTTAAAAATTCTAACTCTTCAGAGACTGATGAAATATCGAATTTTTTATTAAAGAAAATATCTTCCTACATATGTTTGCCCTTAACTTACATCATCAACCTTTCATTAGAACAGGAGGTCTACCCTGATAAACTTAAAATAGCTAATGTAATATCACTTCATAAGAAAGGGGATCTGGGTCTGACGATCAACTACAGAGGTATAAGCCTATCACCAAGCGTATCCAAAGTTTTTGAACATTGTATTAATTTGCAAATTATAAATTTCTTTACCATTAACAGAATGCTTTCTCAAAATCAACATGGATTTACCAAAGATAAAAGCGTTGACACTGCACTCAGCGAATTTGTAAATGGTATAGTATCTGCTTTAGATAGATCTCAAATTGCCTTGGGACTTTTTATAGACTTTTCCAATGCATTTGATTGCGTTGATCGTGCAATATTATTTAAAAAGTTAGAAAGATTTGGTATAAGAGGTGTGCCACACAAATGGTTTTCGTCATATTTGTCAGAACGCTACCAGAGAGTTATTGTTAATGATGCAATGTCTGATTTAAAAGTGATAAATACAGGAGTACCACAAGGATCTGTCTTGGGACCAACTCTTTTTCTGTTATATATTAACGATATGCTAATCTACATAGAAAATCCATCAAGTATCATAGAATCTTACGCAGACGATACTGATATATTTATAATAAGTAACAGTCTCAGCGACGCTGAAACCCGTACCGTAGACATTTTCACTAAACTAACTATTTGGGTCCAACAAAATAAGTTATCTGTTAATACTGACAAAACAACTTGTGTAGTGTTTAAGACCCTTCAATCAAACATTGTCTCTGATAGCAGCATAACACTCGACACTGCAAATATTGTTAATTGAATCTAAAATGCTGGGCTTAACTATCGATTGTCACCTAAAAGGTCTAGTCACATTTAGAATGTATGCTCAAAGTTGGCCAAGAATTGTTTTGCACTCACTGTAACAGCTAAACAATGCAGTCAGGTGATTGTCAGGCAATTGTATTTTGGATGTTTCCATAATACTATTAAATATGGTATTGTGCACTGGGGCCTTTCATATGAAGCACAAAAAGTGTTTGTACTGCAAAAACGAGCTGTACGTATTATTGCTAATATAAAATATGATGAATCATGTAGAGGGACATTTAAATCTCAAAACATTCTTACTTTAGCTTCTTTGTACATTTATGAAGTAGTTTGTTTTGTGTATAGAAATAAATGTAAATTTGGGGATAAAAAAATTAACCATTATAATACAAAAAAAAAAAAATTATATGCTACCTCCTAAACATGACACTTGCTTTATTTCAAAAGAGCCTTCCTTTTAATGGTTGTAAGTTATTTAATATAGTGCGAGAACATATTAAAAATATGTTAAACATTTTTAAGTTTAAACGTGCTGTAAAGGCGTTACTTGTTGATAAAACTTGTTCTATAGTGGAAGAATTTATGTCAGTCTTTCAAAGTATTGTATATAGGACGTTATATTATTTGTATGTTAATAGTATATAGTTTGTGAGTTGACTGTTTTTTTACATTTAATATTTTTGTATTTGTACTTAATTATTTGACGTAATTTTTTTAAACAAATGTACTTTGTGCTTTGTTTTCTAAAAATTAATATAGATTATTATTATTATTATTATTATTATTATTATTATTATTCTTTTTTTATGTTTATATTTTCAAATAAAAATAAATATCAGTAATTTTATTTTGTGGAATTTGTTTATCTTAATTATATCAAAATTCAAAACTACCAAATCATCGTAAATGGCCGTAAAATCAGTTATTTCGATTTCGGGACTAACTTCGGGATTACCGGGATTTCTCCCGAAATTTCGATTTCAACTAATTAGAAAAATTAATTTCCCAATTCAATAAAATATCTGGCCAAATTACAAATTACATATACCAGTGTAGTCAAATTTTAAGAGCATGTGTGATGTACCTATTTGTTGCAACATATGAATCATCAGCAGCGTGAGCACAACAACCTTCGGAAATCACTTAAGCGCATTACTAAACGACCTTAACGAATATATTGGATGACTGAAGAAAAAAACCGCGTTTGTTATGGTGTATTCTTTATAGCTTTAACAGAAATCGTGAAATAGGCGGACTTCTTAATTTGCATTAAAATTAATAATTCTGAAGCGATGTGGATACGCTACCAGAGAAGTATTATGAATACATAATAAAAACTTGCAAAATTTTGTCAGTTTTTGTAATTAGTTATGACCTTTTCATGTTTTTATGCTGAACATGTAGGCTTTAAACAATTTTTGAAGGTTCTAAGAGGAGGAGGATTGTTTTATGAATATTTAATTTCATTCTTCTTGCTCGCTTTCATAGTCCGGTTGCCAAAACCAATACCATAAAATGTATTACTGCTGAATAAGTACAAGGACATATTAAACTTCAATAAAATGGATGATGACATTCTGTAACTCTTGGGCAACTCGATATATTCAATATGGCGGCCAATATGGCGGCTATATATTACCTTAATTTGAAAATGATCTTTTCATGCAAGTTTGGTATGTCAAACTATATGTTTTTTAGGATGCAGAGTTCAAAAACACCATTGAAATGGTATTAGGAGATTATTATACAAAAAAATTCGTTTCTCAAGCATAAGCAATGTAATTTGTGTAATATTGATGACAATCATAATATGGTAATTTCTCTTGGTATAAAGAGAGAACATTCATGAATCAAGAATAACAAAATATTGTCTAGATAGAGATCAGCCCTTTTTTTAAGATATGGAATCAGGTGGAGTCTCTTCAAGATCACAATCAATTAAGTCTTCATCCCGTTCCACTTCTACTTCAGCAAACCGTGCGAAATCATTGGAACAGAAAGTATTTGTGCATGACAAAACATGGTGCATGGTAGGCTGACACTCCTGCAAACTACATCGATTGCTCTTGCATGGAAATACACTTTCATAAGAGCAATTAACCAATTTCAGAATTTCCGGCTGTGCAACTTCAATATTCTCTGGCAAAGTTGTGGGTAGCAGACATTTCGAGTTTTGATCCTTGTAGAACCGTGAAGCAGTGGATCCAAATTTGGTGGGTCAGATTCCATTGAGTTTTTCCAAATTCAGGTTTGTAAGTGAGCTCGCTTAAGGTTTTCTTCAGACGCTGAATTAGTTGCTGGCAGTGAGCACAGTTTCGGTAGTTGTGATTTCGCACTTCCAACTTTGTCAGCCCACAATCTGACACGAGCCTCTGAAGTTGTGTTACACTTACTTACTCCGTAACATGCAGCCATAAACTTCGATGCTTGCCACTTCATGTCAGACAGATCAGCATGTAGATCTCCAACCAATGACAAGGAGTGTCCTCTTTTCAAAACATTAATGGCTTTATTATTCCCAATGCCATAACACATGGCAGTGGTATGACATCCAGTGGTAGCATGAAGTGCTAGCACATCAGGTATTATTTTTTCGTGTTTAATAGCAGATGCTCTAATGTCAATTAGTGTACGACCCTAGACAGGTGATTCCATCAGAATTGTTGCAGATATCTTCTTAAGGTTGTAGAAGTACAAAAGAAGCAGAAAAACATCTGTGTCATCTGATATGACGACAACCTGCTTGTCTGCATCATCAGCAGCCAGGATAGCTTGCTGTACAAGAATCGTATCTGCTTCTTCGTGAGTATTTCTTAGGTCGTACCTTCGTTTTACTTCTGCACGATAAATGTCGTAAGGTTCTTCTTTGACCTGTCAAATTTAGCCTGTATTTACTAGTCTTGTTTTTTTTTAACGATTCGTTACCAACAATGCTATTGCAAATCAGTTCAATCAATTGCTTCTTGTTTTCATTTAAGTTCAAAATATCTCTTCGTGAAGGCAGAGGTGTTGTATATATGAGTAAGCGAACTCTGGTTACTCCTGTAAATCTAACATTAGATATGTTTTTGAACTCCGCATCCTAAAAAACATATAGTTTGACATACCAAACTTGCATGAAAAGATGATTTTCAAATTAAGGTCATTTATAGCCGCCATACTGAATATATCGAGTTGCCCAAGGGTGACAGAAAGTCATCATCAATTTTCTTGCAGCTCAGTATGTACTTGTACTAATTCAGAAATAAAAAAAAAACTTAATACAATAATTTTGGATTTACATAAAATATAGAGTTTGGCAACCGGACTATCACGAGTTTACATAAGAATTGAGAATAAGCACGTGTTACCAAATACAATAAATTGCATTATAAACTTTGGAAAAAGATTTGGGGTGTTTATGTGTAATCATAAGGATTTTACAGGATAGATACTTCATGTCGTTTCTAAAGGGAATTTGTAAGTTTTCAAAATACTATGAGTAGAAATTGTTTTAAAAAGATTTTACAGTCATGTATTTAAAATCTTTCAAATGAGTTTAAAAAAGTTTTTTGGAATATTCTTGGGGCTTGAAAAGAACAAATAAATGAAATCTTTATGATAGTTATGAATTTGAAAGGAATCACAATGCTTTTTGACCAAATTTTTTAAAAGATTTGAAGAAACATTTCTTAAGATGGTTTTATTAGTATCTGTGAGAATGGCTAGGAATACAATGAGTCAAACTTTTATGATAAGGATATATATTAAAACTTGTTAAATAAGTTAACTCGATTAATTTTATCAGTTTCCATGAGATTTGAAGAGTGCTGAATTTAAAGAGATATTCTGAATCTGAAACGTTACTATACATTTTACAAGACTAAATAGGTTCTTATTATTTTAGTTTTGAAAGGTTTTAATGTACGAGGCAGGGGTGTCGCTAGGGTTTTTTTTTTGAGAGGGGGATATTAATAATTCCCAACTCTCATTGTAAGAATTTTCCCAACTCCTGAAACAAATTTTCTCCATAATGAAAATTGATGAGCAGATGAGGGGAGGGGGGGGGGGGTGAAATTTGTGTCGAATCCTTCCAACTTGAAGCTTGAGTTCTCCCAACTCGAACCACCATAAAAAAAGTTTCCTTCGAAAATAAAAATTGATGAGCGCGGAGGGTGAAATTTTTCCCGTATACTCCCAACTGAAGCTTGAACTTTCCAACTCGACCACGATATTGCCCCCCCCCCCCCCCATAGCGACGAAGACAAGTTTTTTAAAATTTTAGTAAAATATTAATAAAGGAATACAACTATTCATATAACCTTAACAGAATTGCGTGTATCAAATATAAATACTGATAAGACATTATATGAGGAATTTACCTATAAACCCATTATAAATATGTACATCCGATCTTATAAAAACGTTTTTCTCATAAAAACGAAAATGTACTGATAGAACACAGGCAGAGTATTTACATTAAAAATATATTTTGAATAGTTAAACAAAAATTTATAAAAACCTCGTATTTAAAACGCCATAGAAACCTGCAAATATCGATGTTCATACGGTGAATTTACATTAAAAATATGTTTCAGATTGACATCAAAAACCTATAAAGAAATCATATTCCAATTATCATAAAAACTTATACATTCAAAATGCATTTCAAATATCCAATCAACCAACGCCTCCTGACTTACATACCTATATTCTAATATGCTTTAAGAAACTTAGCATGAGGGTTGCTACAATTGAAAATAAATTCTTCACTGCCTGCTTATTGCTATTAATGAATTTATTTCGCGATCTCGTTTGATGATTATTTAAACTTATCCTGCACAGTGGCGGCTGGTGAAATTTCAATTTTTTTTTTCTCGTCTGTGGCGCATGGGACCCATACGAAATTTGGGAAATAACATCTAGAGAAGCACTTCTGTAATGACCCCTAAAAAATTTTGAAAAAGCAGTTTGCGAAAAAATTTTTGAAAATTCGTTAGCCTCCCCTGGGTCTAGGGACTCCTGTTTATTTTAATTTTTTTTTGTCATATGCATTTGATTTTTCATAAAAATACAACAATAGATTTTGGAGTTTGTGAAAATATTTTCATTACTAACTGAAATACAATGAACTGAAATTTTGTAATTTACAATTTAACAAATTACAATATTTCAATTCGTTGTATTTCAGTTAGTAATGAAAATATTTTCATAAACTCCAAAATCTGTTGTATTTTTATGAAAAGTCAAATGCATATGACAAAAAAAATTAAAAATAAACAGGAGTCCCTAGACCCAGGGGAGGCTAACGAATTTTCAAAAATTTTTTCGCAAACTGCTTTTTCAAAATTTTTTAGGGGTCATTAGAGAAGTGCTTATCTAGATGTTATTTCTCAAATTTCGTATGGGTCCCATGCGCCACAGACGAGAAAAAAAATACTGAAATTTCACCAGCCGCCACTGATCCTACAGGTTATGTAGTAAACTTATAAAATGTTATATTTTAGAAATCATCATTAAAACTGTCACTGTCTGGCCGTACCTTATGAAAATGGTTGGAAATGGCTTTAAACACACACATAAAGGTTATATAAACTTTTAAAATGTATTTTGGAATTGCTCATTCACATCTCACTTTCTAATCATAATGTGGTTCCAACCTTCGTGCCGGTCGGTCGTACAGAAAAGCTCTCTAGCAGATATCATAAAAATAGTGGTTAAAAATGTCAAGAAATTGTACTAAACAAAAGTGAACTGTGACAAAAGTGCTTGGATTCGAACGAGGGAGACCCAAATTAATGGGACACCCAAATTAACAAGAAAATTAACATTAAACAAAACGAACAGTATTATTAACAGATAGTGAAGCGTGCAACGGTAATAGCAAATCTCAGTTCATGATTCATATGACCAGTTTGCGAGAAATAGAAAGATATTAGGGTCGGGCAGTGTAGAAAAAAGGTTAACAAACTTCCCGGGTATCAACATCTGGCAAGCCATAAATGAATCTATTGCCTGAGAGGAAGCGCCAGTTCGAGGAATAAGCTCAGCTTTAGCCATGAGCGGGACAAACTGTACTATCTGTACACAGAATATCAAAAGGAATCAAGAAAAATCTGTCCCAAAAACAATTATAGCCTGTCACTGGTGCGAACGATTAGCCCACCTGTCATGTATCAATGTGGACCCAAATGATACTGAAGTTTTCGACAGGTATAAGAATCTTGTATGGCTTTGTGACATATGTTTAGCACAAAAAAATATAAAAACTTTGATTGACTCACTTAGCAAGAAAATAACTGACGTAGAAAAAGAAGTGAAAAACCAAAATAAATCTATCGAAAAGCAGAATATACTAATAGAAACACTGTCGGAAGCTACAATAAAAAAGAATGAAGAAATAAAGCGAGACATAAATAAAATCACAGAAACAAACAGCCGGGAAACATTTGCAGATAAAGTAAAATTAAAAAATGCCGATCCAGTAGTAGTCATTAAACCTAAAATGAAACAAACTAACAGTGATACACGGACGGAAATTAAAAACTCATTTGACCCAACAAAGATGGCTGTATCTGGTATGAAGAATGCAAAGGATGGAGGAGTTATAGTGGAATGTAAGAACAAAAATGCAGCGGAAAGTTTAAAAAAAGAAGCTGAAAACAAGCTAGGCCAAAAATATACCATTAGTGAACCCAAAAAACAACTTCCACGGATAAAAATTGTTGGTATCACTGAAACAAACGAGCCCGAGGAAATTGAGAAGTTATTGGTTGCGCAGAATGAGGAAACTTTCAGCAGAGGAGCACCGAATGTCATTCATGTCACTAAAAATAAAAGAAACAACCGGACTTATATCGCATACGTAGAAGTAGATGGAGAAACATATGTGGAAATACTTAAACAAGCCAAAATTAATATTGGATGGGATAGATGTTATGTTTTCGACGCTGTTGATGTTACAATGTGTTTTAAATGCCATGGATTTAACCATATAGCCAAAAATTGCACCAAGAACTCCATTTGTGCAAAGTGTGGAGGATCGCACCATAAAGACGAATGCCAAATTGAGGACAAAGACCTAATCTGTGTAAATTGCAAATATGCGGCAGAGAAACTTAAATTGAGAATTAGTTCTGACCATCCTACCTGGAGTAAACAATGTCCAGCTTACATAAGAAATTTGGAGATTAGAAAGAACAAAATAGATTTTTTATAAAGAAATCTGACCATTACAAATCCACTGGACACGTTAATAACAAAATACCAACTGATGAAGAACTACTTATATACTTCCAAAATGTACGAGGTTTACGAAGTAAGGTAGACGAATTTTATTCCGCAGTAAATAGTAACGAATATGATGTTGTAAGTTTGGTCGAAACTTGGCTTTCCGATGATGTTTCCAACTCCGAGTACTTCCCAACTGCCTACACAGTATTACGCTCTGACCGAAACTTTGCTAAAACGGGCCTTTCAAAAGGTGGTGGTGCATTATTAGCTGTTAAAAGTGAGTTTTTTTCCGAACCTGTAAACTTATCTTATATTCTAGACAATCTTCCATTAGTGGACATAGTTGGCTGTAAATGTTTAATTAATAACTTTTTTATTTTGTTCATATACGTTATATATATACCACCAAGTATTTCTGTGGAACTTTTTGAATTATTTTTAAATTTATTCGAACAAATCGTTAGTACGAATAGTAATATATTAATATTAGGAGACTTTAATATTCCAAGCTTTAACAACAATATCTTTGATACAAAACGACAACTTATGCATGCATTCATAGAATTTAGCAATATGACACAGTTTAATGACATTGTAAATATAAATGGGAGACTACTGGATTTAGTTTTATCTGACTTGAAAACCTGTACTGTAGCGCGAGATATTTCACCTCTTGTAAAAGAGGATGTTCACCATCCGGCCCTAAGCATCAATGTATTGCCAAAAATAATCAACTCTGCTAAATTTCCAGTAAACTCGGGAGAGAATAATAATTATAACTTTAGGAAAGCAAATTACCCTGCATTGTACAACTCATTACTTGAAACCGACTGGACTTTCCTAGACGATGCCAATGATGTCAACAAGGCATGTGATGAATTCTATGAAAAACTATACTCAATTTTTGATGTGCATGTTCCGAAATATAAAAACACAAAGAGAAAAAAATTTCCTGTTTGGTATACAACCGAAATAATAAGAAACATTAAAGAGAGAGATAAGTACCGCAAAAACTACAAAAAATACAATGATATAAACTCATTAGAAGAGTACAAGCGCGTAAGGTCGACGATAAATCTACAGGTCAAGGAAGCATATAATGATTATTTAGAAAGTGTAGAAAATGCTTTGATAGTTGACCCTAAACATTTCTGGTCTTACGTAAGGTACTACCACAATACCTGGCAGAATGTACACAAATGGTAAAGAAATTGAAAACCCGCAAAACATAGTAGATAATTTCAGTCAATTTTTCAAAAGTGTTTATTTACCGCTATCTGACGCTATACCAGCTCCTGATATCGTAAGTAATCTGCCGTGTATAAATATCGATCAATTATCAGAATCAGATATAAAAATAGCTATAAAAAGATTAAAAAATAAAATGACATCGGGACATGATCAGGTACCTAGCTTTTTAATCAAAGATTGCGCGAATGTGTTCACTGTACCACTGTTAACCCTATTTAATACTGCACTACGAACCTCTACTTTTCCTGAGTGTTGGAAGTTGGCCAAAGTTAGCCAAAGTGTGTCCTATTTACAAATGTGGAAATAGGGCAGACATAGGGATCTACAGGGGTATATCAATCCTGCCCAATTTCGCAAAGGTATTTGAGGCGGCAATCTATGCTACGACTTATTCTGGTGTAAAAAATTCAGTTTCTAGTCATCAACACGGCTTTATGGAAAAACGCTCGACCTCAACAAATTTGGCCTGTTTGACACAGTTTATCTCAGAATCTCTAGACAATAGAGGTCAAGTTGACGTGGTGTATACCGATTTCTCTAAAGCCTTTGATCGCATAGGTCACAAATTGCTAATAGAAAAATTAAATCACTTTGGTTTTAATGAGTTATTGTTGAATTTCTTTAAATCCTACTTAGAAAATAGGTTGCAGTATGTCCAGTATAATGGATTTAAGTCAAATACTTACCTTGCAACGTCAGGGGTGCCACAAGGTTCAAACTTGGGACCACTTTTATTCAATTTATTTATAAATGATTTATGTAAGGAATTAGAATGCGAAAAACTTTTATTTGCCGATGATCTCAAAATATATTGTAATATTAACAATATGGACGATTGCACAACGTTACAACAGGAGTTACACAAAGTGGAAGTATGGTGTACCTCTAACAAATTGGAAATGAACGTTTCGAAATGTAAGGTTATATCATACACGCGTAAAATGAATACTATCGAGTTCTCGTATACTTTTAACAACACGGAGTTGATAAGAAGTCAAACAACAAAAGACTTAGGTATTTTATTTGACTCTAAACTGGATTTCAGAAAGCACATTGATGCATCAACAAATTCGGCACTTAAGTCTCTAGGATTTATATTAAGAAACTGTAAAAATTTTCTAATGTAGAAGCGCTCAAGACATTGTATTACTCACTTGTACGTTCAAAACTTGAGTATGGTGCGATAATTTAGGACCCGATTTATAATATTCATTCACAGTCACTGGAAAACGTTCAACGAAGGTTTATGAAGTACTTAGTTTTCAAGACAGATAATTATTATCCAGAACGGGGATACCCAAATACACTGTTATTGGTAAATCTAAACATGAAGTCCTTGGAGACTAGAAGGAGAGTGATCATTTTAGTATTCTTGTATAAACTAATCCATAATTTAATTGACTGCCCTGAGCTATTGTCAAAAATTAATTTTAGAGTCCCTAGATTGGAAGCACGTCAAAACGTTCTATTCTACTGTTCCACAAATCGTACAAATATCCTCAAAAAGTCTCCTATCTATTCTATGATGAAGTTATATAATACTGTTGGCGATCAAGTTGATATTTTCAATTCCAATTTAAATCAATACGTCAGTATGATTTCAACTGTGAACTAAGGAATGACATAAATGCAGCTATAGATTAACTTGTACTCTGTAAATATATATAATATATAATAAATAACACTTGATATGCATCAAATACATAGGTAAGGTATGCTACACTGTTTTATATATAGAGTATGATAATGTGTATAGATAGTCTTAATTTAGTTATTTTAATATGTGTTAAGTATAATGTGTAATTAATTTATCCCATGTATAATTATTGAAACTGTATTTTCCCATCTCATAATTGGCCTCGGCTGTTGGATGGTGTATTCAAATAAATAAATAAATAAATAAATAAATAAATAAATAAATAATATAAATACTCTTGGAAACGCATTAAAGGTTATGTACTAACACTTCCTTTTCGATGTATAGGATGATGAATTTAAAAAAAAACAAATACACGATTTTACTAGTCAAAAAGGTACACCTCTGATTTTGCCTTAAAAAAGGAACAACTTTGATTGTAGGGTAAAAAATCACTTAAAAGGTTACTTTGAGTTTTTGATAACAAAATGCATTTCTCATTAATTTATTCGTCTCTTGGCTAGTAACATACATAAACCACAATATTGGTGCATTTACTAACATTGAAGCTAAATAAATAATTCCAAAAAGCGCATATCTCACTCAGTGAATCTAAAAATAAATGAATGGAGGTTATTACGTAATTTTCGCTGTAAACTCAAAATCTGTTGTGCTGTTTTTAAAGTCCAGTTGGCGCGTACTGAAACAAACCCAGTTTGCTGAAGATATTTCCATAATATTTGTGAACGTTGTTATCTTTCCATTTCTCATACATTTGATCAACTTGGTCCATTAAAATCTGAGGACTTTGTACATTTCACTACCGTCGTAGATGTGACAGGAAGTTTCTCAAGAAAAGGTGTTCTGGTTGGAAGATTTTAACAAAGCTGTTGAGAACATGTTAGTAGTGTTTCAGGAACTAGGAAAAGCTGAAGGATTGAATAATGAAACAGTTTAATACGATGGAATAATTTGTTTATTACCTTTACCTACGATCACTACTGTAAATAGTAAAAAACACACTACCTGCCATCTATGTAAGTTGGATTTTACATATTGTAAACAAAACGCACTGTAAACAAATCGCACGGTAAACAAAACGCACGGGACACGCAAATATAGATGGCTTAGTTCGCTTACGCGGGGTTTAAAAAGTCAAATGCGCCTACGTAATTTTCAAACGCTGTCAAAACTGACATAATATTTGTTGAATAATATTTTTGACAAGTAAACTAAATTCAGATTTTACTAAATAAATAAATAAATATGATCGTGGGTAAAGTATAGTACATAATTCGAGTGGTAAAGCAATTACGCACTCATGGAAATACGCACTCGCCGCTACGCGACATCGTGCGTAACTTTTCCATTCGTGCGTAATATGCTTCTTACAACACTCATTACGTAATATACTATTACATTGACACAGGACTACATCCGAATCGTAAGGTACTTCCAATTACAGCTAGGAAAGTGACAAAAATGCTTATGTTCTCCTCATTACTATTAGTCCGGTGATATTAGGAAAATGTTTCGGAAAGTTTTGGGACTAGCCAAAAATTAGTCTACCCCCTACAGAATTTTCTCAGGAATCCGAAAAAAATAGTATTGACCGCTGAAAACGGCGGCCTTAATTGTTATTTAACGTTTTGTAAACAAAATGAATTTTGCAACTTAGTTTTTTGCTTATATCTTCGCTTCTAAAGGTCGCAAAAAAACGTTCGACCTGTCAATTTCTTCGTAATGAGCTCCCCTATGAGGTAGGTATACGCAAAGAACGAATCTTTGATTTTCAATAACATTTTATGGCAAAAAACTGAAAAAATTATTTCTCGATCCTCGAACTTTGAAGTATTGCAGAAACAAATATAAAATCTGTATGTTAAAGATATTATGACAAATAGTACATATTTTTACCCACTTTGTCTCGTGGCAAAATATTACTTATTTTTTTTGCAATTAATTTATAAAAAAAATTCAAACTGTTATATTAAAAGATCAAATTAATATTTTACAGTTGTGTTTCGGTAAATACATTGTATTTGACGTACATTTACATAATAAAAAAGAATATTGCAAAAAAAATTGATTTGCGACTCTTTTACGCAAAAATCAATGATGACGACAATGACTGTCTGTACGCAAAAATGCGAGACAAAACAGACGGCGAAGCGAGTCCGACACAGGAAATCAACCTAAAGAAAAAAATGAGGACAGAAAAATAAACTTTATTTTGTATATTCAATGAATTGATTTTTAAATACAAAATGTATACCTTTTTTTATCCCCAATAAGAGTAAAAACCATTCACTCATCAATATATTATCAAATAAATTGTATGTAATCTTTAAATATTTATTTTATGAAGCAACGTAATTGAATGACTGAAAAACAATCGAAGAATCGTAAAGCTGAGAAAAAACCGCTGCCCAAGGAATCACTACTTCCAAATCCAGATTTTCTATCCAAGTCTCTCACAAGGAAAAAATTTTGTATGTGGAAATAATTCGGTGTTTTCACAAATTTTAAAATCTCATTGACTCTGAAGGTAATACTTAGTTATAACTAAAAACATTTGAATTTCCACAACCAGTTGAGTAATATCCAAGAAAAAGTATTTTTAAATTTGAATTAAAATTTTACCGCCCAAAACACTGAGCTATATTGTTGACGTCACCGGTTATAAACACCTAACCTCAAAATACATATCTTTTAAAAATTTCCGAGTAATATGTCAATATTATGAAAATTTCCGCTTGGTTCTCGTATTTTCAACTAAAATCTTGTTCAATGTAATGTTTATAAAGTCATATCTTCTCCCAATAAAATAAGGCGATTTTTGTAGGTTGGAAATCCAACCTATAATTAGCAGCCCATTTTTAGTTATCAACAATATTGAGACATCATATGCGTCAGTTTTTAAATGTTTGCTTGGAGCCATACTGGTTTCAAATGAGAAGTGCGGATAAAATCATTAAAAATGACACTAAACTTTAAAAACCTAAAAGTTGAGGTTATGCTAATGCAACCGATGACGTCACAGCCCGTTTTGTATAATACCCGTTCAGTTATTCAGTTTTGATATTTATTTGTTGTAATTTTAAATTAATAGATGAAAGGATGGTGTTTAAATATTGATAAGTGCTTTAATGTATGGAGTACTTCATTTTAATAATATCAAAAAAGCAAATTTGCATACAGTGAAAACACCTAATTGTTTATAGAACTTTAATAATATAATATTTCAAATCTTTTACCCCAAAAACCCATAAAACGATATCCCACACAAAAATCGACCATTTTCTAGCCCTTCATCGGTAGTGAGGTGGGGATGGATGAAGGAAAAAATATTTTGAGGTTTTTGGTTCTTATACACATACTAAATCACATTTTTTTTTCATCCCCTTTAATAATGGGGTGGCTAATGCCAAAAATTTTTTTGAGACCTTAGCTTCTCTTGTATATACTCAATACCAATTTTATGGACTCTTACCTGCTTGATTTATTTGTTTAGCACCCCAACCCTTTGACGGAATAAGATGAAAATATAATCTAGTTCCAGATCTCCTTAAAGTACATACGTGTTCCACATTTCAAGTCAATATCTTAAACGGTTCCAGAGTAATCGTGCGCACAAAAAAAGTTACAGACATGGACAGAATTTTTTTTCGCACAAACTTAAAATCTCGACGTTTCATGACATTTAAAAACTATTTGAACAATAAAAATTTAAAAAAATTTTTTGTCGTTACTATACCTACTTCCACTGAATGTGGAAGTAAAAATAAGTTGAATTAAAGAAAAAATAAAGCTGCTGCCGCGGAGACTGACCAAGTACGCTGCTAGCAGAGACGTCTAGCGCAGCGCGAGCGCCAAAGATGCAATTTTCTCGATTTTTTTTTTCCAAGGTCGTTTTTATATATATATATATATTATATATATATATATATATATATATATATATATATATATATATATATATATATATATATATATATATTATATATATATATATATATATATATATATATATATATATATATATATAATATATATATATATATAGACATGGCACTTTTTGTAAGTGATAACAAACACTTTGAGAAATATTCAGTTTTTTCAAGTAAAAATATTTTCAAATTTCGCCGTAATCGCAAAAAACGTGAATTCTTCATATCTCGGCTCCAAAGAATCGGAGCACAATTTTTTTAAAATTCGTGTTTTTTATGACAATTGAAATGCCGTTGGTAGCAATAAATTTTATGGAAAATCCACTGAGATATTTACATTTGTTTAAGTTGCAAAATGGATTTTTTGCGTAAAAAAGTCGCAAATTAAAATTTTTTGCAATATTCTTTTTGATTATGTAAATGTACATCAAATACAATGTATTCACCTAAACAATACTGCAAAATATTAATTTTATCTTTAAATATAATAGTTTGAATTTTTTTATATATAAATTAATTGCAATAAAAAAATAATTAATATTTGCATTTTATTAAGGGTAAAAATATGTACTATTTCTCATAATATCGTTAACATACAGATTTTATATTTGTTTCTACAGTACTTCAAAGTTCGAAGATCGAATAATTCAATTTTTTCAGTTTTTTGCCGTAATATGTTATTAACAATCAAAGATTCGTTCTTTGCGTATACCAACCTTTAGTACAGGAAACGAAAACCGAAAAATCCCCCAATTCGGAAATAAATAGTGCTCAACGGATTATTATTTTAAGTTGTAGGGTGGACCCTTAGGAGTAACATACCAAAAGTCCCCAGCCATGGGCCTCATGCGTTAGGCGGGAGGGGGGTGGAGAGGGTCGGTTTGTAGGTTTTTCGTTATTATCTCGAAAACTAAGCATCCTAGCGAAAGTGTCATTCTATACAAAATGAAAGTAAATTAAATTGTCTACAAAAAAGGGAGGTGTGGTGAAAGTATTCTTGAAGGCCGAGGAGCAGGTCACAGACATTTACAAAGTCTTCTGTGATCCTTTAGCAACACAGGACATGATAGCTGATGCAGGAGAGCAGCTTTTTTTTGGCATTGTACCAAGCCCTACAAGGAGCAGATCGGAACCGGGTACGACACCAGGCCTTTGTTAAAGCTTCGACAAAGCCAAAGCCTGATTTTGCAGCACTTCCACCCACCAGAGGGGCTGCTCGCCAACACTCTCTTAGAGTTCATTTGCAGGTTTTTATCAATATATGCTTGTTTACATTAACTTATGTTTTGTATTTTGCTTAGACAAGATTGTGTCAGATTTTTTTTAAACCTACAAAGGACGAATTATTAATTGCAGATTCAGCAATGGCTATATGGAGATCAGCAGCAGGAGCCAACTGCTTGGGGATGGATGAGGGGGCGGATGGCTTCCTTACACATGTCACAAGCACGGACCCAGTTGCGCCCGAATCCGTCCTAAATAATATATTTTGCGGATGCACAACTGGTTGCGGATGCACAACTGGTTGCGGGAGCCGTTGCTGCTCGCTTGTATGCAGCAGTTGCCGCGCTTCGTGTACCAACGGCCCTCCAGTCGTCAGCATCAACGGCGACGACGAAGATGATGATCTTGACGATGAACTCGACCAATTACTTAATATGGCGCCTTGTAAATACTTGTCAAATTATAAAATTTTCTACTTGTTAAGCATTACCTCCCACAATACACAGTTTTTCCAGCTATTCGCATTTTCAAACTCACGTACACCCTTAACTACTGCCCCTAGCGAAAAAATTAATAGAACCTTCTTTGTAGACAATTTAATTTACTTTCATTTTGTATAGAATGACATTTTCGCTAGGATGCTTAGTTTTCGAGATAATAACGAGAAACCTACAAACCGACACTTTCCACCCCCCCTCCCACCTAACGCATGAGGCCCACGGCTGGGGACTTTTGGTATGTTACTCCAAAGGGTCAACCTTACAATTTAAAATAATAATCCGATGAGCACTATTTATTTCCAAATTAATGTCTTCGTTTTCTGGCCTACTTATAGGGGAGTTCACGACGAAGAAATTGACGAGTCGAACGTTTTTCTACGACTTTTATAAGCGAAGATATAGCAAAAAATTAAGTTGCAAAATTCATTTTGTTTACAAAAAACTAATAACAATTAAAGCCGCCATTTTCAACACTATTTTTTTCGGATTCCTGAGGAAATTCTGCAGGAGGTAGACTTCCGAGAAATCGTTATTTTACTTATTTTTGAAGCTAAATCACTTGATTATATGCTTCAAACAAGAATTTGCACAATAAAAAAAATGTGTGCATTCTTATAAATGTACTGCGAATAGTAATTTATCAAAATCAATCTGGCAAGTTTTTATAAATGCAAAATAGAAGAAATATTAATGAATCCTTTTATTTTAACTCATAGACTAACGTAATATTATCACATATTTTTTAAAATACGTGATGTGACTTTAATAACACTTAGAACTTCATATCTATTGAAAGTAAGTATCTAACAATTAATTAAATTTTTAAATCAGTTTGCATACATTCTAACTTTGTGCTATCCCGCGATAAAAGTGATATACAAATTAATTTCGATTAGAAAGTCCAATTAAAAGAGATCCCACATGCTTTACATGTTTTCACTATTACTCTTATTATGAGAACTTTTACAGTAAACAAAAATATGACTTTTAATTGGTATAAGAAAGACAGTTTTCTTAAATTTTCTCACGGCAATATCGAAGGTTGCGAATTACAATTAATTTGTTTATATCAATGCATTTAACAAGGTCGGTATAAAAAGATAACATGGAAAATATAGAGAGAAATGATTATTATTCATAGTTGCATTGAGGAAATGTCGTTTCTAAATAATTGTGTAAAATAAAACAATAAGAACAATAGGAATTACAAACACGCTCGAGGTAAGAATGGTTCTAATCAAATCACTCATATGCTGCATAATTAATTTTGTTCCTTGACAGTTATAAAGTTCCACTCAAAAATGACATAAAAAGTAAATACGGGGTTATACAAACTTTAGCCACATAGTGGAGTTGCAACAAGTATAACAATCGTTCACTATTTGATACTAACATGAAATTTGGCACAGAGGTAAAGTTTTTCTTGGTGAACAAAATGTGATATAGTGCCAAGCAGAAAATTTTTTTTTTCGGCGGCCATCTTGAAAAAAATAAGTTTGCGGACAGTTTTTTGCGATTATCTTGAAAACCGTGTACTTATGACAAAAAAGTCCTAAATAAAATTGAAGAACACAAAATTCACTACAAAATAACATTTATACAGCGGTTTTCCTACAATCAGAGGCCAAATGATCAGCCGTACGAAACTGAATGGCGCAGCAAAATGTTAAGTGAATCATATCAGTTTAAATATTGGACCATCGTTTTAGATTTAGAACTTCTCTTACTGTCCTATATAAGAACAAGTAAATTTTTGTTGTACGTTGAGGCTCTTGAACCGTTTGCTCCATGGTTCTTTTCTCTAGGTAGAATAAACTATGGGGTAAGTGTTCATATTCGTGCGTGAAACCAGTTCTAAAGTTGCTGAAGATTTTCAATCCGGAAAGTTCACTGCCCAGCAAACATAAATATATAGCATATACGTAAATGCTACGTAAACTAAGTTTCGCAGAAGTAACGTGCTATGTAAAATGTGACGCATAATCATATGTGCATACTCTGCGAAATGTCAGCAACATGTGCATATGATTTTTACATAGTGAAGAGGTAACAGTGTGACCTTACAGTATGGAACAAATGACATAGCGTATATGTATATTCAACCACTTGCTATGTAAAGCATACGTAACTAATTTTATCTCTTTATGATGTAGCAAATATGTATATTCAACCACTTGATAGTGACCTTATGCTACGTAACTTATATACTTTTTATCTCTTTATGATGTAGCATGTATATATTTTATCTACCTACCGTATGTTCAAAACAGCATATCCCAGCACTTTTTAAATATTGATACTACACAATTGGATTTTTAAAGTTAGATATATGAATAAAATTCCTTATAAGTTATACAGAAAAATATATTTCTTTAGAAAATTACCGAAGTTGACACCAAGTTTTATTTTTAAGTCGGATGGATACCTTATTTAGAGAGCCGAGTAGTTATATATTTTGAATGAAAATTTTTTTTGTAAAAAAACTATCTAACTTTCTAAAAATGTTCAGAGGTATTCTACTTAAAAATAAAAGTTGATGTCTCCTCCAGTTATTTCCTAAAGAATATCAATTTTTCTGGACAATTCATGAGGAATTTATATTCATATATTTAACTCCAAGAATCCAGTTTTCTAGTATCAATATTTAAAAAGTACTATAGGGTGCTATTTTGAACATTATGATAGGTATATAAAACAAATACATGCTACATCAAAAAGAGATCAAAAGTATATAATGCAAGATATGGTTGTTTGATTTGTCAACATATATTAGCTTAGGAAAGATTCTCGAATTGAATGACACGTTAAACTAAGTTAATTAGTATCAACAAAGTTTCAATTCCATCTTAATCTCTGCATATCCCAGTAGGTAAACCAGGCATTAGGCGTTGTCCTCGACGTTGTCATCTATATGTTCTTTAGAAAGCAGTTATACGATATTTTTTCTTCTCCAATGATGTATACCCACCTACCTACCTTGCCTTGCATTCCTAGTAAAGCTCAAATTTCATTTAATTTATTTTATTAACTGTTGATTTGGGAGAGATTAACTAAGTATCTACAATTAGTGTTAAGCATTTCTCGGATCGTTTCTGATTGTACTCGTTCTTTGGTCAGCCTTCGTCACTCTGATATTTGCTACTTGAACATCAGTTACACAACCTGTGAAAATAATTGAAATATTAGTCTATTTCATATACGTGGTGCACCATTTAAAACTCCCCAGGCTTGTAATTTTCTTATTTTTTAAGGCATATCAAATTGTAGATATTTTTAAAGCATTTAAAAAAAATTTTTTTTGAAATAATTGTTAAGAAAGAAATCTTAATTTCCTTGAATATTTTTTTACGTCACCCAGTACATGAACTGCGTTAATGTTTTCTTATAAAGGTTTTAATTAGCTTCAATTTATATTATTACGTCATATTCGAAATTCTTTTTGGTTTTAGAGAAAGGAATTAAAAACACTCTATCCGATTCCAAACTGACTTTTTTTTTAAATTAAGTACTTTGAAAGGAATGTAAATAATAATTTTATACTTTATCTGTAAAAGACATATCACAAACAATATTCAGCGTAATAAAACAATAACAAAAAATTTTAAAAAAATTTTTAGAAACTAACATTAAAATGTACTAAGTAGAAAATTGCAAATTTATTTTTTAAGTTTTTTTTATTTTAATAACATAAATTGAAGCTAATTAAAACCTTTATAAGAAAACAATAACACAATCCATGTACAGGGTGAGGTAAAAAAATATTCAAAGAAATTAAGTTTCCTTTCTTAACCATTCAAAAAAAAAATTAATCACTCTGTATGGATATTTAAAGGCTTTAAAAATGTCTACAAGTTGATGTGCCCACCTTGGTCATCGCTTCGAAAATAAAAAAGTTACAAGTCTGGGGAGTTTTAAGTGGCGCACCCTGTATAGTGTAGTAAATCTGGTTATACAGCTTGTATCCCTTTACTAAATTGTGAAGAAAACTAGATGCAAACTATTTTGATAAATTTTTTAAGTTATTAAACAATTTATGATAGCTTAAATAATAATGTATATATTTTAACAAAACTTTACGAAAACACGCTCCCAATGGAATGGAAAATTTTAGGTCGATCCGATAAGTTTCAGAAGTATACTGCTTTAAACATGAACCGATGTGTTCAAAGTGCTGTCTATCAATCCGAAAGTCTGCCTCAAAGTTGAGTTTACACTGTTAAAACCCAACTATTTAAAATCAGATTTGTCTAATCTGCCAGAGATGATGATTTTGGGACTATTTGAGTATTTCAACATAAGAGTATGCAGCATATAACTACCGAAAAAAAGGGGAATGAAAATGCAACTAGGAGTGAATGACTTCACGCAGCGTCTATATTCTTGATTAATTTTAAAGCCTCTAGAGATCTTAGAATATCCTGGTTTTTGAATTTCGCTCTAAAATGAAGAGTTTTTTTTTGCAAAATGTAATAAAAAAATATGCTAAATAAGCCCATTAAATCATCACACCAAATTTCATGTGGAAATGTTTATAACAACGCCAAAAAAACAATAACAAAGTCGAAAATTTAACCGTTGACTGTTAAGTGCATCAAGTCACAATTTGTTTTAGAATGTAGATTTTTCTCCTACTCTTCAGTGGTGTTAACACAATTTTTTTAAACTATTTAAGATCATTTTAAATTTTTTATAAAGAATTCTTTTTCTCAGAATTAAACAATTAAAAATTATTAGAATGCTTCAACGATTCAATTTTCGAACTTGTTACTGTTTCTTAAGCTTTTTTTGTATAAATATTAAATTATATTATACTATTACATTCACCGAGAGCCATTTGATATAAGAAAATGTGCGGGGTCCTTTACCAAGATGATTTAATTCTACCAGAAGCATATTTTTAATAATGACAAATCTTAATTGTCTTAATTTATTGCAACAACATTAACCATAAAGGTTCAGGCAATTCTAGTTTTTTCGTAGTTTTATAATGATCAAATTAATTTTTTTAATGGCGATACAAGCAATATCATTAATCACAAGACAGCAAAAAAAAAGGGGCTGCGCTAATCCTGTTTTTTAATATGTTGAAACCGATTCTGATATTGAAAAAAAAATTATCAAAAATTATCCCCTAAAAAGGGGCAATGGTTTTGTCCTAAGTTTCTGATCTAATTTTTCTGAAGTATTTTGACGTGCTGAAGCCAATTTTGGACAAAAGAAAAATTGCAGAAAAATATTAGCCTACTTTACACACACAAGACCTTGAAATATATGTACAATACAAAAACGAACACAAAGTAGGTGCTATAAGATGTCGGTAAACAATAACCATACCTATGCATAGTACTTTTCAAAAGCTTTTGGTCACTATTAAGATTTGGGTTTCCTTGAATTACAACTTCTTACGCTGGATTCAGTTGAACTTAATAATGTGGGAACAGCACCAACATACAGCTTTTGTGTAACAAAATCCATGTAATGATATAATTGTCTGTCGAGAATAACAATTGCCCGTGAAACAATTCTAACCTATAAAAAGATTACGTTTCATTTAAATAAATATCTTTATAAAAACGGTACAACACAAACTTACTTTTGGGTCATTCACTGGAAAATGGTGCACCAACATAGGTATGTACACCAAATTCGCAAACAAGAGGGCATTTATGTTTGCACCTAACCTCTACACTATAATAAAACGTCCAAATAAAATAATATTTAAAAAAGTCACAACGCTTTATGGTTCACAGTTCTGCATCAAAGTTATTAAAAGACATCCACAATTTTTCACAAAAATGATCAAAAAACACAAACGTTAGATTTTACATCATTTTACACTGGCATGCTGCGTGAGCGTGACGCGTGACACTGACGCGTTTCATGACTTATGTCGTAAAATGAAGTAGGTAAACATTTTTAAGTAAAATTATGTAGCAAGTATGTAAACTTGTGTATAAGTAATTAAGTTAATATGTTGACTTAAATATGATATTATTTTACGTATATGCTATGTAAAATTATGTAAAATATTTTATATAAAAATGTTCTATTAATCTTACCTCTCAGAGAGGTAAAGTTACATTAATGTTTACTGGGTGTGCAAAAGGGAAATAAAACTATAATAATAATAATAGATTTTATTGATGGACACTGAAATACAACAAACTGGCAAAATTTAGTAAATTAATAATGTCTATCAAAAGACAGGGTATGAGGAAATACGTTTTTCCACTCAACCACAATGACAGACCGAAGAAAATGTAACAGTACAATAACCTTCTAGGGCAATTATAGTTAACACCATGAATTCAGTCTGTTACTATTTTCCATGATTTTATTTCATTTTGTAAAAAGGCCATGGCCTTGCAAACGTTTTGCGTGTGGTTCCTTCCAGTGATATATCTTTGCGTAAGATACTATCACAAAAAGGTTTTAACCTTAAAAACTTCATAATATCTAGGAAATTTTATTTGTTCAAAAATCCGAAAACATTTTTTTTTCTTAAACAAGTGAACCAATTTGTTTGTATTTCACCAATATTGTAAATCTACTCATGACAATTTATTAATGATATTTTCAGGAAATCTTTTCATGAAGAAAACAAAAATTGATGCTTTTGAATTTTTTGAAAAATTTAAATACGTACTTACATGTTAGCGACCACCACCATTTTTTTTTACTAATTATGCACCGTGTAATAAGCTGCAACATATATTTTTCACAAGACTCCATCGAAGGGGTAACGTAGTCAAATTGGCAAAGATAATATTACATGCTTACTCCTCTCCTTAGTAAACACCCTGTACCGTGGGTTCAGAAATTATAACACCAGGGTAACACTAAACAATAATGTATTTACTTACATATTACAACAAATAAAGAAAAAGAGCATAAATTGGTTAGAAACTCGATATATTAATAAGTATATAAATGAAAAACAGCTTGGATTACACGTATTGAAAATTTTTTGGAGCAGCCTACGTATTTTTTTTGAAATAACGAGATGTATTTTTCACAATACATATATTTTCTATAAAACTCCATCGAAACGGTAATACATAAAAAAATTATGTGTTTATTAATAAGAATACATAATAAAAAAACATGTTATGTAACAGAAAAATAAGTTAGTTTGCTGTTACTTATAGATGGGTTTATCATATGCAAGGTTTCTCGACGATATTCCGAAATCATCAGTAAAACTGTCTGAATTATTCGCAGAAGATATCAGTGTTACAATAAATGAGGACAGTGATGAAGACGACTAATATCATATATCATTAGCATAACATGTTTTTTTATTATGTATTCTTATTAATAAACACATAATTTTTTTAGGTATTACTGTTTCGATGTAGTTTTGTAGAAAATATATGTAAGTATTGTGAAAAATACATCTCGTTTTCAAAAAAATACGTAGGCTGCTCCAAAAAATTTTCAATATGTGTAATCCAAGCAGTTGTTCATTTATATATTTATTAATATATCGAGTTTCTAACCAATTTATACTCTTTTTCTTTATTTGGTGTAATAAGTACGTAAGTAAATACATTATTGTTTAGTGTTACCCTGGTGTTATAATTTCTGAACCCACGATACAGGGTGTTTACACGTAACATTATCTTTGCCAATTTAACTACGTTACCCCTTCGATAGAGTTTTGTGAAAAATATATGTTACAGCTTATTGTATGGTGTATAATTAGTAAAAAAATGGCGGTGGTCGCTAACGTGTAAGTACGTATTTAAATTTTTCAAAAAATTCAAAAGCATCAATTTTTGTTTGCTTCATGAAAAGATTCCCTGAAAATATCGTTAATAAATTGTCTTGAGTAGATTTACAATAAATGTGAAGTACAAACAAATTGGGTCACTTGATTAAGAAAAAATTTTTTTTCGAATTTTCGAAAAAATAAATTTTCCCAGATATTATGAAGTTTTTGAGGTCAAAACTTTTTGTGGTAGTATTTTTTCGCAACAATACATCACTGGAAGGAACCACACGCAAAAATGTTGCAATGGCACGGTCACTTGACCTGCCATGGTCTTTTGGTTAAAATTAAAAACTCGTCATTAGGCATGAATAAAACTTGGTTAAATCGTCATCTGGTGCCTTGCTCTAAAGCTGTCACTAAAAATGTTCCAATTTATAAGTTGATTTTTCTTCGCAAAAATCAGAATCGAGCGTAATTTCTAAATGAATATCGAAACTCAGATTTAGTTTAGAAATCGGATCAGATGTTATTTCAGTTTGAAAATATTTTTATTTTATTAAATTTCATCGAATTTGTTAAGTTCTATAACAGTTACATCCTATACACTTTTGTAAATGTAGACGTTACTATTGTTACTTATTAAAAATATGTAATTGTGAGTTTACTTTAAAAATATAAAAAATGTTTATATTACAAATAAAATTAGAAACAGTTTTCTAGAGAAAAAAAATAGTAGATAAGAAGAAATATAGCAAGTAAATGCATAAGACAAGTATCATTAATTAAATTCGAAGGTCATATTATGGTAAAAAAAGCAGGA
Organism: Rutpela maculata; assembly: GCA_936432065.2. NCBI lineage: Eukaryota > Metazoa > Arthropoda > Insecta > Coleoptera > Cerambycidae > Rutpela > Rutpela maculata. Next base: position 53,797,898 of record OW386290.2, on the reverse strand, counting down.
AAATTAAATTCTGTTATGTGTTGTCTTGCAAGTTGTTTACTGCACTATAATAATATGACATAATAAAAGACAATAATAGATTTAAATTTGTATTTATTATTTTTATACCAAAATAGAAAATTGTTAAATATTTTAATTAATATTTTATCTTTGCTTCACAAAATATATTTTTTTTATCAAATAAATTTCTGCGTAAAAATGATGTGATAGAATTACAATACAAGTACACTGCAATGTTGTCATCTATTCCTTGAAACAATTTCATTAATTATCATAATATTGTCCGAGATATGTTCTTACAATCATGTATCTGATTTTCTAACACAGCAATCAATAATGCAAAACAACACAATCATTCGTGAAAAAGGCAAGGACAAGAGAGGAAATAACAAACTGACTATTCTAATAAACAAACAAGGATTAGACCAAATTGTATTTATTTTTATGTTGCATAATATGTACCATTTGAAATATCCTGTATAAATTCCTCATCATATTGATGCCCGTAAAGGATTAAGATATATGGAGTATTTTTTACTCCTAACGAGTCGATGTCCGACGCTGTACGGCACGGCCGGTAGAACCGGCAGTTCGGGCAATACCAACTGTGTGAAAATCAATGAATTTGTCCTATGTGACCGGTGCCGTACGAGCCGTCCGGCACGGCCGGTGGTTGTGCGGCCGCAGCTGTCGGACGGCGCCCGATCCGTCTCGCACAACGGTGGTGCTCTGGCTTTGTGTGAGGACACTTGCGTGACTTCTTGTTCCTCAAAAATTGGACAGCAAGATGGCGGATACGTTTTATGAGTATTTAATAAGTCAAGTAGTACAATTTTTAAATAAGCACTTTCCTGTAGAAGAACATGCCTTGACCTCATATTGAACTGGTCGGTGTTCGCATTGCAACTGATGAAGCTCACTAGAGCCGCATCTGCCGGCCGTGTCGGATTCGCCGTATCTGTCGGTTCTACCGGCCGTTCCGTACGGCGCCGGCCATCGAGGACGACGCGTTCTTTAAGCAACAAAAGGCGGGGCTTCAGTCTTCACAGTTTAATCCTTCAGGGGCATTAATATTTAATGAGTACCTTACCTTTGCTTGAATCATGAAGAGTAGAGACCAGGAGCAGATACGCTTATGGGAATATAGAGGAAAATCGTTCCACAAAATGCGATGACATAAGACGTGCTACGATTGGTGCTGATAAGAGAGTGAACAGCGGGACAGTCCCCCCCAGCCTCTCCTTTCATATTTTGTCGCGCCTTTTATGTCCACTGTGGGGATAGCGCTACCTTGCGTCTATTTCCTTTCGTCCATTTTTACGGACATGGTGAAAGTGTTGTAGAACTTAAGAGAATCGATCTAAGTCGAAAAATAGTAAAAATATCGACTTATAAAAAATCCATTAAAAAGCACATTTTAGAGCAAAACTAACCATATTATTTAAGACATGCACGAAAAGACTTTTACACATTTGCAGAGACGTGGAGTAATAAAAGTGAAAATTCGGAAATGCGCCGAATTTTTGAACGGCGCGGCGGTCACGCCCAGGGAGCAAAATCTGAAAGTACCCCAAATTTGAAGAAAAAATATATTTTTTTTAATTTTAGGCGCTTCACGACCTACGGAGGAATTGGGGACACACTATCCAGGGGACTTAATAAAATTTTGGGCGTTGGCAAAGTATTAAGAGAAATCAAAAAAGTGACAAAGGCGTGCGTGCTCTAAATGGAATTATTGGACAACAACGAAAATTGCCAAGGCCAAATAAAATAAATTTAGATTTATACGGCGACTTTTCCATGGTGTATAGGCGCTGGATGATCATCAGAAAGAAGTAGTTACATGCCCAAAAGCAGGTATTTAAAATTATTAATATTAGAGAAAAAGCTCTTGATACATGAACTAATACAAGAGGTCAATTCTATAGAGGTAACTCGAAAACGAGGTCATATCACAAAACCTGTTAGGAATTGCTAGGTTACATGCCATTAGTACGTCACCTCAAGTAACTTAAACTACCGTAAAACGAATATCACGCATTTTCAAATGACAAGTTCTTGTGAATGATATAATCACTATATTTTTATATTATACCCGTCATTCCCAAGTCAGAGTGCTCTCATATACTTCTAACAGCCAGTTTCACAATCGTTGGTTATCTTTTTGTTTGACTATACAGAACCTGAAAGTTATAATTTTTTATTAATAAACTCAACATTACCAGATATCCTTACCTTCATAGTAATAAATCATCGGTCAAATTAACCAACAAATGTAAAACTGACGGTTAACGACACAGATTTTTGGTCAAATACTAACTATTAGTTAACCAATGATTGTGAACTGGCTGTAAGAAGTTGTGAATCTTTTGTGCCAAGTCGATTGCTACTACACACTCTCCATTGTATGGTGGTTGAGATACACGTCCTCTAGAGAAGGCGTTAGTCCTTGTCCTGTTTGGGGAGGCGGATTCTTACAAGTATTAGATAGGCTATTGCACATTTACTGTACAATTTTGGATTAAACCAATAAATAGCATTATTTGAACTTTTGTATTTTACTGACTGAATGTTTAACTTTAAGTCTAACTTCTCGGGGACCCTTGTATGTTGGGTCGGTACTAAATAACGGGATCCTGAAGAGCCCGCACGTCTGCAATTCAGAACACAGATCAGATCACAGAAGCTGAAGAGAGGAATTCTAAAAAAGTAATTAGGAAATCTCGAAGTAAAATCCATTACAATGTTAAATATAAGCTAAAGTGCATGATACTATGAAATATAAGATACGCTCGGTACGAGTACCAGCTTTCGACCTGCTGTGCGCATACCGTCACCCTCTAGTCAACTTCAAATCGAGCCCGCGCCGGCGACCATCTACCTAAAAATACACCTAAAAATACACCTAAAAATACATCGAAAACCGTAATATAAGACCTAGAAAGCTGATTGCAGGCAATTTTGCTTTTTAATATCATAGAATTCTATGACTGCTTTTGTCAGCACTTTTCATTTCGCATAAGGCCATTGTGGGTTTAAATGTTTGTGAAAACACCTCCATAATAATTGGTGCTAGCACGTATGTCTTTCGCACCGTTGATTTTTCAACGTGTAAGTTTTTTATTTTATTTTTATTTAATATCAAATTTTAATTCATTTAATTACACACAATAAATAGTAGTAGTAAATAATATACTACTTTAATTAGTTTAATTATGAAACAGTGCATTTATCTAACGTTATTCAGGAAAATAGACAAACAGTCAAGAATGAGAAATATTTATTCTTTATTTCGAGATAAATTGCCGGATTCTTTAATGTTTTTAGTATGAAAAACATTTTGCATGTGCAAAATAGCGTTTTCGCAGTATGACTTAATTCAGTAGCGCGGGATATATCAACGTATTCTCGTATGGTAATTATTACAAATATTTAATAACCTCCATTGATTTGCTGAAACATCTCAAGAAAATCTGAATTCGATTTCATTAAACAACACTAACGTACATTAGTTCTCACACCGCATTCTCTACGTTGTATCATTTCGCGAGGGCGGTCCGTATATTTAATTGCAATTTTCTCGAAAACTGTTAGTCCTAGAAAAAAAAGTTTCAAATAAAAAAGTTAGCTCCATCCTTTATCTTCATATGCCCTCGATATACCGTATCTATTTCGAAAGACAAAAAAGTTTCTCGTTTGTTGTATTCCCACCTGTAAATTTTCACAGTTTATCGACATAGCCTTAGAAAAAAAATCATATTTTCTACATTTATGAAAACTTGACCTTCATATTAACACATTTTGTTAATAAATACGGACTCATCACTCGTTAAAAATTTGAGATTAATTCGTTGTCTCGTTTTTTAGTTAAAGCGAGTTAAAGGAAAAAATAATTGTATCTATTATTTTACAATTTTCTCACATTTTTGGTTCTATCTTTTGTCTCGAACAACCAAAAAAGCCGTAATTTTTTATTTTATCGAAGGATAAGCTTCTAAACACTTCGGTTAAGGTAATTTTATTTTACATCTGAACTAAAAATTGACCGCTGAACTAGTTGACTTTTGCGTGACGTCACAGCGGGACCTGCAGTAAGGGGAGGTATGCGTGAGAGCGTATCTCTATTTCTTAGTATCATGGCTAAAGTGTATCGTAAGAGGAAGCCAGTCTTGGAGAGAGAGAGAGCAGTTAGCAGGCCACGGTAAGTACAGCTTTTAATTTCTCGTCTATCAAAGGCCTTAGCTCCTAAATCACCTCTCAGAAACATAACGAATTCTACTGAGAGTGGAAGTAGCTACACACAGTCAAAGGGGAGAGGCGGCTGGCGCCGCACAGTGTGGGAAAAGTACGATTTTTTGACAAAAATCTGTTGACAGTCGGCATTTTATTTGAATAAACCAAACTGGAAAATACTCGTGAAATATTGTACTTTAAGATAATACTGCGGTGAAGAAGGTTAAAATTAATATAACTATGAAAAATTCCTTAGAATACACATATTCGTGATTATAAAAAAAAAAAAAAAAATAAAAAAAAAATAGTTATGGACAAAACAATCATATCAACATATAATTTATGTTAGCAGATAAATATGAATAAAATATTTCAGAAAAAAAGTATTGAAAGCTTATTATTAAATTATAGTTCAGTAAAATAACAGTTAATATTTTAATATATCGGACAAAATTCAAAAAGTTTTGAAAATTGGTAGAAATATTAAGGATAGCATAAGAATTAGTAAACCGAAAAGTTCCCAACCCTAAATAGTGTGCTTCATCCCTTAGGAGGTCGTATCCACCCCCATTTTCAGGTTTTCTAGATTATCTCGGGAACGGTGCACTTTTTGATAAAAATACCTGTATACAAAATTATTCCTTATAAAATTATCTATCAAAAATGTCTCTATAATTTCTTTCCTGAAATTAATAATATCGCGGGAAGTAATGCGCACACATAAGGGTTGGTTCCAGTTAACACAATTAATTGTATAATAATCTCTACTATAATCTACTTTAAAGTTCAATGCCTAACGCTAAAGTAGTAGCTACTAAACTCCACTTAAAAATAGAATAAACGTAGAAAATAATAACAATAACTAACAAGGCAACTTTATACCGGATAATAAATATAGTTTCAGAACGAGACAATATTTTCGAAAATAGTGGGTATGTGATTGATAGAAGATACTTGCTTCGCCGCGTAATATGCCCAAAAAGAGCAGAATTTAACAACATTTAGAACGCGTATGTTAGTTACATAAGAAAACATTACGGTAATAGAGTAACTGTCGTGATCGATGGTTATTTGGAGAATGCAAACAGCACGAAGTGCCTAGAACGAAGGCAATTACTGTCCTCAAATTATATTTGATGAAAACACTGTTGTTTCTGAAACACAGCAGAAGATCATTAGTCACTTATATAACAAAGAACTTTTGATTGCAGAACTAGTGAAAAAATTTAGGAAAGAAGGAATCGAGGAGGTGTTCGTTGCTGCGGATGATGCCGATTTATTAATAGTACAAACTGCTATCGAAAAATGTTATAAGTGCGACACAGCTGTTGTCGTAGGGCAAGATATTGACCTGCTAGTCCTTCTTATTGCTCTTTCTCCCTCCAACAAAGACATTCAATTTTCAAAAGAAAAACAAGGTAATACCAGCAAAAGGATTTACAGTTCTCGAGATTTACAATTCTCAACTCTTTTTAAAAAATGTAAAGAAACAATATTATTCGCACACGCTATTAGCAGTTGCGACACAACCTCGGCGGTTTTTTCCAAAGGAAATGTTAATGCAATCAATGTGCTTAATAAAAGAATACATCCTGCAAATTTTTAATAATGAAAAAGCTAGTCATGAAGAAATTGCAGACGTAAGAGAGCGATTTGTTCTAACTTTATACAATTCTTTCTCCGCAGAAAAAAGTCTAGATGTATACAGATTCATGTCTTTTAACAAACTTGTTAGTAAAGCGAACAATACTGTAATGTTATCGAAACTACCACCAACTTCTACTGCTGCTCGGCAACACTCATGTCAAGTTTTTTACCAAATTCAAATCTGGAAAAACATTACACTAGAAGCTACTGATTGGGGATGGAAGAAAGTCGGCGGTATATTAACTCCAACTATGACAACAAAAGAACGAGCTCCCAAATCTGTTTTAACACTAATTTTTTGCTCGTGCAAGTTAGGCTGCGAAAACAAGTGCAGTTGCAGAAGAGCAGGCTTACGTTTCTCCACCATTGCCACGGACAAGCATGCATGAATGTAGAATCTATGAAAGACGACGAAGATTAATTAACGCAGGTAACCTTCTAATAATTAGTGGATTTAGGTCTATATACAAGTACAATATACAATATTCTCGCTTTTTTAAAAATTGCGATATTTTTTATGGGTGAAAGGGTGGAAGCGCTACATTTATTATATTTTTAAGTGGAATTTAATAGCTACTGCTTCAGCATTAAGCATTGAACTTTAAAGTAGATTATAGTAAAGATTACACTTCACTGTGTTAACTGGACCAACCTTATGTGTGCGCCTTATTTCCCACGGTACTATTAATTTTAGGGAAAAAATCGTGGAGACGTTTTTGACAGAGAATTTTATAAGGAACAATTTTGTATAATATAGGGATTATTATCAAAAAGTGCACCGTTCCCGAGATAATCTGGAAAACCTCAAAATGGGGGGTGGAAGCGACCTCCTGGGGACGAAGCACAGGGTGGGAACTTTTCCTCAATATTTCTACCGATTTTCAAAACTTTATTAATTTTGTCCGATATAAATCGTTATATTACTTAACTATAATCTAAACTTTTAATGATATACAGAACATTTTTAGATATATAAATTAAGCGAAATCACATTTTTATCAACCTTCAAAAATATTTTAGGAAAATCTAATGCAAAATTGTTACAGATAATAAGAGAATAATTTTTCAATAATCGCATATTATTATACTATTATATAATTCTTAAAATTATACACTAGTAGTAAAAAAACTAACATAACCTAATTCATAAAATAATGATAATAATTCCAATACCTATATACAAAGCGTATCGAAACTAAAATTGTCTAATGCATAAATATAAATTTAACAATTAACATCATCTAGTGCATATAAAATAGTAATGTTATAAACAATATTTTTCAGTGTAAAAATGAATGCACCTAGGAATTTAAATCTATTGCAACCTAATGCACAAAGCAATTAAATTTTGCCTAATAACACAGCCACACAAAAAAAGTGGTCTGGCCTGCGGACCAGACCAATGTGTCCTTATGTATTTGGACCCGCTGACACCGAATCCGAAGTCAGAATTGTAAGATTGGTTCTTTTTTCACCCCTGACCCCCAAAAAAAAACACCCCCCAAAAAAGTGATCTGGCTTGCGGAAAATACTAGTGTATTTCTCTCTATTCTTATTGGGATGCTCTGCCACATGTATTCTTCTAAACAATGTCAGAAATCTACAAAATAATACAATTAACCAGTATTTTACTGGAAAATAACCTCTACGCCTGTGACTTTTACGTCAAAGGATCAGTTAAAGGGTGGTTTTTGACAAATAATGAATAAGAACAAAAACATAAAAATGACGTATTTTGCTGACGTTTCGGAAAACGAATCTGTTTCCTTTCTCAAAGCGTATTATAATGTTTGTGGGCTGTGTATATTAAATACACAGCTTTGAGAATATATTTGTTATATTCAGTATCCATAGATACTTACTGCTTACACAGAACTGTTGATATATCTAATTGATAGTTTTATTTTAAACAATGTTGAGTTTGTTAAATTCTTCTTTTAACATCGGCAGCCAGGTTGTGCAAACATCTACGGAACAATTCGACACGCATTTATCCTCATTCAATAGTATTATAGCCACTTCTTTAATTTTTCTTTTCTTGCTATCTGTCTCTTTTGTTAAAATTTTTGCCTAGTCCCAGTTTATTCTATGTCCGTTCTCTCAAGCGTGTTCGCAAATCTTCGATTTCTGAATCTCATTTTTTCTAATGTAACCCTTGTGCTCACCCAATCTAACACTGAATGGTCTGGATGACTCACCCTCATAATGTTTATTACACTCACACGGAATACTATAAATGCAGTTTTTTTAATTTTGCTCATGATTTAGCGGTTTTGAATAGATCTCAATGTATTGCCCGTTTGAAATATTGTCACAAGGGTTACATTAGAAAAAATGAGATTCAGAAATCGAAGATTTGCGAACACGCTTGGGAGAACGGACATAGAATAAACTGGGACTCGGCAAAAATTTTAACAAAAGAGACAGATCGCAAGAAAAGAAAAATTAAAGAAGCGGCTATAATACTATTGAATGAGGATAAATGCGTGTCGAATTGTTCCGTAGATGTTTGCACAACCTAGCTGCTGATGTTAAAAGAAGAACTTAACAAACTCAACATTGTTTAAAATAAAACAATCAATCAGATATATCAACAGTTCTGTGTAAGCGGTAAGTATCTATGGATACTGAATATAACAAATATATTCTTAAAGCTGTGTATTTAATATACACAGCCCACAAACATTATAATACGCTTTGAGAAAGGAAACAGATTCGTTTTCCGAAACGTCAGCAAAATACGTCATTTTTATATTTTTGTTCTTATTCATTATTTGTCAAAAACCACCCTCTAACTGATCCTTTGACGTAAAAGTCACAGGAGTGGAGGTTATTTTCCAGTAAAATACTGGTTAATTGTATTATTTTGTAGATTTCAAACATTGTTTAGAAGAATACATGTGGCAGAGCATCCCAATAAGGATAGAGAAAAATTAAGAAAATGACACAACCAAAGTTTAGACAATATACTAGTGTATTCTTATGTATTTTGACCCTCTGAAACCGAATCCGAAGTCAGAATTGTCAGATTCGCTCGTTTTTCACCAACCCCAAAAGACACCTCCAAAGCAAAAAAGTGGTCTTGCCCGCGGACCAGATCAGTGTATCCTTATGTATTTGGATCCGCTGAAACCGAATCCTAAGTCAGAATTGTCAGATTCGCTCGTTTTTCAACCTAACCCCAAAAAACATCCCCCTCCAAAAGTAGTCTGACCTGCGGACCATACCAGTATATTCTTATGTATTTGCACACTCTGAAATCGAATCCAAAGTCAGAATTGTCATATTCGTTCGTTTTTTCACTCCTAATCCCAAAAAACACCCCCGCAAGACCAAAAAAAAAAGTGGTGTGGCCTGAGGACCAGATCAGTGTATCCTTAAGCATTTGAACCCAGTGAAACCGAATCCGAAGTCAGAATTGTCAGATTAGCTCGTTTTTCACCTCTAACCCCAAGAAACACCCCCAAAACAAAAAAGAGTGGACCAGACCAGTGTATCCTTACCAAATACATAAGGATGCACTCCCACTGGTATGGTCCTCCGGACGGACCATTTTTGGGGTGGGTGTTTTCTGGGGTGAAAACGAACCAATCTGATAATTCTGACTTCAGATTTGGTTTCAGCGAGTCCAAGTACATAAGGATACACGGATCTGGTCCGCAGGTCAGGCCACTTTTTTTGCTTTGGGGGTGTTTTTTGAGGTTAAAGGTGAAAAAAGAACCAATCTGACAATTCTGACTTCGGATTCGGTTTCAGCGGGTCCAAATACATAAGGATACACTGGATACACATAAGGATACAAAAAAAGTGGTCTGGCCTGCGGACCAGACCACTTTTTTTGCGGCTTGTGTAATCTATGATTTACAGAACTACGTGCTACGAACTAAGAATTTTTACCTAACAAAACCTAATTCACAAATATAAATGTTTTCAATCCTGTCCTAATCTAGCGCAGGAAATATTAACGTTACGAATTAAATTTTTTATTTGACAATACTGTACATCTAATGCATGTAAACAAAAGTTTTATGAGGAATAGTGTTTTATAATTTATTCTTATTCAAATTTGATACAGAAAATAAAAAAATCCGTTTTGTAACAATTATTCTGATATGAACTTACGTTATTATCAGAAAATTTTAGCATTACCCAGGTTACACCACGAGGAGGTAGAGTCTGCTCGTAACCCGTATGTTTTTTTTTTTACTTTTTTTCTGTTCTTTTTTTTAATTTCCTTGTATTTTTTTAAGTTCTTTTTTTGTTTTGTTTTTTTTTCCTGTATATATTTTTATTTTGTATGGTTTTTTTGTTATTTTATTTTCGATTTTTCTGTTATTGTTTTGGTTGTTTCGGTTGTTCGGATCTAAGTGGAATGCTGATAAATACGAGAAATCAAAAGCCAATGCGTCATTTCGTTTTTTTAGAAAACTTTTCTTTTCAAAATTAAAAAAATATATATTGTTTATATTTTAACATCTAGAAGTTAAATTTTTTACGAATGTTTACGTGACCCACAGGTAGAATTTAAAAATAATGCTGAGTAATACGAACCATAAAAAGGAATACCACTAATTTACTACCTTTAAACTTGAAACTGTATTTTCAAGGCCAACATGAATAAGTATATAAATAAACATTTATTTACCAACCTACTTAAGTAATTAAGTAATAATTAATTACCACGCTGTTGATTGTAAATCCTATAGAAATTATGTGAGTGTGATAGTCGTAATTTCTACTCTCTCCTTTGAATTTGGCAGCGTTTAAAAACTGACAACTGAATAACATTTTATTTGAATATACGAAGTATACCAGAGTGTCTAGTTTGAATCAAAATAACACTAAAAGTATAATTGGGGTACTATAGGTTTGTTCCAACCACAGCACCGAACCAGTTTGGGAATCGTCCAGTACATGCGCAAAGTGAATTTAGAGCTCTAAATTCACTTTGCGCATGTACTGGACGATTCCCAAACTGGTTCGGGGCTGTGATTGGAACAAACCTTAGATATAAGATATTTCCCTTAGTAAATATCAAAACCGCTGGGTATGCCGACAAAGGAATTAGCCGGCGCGTACAAAGGGTTTTGCGTCTTGCGTCTCACCCGTCGATCTACTAATACTCCGATCAAAATAGACATTCACCCTTGCATAAATTCCCAAGAAGCTGAAAATTTACATGAACGTTAGGGATACCATTATAATGAAATTGTGAAAAGTCCCCATTGATTCCGTGTGTGAAAAAAAATTTTATGCGAGGTCAAAGTTCGCAAAAATGGGTTTTTTGGATTTTTTAGCGAAACGGTTAGTTTTATGATAAAAATAGCTTAGAAAAAAATTGTAGATTTTTCAATTCCCTACAAAAATGGTCCTTACACTTTTTTTCCTAAAATTCACATTTTTTTTTTTTTGAAAAAGCCATTCTAAAGTTATATTCTCCGTAATATGCATGACTATACGCTGCCTATGTACATTATGGACGTATAATATAAGTAAAACTATCAGTTTGCTTGACTAATACATTAATATTGAATGATAATTCTAAGAATATGAGATGAAAAGAAACCCAGTCCCTAATTTTATGTGACCACGTGGCCTTGAGCAACATCCGTCTGCTGTTCAATTGTGAACGTGGCAGTGTCCATCTACCTGCTCTTTTTTCTAAGGTCCCAACGAAATACCGTTAGTCTTAAACGTTCCCTCGTAGTGAAAACACGTGGTTATTGCAAATATTCTTAACTAAAGTTTGTGCTGTATTTAGTTTTTAAAAAATGTCGCAAATTGCTTCGTTTGTAATCAACCTCTGCATGCAAGTGAATTTGTTACTGTTGATCGTGGCATGAAGACGTTGATTGACGCAAGTGTTGAAAGAGGTGATGAATTTACTGACTACCTAAAAGACCAAAAATCAGTGAAAATTCATGTGTAGTGTCGTAAAAACTACACTCGGAAGAGTACTATTGCTGCAGTGAAAAGACAACATGAAGAGGAACAAGCCAGTACTTCTAAAATAAGTCCTCCTCGTAGTCAAAAACAATTTCTGTCAAACATTCATAATAAGTCTCGGTTGATTAAAACAAAAATTTACCACTGCAAGCAAGCTGACAATGACGCTGATGTACTCATTATAGAAACTGCAATAAATCAATTCAATCCAACTGATGTCGATGTTGTTGTTGGTGAAGATGTTGATCTGTTGGTATTACTTACCGCCCGAACTCCAAATGAAAATACCATTTATTTTTTAAAACCAGGCAAGGCTCAACAACCATCGGAAATATTTTCAAATATGAGTTTATCGGCTTATCCTAAATGTAAAAATCATATTCTATTTTCACATGCTATGACTGGAAGAAGAAGAAGAAGAAGTTGAATATAATATATATTAAACTTCAATAAAAAGACCGTGGAGTGGGCCTACCGGGGAAACCAGATTAAAAAAGACGCGCCAAGTACATTACCTCATAGGTGGCGTGGAAACGTGTGCATATTATGTAGAATATAACTTTAGAATGGCTTTTTCTCAAAAAAGGTGAATTTTAGGAAAAAAAGTGTAAGGACCATTTTTGTAGAGAATTGAAAGATCTACTCTTTAAACTATTTTTATCATAAAACTAACCGTTTCGCTAAAAAATCCAAAAAAATAAAAAAAAATCTCGCAATCTGCATTTTTCAATGCGCCGATGGCATAGCAGTTTCCGCGATGTTTCCTTCAAAAATTTCTATAAATATTAGATCGTGTTTTGATTACACTGTTAGATTGAATGTACTGTGGATTACAATTAAAAAAAAATAATAGATTATTATTAGCTTATGTTTTGTGGGAGAAAACGCAGATTACTGATTGATTTTTATGCTCGTCTTTTTTGTGTTTCTGATTCTACGGATTTTCTTCTTCTCCTTCTGAGTATTCTGATTCCTCCGCTTCTAGTTCTGGTAGAGCATATATATCTGTAGGTATTTATGAACTGCGTGGCCGCATTGCGTCATGATGTGGAGTGTTTGTGCTCCTCTCTTTTGTATTTCCGCTTCTACAAATCTTCTTCTTCTAAGTCTAAGTATATATCGCTGCAATTTCTTTGTGAAATTCATTTTTTCCTCTCGCTTTTCTTTCCCAGTACGTTTGGTCCTTTCCCAGTTTGTTCATGATCCTCTCGGTTGTTGTTTTCCGCGTGTAGCCTGGTCTCCCTATTTTTAGTGTAGAATTGAATGTAAAATTTTTCACTTAACAACGAGCGCAATTTTGACCTGAAAAACCTCACTTGATAATTTGTCTAAGAAAAATTATGGCCTTATCTTAAGAGTAATGAATTAGAATATTACGGCTGTTGTGCTATTATGTACCACTTTATGTAGAATTTTTTCACTTAACAACGGTCTTTGTCACCCTTTTTCACTTCTTTGCATGTTAATTAAATGTTAGCTATATCACTTAATTGTTGTTATGTAGTATGATAAAAAAATACGGTCTACAGAGGAATATCATTATAATTTACTGCCCACCACAAAATTATGGTGACAGCGGTCGACACTTTCAAGGGAACAGAATAACATATCGACAAATGCAAGTAGTGATTCTTGTAGCAATTTTGTCACCTTCAATTTTCTATAGAATGGTCAAGCCGCTACGACGCATAGTTTCCGAGATATAAGTGAAAACCAAAAAATGGTACTTTTAAAGTGCCCCCTACCCCCCCGCTCACCACCTAGGAGTGGGGACTTTCGATATATTCATCTCCAGACTAGTCCAAACAAAATTCCGAAGTCAAATTTTCTGCCCCTAACATTTCCCTCTACACCTTTTTTTTTTTTTATCATTCGTTGCTTGGATTAATAGTTTTTATAGTCGGAGAGCAGCCAATCTGTAGGAAGCATTTTAAAACTAGTCTATACAACTCGCGAACACCCACCTAAAAAACAGATGATATTATGTAAAATGATCTTCTGGATTTGATGTTTGAGTTCGCCCGTTAATTTGAGATTGCCAAATCGGTCAATTCACAAATTTTTTGAAAAATTTTAAAATTATGTGTTAATTTTTGTTTTTCACATAACACATCATATCTTTTTTATTTTAATTCCGATTTAGACCAATATTTTACACATTATCCCTCCAATATTCTTGGACAGGCTGACGGCAAAGAATATAGTGTAACTAATAATATAGTGCCTAAAAAAATATAATTACCCTCTATTGCCGCGGTTTTTTAAAATTTGCATTGAAAAATACCCGATCGAGGTAACTTTTTTATTTTTAAAGAGAGAGTTATAGTATAAACGAGAAAAATGTTCCATATACTTTAAACAAACTTTTTAATAAAGAGACTTTTTTGAAATTCGGCCCATGTAACGAGATGACGCTATTGAATGCGGCCACGCAACTCGTCCGCATTAATTTAAAGCATAACTTCTGTTAACGTCGCGCGTCGCCCATCTGTGGTGTCGTTTAAGCGATCAAGTGAGTCTACGTCTACGGATTATTTAGTTTCTATTTGCAATTAAATGTTATAAAATTATGTAGATAATCTCGAAACATACACATTATTAAAAAATATATTTTCATTAATTATAACAGCAAGTGGGTACTAAAGATTACATTTTCTTTCGCATAAACAACTTAATGTTACATTGCACGTTTGCTTTGCTGCACTTGCAGCTTGTATAGTACAGTTATATAATTTACATTTACAAAATGGAATTAACTCAATAAAATTGGGTTTTGGGCTTTTTGAAATCATCTTTGGAAATAAGATTTTCTCCTTTAGGTACCATCCAAAATCTAAAACATTTGGAATTCTGGGCTTAATTTGGTAGGCTGTCTTGTAAATAGCACATTGCAGAAATGCCCTTTTTACTTGTATTCTCTGTACTATGATTTACAATTTCTGATTTTCTTTTATAAGCAGTTCGGGTATACGATCTTCTACATTGTGCATGGTAAACTGGATTTAATGATAAAAATAAATTTTTCTGTTCTAAATATTGTTTTAGAGCCACAGAAATGTCATCGGATTTTGCATTTGATCGGTACATTTCTAAAACCGTAAATATCGCTCGCTCATACCATTGTGTTAGTGAACGAATTTTGAACAACTTTCAAAATGTCCGTCTGTCTGTCCGTCCGTCACGTTTCTTGTAAGTACGATAACTGAAGAAAGAAAATTCCGATTGTACTGAAATTTGGACAGTAAATTAGTGTTAGCTAGAGGAAGAACCCTATTTGAACAAAATCGATCGGTAAATAAAAATGTTATTACTTAATGATTTAAATTCGAAAAATGTTTTTTTTAATTTTTATGTTTTTGTAATTGAATAGAAATCTGGTGAAATGATATTTCATTTTAATATCTACATATTTATATATTTTACAAATATACATTTCATAATGTAATACAGGGTCATTCACGGTAAGCGGGTATTAGACGTTTCTTGGGATCTGTCGAGTTTAGAAATTTGAAAATTAGTATGAGGGAGTTTTTAGATATGGCGGATCCAACGAAAATATTTTCATGCTTGTGCTACTTCCGCTTATACCGGATGTAGCACATAACTTTCTTATTTTAAATGGAACACCCTGTATTTTATTGCATATTTCGATTCCTCATAAAATTTTATGTACCATAACATACTCTTAAACATTCCGGTTTTCGAGATAATTAATATTTTTGGAGATTTTTGACGGTTCCCACCCTTCGGAAAAAAAATCAATATCTTCTATCATGTAGCCGATTAGGAAATTTTCTTTTCAAACTTTTACAAGCATCCTATGACCTAACTAAAAGTTCTCTTATGTTTTCACAATATCATACAGAGTATTTTATTTTCACAGTCGAACATTGTTTTAGTTCAAACGTCAAAAAGTCATTTTTTTCAAATGGAACCCCCTGTATATTTTCACAGAATCTAATAGAGGATTGAATTCTGCATCGATTGATATTATACCTATCTCTCTTTGTTTTCTTATTATGGACGAATATTTGTAAAACGCACAAACAAAATCAGCACTGTTTGTTAGTAGGCAATACAAGTCATAACTCGGTTCCTTTTTTATCATAAACGAGAATAATCATGTAGATAATTGATAATCATTTGTTTTTGACAGCTTCAAAAACGAGAGATTAGATTTATAACAAATACTTTGACACAGAAATTTACACTGAATATAAATATTTAATGCAGCAACTGTTCAAAATGCTCTAAATTCTGCTCCAAACAAGCCAATATCCTGGAATTTATGGCACTTACAATGGCTCGGCGAATTTCGTGGGTATCTATTTACTGAAATGCAGTCCGTATTCTCTTCTTTGGATCTTCTTTGGTAGTAGCCGTGGTGGCATAAACAATATTTTTGATGGTATCATATTTACGAGGAGAATTTAAATTGCAATAAATATGCGAAGATTTTGCGAACAGTAACTTTTATTGATAATTTGCCCTTAAATATTTATAATTCTATGTATTATCAAATGAATGGTTTATGACGAATTAGTAGCGACGTCCGAAGATAGGTGGTTTGGCTACCGAGGACCTTGGAGATGGCCAGCAAGGTCCCCTGATTTGACCCCCTTAGTCTTTGGACCTTTGGGGTATTACAAATATTGTTTATGCCACTCCTGCTACTACCAAAGAAGATCCAAAGAACAGAGAACGGGCTACATTTTAACAAATCCCCATGAATTAGCCAAGCCACTGTAAGTGCAAGTGGAGAGCATTTTGAACAGTTGCTGCATTAAATATTTATATTCAAAGTGTATTTTGTAAATTTTTGTCCCAAAGTATTTGTTATAAATCTAATCTCTCGTTTTTGAAGCTGTCATCTTGATAATAAACAAATGATTATCAATTATCTACATGATTATTCTCGTTTATGATAAAAAAGGAACCAAGTTATGACTTGTATAGCCTACTAACAAACAGTGCTGATTTTGTTTGTACGTTTAACAAATATTCGTCCATAATAAGAAAACGAAGAGAGATAGGTATAGGGAATGGTAACATCAATAGATGTAGAATTCAATCGTCTATTAGATTCTGTGAAAATATATAGGGGGTTCCATTTGAAAAAAATGACTTTTTGACGTTTAAACTAAAACAATGTTCGACTGTGAAAATAAAATACTCTGTATGATATTGTGAAAACGTAAGAGAACTTTTAGTTAGGTCATAGAATACTTGTAAGAATTTGAAAAGAAAATTTCCTAATCGGCTACATGATAGAAGATATTGATTTTTTTTCCGAAGGGTGGGAACCGTAAAAAATCTCCAAAAATATGAATTATCTCGAAAACCGGTATGTTTAAGAGTATGTTATGGTACATAAACCTAAGCTAAAATTTTATGAGGAATCGAAATATGCAATAAAATACAGGGTGTTCCATTTAAAATAACAAAGTTAGGTGCAACATCCGGTATAAGCGGAAGTAGCACAAGCATGAAAATATTTTCGTTGGATCCGCCATATCCAAAAACCCCCTCACACCAATTTTCAAATTTCTAAACTCGACAGATTCCAAGAAACGTCTAATACCCGCTTTCCGTGAATGACCCTGTATACAACCGTGAAAATATGATTTTAGCTCGTGTCTTATAATGTAAAAATTTACATTCTTTTACGTGTAAGGTGGTGGTGTAGTTCTTTTGACTCGGAATCGAAACCCAAATGGGGTTTGGTATAGTTTTTTTACCAAGTCTTTTACCAACTAAGATCGTACTATAAAATTAAAAATGCCTAAAAGTAACATTATTTACAAAAAACTGCGAAAAGTATCCTATTGAATGTATAACAATTATATAAAAATCCAGTGAACAGGCGAAGAGTACGTTTTTAGCTTGTTTCCTTTGATTTCCTATCCGAGTAATTATAATTTATTATGCCAAACTACGTGTTTATAACGCACTAAATATAAGGACTGAGACAAAAAGCACTTTCAACTTAACATCAATGGACACTGGAAAATAATAATCATCCGGCACGTGTGCGTTTAGCTCTAGATGCGATTGCGGCCGATTCATAGTAGCGCGCATTCGTTCGGACGCTGAAACAATCAATGAATATTTCGATAAGGGAGCAAAATTTCAAAAAAAACTTCTTATAAAAGATTTTATTTAGTTCATTCGGAACATTTTCTTCGGTTATAGTAGGCACCTAACTTTAAAAATAAAAAAGATACCTCGATCGGACCTTTTACTCTGCAAATTTTAAAGATTTTGCGTCAAAGAAAGGTTGTTATTTTTTTTTGCCAACTAATTATTTTTTAGGTAAAGTTTTTTACTTTCAACATATCAAAGAATAGTTAGAGAATATTATGTAAAAAAACTAAAAAATTCTGAAGTAAAATAAAAAATATATGACGTGTTATATGAAGAACAAAAACTAACACATAATTTTAATTTTTTTTTAGAAAATTGCCAATTTGGTCATTTTGGCAACTTCAAATCAATGGGCGAATTCAAAAATCAAGTTTAGCAGGTTATTTTACATCAGATTACCTATTTTTTAGGTGGGTGTTCGCGAGTTGTATAGAGGGTGTCGAATTCAGAGGGTCTGGTCTTCCACTATTAAGTTATAACGACTTCAAAATTGCGATTTTAGCTTAAAAAAAAAGGTAGTTCCAAATGGCTTTCGTCAAGTATCTCGAAAAGTATTACTTTATCGAAAAAATATTACAGACCAATTACAGAAAGTACAAACTGGGAATTAATTATATTTTTCTTCAAGCGTATTAAAATGTTTAAATTATGTCACCAAAAACAGAAGTAGAAGTAGGACATTGTTTTACTAGTAACAAAATGTTAGTACCGAACGCCACCGTAGTGGACATTGTTTTACTAGTAACATAATGTTAGTTCCGAAAGCGCCGCCGTAGTGGGTATTGTTTTACTAGTAACATAATATTAATACCGAAAGCCACCGGTGGCGCGCTATTCACTAGCCACTTGTCATATTGTGTCAACATGTAAGACTGTAGTTTGAATATTGGTACATTAATGATAAATAAATGAATTTTTGTATTTTAATGCGCTTGAAGAAAAAATAGTATATATTACACGGAGTAGAACGCCTTTTTTTGTGTTTCGCTCAGTTTGCAAATCCTGGGCTCAACACAAAAAAAGAGTGCGTTCTACTCACTGAACTCCACTATATAAATGGAAGGTCAATATCCATACCAATTTTTACGCCAAATTGAACCTCGAGCAAGTATGGCGGCCATAAGGAGGAGCGCAATCGCACTACAAAATACGTCAGAGCCGGTCTTATTGTTACTGCAACTGTTTAAAACCCGGGACTTTGCCCCGATTCTTGCAACACAGTACCATACAAGATTGCACCATATTGTCTTAATTAACTTTGTTTATAACAGTCACAAAATATTACATAAAATAATCAATTTACAACAACTTTACACAAACGACAGAATAAACAAAGAATAAAATGGTGACACCGACTCTGGAAATTTCATCTAATCCAAGACTTACGCTACAGAATCTATGGAAAAGAAATAAAACACAGAATAGCGTCAGCCTGGCATCGGCGCGTAACTCCCGTTGACAGCCGTTTGGTTCAAGCACAGACATTAATTTCTCTACTGCGTCGACGCATGGCTTATAGTTTTTGAATTCGTTACCACTTAATCTGTGCCGTAATTGCCGCATTTTGTTCACGCGCATATACCTATACTGGCCTTCCATTTATATAGTAGAGTTCAGTGGTTCTACTCCTAGTAATATAATATACTATTTTTGTTTATTGATGTAGAATTAATAATTTCGGAGATATTTAAGTTTATATTTGGGATCCAAGTATTCATAAGATAATTATTTAGAGTGAGAGTTAAATATCTCAGAATTTGTGACACCTGCGTCAAAAATTTTTTTTTCTTTTTATATGTACTCTTTTAAATAAAAATTTTAAGTTAAAATTTGGAACGAAGGTTTAGTTCAATAAAAGGCATAGTTTTACATAAAATCCTTAAAATGTATGTATTATTACATTACATTTTTTAAATTCTACAAAAATGGCCATTTTCATTTTTTCTATATTTTTGCAAGTTAACATTTTTGAAAGTTTCGTTTTTCATTTTTTGCGATGCGAGTACTAGTACCGGAGATAATAAGGGTAGTAGAAAATATTAATTTTGCAACATAAATTGATTAGGTACATTTTATATGAAGCAATGTTCAGATTTAATCCAAAATTTCTCATTGCACTTATTGCCACGCCATAAACAAATTAAAACAATAAAATCGCTGCAGCAAAGGAAGTCTATTCAAAATTCCTTTTGACTCCACTATTAAATTATGTAATATGAGTTTTCAAATTTCGTGCTTGTATCTTCCTAACATTTTATTCATAGTTTATACTGTCACCTACTAATATCAATTGACAACTTGGGGAACAATTATTGTTGGAAAAGGTTTTTCCCGCCGACATCTTATTGGTCAAATGTTATTATCTAATATGTACTTAATATTCTGCAGGTATGAAATATCAGCAGCAATGTGTTTGTATGTAAGATACAAAAATATGCAAAGCAAATTATCCTTGGCGGTTAACCATCGCTAATATGTAAATAAAACATATCAGCTCAAGTATAATGCAATTGTGCTAAACATATTTATTAGATATTAAACATATACATAGATGTTTATCAGTTCATTGTTAATTTAATTATTAAACAAGGCAGAAAATATATTTTTTAACTTTGAGGTTCCTCAAAAACATTTGTCTGTTGCTGTAGGTTGTATTAATGATGAATTCCATATAATCAACAAACCTTGAACGTTGGAAATTTTTTTGAAAACATATTATATAATGTACAATAATCGTGTCCGTATAATTTCTTTATGGGTACTTATAATGTTAAAAACGATAGTCATCTTCTATGATGAACTGATAGCCAATAATAGATACATCTGTCTCGTAAGGGAACTTCAAACATGTTTATTTTTTAACGCATTTACTTTTTGCGCTCCAAAATATATTAAAAATGGTACTATATACATATGCTGGCGACACACAGTATTTGTTTTCTTTTGATTATGAGGGTACCGAAAACGCATTTCTGCAGACATACTGAAGCCAATAATATCTTAAGCCGCGTTCTCACTATGCAACATGTTTATAAAACATTTGTTTTAAAACAGTTTTATAACTTGTTACAAATTCAGAGGAAAAATGTTTTAAAACAGACACGTTTTAAAACAATTTTCGTGTTTTGTAACAAGTTGCACTGTTCCCGTCCTGTGTCGGTAAACATCAAAGAAAATTGGTAACTTGCTTTAAAAACATGTAATTGTGTTTGTAAACTGTAACATGCTATAAAACACTGACGAAGGTGCTGCCACCCGTCATTTTCGTCGTCTGCTGACTTATCGAAATATATAAAGACCGTAAATTGTTGTGGGACCCGACAGAAGAAGATTATAAAAATAGGAATAATAAAATTATATATAAAAAAAATATTTTTAAGAAAAAGTTTTTTTTGAAAAACTACTAAAAAGTAAAATTTTTTTTTAAATTCATACACATGGAAACCAAAAGTTTGGGGGTGGTCATATAGCGCTATTACATAGTTACTTTGCTCAATTGATCGCCTCCAAAGCTTTTTCTTTCCATGTGTATGAATTTAAAAAAAATATTTTTACTTTTTAGTAGTTTTTCAAATACAAGCTTATTCTTAAAAATATTTTTTTTATATAATTTTATTTTTTACTTTTTAGTCTACTTATTTTACAGACAGACAAAACCATTTCATTTGCCACCGCCATCCACCCCTTCCCTCTCCCGTCTTCTCACCTCTCTAACACTACTTCCCACTTCTTCCTACCCCTTTCCCATCTCTTGTCACCACTTCCCCTGCCCTTTCCCATCTCTCCCCACCTCTTTCCACCCTATTCCCACCGCTTCCTCACCTCGTCCCACCCCATTCCCACCTCGTCCCACCCTATTCCCACCTCGTCCCACCCCTTTCCCATCTCTCTCCACATCTTTCCACCCCATTCCCACCTCTTCCCGCCCATTCCCACCTCTTCCCACACCTTCCCCAACTCTTCCCTACCTCTTCCCACCCATTTGATACCCATATCATGGGGGTTGTGACTAAAAAACCGATCCGCCATCTTAGGACGTCCGCCATATTGGATTTAGAATGACGTCACATTGTTTATCGTATTTTACTCGTCAAACTCTTTCATTTGATACCCATATCAGGGGGGTTGTGACTAAAAAGCCGATCCGCAATCTTGGGACGTCCGCCATATTGGATTTAGACCGATAATGGCTATACTATGTTGCATTGTCACCGGACTTATACACGTGTGCCAAATTTCAAAGCTCTAGCTTAATTAGAACTAGTCGAAATTCAGCTTGCAAGATTTGACCTAAACCAACAAACAAACAAACATACAAACACACATACAAACATTGCAAGTGAAATAAAAGCTTTTAAAAAGCATGATATATAGCGTGAGTTGGACGAGTGGCTAGTCTTTCTTTTACCGGAATGGCATCTAAAAAAGTTGTGTCTTTTTTTTCAACGCGCCTACCAATAGAAGTAATCAGATACTCAAAATTCTGACTTGTCATACTTCTTCCTGGCCCGTAAGGACGAATGAACTCAAAATCGTCTCTTTTTAGCAATTTTTTTATTGTTGGAACTAAACACTACACAAATTGCAGCTGCAATAAGACCATCCTCGTTTGGAGACACCATGATGACTAAATGTTTTCAAACATAGTTTGGTACTCCTTTTGGAATATTTTGAAACCAAATGTTTTTTGCCATTATTTAGAAAAGTATTACTTTTTCGACAAAAATAGTCATGAGCAAAAATATTTCTTATAAAATTCTACACAAAAAAGTCATTACACTTTTTTTCGTAGGATCAATCGTTTCAAAGATATACAGTACGTACGTACATAAAATGTTGTCTAACGCCTATTGCACACACACCGATTTTGGACGGCCGGTAAAAAGTCGGCCGATATTTTACCGGAACATGAAACCTTTCACACAGACCGTTATTTTCCGGTGGTGCTCATCAGTTCTCTTGTTGACACCACTGGGCTGTAATGGATCGCGCGAAAATTGTAGCAGTGTGGTTGTACTATCGTCGTAAAAAAAGAAGAATTCGTGTTCGCCTTCATTGGGTTCATCCTATCAATGAAAGAAGACAGCAAGTTGGATTATTCTACACGTTGTTTGAAGATCTGAGAAATGATGGACAGAAATTCTTCGATTATTTTCGCATGTCCATTGCTTCATTTGATGCGCTACAGTATACAGTGAACAGTATACGAACAAACAACTCGAAGCACGTCTGCTGGGGTTCTGGACGACCGACAAAAAACGGTTTGTGTGAAAGCGCCCACAAGGCCTCGTGCGCCACCATCTTCTTAGAACGGCCCGGCACCGGACTACCTGCAGTGGCAATAGCCGGCAGCAACCGGTGCCGGGTATGCTTTGTGCCGGTCGTCGGCCAGTGTGAAAGGATCCATGAGCTTCTTTACGCCACTAAACGAATGTGGACGGCCGACTTTTTACCGGCCGTCCAAAATCGGTGTGTGTGCAATAGGCGTAATTGTGAGAACAAAGTTTCACAAAGACATCCAAGAAAGACATTAATCGACTTAAAAAATGGTTAGAAGTCATCAAACAGTAGAAAAACTGTAATAAACAAATAGAAGAAGCAGCAGAAAAACAAATAGCAAATACGGTTGCAGATAAATTAGTTCTAGTTTCTACTGTTTCTACTGTTGTCTTCGTAGATAATCCCCAAACAGCTATATTATGTTGAAAGGGGGTGGAATTTATAGAAGAGGTGGAATTTATAGAAGATATACTTTTTGCAACTAAATTTAATTCAGTCATTTAAATATTGCACGATAATAAAAAAAGCAATAAAAGAAATGTAAAAACTGTATTTGTTCCTAAAATAAAGAGAAACAAACTAGACAACTTTTTCTTTTGAATTTATTTTTCTCTTAACGGATGGACTTCATTAAAGTTACAAAAGAAATATGGATACAAAAGTAGGTATGTATTGTACGTAAGCTGTCATTGGTATCAAAATAATCCGATCATTTAAAACAAAAACTGTGCTAATATTTTTAAATATTTTAATACATATAATTATTATCAAATGTGGCACAGTCCTGCTTTCAAAGTCACTCTAACAAAATAAAGTACAGTGAAAGAAGGGAGAGCTGGTGATTAAGTTGGTAAAATTTTATCCTTGGGAGAAATATGTTTTTATCTGTAAAAAGATGCATGGTGATCACGATACGATGGTTATGTCCAAGTTTTTCTACAGTGTGTGCTACCCTTTTAAAATACTCTCCCTCCAGAGCGATTCTCCAATATAAATTTTCTAAAAAGTGTAAAACTTTGATTTTCATAATTTCTTCGTATGGAAAACATGATATCAACTTTTATTCTTACCATTTTTTTTTTCAGAAAATTGCAAGAAAAAGAAATAATTAACATTATACATAATGTGCAATTTTTCAGCTTTCCGAAAATATTTCACAAGGGCCCATTTTTGAAAAATTTGGACATTACCATCGTGATCGGCACATTTTTTACCTTTAAAAACATATTTATCCCAAACGAAAATGATAAAATTTTCCAACCTCTACTCCAGCTCTTTCTTGGTCTACTCTAATATTATATATTTTAAATTTTACCATCAAAATTATTCAGCGTTCCCGCCCACCGCCCCGCGCCGTTTGCTTTTTCTTACAATCACCAGAGGGGCGTCTGTTCTAGTCCCAGTAGAATGAGTTAAATACTGAAAACTGGGGATGGAAGATCATCAACAATCTCTTGTCACCGGCTCCCGATCAGTTGATCAATACTATATTCTGCAATTGTACCAAAGGCTGTAAAGCTAGTTGTAGTTGCAGAAAACTAGGTCTCCGCTGTTCTGCAGTATGCGGGTATTGCCGTGGGCAATCTTGTTTGAACACCGCGACCGACGGAAAAAATAGATAGTAACAACGAAGATATAGTTGAAGATACGGCACCATCAACTGATCAGCCAATTGACGAAGCTCTTTACGAAGAGGACGATGAAGTTGACACGGAATTAGATCTGCTAGAAGAGAACGACTGATTTATGCAAAGGGTTGTTTTGAGTGCCAGATGTGGATTAGGCCTACTGTTTGTTACTGTTAAAAAAATACAGACATTGTATCTTTCCGTAACTTTTATTCAAAAACGATTAATCCTACGAAAAAAGTGTAATGACTTTTTTGTGTAGAATTTGTTAATAAATGTTTTTGCTCATAACTATTTTTGTCCAAAAATTGATACTTTTCGAGATAATGGCACAAAACTGAAAATTTCCTCTTTAACCCCCCCCCCCCCCCCCAAAAAAAACATGTCTCAAATTGCATGAACTTCTCAGGATGTACTAAGGGCACCTCAATGAAGGTCTCCACAAAAAATCAGCTTTCTCGTAATTTTTTCTAGTCGAAATGTCTTCATTTACTGGGCTACTACAGTTCACGTGTAAAAAATTTAGGTCTTTGGATGGACGAAAATTTTGCGTTTCTTAATCATATTAATGACTTTCAGAGCACGTCGGGCTCATGTTGTAGAATATCCCAGAATCGACGAAGACTAAATAAAAAATTTCGACTTAGGTAAAAATTGATTTGACGACATTTTAGAGTATAATATACAAGATTGAAAGGTATCAGCGCCGAAAACTGGCACACAAGAACTCATACACATTCGCAAAGACGCAAGGCACTCTTGGTGAAAATTCGGAGAAACACTTAGGAAAAAATGTTTATGTCCAGGCCGAAAGAGTCAAAGTATATTATGGTCATGGGAAAGTATACTGAAAATAGGAATATAATTTTGGTCAAAGACAAAAATACATTATACTTTTTCAAAAGTGCGTCAAAGTTGGATTTTAAAAATATTTTTATGGACAAGGAAAAGAAAATAATATACGGCAAGTACGGCAAAAATGTACTTTGAAAATGTTTATTAATATTTTTAACTTTTTAATCGCTCCACGAAACACAATGAAAGTTGAGATACAGTCATTGTGGATATCATTCAAAAGAATGAATATAAATTTTAACGATGCGATGTACTGAAAGGGGGAAACCGACAAATGTGGCAAAGGCGCGTAGCGTCTATAGGCAATTACTTACAAAAAGCAATTTTGCCAAAAAGTCCTATATTGAACCTATATGAGGACCAGTACGTTGTGAGACTGTTTCAAAGTTGCATAACTCATATATAGTTGAACTTACATGGAACTCCGTGCTTGTGAATGGTATAATCACGAATAAGAGCTTTAACGCTAATCATAAGCGACCTAAAATTACTTTTGAAGTAAAATATTTTTATATTGTTTCAAGTCAGCCACAATAAAAACTCAAAAATGCTTTCATCAATTTCTAGGGAAATTGTGTGAATTTTTTCTGCCAAATCGATTGTTAGCGCACGCTCTCCATGGCACGGTAGCATTTAAAACTCTCTTAAAGAGGTGATCGACATTGCCCTACTTAGGGGAGGCGATTCTCTTTAAATTATATAATTTATTAGATAGGATATGGCATAATTTCACTGTACTTATTTTAAGCCTAATTAATAAATGGTATTCTTTGAACTTTTGCATTTTATTGATTGTATGACTTGTTGTAAGTCTCACCCCTCGAGGGCTTTCATTTGATAGGCCGGAAGTGAGTAAGTTGGGTGTCCCAGGACCCCACAAGTTTGAATCTCAACACCCCGGTTACCTTACGGAAGCTCGAGAGGGATTTTTTATCAAAACAATTCAGAGATCTTTAGGCATAAAATTTATTACCATTAGGTAAATAAGTAATATTGCATCGAGAGAAAGACCAATTTTTATTAGAGAGTCGTTAATAATCTACGGTAGTGCAGCCTTGGCCTATTTCTTGTCTATCAAGTATCTCCTATCTCAAACCCGCTTGGGAGTGGAAGACCACATAAGAACAAGGGAGAACGCGACTGGCGCCCTTAATAAATAAATTGGTGTTGCGTCACTCAGACGCTGTGTGGTAGGTTCTTCTACAGCATTTCCTATCTGTATAACTACAGCAAGTTGAGGCCAACTAGAATAATTCATCATGAATCATAAAATATATAGAAAGACCTCGGTATAAACGTTGTGAGTAAGAAGAAAGAAATCTTAAAATATGTAAATTGTACAGGAGCAGGGCAGAATAGAGCCACTGAAAAGTTATAATAGAAATATCTCGAAAACTAAAGAAGTATTCAAGACGAAACAAACGAGAGTCTGTTTGCTGCATCAAGGTTTGCCATTAATGAATATTGATGATACAAAAAAAGGTCTTGTTCTAAGGTTCTCATCTAACTTTTCTCAAGTATTTTCACGCGCGAAAATTTCTCTCAGGGCATCAAAGTACTTCAGAAAAGTTAGATCAGAACCTTAGAACAAGAACTTTCTTTGTAGATGTACGGCGTATTGTTATATTTCCAAAAAATTATGTTATGGGATTCCGCATGTGTAGTCATTATTATGGAGTGAGCCATTCATTGTAAGATAGCGTGATCACAAGAATTGTATCAAGAAGAATGCAATTGAGACAATGACAATTTCTGAATACGCTTAGAGAAAACGGAATAAATCGGGCAGATTGGTCTAAAAAACAGAGAGGTAATTCAGTTCTCCTTATGATCACAAAATCATTTACTGTCTTCAAGTACAAAGCCACCTACGATGCAAGATTGAATGGAAACAATTAGAAATTCAGTGTTTGATTCAATTTAAAAAATAATGTTCTAAAATGGGATTAAATGCAGATTTATCATTTCAAAAATTGTGCTGCGACTTTTTGTTCTATCAAAATATTCTAAATGCAACTCGGCCCATACGGTGGCTTCTTCAAAGATGAGGCGATGTTATATCCATATTACTAATAGAAATATTACATTTTTTTATAAAAGCATTTACTTGTTTGTGTACCTTAATAGTGTTACGTGTTTACATCCTTTTGTAAACACCCTGTATCGTGGATCCAGAAATTGTAACACTAGGTAACACTAATCCCTCTTTTATTAATTTACGTACTAATTACAACAATTAATTACTTCACTGTGTACTATAATTCAATATTTCAGTATCTTAATCACTTTGTTTACTGCTTGATCTGTACTACTCTGCTCACTTGAACTGTACTCAACTGTCCTCACTCGGCTTCCTCATGCTTTTATATATCCAAAGATGAGGGCTCCAGAATGTTCTGAACTAGTCTGTAACTTTCTAGTAGGTTATCTGAAATTTCCAGATTCTGACACCGCGTGCCATCTCTGGGCCGATTGCCAAACTAACTAACTTAGTTTCTGTTACTTATGCATAGAGCTAGTAGGAAACTCACATAAATGTCTCTGGGGGTAGAACATGTAAAATTCTTTAGGGGCATCGGCCATCTTTAGATTTTTTCTTACTGATCTGAACCAAAGTACCACCCCCGATTTGTGCCGCCTGAGGCGTCGCTTGGCCGTCTCGTCCTGCCCTGGATCTGAACGTAACTGTCAAAGAGTTGTCAAGTAATATTTCTTGTTATTTTGTTTGCCGCTTTTTGCGAATTTCACCAATATTTCAAAATATTTTGAATTGGATAAATTTTGAATGATTCCGAGCAACTTTTCTTAGAGTGTTACAGTCAAGTCTTAGAGTGTTACAGTTTTAAGTGAGACACTCTGTATATGAGTAGGATTTACATATGTGATTATATGAGTCCATTGTTCAATTCTTTATATTTACCCATGTATCTCTATTGTCTGCCATTTTTAACAACAATTAGAACACTTGACATACTTGTACTATTGCTTAGCACCTGCAATACCTCTCTATTAGCAGTGTCATTCTTTGTTATAAAACACGAGGAATCTTCTGTAAAACATGGCCAGGGGTTTTCTTCCTGGTGAATATGCGCTTTAAGTACTTACCTTAGTAATCAGTATAGATTAGAGTCAGTAAGTTATCATACCTATTTGTTTTAATCAAATATATATATACTACAACCGTACATTTAAAAATAATAATAATCGTAAAAAAAATTGTACAGAAATCAAACTCAAATATCGAATAAAAAATGTTTGTGTGTCTGTATGCGAGTATGTATGTGTGTAGTCCGTGTTTTGTAAAGACGATAACTTCTTTTATATTTCAAATATATTTGTTTCAAATTTGGCTTGTATGTAAAATAGTATGCTAGAATATTCCCTTTTAAAATTGGGCCATATTTCTCATACAGGGCGATCGTCAGAGACGTGTAAGCTTTGATGTTCTATATAAACTGCGTTATATAGCAAAATGTTACTTAGATTGTTAATTAAGCGTACAAAGACACGAAGATGAACATGACATCGAAACTATGATATGTACAGTGTCGGCAAGTCCTGGATTGTATAGTTTCAACGACTTAACCGACCGCATAAAACAATTATTTTTCCGCTAACTATTTTTTTTTCTAAGGCTATGTCGAAATTCCAATCATGAAGGAGTGACACTTTTAGAGATTGAAGTGGGAATACATGCAAAACCTATTTAATGATACAGAGATCATAAAGAACGTGGACATCTAATAGCAATTAATTGCAGTACCTGGCCGACAATCACTCGTTTACAATTTTCTCGAAAACTGCTAATTTTAGAAAAAAAGTTACGTCCATCTTTTATCTTCGTTACTTCTCGATACACTTGGTGTCTATTTCGAAAGATAAAAAAGTTTCCCGCATGTTACATTTGAGAATGCAAATTTTCGACATAACCTTAGAAAAAAAATAATGCTTTCTACACTTATTAAAATTTGACCTACATATTAACACATTATGTTAACAAATATATAGTGATAACACGATAAAAATTTGAGAGTAATCCATTGTGCCGTTTTTGAGTTAGAGCGAGTTAAGTGAAAAAATAATTGTTTTATGCGGTCGGTTAAGTCGTTGAAACTATACATACCTAATCCAGGACTTGCCGATAGTGTATACAACTACATAGTGTATTTTTCAGGATCGAAACAAATTTACCTTTAATAAGAGATATACCAATTTGATTTTACAATGTTATTGAGGTATTTTTATGAGACTATCATGAAGTGAACAAAAGTTGTAGTCGGGAGCTACCGAGTGTGAATACCCATTAAATATGATAACTTCTGTTACACTCAAAATTTGTATTTGTATTATTACAATTTTAGGGTAAACTGTTTAACAAACTTTAGGGCAAACTACGGTTTATGATCGTGATTATGACATAAAAATACGAAGTTGAACAAGATAATTGAAACTGCAATAAACGGTGTGTCTTTCAGGTTCAAACTGCACCGAAACGAATTCAAGTTGCAATCGGGCGTTGCCGAATGGCAAAACCTATTAAATATGATAATTTCTGTTAGACCTAAAATTTTATTTCAAATTTGGAACGTATGCAAAATAGGAAGGTAGGACATTACTGAAATTGGTGAAAGTAATACGTTATACAAGATGATCGCCATAGGCCTGCAAACAGTCATGTTTTTTATAAACTACATTTTATTTTATTTTTATAAATGTTACTAAGGTTAGGTTGATATTTTTTTATTTTATTTTATTTATTTATTTACGTATAAATACATTTACATATTGTGATACTAATCCTAAAAACTTAACAACTAAAATAAACATGAAGAGAAAAAGCGAAATACAAAGATATGATTAAAAGTAAATAACAACAATAACAAAAATTACTGCAGAATAGCGCGTTTAGCCTGGTTTTTAAAACCAAGTTCAGTGCAGTATTTGTTGACTGTTGAACTCAGTGGCGCAGCCAGAGAATTCATCTGGAGGGGGGGGGGGGCAATAGAACCGGCCTCCCCAGAGGATGAGGAAAATTTTTCAGAAAATATTGGCATTAATTACAAAATATTTATTTCAAGGGATAATTTAGATACTGCTTTGTACTGCTTCTTTATTTTTTGGTTGAACTTGTTCTATTCACCGGACTGAACATAGCGTAAGTTGTTCGACAATAAGGTACAGACAGAATGGATATATTTCCAGTATTAAAAGATGGTACATTAAAACGCACAGACTCCAAGCAATCAGGAGAACTGATGTAGTTATTAATAACTTTGAAGGCGAAAAAAACATCGTAATATTGACGCCTGCTATGTAAGGAACTAATTCCCAAATATGATTTTGCTTCCTCACAGGTTAAGAATATACCCCTCGTGCTCAGTTTATAGCACATCAATCTGACAAATTTGTTTTGTACAGATTCAAGCCTGTTGATATATATGTTGTAGTACGGTGACCAAACAATGTTGCAAAATTCCATAATAGATCTAACTAGATATATATATATATATATATATATATATATATATATATATATATATATATATATAAAATAGTTAATGCCCGAGGATCTGAAAAATCTTGAGCCATTCTCTTAAGAAATCCTAACATTTTATTTGCCTTCCCAATCATGTGTTCGAAATGCTCAGAAAAAGAAAGTTTAGAGTCAAATATAACACCTAAATCTTTCACCGTGGTTACGTTATGCAAGCTCACGCTATTAATACTGTAGTCAGGACTAATGGCTAACAACCTGCGACTGAATGTCATGGAATAGCATTTATCAACATTAATGCATGCTGTTGTCTTCGCACCATGAATAAATTAAATCAAGATTTTTTTGAATCTGGGCACAGTCATTCAGAGAATAAATATCACTAAATATTTTCAGGTCATCCACAAACAGTAAAAATTCACAATCAATATTTTTAGCAATATCATTGATGAATAAATTAAACAATAGGGGACCAATGTGGGAGCCCTGGGGCACTCTAGATGTTGCGGAGAATGTCTCCGAAGTATATCCGTCAACAAGAACCTGCTGGGTTCTCTCAGAGAGATACGATTGGTCCAAGATAATAAAGGAGTGCCGATTCCGATTTTATGGAGTTTCTTTATAAGGAGAGAGTGGTTTACCTTATCGAAGGATTTGCTAAAGTCCATGTATACCGCATGCACGTCAACGCCTTTTACCAGAGATTTAACGATGAAGTTGATATAGATATATAAATTGGAGTCCACAGATCGACCTTGGAGGAATCCATGCTGCTCTGGAATGATGATACTACTTAAGGAAGCGGATGCATTTTTTTCAACTAACGACTCAAATAATTTTGGAATTGCAGATAGGATGCACACAGGTCTATAGTTATTGATAAGAGATTTGTTACCAGCTTTGTAAATCGGAGTTACGTATGAACTTTTCCAACATGATGGAAATATACCTGTTTTTAAGAACATTGAAAATATGAGGAAGAGTGGCAAGAAAAGTGATTTGGAAGAAGACTTTAAGAAGATTGGTGGAATTTTGTCAGGACCCGCACCTTTGTTGACATCAATTGAATCGAAGGGCAGTTTCCACATCCAAAGCGCTGATGTATACCTTATGCATATCAACAATAATGTCGGAGTGAAATTACATTCCACATCATGTAATGGACTGTAAACTGAAGAAAAATAGCTTGCAAATAAATTCGATATACCCTCACCACCCTCAGCCTTGGAATTATTCTAGAACATTGAGGGGCAGATTTTCGATTTAATTTTAAAAAATTCCAGAAACATTTAACGTTATCTTTCAATAGTACCCACATATTCAGCATAACATTGTTTAGTCAATAAATTACATCTTCTACGAAGAACGCTAAAAACCGAATACACATCTGGATCGCCTGATTGCTTGCACTGTTTTGAGTTTTCTTTTTTCACATATTAAATGTTTCAGCTCGGAACTGAACCAGATAGAATATTTCTGATCACATTTAGTTCGTAGAGGAACGAACTTTTCGATACAATTCCACAGAGTATTATAAAAAATATCAACCATAGCATTAACATTGTCAGTATTAGAAAATAAATAATACCAATCGATTAATAACAAATGATTGTTTATCTGATCATATTGTGCTAAATTGAAATTATAATAGGTTGTAATATTAGCTTTAAGATATGTGTCGATCATTTGTTATTGTGATTAACAAGGCAAGATGGTAAGAATCAAAAATATTACGGAGTATCTGAACAAAACGACTGGTAAGACGTTGTGGATAAGATGAAGAACTAAGGTTGTTGGCTAATCACACAAAAATATGAAGATCCACAAGATATCGAAATTGCAGTGTCTCTCAAATTGCGGTCATGCCCGATTGCAACTTCTACTCGTTGTAGCTACATAGTTAGTAAGGGTCAAACATATATTATTCAGTATGCCTGGGGAATAAATAATAGAATGTAGCAAAATGTAGCAAAATGTAACGAAATTGTAAAAAGTACCAAGAATATTTTACTAAAATTTAAAATATTAACTCTTCAAAATTTTATGTAATCCCGTGCACTTCAATAGTTAGGTACTCACTCACACCAATGATTCATGATTTATTTCTTCTCATTATGTACCTAACATTATTCAAACAAGTACGGCTTTTTAAGAAAAGAATCATTATATCACTTAAGAAAATAATATAATATAAACCAAAGAATAAATTCATAATATTTAGGTACACAATTTCGAAATCTCATAGATATGTTGTCCTTCAATTGAACAGAAATGCATAGTATACTAATTACTTCAAAAATATGAGATTTGCGTATTCTTGATAGTACTAAATCAAATATAGGTATTACTTTACATACAATTTTATTGTTAACCGATTTGTATTACTTATTAAAGTTATTAGTTAAGTATTTACCTTATAGACAGGCAACCACATATTCTCGACTTCAGCAATATTGGCTACCTATATAAGATACAGTTATATAACAATAAACATTAATTTGACCACAATGTAATCGTTTAATCGAGCATTGTTAAAATCATGAATCAACATTTTGCAAAGTGCCACAAAGTCTCCTAAAAACGAGGGGGTTGTCATCTCAAAATTGTCATCAATATTTTATGCAAGAGTCATGTTTACATTGCTTAAATAAAGTGTACTACTTTTTTTTAAAATCAAGTGTACGAGTAGCCAACGTCTCCAAATAAAATTCTAATTTAGTCTGTGTACAAGAACCAGAGGTTTACATAAACATTATTATAACGTATATTTATATTGAATATCGGTTGACCTCTAATTAGATCTTCATTAGTTCCAAAGAGAACGTTATATTCTACGTTGATTTATCTTATTTAAAACGATATAGAATCTACAGGGGTCATATAAAAATTAGGAAGGTTTTCTTTTTGGCAAACTGCACTGCTCATTTTTTTACAGGCAGTGGCTCGTCATCCGATATTTCGAAACAGATCTTTGACGCCGAAGAAGACAAACATGGCTTCAATTTTGGGCACACAAACAAATGTAGGAGTTACCAAGGAGCCGGAAATGCAGATTACGTAGCCACTAGATGGAAACGTTATCTCACAAGTGGTCGATGGAAAATGCTCCAAAATTGCAGCGGTCTCTACGCTTCAGACTTTCTCAACACCATTAGAAATTTAACTAAAAAAAAAAATCTTACAAAATATTCAAGAGATGCTGGGAAAAGGTCTGGCAGCTGTAGCGACAGCCATTTCTGGAACCAGCAGAAAGAGGGAGGGGGGGGGGCAGGAGGTATCGGACGGCCATACATGCATTCCCTCACGGAAGCGAGAGACCACTAAGAAAAAATCCGACTAAAAGGAGCAGTGCTTCAAGCAAGGGACACCGGTACAAGAAATAGAGGCAAACTATGCGGGAAGAATTCATCCTTTTCTTTCCACCTAGACGAAAATCCCTTCGGACAATCAAATACTAAACTGTGTATCAGGGTACATAATCCCTTTGGCCTCCAAAAAAGCATTTCGCAGGAGATCATAAATCCTCTGCTCTTACTGCTGGCATAAAGTTAGTTTCAATAGGCGCGGTCATTCCGACTAAACATTTTAAGAATAAATTTTTCTCTCCTTACTTCTTAAGGAAGAAACGTGGAAAAGAAAGAATGTGGAATATCGTTTTATACTAAACCTAAAAGAACTAAATAAAAATAGATTCTAGTCACAGAAAATTCTTACAATTTCAGTACAATAATATTGTATATGAATTTACTTTTATACCATTTGGGCCCCATCTATATTCACCAAAATTTTCAAACCAATCATTAGGTTTTATTATTAACTGGGACAAAAGTAACTTAACTTCATGTCCAAAGATACAATTTTTAGGGTTTAGTTTTGATAGTCAGGAAATGTCAATATACTCAATACATTCTAAAGAAAATCTAGCGGATAAAGAACCAAGAGTTTCAAATGTGGAAGCAGAATATAGCCTTAATAACTCCTTAGCTAATAAGCTGTACTCCCATTTCAGTTGTGACTTGTTTGCATTCTCGCCTTAACAAAAAATGTAAAATATTTGTTTCTTGGCACCCTGGCCCGGAATCAAAGTAGGTGGACGCTTTTACCTTGTTTTGGAGAAATTTAAATTTCTATGCTTTTCCACCATTCCCTCTATTAGGAAGGGGTTTAAATAAAATAATTGAGGATGATGCTGAAGGAATTTTAGTTTCTCCAATCTGGGAAACGCAGACGTGGTTTCCCTTATTGAAAATATTGAGAACATCACAAAATTCTATAGATAGCATAATGGCCTCCCTAGATTCTAACACTTTGAAACAATACAGTTTTATCTTCCTTAATTGGTGGAATGTCTGTAATGGAATAAATATATTTAAGGCAGATCAACAAAAAATAGTCAGTTTTTACAACGACAATACGACTTCGGATCATCGTTTTCTACGCTGAACACACATAACTCAGCTTTAAAAATCTTACTTGATATAACAGATAGTACTATAATTAAAAGATTCTTTCAGCTTCGCCCCTCCTTTCCTCGCTATAATAAAATCTGGGATCCCTACCTAGTTCTGCAATATCTAGAAAAGTTGTCACTTTTACAATCATTAACTTTGCAACAAATTACCGTTAAACTAGTGCTCTTGCTGGCACTAGCACTAACACAAAGGGTATAAATCCTAAGGAAAACAAAAACATCCAATATTGCTCACTATGAGGAGAGAATCGAAGTTATTATAACAGATGTATTAAAATCTTCTAGATCAAATAAGAGTCAACCAAAAATCGATCTCCCATTTTTCACCGAAAAACCAAACCTTTGCTTTACATCTGTCCTAAATTACTATATACAATGTACAGAAAATGTCAGAAAGGGAAACGATCACTTATTCCTAACATTTAAAAAACCACATCACCCAGCCACAGCTCAAACCATCATTAGATGAAAAGGAGTGTGAACGTTGACCGTATCAAGACCACGGATCGGTGGTCAGAAAAATCTAATCTGTTCAACGACTTCTATAACAGACCTGTAGAGAGTATCCCACTATTCGCAGATTCTATATTCATTACTTAATTGTTCCAGTAATCACCTTGTAGATCGCTATTTTTTCTTTAAACAATCTGCATTTGTGATCTTGAGGAACGTGGCTATCGAAGTATAATTATGATTAGACGACTTACCTGAAAGGAAGTTCAATTCTCAATTATACGAGATAGCCACTTCCCACCCTCCCTGGCCTGACATTTTACGCCAAGCGATCCAACGGCGCAATAACTATAATGATTCAGAACACTGGGCTGGAGAGCGGTTTGGAGCATTGTTTTTTTTTCTTTTAACATTAGTATTACGCACAAAAACGTAGCAAGAGAACAACTACATTTGTAATATTTTCGGTTATCTCGTATAATTGAGAATTGAACTTACAGGTGAGTCGTTTAATCTCCAATTATGGTACTCAGGATATCTCACGATTTCAGATATCGCAAGGTATATAACTAAGAAATGCTAAAAGGAGGTAAGTGTGTTGCATACCTTCGAAATATCTATAGTATTATAGTAAGTGTTGTTACGGCCGATTCGTTATAACTTGTAGGATTTAAAGCTACGGTAAATAAATTTCTGGCTGGTACATTACGTTTGAATATTATATTCAATAATAATTATTTCAGAAACCAAGAAGTCACTAATGTTTGAGGCTATAAATTTTAACTATTCTCGACCTATTTTTACATTGCAGTTATTTAATTATGGATCAAAATGAATACATCGTTGTCTTATCTTTGATTTATTTTGCATGAATACCGAAATATGAATTAACACCAATTCCCTGTGGCTTCTTGTTAGAAATATGTATTCGACCTCTAATAACAGTTGCCTAGTTTTCCCGACTTTTTATGTCGACTGTTTATCGAGTGGGTAAGAGAAGAAAACATATTTCATTCTTTTTCTAATAAAATATGGGCAAAATTTAGCCAATTAGCCTTTACGTAGTGAAGAAAATATTTAAGAAAACCTATACAATGATCTTCGTATGAAATTATTTACATTTTGCCAGGATTTCAAATTTTCTTTACGTTTTTGATTGTATCAAAAAATAATTTGATGATGATTTTACATTCATTTCTCAACATACTCACCCCCCCCCCCCCCAGTTTATACGGGTTTTCCAAATTTTGTTTTATTTCTATTAACGGTGTGGGAACATGGTATTTTATGCTATTTCTCAACATAAGGCAACATTTTTCGAAATATGAATTATTCCCTTGTTTTTAAGATAAATTTAGGTATGTTACACCTCATTCGTCTATCACTGATACTGAGTTCGATGTCCGGACATGAACAAATTTCTCTTTTTCCAAGGTATGAATCTATGAATGAAATATACGGAATTCCTCAATTTCCGGGCCTCCTAGACAGAGCCGAGTAATGACATCATTCTAATAAATAAAAATTTAACAGGTTCATTTAACCCTACTGATGTTTCTCTAGATTAAATGGAAACATTTTTTTAGAAATTGAAGATCTGCCGGAGGTGCCGATATTATGGGTAACATTGACGCCATCATGCCATCTATGAATTTAATAGGCTCATGTTATATTACTGTGAGATATACAAAAAATACTCTGAATTCACTGAAAAACTTACAAAAAGTTCCATCTCGATATCTCTAATGTTTCTCGAGTTCCGAGAAAATATTGAAATCTTGTTTAAAATAATGTCTAAGTTTATTAATTAAACGCAAGCTGTCAGATAGTCGTCAAGTAATTTACATTTTTTTAATGTTGATGAATTTTGGAATCAAGGTTTTTGAGTACATTAAGTGAAGCTTTTAAATCCCAGCCCGAAAACGATGGAATGAATTTCAATATTTTCTTCTTCAACATGCTTCATAAAATATGTACATAAGAATCTATATTGTCATTTTTCCTACTTTTTGGTTAGGGGTGTTTAAGGGTGATTTCAACCCTTAACATTTTCGTCTCATAAGTTTTGACCTCACAGTCATACTCAGCAAAAATATAAGTTTGTAGATTTTCGTTAATTTATTCGGAAAATTAGAAGACTTATTAATTTTCCAGTATTTACAATACAATACAGTATTCTTTATTTCCTTTTCGACTCTTTATAGAGTATAGGTATTGTCAATACAATTTTACATGTATAATTACATTCTGTAAAGAAGGTATATCACATAGTACGTTTAACATAGACAAACATAAATATAATTAATATAACAAATTACACAACAAATAACAAATTTTAAATTCTATTATTGAAATATTCGTCAGTAGAATAGTAGGCATTATTGGTGAAATACAACTTTAACTCTTTAAGGGTGGTTTCCACCCTTAAAAATAAAAATAAAAATAAAAATAAAAAATGAAAAGCAGGTAATGCGACAATATAGATTTGGATGTACGTATTTTATAAAACATACAACAAACAAAAAACCGCTGCCCAAGGAATCACTACAAATTTTTGTATGTGGAAATAATTGTTTATGGAACTTTAATAATATAATATTTGAAATCCTCTACCCCAAAAACCCATAAAACGATACCCCACATCGGTGGCTGGGTGGGGGTGGTGATAAGGAGTGGTAGTGGGGGTGGATTAAGTAAAAAAACATTTTGAGGTTTCTGGTTCTTGTACACACACTAAATCACAATTTTTTTTTCATCCCCTTTAATAATGGGGTGGGGGTGGTAAGGGGGGTGGCTAATGCCAAAATTTTTTTTGAGACCTTATAGCATCTCTTGTATATACTAAATACCAATTTTATGGACTCTTACCTGCTTGATTTACCTATTTTCCCCAAATTTACCCCAATTTACCCCCCAACCCTTCGACGGAACAAGATGAAAATATAATCTAGTTCTAGATCTCGTTAAAGTACATATGTGTACCAAATTTCAAGTCAATATCTCAAACGGTTCCAGAGTAAACGTAAGCACAAAAAAAATTACAGACAGACAGACCGACAGACAGAAATTTTTTTTTTCGCTCAAACTTAAAATCTCGACGTTTCGTGACATTCTAAGCCTATTTGAACAATAAAAATTTTTAAAATTTTTTTTGTCGTTACTATACTTCCACTGGATGTGGAAGTAATAAGTAAATTCCTTCAATCGTTTTCGGGATGGTAGTTTTACCATTTTTACTGCTTCGTTTACTGTGCTATTCGGACAATTCTGAAAAAAAACCTAATATGATTTTTTGTTTTTATCTATTTATTTTGGTATCACAGTTGGCTTTACATTTGTAGGAGGCGAATGATTTCTCTGAGGCATCAAAACAAAAACAAACAATCAAACAAAAACATTGGCACTAAAAGAGAATCAAATTTTGAAAACAACTTTTCATATAGTGGTAGTAGTACTCGCAATATTGGCACTTTTCATATACATTGATATTAGCTTGATTTTCGTCAAATGACTCGAAAAGTATTACATTGAGCGAAAGCATGCTAAAGACAGATAAGAAAGCTACTAAGCTTAGGATGAATTTAATTTTTTTTTTAAATTTCTGTAGAAATAATGGCTTCGGAGATCTGAAAGTATAAAGATGGTGTCCGAAAGTTTATAAGACAAAGTATTTAGTTTAAATGTTGAATGTCTCAGAAATTTACGGTATTTACGTCAAAAATGGTAACGACCAAAATGAAAGACTATTTACTAGACTTTCAAATAATTTTTTCACTATTTCAATAGCATAAAAACAAAAAAGTTAACCCATAAACAATGGGCTTCTTCACATTTTCTTAGTAAAATGTTGTTGTTAATGTAAGTAGTCAGTAATTAAGAAAATGTATTCGCGTATACTGTTTTTCGTTAATATATGTATAGCATGGCCTAGACGCTCAAATTTTTTCGTTCGTTTACGGCACTTACTATA
The DNA here is from genome assembly GCA_936432065.2 of Rutpela maculata. Classification (NCBI taxonomy): domain Eukaryota; kingdom Metazoa; phylum Arthropoda; class Insecta; order Coleoptera; family Cerambycidae; genus Rutpela; species Rutpela maculata. Next base: position 53,757,777 of record OW386290.2, on the reverse strand, counting down.
GAAAAAAATTACATTTTAAACTATAAAAGGATTTTCGAAAAAACGCGAAATCTTTGTTTCTTTGCAAATATCTTAATAAATATTAATTTTACCAAAAAATGATAAACATCAGAAAAAAGGCTTAAAAACTGACCCCCTCCAGGAGTTATAAACTGATAATGAATTAATTTTTTTTATACATTTATTGTAAGTTTAATAGTTTCGGAGATATTTAAGTTTATAGACGTTTATAGGTTAATGTATTTAGTTTAAATGTTGAATATCTTATATAGAAACTACGACACTTCTTTAAAAAATTCTAGGGAACAGAACAATCTTTAAAATACTTTTTGTTTGTTTCTGTATCATAAAAAATAAAAAAGTTGTGGCCGAAACAATGTGAGCTTTTACAATTTTTTAACAAAATGTCGGCATTTTGTGTCCGGAACATATAGGGTAAAGTGGTAGAATAGCTGTTAAGCTAAACTTCGCTCTATAGATTGAGGAAATTGTATTTCTTTTCTATAATAAAATGATTTGTTATCATATAGAAACTGAATATGATACCTTTTACTACAATAATAACCCATAAAGAAAAATTATTACATATGAGATTATTCCTAATTTTACATATTTTCTACCTCTAGGTACTGTACTATAATTTGTAAGTAATTTTTACGCGATATTTAAATGCTATTCTATACATTGTAAACAATATTGCATAAAAATCTCACATTAAATAAACTGAACGATTAATGAAGCATATATTTAACTATTGTTCAACGGCTATCCTGTGGTAGGCACTACGTACATACAAGCTGGCATAAAAATGATTATTGCATGGTTAAACATAATGACTGTTCGTAATGTATTTGATACAGGATCGTAGCGAAGGGGGGTATGGGGAGTACGTTACCCCCTCCCCCCTCACCTTGTCAGACTGGGCAAAAGTTGGATAAAAGTTGGAAATTTGAGACGCACGTTGCAATTTTTATTGACAATTTTTTTTAGATTCCCCTCTCCCCCGCTCATAAACTCTGTTTCGGCGAAACTTGCCAAAAGTTGGGTAAAAGTTGGAAATTCGAGATGTAAGTTGGCAATTTTTATTGAAAAGATTTTTTTATAGAATTTCTCCTCTCATCCGCTCATCAATTTTTTTTGGAGGAATTATTATTTAATTATTTACAGAGCTGGCTTTTTAAATCTTATGAAGTTGGTAAATTTGAAAAATAACCCCCCAAAAAAGTTGGCTCGCTACGCCCCTGATTTGCTAGTCACTGTTAGTATTTTTGTTGATAATTAAGCAATAATTTTCTAAAAGTACAACTCAAAAGGCAAAATTCAAGGATAACTGCCATTAACTTGAGAACTAAAACCGTGCACCTTGACTGCTAGTATTTTCCACTACTAGAATTATTATTATAAATATAATTATCATTATTCGTTATGTTTAAGTGTTTAGTAAAAAATTCTACATAGATATACAATACAAGGCATCCGGAAATTCTTGTAGCTGACTTTAAGTCGCGATAGTTTTTGCAAAAATATGAAAAAAGTGTGTCCAGGAATTCATCCTAAACGAGATACGATTCTTGTGCCCTAGAACAAGTTTTTATTTAATATTTCAAGAACCTTCTGTACTACAACGATGGGATTCAACACGTTAATTAGTTTCAATAAAGGCTATTATTTCATGGCATTAGTTAAAATGAAATACAACCAACAATTTTTTTTGTTCCGTTTCCTTTTTTAAGTTTTTATACCGAAAAAGACATTTTCAGCTTTTTCAGCAGTCATTGCTGTTTTGGATCGATTTTATTATATGTGGGGGCTAGTTTTCACCCCTCCCTGGGGGTGTGTTTCATATCTGTTGTATGTACGCTGCCGTTTAACCTTAATTTGTATAATTCAATTGATTAAGATGTAACAACTATTCTCGTAGCTTAATTGATAGAAAACTTGGTTTATATTAATAAAGTATTTGTTTATTCGACTCTTAAAAGATTATGTATGACATAGACACATTTACTGATAAATTATTATATATGTCAGAATTTAATAAATTACAACAATTAACTACAATGCACACATTGTTGGTCACAAGGCTCCACTATCAACATAGAAGCTAATTCCAACATCCAACACCCCCACTTGATATGGTGCTACTGCTGGCCTAGTTCACACGTATCCCCATGGCCGATCTACATCATTCGTGTTTTTGACGGTTAACTGGTTTTGTCAATGAATCAGCGACCATCACCTCTGATGCTATCTTAAAGAATTCTACTTTTTTCTTTTTTGCTGCATCACGAAGAAAGTGATACTGCACATCAATATGCTTTGTTCGCGCATGATGCAATGAGTTCTTTGACAAGTCCAGAGCACTCTGATTATCGCATCCAATTCTTATGGCGGCTTGTGCATTTGTTATCTGCAACTCTGCAATTATCATCCGAAACCACAAAGCCTCTTGAGTAGCATGAGCAAGTGCCATATATTCTGCTTCGGTGGTTGAACGTGCAACTGTTTGTTGTTTCTTGCTTGACCAACTGATAATACCATCAGCCAATTTGAAGGTGTAACCACTGACTGATATTCTGTCGTCACAATCGTCTGCGTAGTCTGCATCAGCGTAGCCTGAAATTTGATTATTTCCCTTACTATCAAATACTATTCTAGCATTTAGAGTACCCTTGAGGTATCGCATAACTCGCTTGACCGCTGTCCAATGTTCTTTGCCAGGATTATTATTGAACTTACTCAAGACCCCCACTGCAAATGATATATCTGGTGGTGTTGTTTGCGCTGCATATAGTAGACTACCTATGGCCATCTGATAAGGTACATCTCTCATCAGTTCTCTTTCTGCATCATTAATTGGTGCCAAATTCCGGCTCAATTTTTTACCACACTCCAAGGGCGTAGATACAGGTTTTGCATCGCTCATGTTAAACCGTCTCAGAACTACTTCAATGTAAGCTGTTTGATCTAATGATATTTGGCCTGTTGTTCGGTTTCTTTTTACTCGAATTCCTAAGCAGTACTGCACTTCGACAAGAGCGATCATATCAAATCTTTTAGTCAGTTCATTCTTTATCCAAACCTTTGATTCTTCGTCATTTGTGAATATCAAAAAATCATCGACATATACTGCAATGATAATTACCTTTCGTTCTTTGAAATAGTAATAAACGCATACGTCGAATTTTGCTTGAATTAATCCAAGATCACGAAGTTCTTTGTCCAACTTTTCATTCCATAGATAACCAGATTGCTTAAGTCCATAAATAGCCTTTTTTAGTTTACAAACCTTCTGCTGATTATTTTTACCACGTTCACCTTTTTTGAACAATTTTGGCTGAACCATATAAATATCTTCATTTAGCTCAGGCTGCAAGAAAGCAGCTACCGCATCCATCTGATCGATATTCCAATCGTTAAGTGTAGCCAATGCAATTAGAAAACGAAGTGTCGTGCCGCGTACAACAGGTGCGAAGGTTTCTTCAAAATCTATTCCACTTACTTGCATACATCCTCGTATAACTAGACGTGCTTTGTAACGGACTACTTCTCCGGCTCCATTCCTTTTTCTTCGTAAAACCCATTTACATGAAATTGCTTTTCTGTCCTTTGGTAGATCAGCTATCTCCCATGTGTTCTTTTTAATGAGAGAATCGTATTCTTCATTCATTGCTTGTATCCACATTTCAGCATCGCTACGAGAAAAAGCATCTTCAACACTTCTTGGATCTCCATCAGATTCAATTTCTAGTGCAGCGGACATGACGTAGTCGTCAAATCGCCTCGGAAATCCACAATTGCGTTGTAGATGTGCCCTACCTGCTGTTTCCTGCTCAGCTAAATGTAAAACGTCATCTTCTTGATATTGATTATCTTGATTATCAATTAAGATGTAATTTAGGTTGACTTCATCATCTTGAACTACGTTATCTTCAGCTGGAGTCTCAGCATTTTCTCTTGCCGTTTCTTGTTCGATGTTATCTTGCATATTTTGAGTTTCGAACATAATTTCCTGAATGTTATCATCTGAATAAACATAAAATGGCTCCATATGAGTTTCTCCGTCTTCATGGGCCACCATCATTTTCTTTTCATCAAATATCACGTCTCGCGATTTCTTTCCTTCATCTGTCTTCATATCAATAACTCTGTAACCTTTTGAGTCTGTGCAATATCCGACAAATAGATACTCTTTGGATTTGGAGTCCCATTTTTTGCGTTTTTCTTTCGGGACATGTACATGAGCAGTGCAACCGAAAACTTTCAAATGGCTTAAGTTCGGTTTTATGCCGCTCCAGGCTTCTTCTGGTGTCTTGTTATTGACAGCAACCGTTGGGCTCAAATTCTTCAAATAACAAGCTGTATTTGTTGCCTCAGCCCAAAATTTCTTTGGCAAATTTGCTTCATACAACAACGATCGTGCCTTTTCAACCAAAGTTCGATTGATACGTTCAGCCACACCATTTTGTTCGGGTGTGTACTGCACTGTCGTTTGATATTGAATCCCATACTCCTTCAAGAATTCTTCGAACTGTTTATTAATGTACTCCTTGCCATTATCACTACGAAGTGCTCGAATTTTACACGATGTCTCGTTTTCAACACGCGCCTTGAATTCCTTAAATTTCTCAAGAACTTCTGTTTTGTGGGCTAGAAAATAGACAAAAGTTTTTCGAGTCAAATCATCAGTTAATGTAAGTATATAACGTTTTCCACTGATTGACTTTTCTTGGATGGGTCCACATAGATCAGAATGAATTAAGCCTAGCTTACATTTGGCCCGTTGTGCTCTTCCCTTTGGAAATGGATTTCTGTGCTGTTTTCCACTTGTACATCCCTTGCAAACATTACCATTCACCTGGTCCTTAAAAATGACGCCTTCCGCCATTCCATCTTGCAGCCTCTTCATGCCACCTATACTCAAGTGTCCAAGGTGCCATATATTATAGTCATTATTTATTGACATAGAATAGCAAGTCAACACAGTTGATTCGTGTCCTCGTTTGAGCTTGTACAAATCTTCACCTGAGGATGTAGCTACAGCGATTACTGTTCCAGTATCACGAACAATAATTTTGCATGTTTTATCATCTACAATTGTCGTAGTGATACCCTTCTTTCCTAACTGCTTACAGGAAATGAGGTTAAACTTGAGACCTTCGGCATATCTTACATCCCGTATCGGCGTTTCAACGAATCTGCCGTTTACTTCAAGCAATATCATCGTATCACCAATGGCAGTGATCTTAAATTGATCTCCAGATGCAGTGACAACTTTTCCACCACTGTTTAAAGGTTTGACGTTTGTCAACCAGTCCCTTCGTCCTGTAAGATGAACCGTTGCACCAGAATCTACGTACCAATCGTCGATATTAAATTTTCCAACTCCAAGAGCCGTGGTAGTATGCACTTGCAATATAAGACCTATTTCAGCCTTCTCATTTTGCTTCTCTTTTACAACCTTCTTTACATTACGGACAGGTTTTGGACAGGTGACCAATCTTATTGCAATTGAAACATTTTCCACGGAACTTAAATCTTTTCTTGTTTTGAAATTGTTGCTTCACATATAATGCAGATTCCTTACCAACGTTATCAAATCTTGACGCTTCTGCTTGAAGACGTTCCTTAACAAGATCTGTTGTTAAAGCTGCGCCACAGTTCTCGAGGGCCATAATTAATGGTTTATAGTGATCTGGAAGGCTAACAAATATAAGAGCAGCTAACACGCCATCTTTGATTTCGTTATCTATTGCCTTAAGCTGTTGAGCAAGCTTTACCTTCTTGTTTAAATACTCGGTCATATCTCTGCAGTCACTATAACGGATCACCACCAATTGTTCAATTAATGCGGCTACTCTTGAAAAACCTTTTGATTCGTATACCTTTTCAAGACGATCCCAAACTTCTTTACCATTTTTTAAGTCACGAATTTCCGTGTAAATGTGCGTCTTGACGCCAGACATAATGGCCGCCAGAGCACGCGATTCTAACTTGACATCTTTCTTTGTGCCATTGACATAATCCCACAAATCGCAATTAATCAAATGTATTTCCATACCGTATTTCCAGTCAATGTAATTCGAGCTACCATCTAGCTTTTCGAACGATGCTGGAACTGCTGTATTTGAGGATTGCATCTCTACCTTTGTATTTTTAACTCTGCGCTGCTATCGTCGTTTAGATCCACCTTTACAAATTTACTTTATGAAACCATCTACTAATTATGATAATAATATATGCGACCTTCTGGACCCGTAACCTGATAGAAAACTTGGTTTATATTAATAAAGTATTTGTTTATTCGACTCTTAAAAGATTATGTATGACATAGACACATTTACTGATAAATTATTATATATGTCAGAATTTAATAAATTGCAACAATTAACTACAATGCACACATTGTTGGCCACAATATCAACATAGAAGCTAATTCCAACATCCAACATTAATATTCTTTTTACCCCATTTCAGGGGTGTTTTTGGCTCTAGCTAATGATTTTGGGGGTGTACGATTTTTTTTGACCCCGGATTCGGATTCAGCGATCAAAAATACGTAGGAATACATGGGGTCTGGTTCGCTGCTTTGAAATTTTTTTTTGTAGGGCTGTGTAATCTAAGTTCGGGCTCTAATTTAAATTCAAATGTCAAATTGAGCAATGTTAAAAAAAAGGCCTTTTTGGCCCATCCATGGTAAAGTGTGGAAGTCATCTTTTTTTTACTAATTTTGGGGTGCTGAAAACGAATCCGTCATCCGTTTCAGCAAAAAATCTCCGGAACACATTAAAAAACCAACCTTATTTGGGGGTAACATTGGAATTTTGCAGGAAATGCTCTTAAAATACTAAGTTTCGATAACTAAGTATAAAAAGAAGTAAAAAAATCAAATTCACCCCTTCAACTCTCCTCGCCATTCATTCACCACCCCTAAGAAGGTTGTAAGCTGCTATAACTACTATATAGTTATTTACATATTTAAAAAAAAACAGAACACCTCATTGAGTGGTTGCTATCAAAATATAATAATATGATTATTTCTGAGTACACTCATACGCCTTTTACCCCTAAAGGTAAAAGGCGTATGAGTGTACTCAGAAATAATCATATCCTTCTCAGGGATATTGATCGGGTTTAATTAGAAAAAAATCTTAATACGCAGTTGGGTGTTTTTTTATCATATTAAGGTGACTTGGAAAATTCAGATCACCCTCGGGTATTTCTTGCCGCTCTAAGAAGGGGGTGTAGGGTATCAATATCCCCTTTAAAAAATGTTGCTTGATTTTTATAGTAAAAAATTATTTAGTTATTTAAATAATTTTTGTTTGTTAGAATGGGAATCTTTTTTCAATATAATGCAGTATTATTTTTATTTATTTATTTATTTTTTTTTCAGTAAAACATGGACCTTACTAAATACCGACGCATCATTTATTCAGAGTATTTAAACGCGTGCACTGAAAAGAGTACCAGGCCGCTGCCCGTTGAAAGCATCCCCAACAATCCCTTTGAGTCGTAGGTTTGCTTGCCGAATTGTATATATATTTATAAAATGTTACACATTTATTGTTATTGTTTTATTTGCTACTTTATTAACACATTGACTACCAAGCCCAAATTTGACATTCTGCTATGGGGTACCATAGGTATCACCGGTGATACACTATATATAGTTCTCTTTTGTACTATGTGGATCATCAGTGATATTGATCACTACATATTTCAATTCTCTATAAAAGTTTGCGATTCCACGATAGAGGAGTTTGAGCTTTCAGCTTAGTACAAGAATTAACTAAATAATACCGACATGAAGTGGGCATCACCAGTGATACACATAAACATGGAAAATTCATCACAAATTTTTGATTCAGTATACACACAGTGATAGACTGTTATTACTTATGTAAGTTTATTATAAAAATGAAAAACAAGTACTTATTCTATTTCATGTGAACATTATATATAAAAAGAGATAATTTACTGAAGAAACTAATGCTTTCTTTGAAAACACTCCAAACAAAATGAAGGACTGTCGGGGCAGTTTGCACAAAATGTGGCAACCAATTTGGCATGTTTTGCTGCCATTTTAGAATTTTTATGTGTAGCATACTCCTTTTCATAACATCCCACACAACGTTTTCTTTTTTTTTCTATTGTCCTTAGTCCTCTCTTCACATATTTGTAGTATGTGCTTTGGCTTATTTTTGTTTGCTGAATCAAGGCCCTGTACCACTCCATCCAATAAACCAATGACTAATTTTTCTCTGAATTCGGAAATTTGAATTTTACAGTTATTTGTCGTCTTGTAGAGAATCAGAGCATTCACAACTGAAGTACCAAATAGGTATTCAAATGCAACTTTATGATACCAACGAATGGATCGACGTAAAACTGTAAAGTAGGACGACATTTGGTCCGATATATCGATACCCGCCTTGTATTTATTATAAAAAATTATGGCTTCTGGTTTGCGAATAGGTTCCCCTTTGTTTTTTTTGAGGTATCGCTTATATTCAGAGAATGACGTGTAGTGATGAAACGTACAGCCCTTTTGTCTTTCCAGTTAGCTACAACTATACCGTCATTCTCTTGACCCTTTATGTCGCCTTTTTTCATACCTTTTTCGTTGAGTATTTCTTTTGGAACATTTTTTGTGTTCTTTCGCAAAGTGCCTAATATGTGCGTATTTCTGTTTAGAAGAGTTCTTGTCAATTCCATATTGCTATAATAGTTGTCAGCTACTAAAGTACGGCCCTGGTCAAGATATTCATTTAGTAAATTCATAACTATGGTATTACTTTTTCTTCCTGCTGTTTCAGTATCACTTTTCCCCTTGTATATTTGTGATTCATAGGTGTATCCTGAATCATCACATAATTTAAATAATTTGACCCCATATTTTGAAGCTTTACTGGGGATATATTGTCTAAATGACAATCTACCTCGAAAGGGCACCATTGACTCATCAATAGATACTATTTCTGCAGGGCATTTTAAGTTCTTATATTGCACAGTCAGCGCATCTACTAATGGTTTTACTTTGTATAGACGATCTTCAGAATCGGCTGTTAAATTATCAGCAAAATGCAAATATTTCAGAAGGGATTGAAATCTATTTCGAGACATTATATGTCGTACAAAACAATGTCGAAAAATAAATTTTTTTGACCAGTAGTCTGATATTTTAGGATATTTCACCAATCCCATGTACATTATTATGGCAAAAAATTTCAGCATTTCTTGTGAATCTACATTTTTCCATTTACGATTATGTCCATTAGCATTCTTATTAGTTTCATTAATTGTGAGGTTTAATATGTCGTCATTAATAATTTTTCTGTAAATTTCAATTGGAGTAAGACCTTCTTGGATATTTATTACAGGTTTTCCAATGAAGTTAAATGTTTTTAGGGATAAACCTGTTACTGGCTGCCATTCATCTGTTAGAACTTGCTGTTGGTCATTGCTGGAGTCCTCCTCATCCTCTGATTGTCCTTCGGAAGATTCTGATTCATCAGAAGATGGTTCATACTCAGATTCTGAGGGAGAAAACGGATCTTCTGGTGTCGAAGCTCTATTAGCATTTAGATCCTCACCCTCAACTGATTCATTGTTTTGTTGCTCACCTGATAAATAATGAAAACATAGGAACACAAATCCAAATGATAACCTCAAACTTACTTGATTCTACCTCATTATACCATCTCATAAGCCTCGCTTCTTCCTCGGGATCCATCACTTTTCATTAAATATTCACGCACTGCACAAATAAAATTATAAAACAAACAAAAAGAAATAAACTGTGGATAATGCCTCAAACAGGTGGCTGAATAGTTTAGACATGTACCAAGTGAATCACCGGTGATCATTGCAAATTAGCCATCAAACGGTTCTGTACTAAAACAAAATGATATAACGGCGACATCTAGTAATGAGAAGATACATTTTATGTTGAATAAATTGCGTGGTACGTTACAGATGTCTGCAGTTCTTTATTAATGGTATGTAGTAAGTGTGAGGCTGTGTATCACACGTGACTCATATGGTAGTCAATGTGTTAAATAAATATTGTTATTGCCAAAATTTATTGGATTTAATTTGCCTTTCCGTTTTCAGATACTCTTAATTTTACAGTTATAATACCTTTTAGGCGTGACATAATCACGAAAATTGTCTAAGATGGTACCTAAGACCAAAAAACGAAAAACTATGACAATGCAATCAAGTCATTTTTTAAAATTTAAATAAAATTGTGCCATACAAAGTGTTTTTTGGAGCCCACAGATAATGTGTGATTTTTAATTGTATTTCACATGACGAGAAAAGTTGTAAAATTACTATGGAAAATGATGAAAAACAAACATTTCAAACTTCATTTTTGAGACTTTGGCGACCCGTAAAATCTGCTGTCAACTGTATCGCTTTCTTTGTTATAACTAATGTTTTAATAGTATATTATTCAGCGAACGTATAATGATGGCTATTACTCCCGAGGGTGATGTTTACGACACGAACCGAAGGTAAGTGTCGCAAATCATCCGAGCGTGTAACAGCCATTATACTCGAGCATAATACTATACTTTATCCACGACTATTTTAACTGTTTTAATCGTTTAAAAGTGAAAAAAATTAGTTGGTTGACAGTAAAACTTTGTTTGACGTTTTAAACGTCAAACGAAAACGTGGACTCTCGCTAGGAAAAATGGTCTCGCCCATTGATTATGAAAATTGCTAGTTCCTGATTGGTCACAGGTGTGTTATTTTGAGTTCATGTTTATAATACGTTGGGTTGGAATTATGACTATCATTATTCGTCAGTTGTTCAATGTATAATGCGATTCATATACGATAGTGTGGATAACAGTATATTATTCAGCGAGTATATAATGATTGTTATTATTCACGAGGGTGAAGTTTAAAACACGAGCCGCAGATGAGTGTCGTAAATCACCAGAGTGAATAGTAGCCATTATATGCGAGTAGAATACTATACTTTGTCCACGACTATTAAATATGTTTGATTAAATTGTTTATTGAAGAAAGTCTCATTTATTTTTAACCATTTTTTACATAATTAATTAATTTAGTATAATGCTTCTACTAGTTTTGTTGCTATTATTGTTAACTTTTAACCTCCCCACAATAAAATTGTAGAATGTTACTGAAATTGGTCCAAAATTGAAAATTGAGATAACATCCAATCTCTACGTTTTGAGGTTCCAGGAACCCAAAAAAGTGGTTTTTGAAAAATGTCTGTGTGTGTGTATGTATATATGTGTGTATGTACGTTAGCACGATAGCGGTGAAATTACTAAACGGATTTGGATGAAACTTTGCATGAGGGTTTTTTTAGTGCTCCAGAAGATCTGAAAAGGTTTTGGTTGAGATCGGATTACGTTTAGTGCCATTTTGGCACAACAAGTTATTTATTTTATGATTACTTATAATATGTAACCGAACCATTGAAAAGCAGTAAAAATCCCGATTTCAACGATATATCACCCTTACACCCTTTCGATTTGGTTTACGTGAAAAAGATCAAAAAACTAAATAACAATCTATAGAGTCACGCTTCTTGTGCAAGGTAAATTTTATAGTCTAACTTAACATAGATAGACTAGTGTGTTAAAGCGTGCAGACTATACAAGTGTTTTATCTGAAGACGTCATACTAGTTGTGATATTTCGCGAAAAAAGTGCAGTTAAAGTTAGTGATAGCTGTGTAAGGCCAAACAACCCATAAGGAGCCCGTGTGGTTACGGACGGTCCTTAACTGGGCCCAAAGTAAGTTTTTTGCCCAAAACTATTAAAAGTGACAGTGACAGTAAAAAACATTAACATAACCTAAAACCAAACCAAGTGCAATACCAACCTAAAAATTTTCGACAACTGTCAAAAAATAAAATCCCCAGCAAAATTTAGAACCAGAATTTTTGACAGCTGTCAGTTTGAAAGATCTAGATCTAACAAAGTTTATCGACAAAAAATTGGACATCTGTCAGTTTGACAGCTGTCAAAAAATTTACTTCTCCTAAAGCCTTTCGGCATCTGTCAGTTTGACATCTGACATTAGTGACAAGCAACCAAGCAACAACTTTCTCCGACCGATTTAGTGAAAAATCGGTCGAGGCCAGAAGATAAAAATAATATTTATCAGCTCAAGTTGACACGGTCCACTATGAACACTTTACCGGCCACAGCTGACAGAGAAGCTGTCTACAAAGAATCATATGGTTTTTAAAAATAGATCAAAAATATGATTAAATGAGATCGTTCATATTTTAGTGCTCTTTTCGGCTTCAAAGATCCATCGGGTGGGGAGGTTCCAGGTTCCAGCCGCTTTCCGTAGCTGCCAATTTTTAACCGAGGATATAACATACCTTACAATGCGTGTGACATTTTAAAATAATTCCGTTTTTTTGTGAGGGCGCCCGTGAAGTCTTCTATAAAGACTATAATGTCAGACTTTTAAAATTAATAACAAACTGGAAAGCGAACTCAATGCTTTAGGTATACGAAACCACTGAAGCGGAAAGAGAAACTTGCGTGCATTATTCTATCCTTGTCTTGACAAGATCTTATTGGTTGAAGGAAACGTCTGATTGGTTGAAGGAAATGTAACCGATTGTACGGAGGCGAAAAGAGGAATGAAAATAGTGCACGCAAGTTTTCTTTTCTACTTCACTTTCTCTAGTCGAGTGCGCGTCCCAGTTTGTAATTAATTTCGATATGTCAGATACAAATATTTCATATGTTTGCCTTATTAGAAAAAATGAAATTTTTCAAATACGTGATTTCCTGGTGTAATAAATTTATTACGTAGAACTGGTGGGATTTATCTGCGTCCGGCGGCTTCTTCATAATTGGCGATTACAGACTTAATTAGAAAAAAATATGAAATGATGCCTATACAGGGTGCGTCACTTAAAACTCCCCAGGCTTGTAACTTTCTTATTTTTGAAGCGACGACCATGTTGGGCACATCAAATTGTAGACATTTTTAAAGGCTTTAAACATGCATACAAAGTGATTAAAAAAAAATTTGAAAAAATTGTTAAGAAAAGAAACTTAATTTCTTTGAATATTTTTTTACCTCACCCTATACATGAACTGCGTTAATGTTTTCTAATAAAGATTTTAATTAGCTCCAATTTATGTTTCTACGTTATATTCGAAATTCTTTTTGATTTTAGAGAAAGAAATTAAAAATACTCTTTCCGATTCCAAACTGATTTTTTTTAAATTAACTTTGAAAGGAATATAAATAATAATTTCATGCTTTATTTGTAGAAAACATATCACAAATAATATTCAACGTAACAAAACAGCAACAAGAAACAAAAGTAATAAATATTTTTAAAAACAAACTTATATATTAAAATGTACTAAATAGGAAATTGTAAAATTTTTATTTAAAAACATTTTTTTTTAATAACATAAATTGAAGCTAATTAAAACCTTTATAAGAGAACATTAACACAGTTCATGTACAGGGTGAGGTAAAAAATATTCAAAGAAATTAAGTTTCTTTTCTTAACAATTTTTTCAATTTTTTTTTTAAATCACTCTGTATGCATGTTTAAAGGCTTTAAAAATGTATATAATTTGATGTGACCAACATGGTCATCGCTTCAAAAATAAAAAAGTTACAAGTCTGGGGAGGTTTAAGTGGCGCACCCTGTATTATACAACGTTTTCGGTCATGAAAAATAATAGCCCGTTCTGGGTAGATCCATGTTGCACAATAAATTGTAATAAAATCTTTTGCTTGCACACAGATGTGAACTTTACGTAGAAATCGTCACTCGTACAATGACATGATGAATAGTTTATTCATGAAATTAGCATAAAAGATGTATTGGTCGTATACAAAATACAAAGATGTAAAGAACTGGCTCCTTTAGTTTTGCTTCTTTACAAATGATGAATGAAATTCTTGTTGACCATGAATGAACTGACGTATTAGATCACATTTAATAATTCTGAGTAACTCACGCTTAATTATTTAAAGTAATCTACGTACTTTTTAATTTAAATCCGTGAATAATCAATTAAATCAAACTATTCCAAATATATTAAAATAATTAAAACCCGAGTATTCAACAGACAGTTAAGTTTAAACAATTTGAAGACAATTTTCTTCATATCAACTTATTCAAACTTCAACTTATTCAAATTATTTGTGAGAATACTCGAATAAGGTATTTCTACAAATTTGGGTGATATCATATTTGGATACTGATGGAAAAACAAAGGACACGTGTTGTTTGATTTTTTTTTAAACACGCAGTAGAAAGACCGTAAAAAATTTAAAGAAATTCATATTTTTAATAGACGTTCTAACTTATGTATGCCCTTTGGTTGGTCAAGCACTACTTTAGTCTCATAATACATTCCCCTCCATCACACCATTTCATGGATAAGGCACTGTTGACATGCAAAATACCGTGATTCGCATATTGATTGGTCGGTTCAGGTTGTCAAAAATCAATTGCCAATCACAAATCATGAAGTACAGGGAGCAAAAACAGAAGCAACGTATGTGATGTGAGCTTGCAATATCAAATAAAGAAGAACATAATTTCTCTTTAGTCTTTACTCTGTCATTATTTATTTTTAGTCGATGTAAATACCATTTTTGACGTGAATATGTCTTATAAATTACCACAAGAGTAGAGGTGCGCGCACGAAATTTCGATAAAGATAAATTAGGCAGGAAAGCAAAATAAACTCATATATAGTTAAACTCCTTCTTGTGAATGATATAATCACTAAAAGGAACCTTGAAGCTAACCACTAATGTCCCGAAATTTTTCAAGTAAAATATTTTTATATTATTTTCAGTCAGCCCCAAAATCAAAGAGCCTTCTTAATCTTCTGAGGGAGGTGTGCGAGTCTTTTTACGAATTGATTGCTATTGCACGCTCTCTATTATAGGTCGTCATTGCCCTGCTTGGGGAGGCGATTTAATTGAAATTTCATATGTTCATGTATTCTTTGGATCAATCAATAAATGGTATCATTTGAACTGTTGCATTTTACTGATTAAATGATTAACTTTAAGTTTCTCCCTTGAGGGCTTTCGTGTGTTATTTCGGAGTAGCTAAAGTGTATCACCAAAGAAGCTAAATTGAAAGAGCTACGGCAGGTACAGCTTTTATCTTTCTCATCAATCAAACATCTCTTAAACATATAGAACTCAACTAGGAGTGGAAACAACCACACACAATCAAAGGGGAACACGAATGACCACCATAATAAATAAATAAGTGTCGCGTCCATCAGACGCTGTGTGTAAGGTTCTTCTACATTTTCACCAACATATAAATCCACAGCGGCATTTTGCAAAATGAAAAAATGCTGATAAATGCAGTCTTTGAATTCTATAATATTAAAAAGTAAAATACAGCCTTCATATTACGGTTTCAGATGTATTTCTAGGCAGACATCAGACACGCGGCTCCAAGGGCTCGATTTAAAAGTGACTAGTGAGTGACGCTATGCGCACAGCAGGTCAAAAGCTGGTACTCGTACCAGCGTATTTCCTACTTCATAGTATCATGGACAATGTTGCCAGCGTCATGCATTTCCTAGCCCTTTTTTCCAACTTTTAGCACGTTGGTATGTTAATTTCATTGCTATTACTTCCACATCCAGTGGAGGAGTATAGTAACGCAAAAAATTTTTTCTAAAAGTTATATTGTTCAAATGTACTTAGATGTCATGAAACGTCGAAATTTAAACTTTCAGCAAAAAAAAATATTCTCCCTGTCTGTCTGTGTGTCGTTGTCTGTACTTTTTTTGCGCGCACGATTACTCTGGAACCGTACACGTATGTATTTTAACGAGATGAAACTAGATTATATTCTGATCTTATTCTGTTGAAGGGTTGGAGGGGGGTAAATTGAGGTAAATGGGGGTAAATAGGTAAATCAAGCAAGTTCATAAAATTGATATTTAGTATGTACTGTGTGACCCACTTAAAATCGCAACACCTCTGTATACCTGTTAATTGGTGCTTCATTAATTTCAAACTGTGTCGATAAGAAAAGATTGATTAGGTGATTCTTTGACCAGAAAAACATTCGCCTCTTACATATGCAAAGCTACCTACGGTAACAAAATATGTCGAAAAAATCAAAAAAATCATATCGGAGAATTGGCATGAGAGGACTGACATACGGTAAAGATATTCCTTTTATGAGAACTTCAACATATTCAAGGCAGATTATGAAATTCCACAGAGTAAGAATTTTCTCTGATATAAGATATTTTGGCGCCACCTATGACAGTAAATTAACTTTTAATATACATATATACGAAATAAATACTTTACGATCTTGTAATTCAGATCATACAACATAAAAACTTACGTGTATATTAAATAGTGGGAATAAACCAAGGTTTCAACATTAATGTAGATTTTTCTCAGAAAACAATGAACGCTATTTTTTTCTTAGATTGTAAGAACAAAATTGGAATGATGCATATTTAGTTAACACCAACCACGTAAATAAACAACAGACCTGTTTTACAAATAGTTTTTTGGACATATTCAATAGAAATTTTCCACTTCAATGGATACGGTAAAAGAAAAAAAAAGTTATACATTTTGCAAATAATGAAATAAAAGACTGTAAAAAGACATTAGATACCTTACAAATATCGTCAAATAATAATCTATATTATAGAGGTATATTATAGAGGTATATACAATGAAACAAAAAAGAAATTTAATAGCATAAGCAAGAAAAAACATTTATGATGAGAAAGTAAAAATTCAGTTCATAATATTATAACTATTTGAAGCATTCACAATAAAACTTATAGAAGTTTTCGCGATATCCAAATAAAAGTTATTACTGGTAAATTTTTTGAAAACTCCATGTCCTGTTATTTAAAATGTAATAATCATATAAAGAAAACCACCTCGATATAAATTGAATCATTAGAGAGCTACGTGAGCATAATTAACTTTTTACTGATGATGTGCAGTTCTCTGAATGAGAGATGAAACCTTGCTAAAAACCTTCTCGATAAACTACTCTTTCCAATAAATCGAAAACTAAGTTTTTACTTTAAACCACTGGCACTTTCGTCAAATTTGTAAATATGCTGATAACAATAATTATCTCTTCACTGGTGATATTGTTACAGAACCTTCCAGAATCGACCTACGTCGAAGACTAAATAAAATTCCGACTTAGGTAAAAATTCATTAAAAGGCATTTTTGAGCGTAACATACAAGTTTGGAAGGCATCAGAGACGAAAACTAGCACAAAGGGAGTTGTATGCGTTCGTTAAAACCAACCAGTAGTGTGGTTTCTTAGCGAAAAAACCGTGACCTGCTGGATTAAAACTCCAAATCTTGCACACTTCTCATATACCCTCATACTATCAATTCAGGGGGGGGGTGCCCGATTTCAATGTCCGCCATCTTGAAATATGACGCCATCTTTGTTCTCTTTGGACTGTACCTGTAAATTTTCGAATTTTATTTGGTTTTTACTAAATATCTCCCCAACTTCTGGGTTTGTAGCATTTAAACTAAATTTGCTACAATTTGAGACGAGCTGCTTTTGTAACATTTTGTGAGATACAAGCTTCCAAAGTTTTGAACTTTTTTCAGGTTAATACGAAAATCTATATTTTTGTCGGTTTTGCTAAATATCTCCAATGCAGTCAGTTTACAAACGATTCAATAAAAAAAATTACGGAATAACTATTAAGAAAATAGTCATAAAAATTATATTTATAATGTTGTTATTATTATATTCATAATGTTGTTTACTGTTCACAATGGCCTTTGCAATGTCAACGAGCTGTGCAGGCAGTGCAGCCTTGTTACAAACACAATTCTCAGCCTTAGATCTGCACTTGATTAATTCCCCCACAGCTTTTGCTTGCTTCAAATTGGTTGCCATGTCTCTTCGTTTCTTTTCCATCCAAAGTTAGCTGGAGTAGGTGCATTTTGGAGTGATTTTAAACTGGTTAACCAGATGCTACATTGATAGATGCAGCGATTAAAGTGTTAAATGAGAGCATCCTGTGTGGGTGGTAGACTTTGCATCATCTGTAATTTTTTCCTTGTGTGAGCTTGTTGGTGCTGTCAAGTTCTGTTGTGCAATCGTACAGGATGCATGTGAATCGTTCTATAAGTTCAAATGCCTTTGTTTTAGCATCTTCTGGCTGAAATGGATGTTTTGCAGAGAAGATATCCTTCAGTGCCTGGAGGGTATGTTTTCCATGTCTTCCATGCTGACTTTTTCCTCTTATAAAAAAATTGGGTTGTAGTGTCTGAACCCGTAAAAACATGGAAAAAGGGCAATGCTTGCGATATATTTTCTCCTCAACAGAATCTTCTAGTTAAACTTTGGTTTAAACTGTACCTATAAAACCGGCCCTAAGTAGGGTAAACAGTTCTGTCTTGTCTGAATTCTTCAGGAATATAATAAAGTTTTTGGGAAGTGTGGTTTCCCTTGTGACTTTTCTCCTTTCTCCCATCCCTCTCTTCACGTGTGTAGTTTCCTTCAGACTGTCTGGCTTGTATATGTCCCATACAACATCGATTCTTAGGCAATCCTGAAGTTGTCTCTTGATCCATGGTAAGAAGAATATATCACTATATTCTTTGTAGCAAATTTAGTCTAGATTAAAATTGATTCAAATAGTGTTGCTGGAAACCCAACCGATTTTCGTAATAACCTGAAAAAAAGTCCGATACTTTGGAAGCTTGTATCTCGAAAAATATTAAAGTTACAAAAACGGCTCTGGTTGCAAATTGTAGCAAATTTAGTTTAAATTAAATCCTTTTTGCTACAAACCTAGAAGTTGGGAAGATATTTAGTAAAAATCAAATAAAAGTCGAGAATTTACAGTTACGGTCCAAGGAAAACAAAGATAGCGTCGTATTTCAAGATGGTTGACACTGAAATCGGGCACTCCCCCTGAATTGATAGTACTGAAGGTATATAAGAACTCTGCAAAATTTAGCGCTTCCCAGATAGCACAAGATATTCTTAAATTAATCTGACAATCTTCTTAAAAAATATCTATAGATTAATTACAACAATTATCTTTAAGTAATTCCTAGCATAATCAAATAATTTATGATTACTTTTAGAATATGATCTGATAAATAATTTTAGAATATTTGAAAATATATATATATGTATATATATATATATATATATATATATATATATATATATATATATATAGGATATATTTGGGCATTTATTTTAAGAATAATTTCATACATTATCTTTTGATTATTTTTTTGAAAATATTTTATTAAGAATATCATAATAATGTTTTTTTAAGAGAAATATAGAAGTTTCAGCTGCTTCTGTCCTTTACCATTTACATATCGCCTTTTCGTATTCTTCTGTGTTCTGTCAAAAAAGTAATCTTTAGGTGTAGTTCTTATGTATGGTATATGGTTATGTGTCACGCCGGTCATCTCGTGGTGACGCCGTTATGTATTTAGTGATAAAAATTTGATAATTACTTATCATTATAATTATAATAAATAAGGTAAGTAAAAATATTCAGGCCTTGATGGTACGTTCGTTATTCATATTAACAGCCGTGCTTTGTCAAATATAACAGGCCTATTTCTGTAGTTTTTATTAAAGTGGTATGATGTACTCGTTTTATAACATATAACGGACTGATAACGAAAAAAATGGTTATTTTCCTCCTGTTATTTACACATCATTACATGTCATTCCCTTATAAAGATAACGTAGGTACACCGTTTACAACTTTGTTAGGTTAAATTTTCATCTTTTGGTCAAAAAATATTTCGAAAAGGAACATCGCACTGCTGGAAGAGCTCCAAAATAAAATTCTAAAGTTTATGTACCTACTAAGTAGATATGTACCTATTAAGTAAAAGGTATGATTAAAGAACAATATGAAATATCGTTTACTTGTCACTGTGCCACCAGATATCTTGATCAATTTACAAAAGGTTTATTGTTTCTTTTTTTTTCAGAGTCGAACATACGTATGTGTCCAAATAAGTTGTCTAAGTATGTCTCACGCTAATAAGACACCTAAAACCACAACATGGTATAGACATCTAGAAGCAGCTAAAATCAGATCGATGCAAACAGTGAAGGAGATTGAAGTGCAAGTGGGCTTACTAAAGCCAATGAAAGCTTTGAGGGTAAAAAGGAAAGGAATATTTAATCAGTGTGTCTTAATATGGGCGATGCAATATACTGAGAAATTGTTTCTTTAATTTCATTTGAAGAATTTTTTCAATTTGTTTAAAATTTTGGATTTTTTTTTTGTAAACAAATTACAATATCTTCATTTTTTTGACTAAAGAGTAAAGGCCTCTGTTATTTAAAACTGTTTTTTATTTCGTTATTTTATCTATAGGCCACGTAAATGAACTTGTTAATAAATGTTGGTATTTTTTAGTCTGCGTAAGCCTTCGTATGGGTCCTATTAAGTAAATTTAAGGTTTCCCACCTTCTCCAAAGCATATATGTTATCGCAGCAACTCTAATAAAAAAAAAACGATTTTTTGACAATTATTCTTTTTATATTCGTGATGGAGTAAAAACAAAAACTTTGCTGTATGGCGAACAGAAAAGCATTAATCGTTGCACCGTTATCATTGCTCCATAAGCTCGAATTGGAGAAGACGGGAATTTTGAAATTGACTTAACTAAACCCGTATACATATATATAAATAACATTTATTTTTATTTTTCCTTGACAATAAAACATTTGCAGAAAAAAATATACTTTGAATAATTTAATATTGTCTAAAAGTTATTTGTGGCATTTTCTGTGTTTTTCCTATATTATTTTTGGATTTTATTATACGCCTTTTTATCTTCAAAATAGTCCAGAGATAATTCACAAAATAGTATATTATTGGAAATAATCTGTACGCCCGTGACTACATCAAAGAATGCAGTTACAGGTTATTTTTTTTGACAACTAGTATATAGATATAAAAATATCAAAAATAAATTATTCACTGACATTTCGGAAACTAAATCTGTTTCCTTTCTTAAAGTAAAAATAAAATCTTTTCTTTGGTCAAAGAGAAGATAAGTCCTTTGAGAAAGAAAGTTTCCGAAACTTCAGTGAATAATTATTTATTATTGATATATTTAAATCTATATATTAGTTGTCAAAAAAGAACAATCTCTAACTGCATCCTTTGCCGTAAAGTCACAGGCGTAGAAGTTATTTCCAATAATAATTAATAATTTTGTAAATTGTAAATTATTTCGACTATTTTAAAGATAAGGACGTATGTGGTAATAAAACCAAAAAATAAAACAAAAAAAAATTAATATCATGCACATATTATTCTGCATTAATATAAAGATAACCTGAAAATACGATCCATGATTAAACATAAAAATATCCTGAGAATAATTTAATATTATGCACATATATTTTGGCATTAGTATAAAGATAACTTGAAAACATAATGTATGATTAACCATAAAAATATATTCTCAAAATATTCTAGATTCTCCAGAGAATAATGTGTGAATTATTCTGAAATTATTCTAAAGAGACATATAGTTGTACCGTTGGTTACTTCTAGGAATATTCTTAAAATATAATAATTATTTTCGTGTTATTCTAAGAATAATTAAATATTCTGTAGGAATATTTTAAGAATAACATAAGTTTGTGTTTGTGCTATCTGGGTTTAATCCAGCATGTCACGATTCTGCCTAGTATTTGCTCTAAGCCACCACACTACAGGTGATAATTCGAGGAAACACGAATGTTCACTTAGGAAGAAAATATGTTTTTGTCCAGGCCATAGGAATGAAAGTATATTATGGTCATGGGAAAATATGCTGAATATAATTTTGGTCAAAGACAAAAGTACAATATACTTTATCAGAAGTGCGTCAAAGTTGGACTTTGAAAATATTTTTATGGACAAGAAAGAGGAAACTATATACTTTTTAAGATACATTTTCAAAAGTGCGCCAAAATATTTATGGACAAGGAAAAAGAAACAATATACTTACAATATACTTTTTCCGAAGTAGTCAAAAATATACTTTAAGAGTTATTTATGTATCAAGGGAATTAAGTAGATGTTTATGCCCTGAGGGCGACGATCTTACAAACCAGAGGGCCTCTGGCCCGAGGGTTTGTAAGTCGCCCGAGGGCATAAACATCTATTCATTCCCGCGGTGCATACAAACTTTTATGTCACACTAGTTCGTTATTGCATCCACAATAATATTAAAAAAAAATTAAATTTGATTATAACAACATTTTCCTTTTATCATATCGTTGCTAGGGAAATGCTTTTTTTATTTGTTGAATAAACAAATTTTGCTAGCTGTCAAACTTAAAAAGTCAAAATGCAGGAACGTTTTGAAATTCCTGATGAAATTGTAAAAAAAAGCAGAAAAAGCAACACAAAATTTGCTGCCGAATAAATCGAGAGACGTCTACAATAGAGAATATGAAAAATTACTAAACTGGATGACAGAAAACTGTGTAGAACATGTTGATAAAACTGTGCTGCTTGCATACTTCGGCTTCCTTATGGTCCAAATATTCAATGGTAAAGAAGACTTTAATGCAGAGGCGTAACTATGGCAGGGCAAATCGGGGCCCCGGTAGGCCAAGGGCCTCAGCCGGCGCGGCGCCTGTTTTTTTCGGATTTCTCCCCCCCCCCCCCCGCTCATCAAAAAATGTTGGAATGAAAAAAATTTACGTTGGGATAAAAAAAAATTTCGGATTAGGATTAGATATTAAGAAAATAATATAATAGGGTTACGCCACTGCTTTAATGGTAGGTAAATAAAAATATTAACATAAGTTAAGCGAATGTTTAAAGAAACTGTCAAAAGGATACCAGCCAAAAAAGTCTAAAGTTCTGTCTAGAGAAGATGTTTTAAAATTTATTCATGAGGCACCGAATGAGATGTCTTTAATGAACAAAATTGCATTAACATTTTGGTGCATTTGGTGGATGTCGACGACAAGAACTTGTGAATATGCTAGTTACTCACGTAGAAGATAGAAAATCAGTTTTCGTGATAAATGTACCAGAGACAAAAACCGATAAAAAGCGCGCTTTTACCATTGTTGACGAAGACGAAATGAATAGTTTGAAGCTGATAAGAGACTACATGTCTTTACGACCACGTGGTTGTTCAGAAAAAATACTTTTTCTGACCTATAGACTAGGTGGCTGTACTGTACAGTCAGTTGGAAAAAACACATTTGGAAAAATCCCGGTCACAGGACACTGTCTGCGTCGAACATCGACAACTTTTCTGGCAGAGGCTGGGGCCAGTATGACCACGTTGAAGCTCCATAGTGGATGGAAGAGTACGTCGGTTGCTGAAGGATATTTAGAGTACAGTATATCTTAAAAAAATGCGGTTTCAAGGATGCTGGCAGGCATACCTTCTGGATTTGGCTTTTCCTTACAGAAACTTGATACCCAGACAATGAAACATGAATCAACATTTGCTGCAGGCAATCTAACTGTCACCGGATCCTTCCATAATTGCCAGTTTAATGTGAATTCGACTACATAAAGTTAAGTAATACTTTAATTTCATATTTTGTAATTAATAAAGTTTATTATATTAACAAGTTAATCAAAAAACGTTTTTTTGTCTTTATACCCGCGCGGGCCGTAAAATGCACTTTATGCCCGCAAGGGTATAACGTACATTATTATGTAGTTGGTAACTAAGCAATAAAGACACAATAATAAAATAGTATGACATAGAAATATTTATGAATATTTTCAACTGTTTAATAGCTCCGCGAAAAACAATGAAAGTGGAGAGACAGTCATTATGGGCATCATTCAAAAGAATGAATATAAAATGTTAACGAAGCGACGTACTAAAAGGGCGAAACCGACAAATGTGACAAAGGCGCGTAGTGTCTATAGGCAATTACGTGGCAAAAATTAGTAAAAATGGACAAAGCCGGTTTCTCCAATAAAATAAATTTGGATTCATCCAGCGCCTCGAAAATTGGACGAGTGCGTTGGATAATCAGTAGAAAGCGATAGTGGGAAAACCAAATGCAGGTCTTTTCAAATGGAAGAGTTATAGAGAAAACCGTCTTTTGCATACATAAGACAAAAAACCATTTTGCGCTCGAAGACGAACCCGTGTCACATTCCCTTTATTGAACCTATATGAGGGCCGGTACGTCGTGAGACTGACAGAAAGTTATATAACTCATATATAGTTGAACCCAATTGGAACTCCGTTCTTATGAATGATATAATCACGAATAAGAACATTAAAGCTAATCACAGGCGACCCAAAATTATTTAAGTAAAATATTTTTATATTATTTCAAGTCAGCCACAAAAGACCCAAATATGCTTTCATCAATTTCTAGGAAAATTGTGTGAATCTTTTCTACCGAATGGATTGTTAGCGCATGCTCTCCATTGTATGGTAACATTTAAAAACTCTCTTGAAGAGGTAATCGACCTTGCCTCACTTGGGAGAGGCGATTCAATTTAAATTATATAATTTATTAGATAGAATATTGCATAATTTCATTGTAATTATTTTAAATCTAATTAATAAATGAACTTTTTGATTGTATGACTTGTTGTAAGTCTCATCCCTCCAGGGTTTCCATTTGATAGATCGAAATTGAGTAAATTGGGTGTCTCAGGACTCCACAAGTTTGAAATCTCAATACAGCGGTTATATTAAGGAGGGGATCTTTTTATTTAAACATTTCAGAGATCTTTAAGCATAAAATCCATAACCATTAGGTAAATAAGTAAAATTCCGACCGAGAGAAAGACCAATTTTATTAGAGAGAGAGAAAGAGATAGAGAGCGTCGTTAGTAATCTACGGTAGTGCGGCCTTGGCCTATTACTTATTCTATCAAGTTATATCTTATTTCGAACCTGCCTGAGAGTGTAAGGATAAGAGAGAACGCGACTGGCGCCCTTAATAAATAAATTGGTATCGCGTCACTGAGAAGCAGTGTAGTAAGTTCTACAATATCGATGACGGATTATCTAGATGAAACCTTGCTAAAAGCCTTATCCGTAAAATGCTCTTTCAAATAAATCGAATTCATCGATTCTAAAAGAAATCATCTCATTTTTTGACCACATCAGTCGGAGAGAGGACAATTTAGAATAGTTGATAGTCCAGGGAAAGCCAGATGGCAAATTTTTTTGGGTCTTTTTTTTTGAAATTCGCGCGCGCGCGCCGCCGGTTTGCGGCGTCTTCCATTTATTTTTCGCTATGTCAAATACGTATAGTAAGTGCTACCAAGCATTTCGATCGGGAGTTCATTAGAAAATTTTGCCCTCCGCTGCCTCTGCCCTACCCCATGACCCTCTGCCCGTAGGACTAATGGCCTAATAAAAAAAAGTGTTTATTTTGCTTTTTTGTTTTGCTTTTGTCATCAAAAAGGAGGGTTACCTAACCTCAAATCAGGTATCTATGCTTTTTTAACATGTTGTATAGGATTAAAAATTAATGTTAAATCCAAGTTTACGACCACGGCAGACCTCCGGGTCTTGGTCAAAAATCCAAAAAACTGAGATTTTTGTTTTTTTTTTTCAGTTTTTGTTGATTTTAGCACCTAAGGCCTACTTTTTTGGTAAAAACGATTTAGTACTTTTTAAAAGTAGACTAAATTTGCTACAAATTGGTATCAGAGCGTAGATCAAATAGTATCCGAGATACAGCTGTACAAAGTTTTGCAAATTTTTCATATTTTGACATTTTTAGCGATTTTTCGGGTTTATTTTTTCACTAACGATCAACTGAGGCCTTTTTCTACCAATGATCTCAAGAGTGCTCCAAACCTGGTTGTGTGGCATGACTAAAAGCGTATTTTCCCGATGGACTTTAGGAATGGTGTACCTTCAGAACATAGGTAATGAATTTGAAGCGACGTTAACAGTGCAACAACTGAGTAACATATAGATATGCGACCGTCTCGTATAACCAGAGATGAAGCTGATACAGAAAAGCTCTCTGACTGCCTTCTCACACTGTTTCACAGATTATGCGTTTTAAAACAGTCAGATGAAGATTTGAAAAGATTTTTTAGTACGAACTGTCACCTTTTCCAATGTCCAAAGATGGATAAGATGCAAGGAAAAACTAAATTTGTTGTAGTAGATGGTGGTCACATACTTCATAAAGTTATGTGGCCTCCAAGCTCATCATTTGGGTCGATAGCCGCCAGGTACCTATATTAAATACCTCATTTCGCATCATGGTCCAAAAGTAGGTGTAGTTTTCGACGGTTACCCAACAGACGCTTCACAAAAGAGTACGAAGAGCTCGGAGCGTGTTCGCCGAGTTAAGGCAATTATATTGCCCAACGTCATATTTGACGAAACAACTATTACTCAAATTTTACAAGACAAGTTTTTATCTAATGAAAACAATAAAACTCGTTTTATCGACTTATTAAAAACCGCGTTTGAAAAAGAGGAAATTTATTTTAATCCAGGCAGAAGAAAATGCGGAGAGGCTGATTGTCACCAATACCCATTTCTATGGCTTCTACAAACAATATTGTGATGATCGCTGGTGAAGACATAGATCTTCTAGTCAATCTCACTGGCATTACAAAGAAACACACAATCTTTTTCTAAAAATGTAGGAGAGGAAAAAACCGGACACGACTTATTCAAACGCCTTCTCGAAATACAAGTCTCCTGAACTCTTTCTATTTCTGCGTGCCTTCAGTGGATGTAACTCTATATCGGCACTGTTCGGGCAAGGAAAAATGAAATTACTAGCTATGTCATTTTTTTAACATTCAAGCCAACATTCAAGCCAAATCTACTGCAAGCTGTTTCCGTCGGTTTCAGGAAAAATTAATTTCAATCTTGCTAGATTGCGTCTAACCCAAGATGCTGTACGAAGTTACTCCCTGCGTACTCAAAAATATTACTTCTTTAATATTACAATTTTTACTATACCTTTCAGGTGCAGAAGTCGCTGAGTGTGGAAAAGAATCCTGTTGATTGGGGCTGGATGTGCACATCCCAAGGCCTTACTCCCAAAATAATGTCTAAGGATACAGCAACAACTCTTGCAGTTGATATCATGCAGCTGCAAAAGGGCCTGTAGCAATGCGTGTAGTTACAAAAAATCTGAATTAAAATTTTCGATTGTTTGCACGCATTGCGGTGGACAGTCATGCGACAATGCTTCTGATTATGTATAAATATACACTCCCCAGACCTCGAAGAAGAATTGTTAAAAATGTCGAAATATGAAAACTTTGCAAAACTTTGAACAGCTGTACCAATTTGTAACAAATTTGGGCCTTAGGTGCCAAAATCAACAAAAACTGAAAAAAAAAAAACAAAAAAGCTCGCAGTTTTTTGGATTTTTAATCAAGACCCGGAGGTCTGCCGAGGTCGTAAACTTGGATTTAACATTAATTTTTAATGCTATACGACATATTAAAAAAGCATAGATACCTGATTTGACGTCAGGCAGGATGTATAAAATTACTGTATTATTATATTTTCAGGTTACCGAGTGCAAGACGGGAGCTCACTACCTTACCAAATTAATGCCAACTCTTAAACTACATTGAAATATTGCATGCAATATGCGACTTATTATTTGTTAATTTATTTAGAATGTTTATTTATATGGTAAAATAGGCTACGCCAAATATCAGCCCCTATATATGGGCGGGAATGGCTGTGACGTCATACTGTGTGTTGAACGGGAAACAGCAAACGAATATTGAATACCTTCTCGTAGTCTGAGCGTGTCCGCGGCTTAGTATAGTAGAAGTAGTGTTAGAGGTGGAACTAATTGCAACAAAAATGAATTTTGTTATAAATGGTAGGATCCTAATCAACATACTAAAAATATACATCCATACTGTCGCGCAAAATGCGTTTTTTTGGCCGCCATCTTGAAAAAACATAAAAAAATGTAAAAAAAATTATCAGTAATTAGGTAAACGAATTTTGATTTTCTTTGTGTTTCAAGTAGGTAATCTTTGTTCTTTAACACAGAGGATGCTTGCTTGTATCTCCTTAGATAATAGCGCTCAAGACGTAAGGGAGTTTTTCAATTACGAGTTATCCACTCTACCAACTTCATTATTTGGCCATAGTACCCAGCACATAAGAAAAACTAATAAATTATCATTAGCAAATTCATTAGATAGCATCTCGGATAATAGTCCACTCAAATTAGGAAAAAAGCGGAGAAAAACTCTGAACAGCAGTTTCTCTGAATAGGAAGTAAGTATTCAACTTTTAGAACAAGATTTTGGTTATGCGCAGAAAAAAAAGAAATGATTTTTGAGATATATACATATACAGTGTGTCCCAGGATAGATGTAACAAGAGGTGTAATGGACCAAAATTTTGGAATTTTGGAATGATATTTGGGGATTGAGTCCTGCTTGTTGTAAAACTAAAGTATACCAAACATGACGATTTGGTGTTCTACAGGGTGTTTTATAAGCAAAGTTGTAAAAATCATCACTAATAAAGTATATTTTTCAAAATATGAAAAAATTCCACTAAGAAAAGTTATTTAGAATGCAATTTTATACCTCTATACCAAATTTCAGGAATATAAAATTATTTTTTTGAAACTTCCCATTTTTTCAATAAATTAGTATTTTATTTTGAACCATTCAATTAAAACTGCATAGAAATTATTTTTTGTGAATTAATATTTAAAGTTATGTAGAAGCTAAAAATAGGCTATGAGAAAAGCAGTGGATACACATTTATCATTTATTATTGACATATCTGTCAAACGTAGTCAATATTATCCTTAATTTCTATTTCAAATTAACGAACCAAGCATAAAAAATTAAGTGAAAATGGTACTCACAGTGCGTGAAAAAACTTATATTATGCAATGCTACGGAATTGGCGGTGAAAACTCGCTAAGAGAAGTGATAAGCCAATTTAATTTGAAATTTCCAAACACTGCTTTGTCACGTACTCAGGCTATGAGAATAATTAAAAAGTTTCTGGCTACTGGTAGTGTTCTTAATATGAAAAGAAAAATAAAAGCATATGATGAAGACAATGTTGGGGCTATTATAGCTCATGCCTCTGTTATAGAAAATCCTAGGATGCCACTAAGAGAGAGATCGGCTCTTATTAATATTAGCAAGTCTGAACTCCAAAGAATTTACAAGGCAAAGAAAATTAGGGCATATAAAGCAAATTATAAACATACGCTTGAAGAGGAAGATGACGGCCGTAGGTTGGATTTTTGTTTAACCATTAGAGAAAAAATCATGGAAGAGAGATTTTTTCATAATTTCATAATTTTCTCAGATGAATCCATATTCACAACCAATGGTGTTGTTTAATCTCAGAATTGTCGGTTTTGGGCTTCTGAAAATCCAAATTTTAGAATTCATTGTAGAAGACAATATTATAAAAAAGTGAATGTGTGGTGTGCCGTTTCTTATCACGTTGGAGTTATTGGACCTTATCTCATAGAGGGAAGGTTAAACCGGCGCACTTATTTACAGCTTCTTGAAAGATTTTCTGAAGAACATTTAAATATTTTAAGAGATATGCCTTTAGTTCATTTTCAACATGATGGTTGCCCTGGCCACTCCACAGAAATGGTTAATCGGTGGTTGAATTTAAATTTTGGAGAAAATTGGATTGCCAGGAATGGACCGATCAAGTGGCCGGCGAGATCCCCAATATTGGATTTCTTTTTGTGGGGGTCGCCTCAAGCAGTTGGTTTACGCTGAACCACTTCCTAACGATGTAGCAGTATTGAAGCAGATAATTACAAATGCCGAAAACTCCATACCGTTAGATCATATTCGAAACAGTTTTAAGGACTTCAGGAGAAGGATCGAAATGTGTGTGGATGTGGGTGGTATAATAAAAAAAATTGTAAACATTGTTTTGTATTGGTCAATAATTAATTTGTTTGTGAATCTGTTATGTTTTTGACATTTCACTTGTTATAATTTTTAAACCTCATTAATCTTCTGGTAGTAATTGTTTCTTGTTTTACAATTAGTTCGATTAACATCATACCTTCTTACATCTCGTATATTCAATTTTTTATTTACCAATAGCCTACTTTTTAAGATGCTCCTACACAACTTTAAATATGAATTCAACTCTTAATTCGCAAAAATGGGAAGTTTCAAAAAAATAATTTTATATTCCTGAAATTTGGTATAAAGGTATAAAATTGCATTCTAAATAACTTTTCTTAGTGGAATTTTTTCATATTTTGAAAAATAAAGGTACTTTATTAGTGGTGATTTTTACAACTTTGCTTATAAAAACACCCTGTAGAACACCAAATCAAGTCATTTTTGGTATACTTTAGTTTTACAATAAGCAGAACTCAATCCCCAAATACCATTCCAAAATTCCAAAATTTTTGGTCCATTACACCTCTTGTTACATCGATCCTGGGACACACTGTACATTGTACATATATACGTTTTTTCGTGTTTTTTCTCATTTAGACTTTTATATCTCGAAAAGTACGCGTTTTTAACGCTAAACGAACATAAGCAAACATGTTCAGAATACGATTTTCTACAAAAAAGGTTTTATACATTTTTCCGATCAACCCATTGGATTTTCCGGAAAGGCGACTTGAAAAATATTGTATATATGTCTTTTTCCGTGTTTTTTTTTAATTTGAATGCAAATATCTATATATCTCAAAAATCATGTCTTTCTTTTCTTACTATCTATGCAGAGAAACTGCTGCTCAAAATTTTTCGCTAAAACGGCGTTTTTTTTCTTAATTTGAGAGGACTATAACCTGAATGTCAATGAAATACAACGGTCTCGTTACCAGCAAAGTACTTTCTACGTTCTTGATGGTGGTGCATTAATTCACCAGTTACCATGTCCGCTTTTGCAACATTTGGTGATGTCATAAGGTAACATAAATCGTATGTCAACAAAAGATATGGAAAAGTGACAATAGTTTTTGATGGGTATGAAAAACCAAATATAAAAGATATGGAGCACAGATTGCGCATGAAGCAGCCGTCTGTTGTAGTAGTCTTTGATGAAAATTCGTCTGTGATCATCAAGAAAAACCAATTTCTTTCTAACCCCACAAACAAACAACGCTTTTTTAATATACTGGGGAGTTATTTTCAAGGAAGAGGTCATTCCGTCAGTTATGCAGAAGGTGGTGCAGACACACTAATCATCAAAGAAGCTTTAAACATAGCCCAAGAAAAACATGTCACTGTAGTAGCTGATGATACTGATATTTTAATCCTACTACTATATAATTCTTCTAACAACATTTTAATGCAGTCTGCCACACAATCTGATAAAGTTCGTGACATTCAAGCGATGCAAAGATCTATTGGAGAGGAGGCTTGCAAAACTTTACTTTTTGTTCACGCATTAACAGGGTGTGACACCACCAGTGTGTTATTTGGCAAAAGGAAATCTTCTGCTTTCAAGAAATCATAAAGTCCAAAATCTTAAGCGAATGGGCTTCCCATTTTGAATCATCCGAAGATGTTACTAAGGAAGATTTGGTCGAAACTGGCTGTAAAGTTATTGTGTCACTATATGGAGGTAACATTGACAAAAGTAACCTAAATGTGCTTCGTTATGAACAATACATTGGGAAAATAGCTTCAGCTAAAAAGAATTTGCCTCCAACACAAAATGCAGCGAAATACCATCTGCTT
This sequence comes from Rutpela maculata, assembly GCA_936432065.2. NCBI lineage: Eukaryota > Metazoa > Arthropoda > Insecta > Coleoptera > Cerambycidae > Rutpela > Rutpela maculata. Next base: position 53,726,105 of record OW386290.2, on the reverse strand, counting down.
CGAGTGCATTTGCAATGTTTTATTTGAAAAATGTTAATATGCCAACCCCCGATCCTACACTATGGGGTTGGCAGTTGGCAATATTAACTGGCTTGAATCCAATACCGGACAACCTCTTAAATATGAGTAAATGTGCCTGCCAAACTACAGTTGAAGAACCATGTGACACCATGAAATGTACATGTCGCCGATATGGACTTCCATGTTCGGTAGTTTGTAAAAACTGTTGTGGAAAGGACTGTACAAACACAGGAGATAGTTTTGATTTAGATGACGATGAAGATGAAGATTTAGATGAAGATGAATTATGATTTGATTTAATGAAATAAATATGATTTTGTTATAAAAAAAATATTGTATAACTTTTTCAAATTTTAGATTTTGTTTAATGTGAAATTTTAACTTTAAATAATTAACATTTTAATTATTTTTCTTAATTTAACATTTTTTTTTTCAATTGTGAGCAATATTAAAGCTAGTTAGGACTTTTAAGCCGCTTAGATTAAATAAAAAGATGTTTTTCAACAATGCAAAAGCTTTCAGTTTTTCGGCCACCATTTTGTTATTTCCTTTTACTTTTAAAAACCAATATCATATTCTTTTTCAGCATGAAATTTCTTGTTATTTGATACCACACAAGATTTTTATGATTTTTTAAAAATTGTTTCATGTTTTTTCAAGATGGCGGCCAAAAAGACGCATTTCGCTCAACAGTACGGATGTATATTTTTAGTAGGTTGATTAGGAGCGTGTTATGTATTATTTACCACAAGAATCATCTTTGTTTCAATTAGTTCCACCTCAAGGTGTTTTTTGCTTTATTTCTATTATACTAGCTGTGATGTCATATGAAGTCATACTCAATGGCGGTGCGTAATAAGACTTATTATACAAACTTTAATAGCTTATATTTAATAAAAGGAGTAGAAAAATGTATTTTATTTTATTTATTTATTTTAATTTATTTTATTATTGTGTTTTTATTGCTTAGTTACCAACTACATAATAGTGTACCCTTGCGGGAATTTTACGGCCAGCGCGGGTATAAAGACAAAAAAAACATTTTTTGAATAAGTTATTAATAAACTTTATTAATTACAAAATATGAAATTAAAGTATTATGTAAATAATCTACTTAACTTCATTTAGTCGAATTCACATTAAACTGGCAATTCTGGAAGGATCCGGTGAGAGTTAGATTGTGTGCAGCAAATGTTGATTCATGTTTCATTGTCTGAGTATCAAGTTTCTGTAAGGAAAAGCCGGACCCAGAAGGTATGCCTGCCAGGATCCTTGAAACCGCATTTTTTTAAGATATACTGTCCTCTAAATATCCTTCAGCAACCGACGTACTCTTCCATCCACCATGACGCTTCAATGTGGTCATACTGGCTCCAGCCTCTGCCAGAATAGTTGCCGATGTTGGACGCAGACAGTGTCCTGTATACTTATCAGGATCGCCCAAGCCCAGATATTTCGCAATGATGAACGGGATTTTTACAAATGTGTTTTTTTCAACTGGCTGTACAGTACACCGACCTTGTCTATAGGTCAGAAAAAGTCTTTTTTCTGAACAACCACGTGGTCGTAAAGACATGTAGTCTCTTATCAGCTTCAAACTGTTCATTTCGTCTTCGTCAACAATGGTAAAAACGCGCTATTTGTGTCTGGTTCATTTACCACGAAAACTGATTTTCTTATCTTCTGTGTGAGTAACTAGCATATTCACGAGTTCTTGTTGTCGACGTCCACCAAATACACCAAATATTAATGCAATTTTGTTCATTAAAAACATTTCATTCGGTGCCTCATGAATAAATTTTAAAACATTAGACTTTTTTGGCTGGTATCCTTTTGACTGTTGCTTAAAATATTCGCTTAACTTATGGTAATTAGCGATGTTAATATTCTTATTTACCATTAAAGTCTTCTTTACCATTGAATATTTGGACCATAAGGAAGTCGAAGAAAATGTTTCAGCGAGATCGCCGAAGTATGCAAGCAGCACAGTTTCATCAATATGTTCTACACAGTTTTCTGCCATCCAGTTTAGTAATTTGTCATATTCTCTGTTGTAGGCATCTCTCGATTTATTCGGCACCAAGTTTTGTGTTGCTTTTTCTGCTTTTTTGCAATTTCGTCAGGAATTTCAAAACGTTCCTGCATTTTGACTTTTTTTAAGTTTGACAGCTACCAAAGTTTGTTTGTTCAACAAATAAATAAAGCATTTCCCTAGCAACGATATGATAAAATGAAAATGTTATAATCAAATTGAATTTTCGGATTTTTTTTAAATATTATTGTGGATGCAATAACGAACTAGTATGACAAAAGTTTATATGCACCGCGGGAATTAATAGATGTTTATGCCCTCGTGCGACTTACAAACCCTCCTCGGGCTAGAGGCAATATGGTTTGTAAGATTGTCGCCCTCAGGGCATAAACATCTACTTAATTCCCTTGATACATAAATAACTATTGTGAGCTACAGATTTTTTAATAATATTAGCTTATTTTTGTGAGTACTGTCGTGAGCCAAAAAAAATAGGACAACTATTTTTTTCTAATGTAAATCTGTCTCTTTTTGTACACTTTCAATGAATTTTGACAAATAACTGGCAATGTTAGATGTACACAACTAAATTTTAGCAAAAATACGTTATAGGACTTGTCCCATTTTTTTTGCGCACGACAGTACTATTTTCCAAATTTAATTATTATGCACGTTCCCTATTGTACATTCATGAGAGGAATATGTGAAAATAATTGTGTAAATTATGAACTAAATCGAGAAGCATCAAGAAAAGAAACAAATAAAATGCTGCGAGAAGAGTGCGTAGTAATCTACTAAGGCAGGTATTGCAGTTGAATTTTCTTGACCTCCGACATTTAAAAAGCAAGCGTTGTGGTTTTCCAGATGAGTACAATTATACACTTTTTTGTGTTTTGGGCTCCCGTTCTATAAATAGAAAGACTAGAAATAAATTAAATTCACGTGTTTCGGGTGGTTAAGAAAACTTAGAATGAGGGTCTGTTTTACCTTTTCTAATCTAATTTGAAACATTCGCTTTCACAATTATTTATCAGCGAATAGACGAGCAAGATTGTAACGCTAATACCTCAGTCAAATAAAAACAAATGTCCACATTTGACGAAAAATCTGAAAACCTTTGAAACTTCGCAAAGGTGTTTATTAAGGCCTAGTGTTGAACGTATTAAAAGTCTCCAATTCTATCTGTTGCGCTCGAACGTCATCTTGAAAAAATGGTGCTCCGATTCAGTTTATTGCTTATATCTCGTTAACCATTATTGATATCGAAATTATGTTTCATATAAAAAAATGAAGCTTACATATTTTAAAAAGAGCAACCTATGTCTATGGAAAACACATTGTATTTGTATACAACAAAAATTCTGTTAAAAAATTTAAATTGAACCAAGAAAGTTGAAAAAAAATGTTTTTTTCTTCTTCCCTTTTTTTTTGTTGAACGAAATGAAACCAATGTAATCTAAATGTCGTGCGCAAAAAAATGGGACAAGTCTTATAACGTATTTTTGCTAAAATTCAGTTGTGTACATCTTAACTTTAATTTTTTGACATTGTCAGTAATTTGTCAAAATTCATTGCAAGTGTGCAAAAACTAATATGCCCCATATAAGCGATTTAGTTAACGCTGGAGTTATTGCTATAGCAGAAGATGGTCAATAAAACAAATTGCACTGCGTTATAATATTAACAAAAATTCGGTGTATAACATTTGTAAAAAGTGAAGAATAAACGGTACGATTAGTAGAAATCCTGGATCAGGGCGACGAGGGATATCAACTCAACAACAAAATTTGCAATTGGTAAATACATTAGAAGAAAATCCATTTTACTCAGTTATTCAGGCTGCTGAAGAGACGAATTTTTCTGGATCGAGTAGTACCTACTGGTCGCCGGCGAGTAAGAGAATCGAAGCTACGCTGTCATCCAGCAGCACAGAAATACTTACTTAAAGCTGAGCATAAAGAAGCTCGACAAGGATTTGCGCTTAAATTTTTAGTGCATGATGTAAATTTTTGGAACAATGTAGTTTTTACAGACGAAAAACTTTCCAGTCAACACACAGCGGTCGTATTCGTGTTTATCGACTTCCGAATACTCGATTTGATGAGAAATATGTATATCTGCACGTGGTCCTGGTGTTTTGTGGCATATCGAGAAACTATTTAATAGTGAAAGGTATATTGGGATTTTAGACAATATTATGCTCCCTTCTGTGTCACAATTATTTCCTAATAATGAATTCATATTTCAATAAGATAATTGTTCCGTTCATACCGCTCTGTTGAATTATATGAAACAATTCAATATAATGTTTAACAACTCATATTAATTAATTATCATTTTTTGGTCAGAGATAGTACCAATCAATAATCAAATAAATCTGTCAATGTAATAATTCATATATTTACAAACAAAATAAAAGTTTATCTTTGTTCCTGATATTGAATAAGTGCCTATTTATTGTCTTTCCACACGGATATCTCAATAGGTTAAGGGCCCAGATATACGCGGAATTGAGTAAAAAGACAATAAAAAAAATTATTTTTGAAACAATATTCTGATATGACGGAAGAGGTGGAAAAGTATCGCATTCCCTTGTTTGATGGCACAAATTTCAGCAACTGGAAATTTAGAATGCAAACTTTGCTGGAAGAAATGGACTTATATGAATTTGTAAAAGAACCATACATCAATATGGTGGAAATTTTAGAGGTGTCTACCTCGGTGCAGCAACGCACAGAAAAAGAAAGACGTCTGGCTCAATTGGAAAAGCGCGATCGGAAGTGTAAGTCGCAAATCATACAGAGGATTACAGATAGTCACCTAGAATATGCAAAAGATAAGCAAACTGCATTTGAATTGTGGACTTCTCTGTGTGCAGTGTTCGAGCGTAAAGGTATTGCCAGTCAACTTCTCATTCGTAAGTCACTCCTCACAATGAAATTCAATGCAATGAATGACACGCTTGCAAACCATTTTTTAAAATTTGATAAATCTATTCGTGAACTTCGTTCAACAGGAGCCACATTGGAAGAGACCGATATTGTATGTTATCTATTGTTAACAATGCCAGTTGAATATGACACTATTGTAACGGCTCTTGAAACTTTAACAAAAGACGATGTATCAATAAGTTTTGTTAAAAACCGACTCTTGGATGAGGAAACAAAACGGAATAATTTTGGGACGAAGCAAAACAAGATTGAAATACCCTCCACGACGGCTTTCTCATCAACAGCAAGAAGAGGAACACCGAAAGGCGGATGGAAAAATTCTGGTTTAAATAAAACTAACAAATGTCACCCATTTCCTTTTCATTGCCACCAATGTGGTTTGTTTGGACACAAGAGGATTGATTGTCGCAGAAAACTCCAAGGAAATCAGAACGACGGAAACAGCAAAGCTCACGTAGCATCTGATGAACAAACAAATGAAGAGAATTTTTGTTTTTCAGCAACAACCAAGTGTGAGTCAGAGAATCAACTCAAGTATTTTTTGCATTCCGGTGCGACGGAACATCTTGTCAGCAGTAGCGTTCCTCTGTTCAAAGTTAAAAATTTGAAAGAGCCCATTAAAATTAACGTCGCCTAATCTGGAATATTTTTAGAAGCGAGTAGAATTGGGGAACTTGAAGTCATCAGTAGCGTAAATGGAAAAGAAATTCCGATAAAAATTAAAAATGTTCTTTCTGTACCTGGACTGAAGTATAACCTTCTCTCAGTACGCAAGTTGGAAATGAATGGATTCGAAGTTATATTCAAGAACGGAAAAGGGGTTATTCAAAAGGGTAATCGTATAATTGCTGTAGCATCCAGAAGTGAATCACAACTATATGCTTTATGTTTCAAGCGAAAACCTATTTTAGCCAACACTTGTACTCCTGCTGAGGACCTGAAATTATGGCACAAAAGATTGGGACATTTAAGTTACGAAAGCGTTAAGAAACTTCAGGGACACGTCGATGGAATGAACGTGGATTCAATCAAATTATACACTGAAATATGTGACACGTGCATTGAAGGAAAACAAACGCGAATGCCGCACAATCAGACCCGTGTTCGTGCTACAAGATCCCTACAGCTCATTCACAGTGATCTTTTTGGCCCCATAGGTCCGACGTCTTATGATGGAAAGAAGTATGTTTTGACCTTAATAGACGATTATACTCACTTCACAGCGGCGTATACAATGAAATTAAAATAAGAAGTATTTAGATATCTTAAAATGTATGAAGCCATGGTAACCGCTCATTTCAATTTAAAAATTAGCCGGTTTCGCTGTGACAACGGACGGGAGTATATTTCAAAAGAAATTAAAAAAATTTTCGAGGAAACAGGGATCCAGTTTGAATTCACTATCAGATATACGCCTCAACAAAACGGAGTTGCGGAAAGGATGAACCGGACTATCATTGAGAAGGCAAGGTGCATGATCCTCAACTCGAAGCTTGGAAAAGTATTTTGGTCAGAAGCAGTTTTGACAGCGGTATATCTTATAAATCGAAGCCCTACATCAGCATTGGATGGAAAAGTACCGGCATCACTATGGTTTAATAAGACACCGAACGTCAAGAAATTGAAGATTTTTGGATGCGTCGCATTTTTGCGTGTTCCAAAGGAAATTTTATCTGGAAAATTTGACTTGAGGTCAAAGAAATGTTACATGGTTGGCTACTGTACAAATGGTTACAGATTATGGTGTCCAGAGGATAGAAAAATCATTTTCGGGAAGGACATTATTTTTGATGAGGCAAGATTTTCATTCGAGGGACTTACGAGTGAGCAGTGGATTAATAATGAGGAAATTCAAGATGGCGAGAACATCGATCAAATCGAAGCAGAAAACTCTCCGGAAAATAGAGGATCTAATGAAATTGTAATCGAAGAAGAAGAAAACGTGGAAAAAATATCTAAAGCGGAAGATTTAACATTCAAAGAGCCTGATTACAATGCAACACTTCGGAAAAGTAAGAGAGTAAAGATGAAACCACAATACCTCAACGATTACGCAGCTTTAGCCCTAAATGCTGAATCGTTTGTAGATAATGTTCCGGACAGCTACGAAGAAATTCAAACACGTGAGGATAAACTAGAATGGACACGTGCGGTTGAGGAGGAGATAGACTCTCTGATAAAAAATAAAACGTGGGAATTAACAAATTTACCTTCAGGAAGACGTCCTATCGACAGCAAATGGATTTTCAAAATCAAACGTGACAAAGACGGAAATATCGAGAGATACAAAGCACGATTGGTCATCAAAGGTTGCGCTCAACGAAAAGGCTATGATTACGAGGAAACCTACGCACCAGTTGCTAGACTCGCAACGCTGAGGACGCTACTATCGGTGATCAATGAAGAAGACCTTCATGCCTGCCAAATGGACGTAAAGAACGCATTTTTGCATGGGGACTTAAAGGAAGAAATATATATGAAAGTTCCACTTGGATTCGACTGTGACAATGACGAAGTCTGCAAGTTGAAGAAAGCTCTATATGGCTTGAAACAGGCCCCTCGGGCTTGGAACGAAACATTTGATGGATTCGTAAAAAGCATCGGTTTTCAACAACCAGAGGCCGACAAATGCTTATATGTTGCAAAATTTGAAAATGTTACGATTTATCTTCTTTTGCACGTCGACGATATGATAATAGCTGGAAATTGCAAGAAGCAGATCACAGGCGTGAAATCAGCATTGAAAAACAGATTTCATATGACGGATTTGGGTGAACTTCACTCATATCTCGGAATCAGCATATCAAGATCTGACGGAGGAATTATACTAAGTCAACAAACATACCTTCGAAAACTGTTAAGCAGATTCAATATGGAGGAATGCAAACCAGTGCAGACGCCAATGGAACTGAAGCCTCTGGTACACGACGAAGCAGAAATCTGTGATGAGTCGAGGCCGTACCGAGAGCTAATTGGCTGTTTAATGTATGCGATGATGACTACTAGACCAGATTTGAGTGCCGCCGTAAACTATTTTAGCAGATACCAGAATCATCAAACAGAGACTCTGTGGAAAGGATTAAAAAGAGTATTGAGGTACATAAAAGGTACGCTTGATTTGGGCCTTCGTTTTCAAAAAGGAAAGCAAGAAGTGCTTCTGTGCTATGCAGACGCCAACTACGGGAGCGAAACCGACAGAAAATCAACCTCGGGATTCCTGATGAAGGTATACGGAAACACAGTACTCTGGGCTTCAAGAAGACAGACATCAGTCGCCCTCTCATCAACGGAAGCTGAGTATGTTGTCCTCGCAACGGCTGCATCAGAATTGCTGTGGTTAAAACATTTGCTAACTGACTTCGGAATTACCAGTTCGAGGCCACTAAAGATTTTCGAGGATAATCAGTCCTGTATACATTTGCTGCACAAGTGGGAACATCGACGTCTCAAACACGTTGATGTTAAATATAATTTCGTTCGGGATCTATCAACGAAGGGTTTAATAGACGTTGAGTACCTCAACACGAAAGACCAAATCGCCGATATCCTAACGAAAGCCTTACCCAGTGACCAGCATCTGAAACTGCGATTACGCTTGGGACTTGTCAGAGAAATCATTTGAAGACATCAACGCACGAGTTTATTCGTTTAACTATTTTTTAATAAAACATTTTTTTTTGAATTCTGTTATTGAATTGAGGAGGAGTGTTGAATTATATGAAACAATTCAATATAATGTTTAACAACTCATATTAATTAATTATCATTTTTTGGTCAGAGATAGTACCTACCAATCAATAATCAAATAAATCTGTCAATGTAATAATTCATATATTTACAAACAAAATAAAAGTTCATCTTTGTTCCTGATATTGAATAAGTGCCTATTTATTATTGTCTTTCCACACGCATACCTCAATACGCTCATACCGTACCTAGCTGGTTTCAAGATAACAACATTAATGTCTTAACTGTCCCAGTCATAGTCCAGATCTTAACCCCATGGAAGACGTATGGGGACTACTCGTAAGAAGTATCCAAAAACTAAATGTGAGACCACTGAATGCCGAAGAATTACTGGAAATAATAAATAATGCATGAAGAAATATTATTACTGAAGATTATTGTATAAGTTTATTTAATTCTATGCCAAACAGACTTATAGAAGTTATAAATAGAAATGGTGCAATAACGAAATATGAATAGTTAGTTTCTTGTTAAGTTGGATATTCTTTGTCCCCTGATCCTGGATTTATACTTATTGTGCTGTTTATTCTCCACTTTTTTAAAATGTTAAACACCAAATTTTTGTTAATGTTATAACGCAGTTGTCTCATTGACCATCCATCATTTGCTATAGCAATAACTACAGAATTACAATAAGAAATAAAATAAAAGTGCTAATAGTACGGGAGGTAGCGCTACATTTGAACAAGTAATTTCATACCGACTGAAAATCATAACAATAATAGTTTTCCCCTAATACATTAGCAATCTGAACGTCAGCTACTCTGGTAGCGGTGGAGCTAATGGTGAGAGCATGTTAAAGTTGTTAAGAAAACGTTTTCCATCGGTTTCTTTGAATATCCCGAAATCTATAAATTCTATGGAAAACAACAATAAGAAGGAAAATGTTCGTTATGAGCTGTACCATAAAAGTACATAAACTATAATTCATTCCAATTATTATTATTATTTAAAAAAAAAATAAAATAAATAAATCACCAAGTAAGTCTACATGTCATATTATGTTCTTACAAACCGGGCCTCCTGCTCGCGAAATATTTTTTTTTTTATTGTATCAGTGATATTAAAAGTTTTACAAAACTGTATACATGAACGTAAGGGTAGTTGGTTTTTCGAGTATGAAAATACTCGTAGCATAATTTTTTTTTTCAACTTTAACATGCTGTGACATCTAGCTCCACCGCGGGTGCGGCGACTGACGCTCATTTTGCTGATTATTGAATATTAATGAACTGATAAAAATGAAATTTATTCGGTATAAAATTCCTCGAAAAAATACAGCGCTGCCTCCCGTACTATAACTGTTTTATTTCGGCTACTCATTACATATTCAAATAGAGACAGATTTACATTAGAAAAAAAATAGTTGTCCTATTTTTTTTTGCTCGCGACAGAACGTGTTTTGGTTACCTTGGATAGAGTAATATTAATTAAGAGAAAAAAAGAGAGAGGGAGAAGGTAGGAGATAACTCTGGAAGGAAGACAGGTTTACGACCTTTTCTGTCTCTTTTTTTCCCTTTTCTTACTACAATGGAATAAGAGAATAATAACTTCATAATAATATTTTATCTACTCTTATTAGGTTATATACTAATTAATGAACTGCTTTTGATCAATTAATAGTATCCATAAACAAACAGCGTGAGTTATTATAATTCACTAGGTACAGAGCCAATTACCTTTATCTTCATGCCTAGCCTGTCCAAACGTAACGCGCAACACACGAAGGTGGAGCCAGGGAGGTAGTGATAGATTATTCACATTAATATCTATAAAGATTTTCTGAAATGTCACAAAATGCTACTTTTGATTCGTTCGTGCCGAGCCGAATTTTCGAATTTCGCCGTGCAATTTAAGATCAGGTTTATCTGGAAGACTTCCTCTTTACGTCGCGACATCGTACGGCCGTCCCAATGGTGTTTTTTCGAAAAATATGAACGTGTCAAGATTGCATGTTTTTGCAATGTTTTCGACTCTGAATTGTAAGCTGTTTTTGTTATTTGTCGCAGATATCTCCGGAACGGTGGGAGTTAGCTCGAAATAAAAAACGAGGTCAAACGAGTATTTTTCACTGCGAATCTTTTGCTATGATCAGAATTTTGATTTTTTTTTTCATTTCGGAGATAACTACTGAAATGTTGGCCATGTACGGTAAAAAATCGCAAATTTTGAGCTTGTACAGTTGGCAACTTTTTAATCTTGGCTCCTACGCCAAAAGACTACTCTAGTAAACTTAAATAGAATTAAATTTGCTAAAACTCTTTTTTTCATTTTTTTGAATTCCGACAAAAATGAAGGGATTAGAGGGGGCGGGATTTGGGACTTTTTTTTTTCGGTAAAATTTCTCCATTTTGTCACCGTAATTAATCGGTAATTAACTGAAATCGATTTCATATACGATGTTTACTTAATATCATGTACTACTTTGACGCTCCGTTAATCTTGGCCCTTCGAAACAAAAGTTTCTGAGAAAAATTATTTTTTTAAGATGTACATACACTATAGGACAACGTGTAATTTCTTACATTTCCGCGAATATCTCGATAATTATCGTTTTTTCGAAAAATTTGTAGACAGTTTATGTAAAGAGAATTGATTGAGCTTTCCGACCCTTTTTTAATTTTTTCTCTAACATAAAAAACAAGACCTTTGACCGAATATGCGCTCCGGGCTATTGTGGTTCGCGGAGAAGTTTTGCATTTTCCGCCGCGTAATATCAATCTACAAAGCTGATTTTTTTGTCTACAAGCAGTTTATGCACTATTTCGATTAAAAATCACATTCTACCTCTGCTTAAAGGTGGCTAAATCTTTGAAGACAACAAATATAAAAGGGTGAACAAAAATTAAATTTTACAGTTAATTTTATTAATAAACAAACTGAGTAATTTAAAAGAAATTTTCTCAATTTAATATTTATTGTTATAATCGTAGATAAAGTATAGAATTCAACTTGCGGTAATGGTAATAACTCACTTGATGAATTACAGCACTCGCCTACGGCTCGTTCTGTAAACTTTCATCTGCGTGAGTTATTACCTACATTACCGCTCGTTGAATAATATACTATTGTTTTCATTCATAGATCCATTTATGTCATTTTTTTCTGAACTTTTTGAAGTATACTCTTAAATTTTTTAAAGGATTTTTCAAGTTTTATAACAATAAAATGCCATTTTCTTATACACAGGTTGGTTCTATCGACTTGATTTAATTTTCTTATTATATTCAGCAGTCAAAAAATCCTAGAAATCGACACCCCACTTGCCTATTTTATTAAGTTTTTGGTTTTCGATAACTCCTCCCCCTTCCCCCATCCGAAGAAAACCTTTCCACCCTTTCAGTTCTTAGGGACTTGGGGAAAAATAACTTATATTACCCCCACAGTTTCATGAAGGGACCAATTTTTTCTTTGTTCAACCAGTATTTTACCTGTACTAGTAATATCATAGATTACTGTACTAGTAACATCGTAGATCTCTAAACTCGCCTTTATGACAGTTTTTTGACATTCAGTGTATCTCATCAAAATTCTTCGTTATTTCATATAACTCAACAAGCAACTAATCATATATCTAAAACATTAAAAGAAAAAAGGATACAGAAAATTGTTTAATTATCACATCAAGTAAAATAAAACTGGTAAGATATTTTATTTACAAAAATATACTGACTTAAATAAAATATATTAAAATTAAGTTTTGTTAATACTCATGGTAAATTGTGAATATGCAGCTGGTATCACAACTTAACTAGCATGTATTGTATACATGTTTATCGCCTATTGAGGTTTGGTGGCAATACTGCGAAAAACTTTTCGAAAATAACCATTCTGAGGCAGAAAATGACAGGCAGCAAGACTACGAATGTGAACCCTCAATACTGAAATAAATAATGGTGGCAGCCATACAAAAAGTAAAAATTGGCAAAGTAGCTTGGAGTCGACAATATGGTGCTTAAGTTTAGTTTGGTGAAGATGAAATGCGAATCCTTCGCAGAATACTCCAAGAGGTACGGGAGGCAGGAATCTGGCCTGATGATTGGAAAACTTCAGTCTTCGTACTACTACATCAGAAGGAAGCGACAGATGTCTATGATAACTATAGATTGCTGGCATTAGTATTGAAAGGGAGTAAAATATTGCTGTATATTGTTCAATCCAGACTTGGGCATTATTAGGCCAGTGGAATTAGCAAATCTGCATATTGTAATTCGTTTCAGGATGCCACGTAGATTAAACGATAGTTTTATTGATTACGAACATGATGGTCCACTTTTTGACCGCCGGAACATTGTTTATTTAACGATTTATTGTTGAAAAATTCCAAAAAATCGACTTTTTTAAAAATAACTCAAAGACCTTTGACGATAGGTTTTTCAATTTGTAGATACTGTTAGAACTTTAAAAAACGGTTAATTTGAGAGGTGTTTCGTTTAAAACGCTTGAAAATTTGTTTAAATAATTGCAAAAAACCGCGAAGATTTTCGTAATTTGCAAATATTTTTCATTCTTTAACAAAAACACTTTAGTACTTGAAACTTTGACAAAATATGTCTTTTATCACCCCTAAGTTACCTCTAAAATTTCATCAAAAAAAATTATAGAGATATTCAATTTGTTTATTAAATTCACGAATAATGTAAAATGCAAATTCACCCAGTTCCCGTTGTCGTAGAGGGTTGATCTGGGCATAATTTTTTTTGTTGAGACTTAAACTTTGTTTTCATTAATGGTAAATCAAATTTGCATTATTTTCAACTTCAAAATGGCGTTTGAATAAGTGTCACATTTTGAGGTTAGGTTTTTTGCTAATTAAGCAATCCAAACCACGTGACTTTTAACATGGCGTTGAGGGCAAACATCCGGCAATCCTTTATTTTCATTCGTTAAATGAGTTTTTTTTCGGTTGCCTTGGCTACGTTTCCGCGAGTTAATTAAAATAAACCTCATGTTTGCCCTCAGCGCCATATTGAAAAATAATTTTGACAGGTCGTTGGATTGCCTAATTAGGCAATCCAACGACCTGTCAAAATTAACGATATCAACGATATTGCAAAATCTTCATTTGTTTAAAAGTTATTAGCAAAAAACCTAACCTCAAAATGTGACACTTTTTCAAACGCCATTTTGAAATTAAAAATAATGCAAATTTGATTTGTCATTAATGAAAACATAAAGTTTAAGTCTCAACAAAAAAAAGGATGTCAAGATCAACCCTCTACGACAACGGGAACTGGGTGAATTTGCATTTTACATTATTTATGTTTTTAATAAACAAATTGAATATCTCTTAAACTAATTAAAATTTTCTGATGAAATTTTAGGGATAACTTTGGGGTAATAAAAGACATATTTCTTCAAAGTTTCAAGCACTAAAGTGCTTTTGTTAAAGAATGAAAAATATTTGCAAATTGCTAAAATTTTCGCGGTTTTTTGCAATTATTTAAACAAATTTTCAAGCGTTTCAAACGAAACATCTCTCAAATTAACCGTTTTTAAAAGTCCTAACAGTATCTACAAACTGAAAAACCTATCGTCAAAGGTCTTTGAGTTATCTTTAAAAAAGTCGATTTTTTTGAATTTCCCAACAATAAATCGTTAAATAAACAATGTTCCGGCGGTCAAAAAGTGGACCAAATTCAGGGTCATGTTCGTAATCAATAAAACTATCGTTTAATCCACGTGGCATCCTGAAACGAATTACAATAAATTTCAGTCTTTTTTTTTTCTAATTCTACTGGACTAAGTCTGTTTTGTCAAATACCTCTTGAGCAAGCAGGCTTTGTTATAGTACGCGATGCTAGAAAGCAAGTACTGAATTTGCAAGAACTTATCGAGAAGGCAAGGGAGTATTGCATTTCATAGATTATCGTGAGAATTTTGACAATGTGAAATGGGATAAACTGTGTAAGTGGAAATGGAGAGACCTAAACATCTGATCTTTATTATAAAGAAACTATCTGCTTTGGTGAAAATAGATAACATTAACTTCGACAGATGTAAGTTGGCAGAGGCGTCAAACAGCGTCACAAATTCTCTTTAACGTCTGTAGTGAACACGTGATGCGGCGCGTGGTGGAAACTAACAGGATGGAGTATGTATAAGTGGAACCAAGATTTGATAAGACGATACCACCATGGTTGGAGCAGGCCAGGATGGGCTCATACACCTGCTGCGCAGGTTTCAGACAGACTATAAGCTCTAATGGTTTAATTGTAAATTACAATAAAACGATTGTTGATTGTAGAATGAGCAAATGATAATGACCTAGATATGATAAGGTTAGGTGACTGTGAGGTAGTAAAAAAGATGATATATCTTGGAGCCCTAGTACACAATACTGGTAAATGAGATTCGGTGAGGAACACAGATGGCAAGGTCGGCAATTTCCCAGTTGAGCAAAATTTGGCGTAACTGATAACAGGATATAACTAAACAAACGCCCGAGTCTTCTCCATATTTCTTTACGCCTCTGAGATATAAACTATTAGGGAAGCAGACAGGCGGCGTATTGATGCTTTCTATATACAGAACTCGGCCCTACCTTGAGACGCAGACACCATGTATAAGAAATTGTAATAAATGCGCAAATTATCTAGTTACGGTACCTAGCTGATATTTTAGCTATTGGCGTCTTGACATAATATCCTGTTTTTTTTTTAAATGCACCTTTTGCAATGCGTAAAAGATGTATATTGTTGTGCAAAAAAATTACATTTTGAACACGAGATTAGAAGAAACGGAAATTCAAGAGGTTTTTAGTGCTTACATTAATAGAGTACGTGTTGTGGTAGAAAATTCCAATTTTTTTAACCGTACGTTTGCATTGAAAACGAATTTCAGATTCGCGTTCTGCGACCCAAAATTAGTGTATTCTGAAAAATTTCCCTACAATTTCAATGTTCCATTAATTTTCAGTAAGAGTGAACATGAACCTTTTTACCTACAGCATACTGTGGTTGGTTGTAATATTTGTTTGTGTGTCTGTGACCCCGTAACACCGTGGAGGCTACACCGATTTTCTTGATTCTGGTGTCAGTGGATTCTTCTAGGTAACATTTAGTGTCTAGCGGAAAATACAAAATGGAGGACACTAGACGCCATTGACCAAATCTAAAAACAAATGTACGAAGAATGGAGAACAAAAGCTTTCATTACGGTCGGAAAAGTGGAAGAAAGGAAGCAGAAGCAAGCTCTGTTCTCACAATGAACATCAAGCGCGAGAAAATATGTGACAAATTATAAAGAGGAGAGGGGGGGGGGCTGCGCCGCTGTTCGCTGTGTTAACAGAGTCACCTGTGGTACGTCTTGTGTCACCGAATTTTGCGGAACGGTTTTCCTCCGTATTCCCATAAACGTGCTTGCTCCTGATTAATTTTCATGAACGGATTTTTCAAACTTTCTGGTTAAAGGTTATTGATATAATCGGAACTTACTTTTTAAATACTTGTTAATATCACTGAAAAATGTACCCAATAAATAAAATTATAATTTTTAGGAAAAAAAAACTAAAAGATCTTCGAACTAAAGCAAACTAAGTTAATATGGGAAATGGAGGGAGCAGTCATGATTTGAGAGATCGGACCGTTAAATTGCCAAGTTACTTTGCGTAAGTGCTGCTTTTTTAACCGACTTTAAAAAATGTACCAAAGGAGGAGGTTCTCAATTCGACCCGGATGTTTTTTTAAAATTTTATTTGTGTATATATGTATATAGAAATTACTATGCATTGGCCTATGTAATTTCTTTAAAATATTTCCCAAACTGTAATGTATGGCTTAGTGGTCGTCACATATTAATTTAATCCAACTACATCTAGTGAGCAAAAATTGGAAAAGAGATTTTTTTTAGTTGAACATTTTCTAATATTTGACGAAGGCGCCGCGAAAATTTCGGCGGAACTGCGGTAAAATTGGTAGCTAGTAGGTGTTTTAGGAGTAGCTGATATCGAATCTGATCTCAAAAATTAAGAATTCAAAACATTCGCCGTTTTGAATTCTTAATTTTTGAGATCAAATTCAGTATCAGCTACTCTAAAATACCTAATACTAATACTGAAAAATTAAGAATTCAATGCGGTTGCTATGATACAACAGAGATTTCAGGAATCTTTGATAACTTGCCTGACGTTAAAGCCTAAAAATTCGAATTGATGGATAGTTAGTTTACTATGTAGAAACTAGAAAGAGTGAAAATAAATTGTTGAAAAAAAATTGAATCGCCTTCAGAAAAAATTGCTACAAATTGTGAAATCAATCGTCGCGCGTCGCCAAGTTAATTGAATCGTATTACTTATTAAGTTATGAAAAAGTTACAAGTACACTCCTGTAGAGCTTGAAATTATCTATAATTTTGACTGATTTACTCTTTTCGTAGGATTAATATTTTTCAGTTTATAACGCGGGAAAGGTAAGACTGAAGACTGGGTTGAAAAATATTTTTCTCCTTTTTCGCATCTTCACTAAGTTCTACGTTGAAAATAGGTATTATCACAAAATTAATTACAAAAAGCAAATTCAACGTTTCGACTTTACCACCAACAGAAAAAGCAGCACAACAACACTTATAGAACATATCAGGTGCAGACATGGCTCGAATTTGACAAAGATCTTAAGAAATTGGGCGGAAGTAGAATAGCTGGACAGCGAGATCCTTGAAATATACAAACTATCCACACCCAGTGGAAGTATAGTAACAAAAAAAAAATTGAAAATTTGTATTGTTCAAATAGGCTTAGAATGTCATGAAATGTCGAGATTTTAAGTTTGAGCAAAAAAATTGCCTGTCTGTCTGTCTGTCTGTCTGTCTGTCTGTCTGTAACTTGTATTGTGCGCACGATTACTCTGGAACCGTTTAAGTTATTGGCTTGAAGGAACAATATAAAAAAGGGCTTTTTGGCTCATCCGTGGTAAAGTGTGGAAACCATCTTTTTTTTTACTAATTTTGGGGTGCTGAATACGAATCTGTCATCCGAACTAGCTAAAAACTTCGGGGAGACAGTGAAAAACAACCCTTATTTGGGGGTAGCATTGAAATTTATATTAGAACTTGCAACAAAAGTTATTCTTTAGTGCAGCAAATTCTTTCAAAATACTCAGTTTCGTTAGGTAAGTAGAAAAAGAAGCAAAAATTCTAAATTCACCCCCCCCCCCCCCCCCGCATTTCCCTCACCCTTCACCAACCATAAGAACGGTGTAAATCACAATATCTAATATACGGTTATTTATTTATTTTTAAAAAAACCAAAACTCCTCGTTAAATGGCTACTATCAGGTTATAATATGATTACTTCTGAATACTTTTAACCCATCCCCACCAATTAAGGTGGTGGATTTTATCTTTTTAGAATTTTTATTGATTTTATTTGCAAAATAAATCCCTAATCATCCAGTTTGATGTATTTTTATCATAATGGGATGATTTAGCCAATTCAGATGCATATTTCTCACACTTATGGGGTTGGGGTGTACAGTGTGCATATCACTATCCAGAAAATATTACTTGTCGACTCTCTCAACGAAAACTATAGTAACTCATAAAATTCGTGTTTGTGTTACACTAGTTGAATAATTGATTATCAAGGTAAGATTTCCCTAGAAAACTATAGTAACTTTCTATGAAGATACAGGAGAAGTAATATATTGTGAACTATATAGTAAGTTGTTACAATTCTTCGATTCTTAAGAACACCATTTAAACATTTAATTACAATTTTCTCAAAACTGAAATTGAGTTACTATAGTTTTCGTTGGGAGAGTCGTTGTATTCTATATTAAAAAATTCTTTAGTTATTTAAATGACTTTTGGCGAGGAGAGCTGAAGAGGTGAATTTGTTTTTTTTTTATTTCTTTTTCTACTTACTTATAGGAACTTAGTATTTTAAGAGAATGGCTTGTAAAAGAATAACCTCTTGTAGTTCTAATTCTAGTGGCAAGTTCTAATATCAATTCCAATGTCACCCCCAAATAAGGGTTCTTCATTGTGTTCTCGAGATTTGTCGCCAAAATGGTTGACGGGCTCGTTTTCAGCACTCCAAAATTAGCAAAAAAGATGGATTCCACACTTTACCACGAAAAGGCCAAAAAAGCCCTTTTTTAACATTGTTCAGGTACACGTATATATTTTAACGAGATCTTGGACTAGATTATATTTTAATCTTTTCCGTTGATGGGTTGGGGTATAAACTGGGGAAAAGGAGGGTAAATAGGTACATCCAGCAAGTAAGAGTCCATAAAATTTGATATTTAATATACGGGTGACCACAAAATGACGCTCGCCCCTGTCTATTCTTGACCTTACAAGATATGAATTTCAAATTCGGAAATGAATAATTAAAATATGCATTAATTTGACTGATTTATCATTTTCTGGCGCTCCCGGTTTCACCGGAAATGACGCTAACTTTGATTTTTAAATGGAACACCCTGTATATTTGTACATTTGTTGATTCAAGAGAACATTTTACATACAACTATGGCATATTTAGATAAAAATATTAATGACTGCGATTTTTATGAGAAAATTTAATTTTTCATCTAGACGGCGACCGTGACCGCAAAAAAAATGTTTTGTTTTGCTTCAATGAATAATAATAATAAAAAAAAAATAGAATTATGACATTGCGTCATATGACATTTGTGTTGTAGGCTCCTAAACATTTCGGAAATCGTTTTTCCAGAAAAACTCATTTTTTTCAAATGGCACCATATTGGCTTACTACGTGATTTCAATAAAACATTTTATTACCCATAACTTGGACCAAACCCTTTTATTCGTAAAAATAATACATGTGAATTTTGATAAATGATAACAAATGAACGAATTAAGAAACAAACGAAGTAATTACTTTATCACATCTAAAAAGAAAATTATATTTGTTAAAAATGTTGGCCACCGACATCCACTCAACGTCTTGCTCTTGCCAAAGTGTCTCTGATCACATTGGTGAGATGTTTCTGTGTTATAGAATTTATTTCTCTCTTAACTCGATCTTTCAAATCTTATAATATAGTTGGTGCACGTTCTTTAATGTGACAACAAAAATAAAAATTTATTGGCGTTAGATCAGGTGATCGCGCTGGCCGCATGACTGGTCCATTAGTTCCTATTCATTGATCCCCGAAACTACCATTTAAAAATTCTGCAACTACTTGGCGTTATGGGACGGGACACCATCTTACTGTAAATACCTCAACTGGTACTGATTTAAGGATAAATGTTCCAAAAACTCTCCAATTTCATTTCTCAGAAAACTTAAATATCTTTCACCTGTTAGTGGACCATAAAAAAAATATGGGACCTATGGTCCCGTTACTCATAATGCTAACCCAAACGTTAATATCAAACCTTTTTTGAAAACTGCCTTCCCTCAAAAGTCTTGGATTTTGTTGTGGCCAGTACTTCAAATTATTTCTATTGAACATTGTTTGTAAAATGGGATACGTCAGAAAATAATATAGTATAGTGAAAGTTTGGAGATCCAATTTCATTGTCTGCAATACTGAGACCTCAGCATGAAATCGTTTTGATAAAATACTTGGTGAAGCTGGTGTTTGTAACTCTTAAATTTGTGTTTTTTTAAGAATTTTTTTTTTTACACTTTCTCTTCTTATATCTAACTAATTTGCATTTTCTCGTATTGAGACACTAGAATTGATTTCCGCTGACAATAATATATTAATTTCGGTGTCTTTTTGATAATAATTGGCATTTGGTCTTTTTGGGCTACTGTCTCTTGTTTCAGCTCCCGTTCTAATCTAAGAAAATAATGTCTACCAAGATGATTTCTTAGTGGATAGCGCTCTGCATATATATCGCGGGCTGTCCGGCTATCTGCGACATTCTCCATATTTCAACAGCATATCCACTTTGCCACTTTGTGAATACACCATGATTTTTTTTTTTTTTTTTTTTTTTTATTAGCCTTATTTATATTAATGTCCTGGCGGAGTTCAGCCGTAGGCTGATCTTCCACTCTACCGGGACAGACACTCACACATAGATAACATCACAACACCCATTCCCTGCGACATTGCCATCTGCCGCAGCTGAGACTCGAACTCAGGAGAGGAGAGCGACTAGACCGTGTTGTCTCTCACACAACCGCAGTCTAGCCCACTGCTACCATCTCGGTAACACGTGAAAAACGCCACTACACATCCATACCCTAGCCAGGATTCGAACCCGGGACTCTGTGGTCGCAAACCTAGCATCCTAAGCACTGCGCCACCGAGCCGGTTTTAATACACACCAAAATAATGTCGGATTCTGATATAACTAAATATCATTTGAACTATCAGATTCATTAATTTGTTTCTTTTATTACATTTCAAAGACACCTACCTGATAGAGATCTACTGTTAAATATTTTCAATTATATCTTGTTGAATATCAATATTATGAATTTTCATATAATATAATATGAATAAATATGGCTTCTAAGTAATAGCAAATCCTTTTAACCACGAATAGAACTAGTCAAAATAAGTAGATTTTCGAACAGAC
The DNA here is from genome assembly GCA_936432065.2 of Rutpela maculata. Classification (NCBI taxonomy): domain Eukaryota; kingdom Metazoa; phylum Arthropoda; class Insecta; order Coleoptera; family Cerambycidae; genus Rutpela; species Rutpela maculata. Next base: position 53,704,850 of record OW386290.2, on the reverse strand, counting down.
CCACCTCGAGAAATTATGCCTGCTCCCCTACCCCCCTCAAAGGGGCTACCTCTCTCTGCCTATATATATTTTTTTTTTCTCAAAAACGATAGGAGCTAGAGGAATGATCTTGGCGCCATTCGATAGAGTATAAAATTTTGCTTTTTGCTATTTTCTTTTTTTAAGGCCCCACAGCAAAAGAAAGGGGGAGGAGCGTTCCAATAACGACACATGTTTGGCTATATCTCTAAAACGGCCCAATAAATAAAAATTCTACCAGATATAAAAAGTAAAGACCATTATTTTCTCTAGCGATTGGTATATTATTATACTCTTCGCAAAAAACGAAGAGTATATTGTATTTGATAGGCACATTTCAAAAATCGTAAGACAAAAAAATTTCATATCATTGTGTTAGTGAACGAATTCTGAACAACTTTCAAAATGTCCGTCTGTCCGTCCGTCACGTTTCTTGTAAGCACGATAACTTAAGAAAGATAAGTCCGATTGTATTGAAATTTAGAAAGTAAGTTAGTGTTAGCTAGAGGAAGAACCCTATTGTTTTTGAAGAAAATCGATCGGTAAATAAAAAAGTTATTAATTATTTAATTTAAAAAATATATGTTTTCTTAATTTTTGTCGCTTGTACTAAAATGGAAATCTTGCGAAATATTATTTCCATAATATATTTTTATATATATATATATATATATATATATATATATATATATATATATATATATATATATATATATATATATATATATATATATTGTTGTGAACCGCCGAGAGAGACGGCCTAAGCCAATTTTGTTGTGATAAGATAGAAGAAGAATATAATTTTGCTGTTGAGCGCCAGATGGCCTAAACCATCGGATGCGACAGTCGAGAGATAACTCGATACTGCCACACCTCAGAGCATGAGGGTACCGCCACTGTGCAGTACAACTCCCTCTCAGATAGCCGGTTCCTGAAATGCAAAGTAATCTCTAGCAACTGAAATAATACACCAATATTTCAAACAAAGATTAACAAATTTTAATGATCTGGACGAGGTAAATTTATGAATTTAACAAATACACAGTTTACATAAATAAATTTAAGATGAATGGATAATTATGCGTTTTATTTATTGGCCTTTGCAAATATATTCAAAAATTTTATCAACTGATCAGTGAAAATAATAACCGATAAGGTACCTTTATACTTTACCGCTCTCGTAACGCCGCTGAGCTCTATCGCGCACAACTGTTGTGAGTACGCCCCTGGATTCTCGTTCAAAGCTGGTTACTGATGTTACCAACCGCAGGTGCTTGAAGATTACTAGAAGTTCAGATGATGGATAAAGCTGATTTATTTATTTTCCCTTATTTTCTTCCTTCGGGACACTTTATTTTAAGGAAATCACTTTCGAACCACGGTTTTTTAAAAGAATTAAATTTTACATTAAGGTAAGTACCTTAGATATTTAAAATGGATGAATATGCGAGTCGGCTTTGGAAACTTTGAGTCTAGTTTACAACATTTTCATAACATTTATATTTTAAGCATAGAATACTTATTAAAATTATCATTCCTAACTCTTTTCAAAATTTTATATATGGTTACTTCCGTAAACACACGGTTTCAAACAATAGGGTAAATTTTCATTAAATAAATTTTAGGTTAGGAGTTTTCAGGAGTAAAATTTATAACATGTTGCCTCTACGACCGCGTTTACTAGACTGTTTTTGCCACTTCTCGCGTTTTTATTCGCTGAGATTGACAGGAATACAAAAATCAGATAGTATGATTTTAATAAAGAATTTTGATTTTTATAAACATGTACTTTTTTATGCCTTTTACTTATTATATGCACATTTTAACATTGGAATGAGCTTTACTATGCACTCCCAATCATTCTGGTACCCCATTTGTACCCCCATAATGATTTTTAAGACACTTTGATAAATATTCTATATTGCTATTTTCTGACCTTATTACTACATAAAACTACTTAAAATTCGCCCAGATCCTACTTAATACACTAATTATTAATTATCTACTAACATTCATTACCTAGATAGGTTTAAAACATAATTATATGTGAACAAACATTTTAGGTACCCACCTCCAAGTTCATCGGTGAGGAGTGCCTAAACTAATACATAGTGTCCTATCAAAAGTTACACAAAACAACACTGGTGTCCTGAATTCACACCAGGATAAGAAATATTATATCTACATGGGTTTTAAGAAAAGTTGCAGTTCATTATATGTGAAGGTGTCTAGAATACACAAAGATTTATTAAGAAATACCTCCCAACGTGTCACAGTTCAGAGATTTTACGCTGCACTTCACTAACAGGTACTAGTCTTTGTTTTCTGTGAGTTTCATCTCATTACGATGTGTCCTTTTTGTAAAACCTTCTTATATGTATGTTTGCCGAGAGAGATTTTTTTAAATTTTCTTATAACTAGATTTTATGTTAATTTTGCTCATTATTAGCGTTCATATACGTATTCTAGTACTCAATACGTCATCATTGTCCACTATTATTGTCCTTTAGTCTAATTTGTAGCACTATTTTAATGAAATGTTTTATTTTTTAGTTTGACGAGTCCACTACGAGAGTGTTCAGAGAGTTTATGGTTTCTACAAGAACAAAGCTTGATTCTACACATTTGAGCCCTTGCTGTGGTCTCTCTAATTAGTTATTTTAACATATTATAAGGTTTGTCTACTTTTTACATATGGTTTACCCTACTGGGTGTATCCTTTTATATTTAATTATCATAAATTATACTAAATATAATGCATGTGAGCTTTTTTCAAATAGAGGTGTTTTACTTAAGCTGCCATATCACATTTTAAATTTTACTTGAGGTCATTGACCTCCCCTAGCTTCGTCGAAGGGTTGTAAGTGCCGTTCCTCATACACGAAGGTAACAATATCGTGCAATGAGTTATGTACCTCTGTCTGTTGCTACGATGGCTTATTTTCTCTGGCTTTTGCCCTAAAATATATATTTTTGCAAATGTCACAACAATATATATATATATATATATATATATATATATATATATATATATATATATATATATATATATATATATATATATATATATATATATATATATATATATATATATATATATATATATATATATATATATATATATATATATATATATATATATATATATATATATATATATATATATATATATATTTCATAGAAATGAGTTGAAATACGTATGATTATCAAAAGATATATATCACGGATAATCAATTTTCGTAGCAATATGTGGTGGCGCAGCGGTTAAAGTATATATCTTTACAAACTTCAAGAAAAATCTCTTGCTCTCCGCCTTTTCCTTTCATCTACAGGTTGTGACACCACTTCTTCTTCTTTTGGAAAAGGAAAAAAGAAGTGTTGGGAAGCTTGGGATTCTTTTTCGGATGTCACCGCCACGCCACTTTCATAAATTTGGTTACAGATCCAAAACAGCCAAATAATAATCAATTAAGAATGCTATCAAAATTTGTCATAATAATCTGTGATAAGTATTTCGACACAGATGATATCGACCTATGTCCAATGCAATTATTTTCACAAAAAAGCCGTACTGTTGAGAACTTACCCCCAACAATGAATGCCATGTCAATTCATATAAATAAATGTATTTATCAAGCAGGATTTGTTTGGGTAAGCTCAGTCTATCGATCATAGAACTCCCATGTCCATCCAAATGGGGATGGACTATGGGTAATGACTTCCAAACATGACAACATTTCATCAAATGTATTGTTAAAATGTAAGTGCAAAATGTGTGGGCCTCAGTGAAAATGTTTTAAAAAAAAATTAAAATCTATGTTCACGTGTAGAATGTTGCAATTAAGTTATTTAATTTAAAATTTACTTTTATTAAGTAGGTACTATAATTTAGTTATTTTATTTTCTGTTAAATTTTTTTTGTTAATTTTACCATTATTTATATGTTTTTTGTTAATGTGTTATAGAATAAAAAATAGTGAAAATATTGAGCTTTCAATATATTATTAAAAATAAGTTGTAACGCAATTATATGCATTGTTTTGTCTATTCAGGCCACTGACGACTTTATTTAAATAAATAATATTTTTAAATTACATACCAATTGACAAAAAGGTAATAATGCAGTTTTTTTTATCTAGTGCCTAATTTATTGGCTCGTTTGCGTGACAGCAAAAACTTGTTATAGCTAGAATGTCCTCATCATATTTTTTTGCTAAGGGGTTATGTATAAAAAAATAGTAGAACAAATAATGTGAAATAATTTTGAAAAGGTATAATCAGTATTTTTTGCAGTTTGTAAGGACAACAATAATAAATTATTTTAAATAAATTCATAATGCACATGTGCAGCTTTCTCTTTGTACGCCACTAACGGCTTTATTTATACAAATAATATATACAAATAATATACCAATCGATAGAAAGAATAATGGTCTTTATTTTTTATGTCTTGTAGAATTTTGATTTATTGGGCCGTTTTAGAGATATAGCCAAACATGTGTTTTTTTTGCTGTGGAGCCTTAAAAAAAAAGAAAATAGCAAATAGCAAAAGAAGGGACTTATGCAAAATTGTATACTCTATCGATTGGCGCCAAGATCAGTCCTCTAGCTCCTATAGTTTTTGAGAAAAAAAATATATAGGCAGACACAGGTAGCCCCTTTGAGGGGGGGCAGGGGGAGCAGGCATGATTTCTCGAGGTGGGTCTGTTCGAAAAGCTAGTTACTTTGACTAATTCTATTCATGGTTAAAAGGATTTGCTATTAGTCAAAAGTGGAAGTATCGAGGCATTTTCGAAACGCAGGTCACTATATTAATAGTGGAGTGCTTGGTACCAAGTTTTCGATAATAAGATGTTGTATTGAAATAACGTAGTGAACCAATATGGTGCCATTTAAAAAAAATGAATTATTATGTGAAAAAAATAAAATTTTTATTTAGTGTGTGTAATTTTTTTTTACTTCATCCATTCCCACTACCAGCCCCCTGTCACTATACCGATGTGGCATATCGTTTTATGGGTTTTTGGGGTAGGTGATTTAAAATACTATGTTATTAAAATTCGATAAACAATTATTTCTACATATAAAATTTTTTTCGTTGTGAGAGACTTGAATAGAAAGTCTGGATGTGAAAGCAGTGATTCGTTCGGCAGCGATTTTTCAGATCTTCAGAACTGTGCAACCTAAGGTATTCAAATTTCAGTGGTTGGTTTGCAATAGATACATAATGAATACATCATTTTTTCAATGTTTTTGATATATGAGGGCTATTTTGTAAACGGTGCTCGGCAAATTGTATAATGCTCTCAGGATATAATGACGAAATGCGCTTACCGTAGATGGTAAGTCTCTATGATTAATGCACATTGGAAGGCGATATTTTAAATGAATACACATGTTGGCAATTATATTTAACTGATATTTCTTTATTATATATTTTTGCTTGGAAATAAATGGGTTCTTAAATAGTCCATACTTTCCGTGAATTCTAGACGATAATTTAATAAAGATTTGAAAAACTCTACATGCTTTTATTGAGGTATTTCTACCGAGAAAGTCGTTAACGTCAGATTGTTTTCAAATTTCGGCAGGATGTAGATAATGGTTATGATACATCAGAATTAACGTTATAAGCAAGGAAACGATTGGGAATGGTAATTTCCCGTGAATTTATCGCCATAATTTTTATCTCAAACGTCAGATTCTTTTAAATTTTTGACTGTGAGTTTTAATGGTTATTACAAAAGTGTACCCCCAGTTTGAGAAACTTCTTGTGTCTGGTTTTTAAGTAATTCGTGATACCATGTCTGAAAACGATGAGAATTTCAGGCATGCATGAAAACTGGCAACACCGCATTAGCCAGTCTCCCCGGTCTTCAAACAGACGAACAGGGGTTCAATTTTTTTATCCTTTGCTAAATAACGATATCTTTAGAATCGTTCGTATCTTGCGCTAGAGACAAAAACCAATTTTTCATCGCACGTTAAATAACGTATGCAAGTTAACAGCCATCGTTTCAAAGTAAGCGTGCGCTCATACAGTGCTATAAATCACAAATATCAATACAATATCAGCAATAACACCTTTTATTAATATTAATATAATTTATGCTTATACTATTTTTGACAATAAATACGTAAAAATAGAAATAAATATATATAAAATAAATATCAAACCCAAAAAAATATAATATGAATCAACAATATTTTATTAGAATAATCCATGATTTTTTGAGCGATAATCGTCAGTACGTTCATTTGAAACAAGTTTTATTTTCATTAATTTGTTAATATCACTTAAGATTTTTAATTTTAACTTTCCCACAAAATTGTTGGAGGTTATTATAATTGGCCCATAGTCGAAAACTGAGACAACATCAAATCTTTACGTTTTGAGGTCCCAGGAACCCAAAAAATTGTTTTTTGAAAAATATCTATCTGTGTGTGTGTGTGTGTGTACTAAACGGATTTAGATGAAACTTTGCATGAGGGTTTCTTTAGTGCTCCAGAAGATCTGAAAAGGTATTGGTTGAGATCGGATTACGTTTAGTGCCGCTTTGGCCCAACAAGTTGTTTATTTTATAATTACTTACAATTTCTGTTCGAACAAAAACAGTAAATTGTTTCCCGGTTTATGATCTTTACGTGGGAGATTTCTATTTTTTGCTAGGAGTGATCTTTTCGATTTGTTTGACAAAAATCGTGTTGAAGCGTCCGGTTTCGCACTCTGCAAAGAAGGCAAAACACGAAATCTTTGAGTGTTCAGATCTTTTTTAATATATGAGTTGAAGGGTCATACATACTATGTCATTATGGAAAGAGGAAGAATTTCATGTGATGGACATCGTAAATCACACCGGCGAAAACGATAATTCGCGCCTACAAGAGCGTACGGAAAGTGACATTTTTTGACATTCTCATGTCATTGTTTACGTGCGAGTTGAAAGTTGCGATGTTGCCACGTTTCGTCGACACGCGCTTTCTCGTTCCCAGCGTGTATCACTCTCTCTCTCGCTCCGGTAGAAATACCTTAAGAAATCTGCAATAACAAATGCCCCATTTTTATTAGTTTCACCAAATGATGGGATTCCAAAAATTTACTTTTTAAAAAAACTAGTAAATTCAATACTTAACGTTTTCCTGCACATTTTTACCGTAAAAATTTCTCACCTGATCCCCTCATGTTATACTTATACAGTTAATCATACATCAGTTGATAATAAAACTATCTATCTTATATATTATAAGCATATTCAGTTCACAATAATATATCCTAAAAAACAAGCAGTAGTGAACTAAACACTCCATGTTCACACAGAAATGTAATAAAATGAAAACTGTCTGTAGCCCGATCCGGTTTGGGATTGCGCGTCAATGTTCGTATTACAAGACCTTGTTCTCACTTCCTATGCATTTTATAAAAAAACACTCCAAATAAAAACAAATCCTTATTTTATTAGCTATAGCTTACTCCCTTACAGTATGCGGTTATTTTGAAAAATAAAAAAGTTGCCTCGATCCACACTTTTTCGCTGTAAATTACACAAGAATGGCAACTCCTCCATTAATATTTATTTATTTTTCAGTCATGTCATAACATATTATGGAATGGAATGGAATTATGTTTTTGGAGACACCGGAAAGCGAAAGGTTTGAATATTGTAATACTAAAGTATCAAGTTTCTACGATAACAAATGATAGACATAGAGGGGTGGGAACATGAAACATGTGTAAATATATTTTTGGCGAAAAAGATGAAAAAGCGCAATTTTCTCCACTTTCACAATTCCAAATCAAATCACGACCTCAAAAATATGTTTCGTTAGTCGTTTTTATATAAAAAATGTCGAATTCAAGAGTATCGCTCCACGACCAGAACCGATCGTGGGCTCGAACCAATTGTAGCCCCTTAAGGTAAAACTTTGACCCCAATCCCAAGAGTTCTGTGACTAGACCGCAAGACAACTACTCCCCGTTTTCTAGGACGGGAAACACGATGGTGACAATATTTTCCCACTATCCCTAAACAGGAAAAATCTTTTTGAGATTTTCCGGTTCTAGGCTTGCGAGGTCTTGTCGGATAGGATTTTTCTCGATCAATCCGGGGGTCCAAGCAACCTCTACACAAAGTAAACTTTTCCTTCAGTGATTTGTAGACAATTGATTGGTATATATAGATATTTTTGTTTTTTCATTGATTATATATGTGTAAAAATATTCTCGTTTTTATTCAGTCAAGATCATTCATTACATCTAGTTTATTATATACAATTCTTATTCTATGCTAATAGATCTTTGGACACTTACAATAGGGAACTTGCCCAAAAAATAAAATTGAATTAAAATAGTCAAAATCGTAAACTAACATCATTAAAAATCCCATAGACAACAAAAATTTAAAAAAAATGTTTTCCAGAAATATAAGCGATTAAAATCTGTCTGATTTTACCCAGTCTTGAAACGTGACGTCAGACAGAGAAAGTCGGGCGACGGCATCAAGCGACACCTATTCTGCTTTGGCTTTGACAATTCCGCATGCGCATGCGCATTTGTTGGAAACAACTAGCAGTAAACACAACCTAACCTAAAATTTAAATACTACTCCGTGTAAAAGCCCATAGCCAGATACTTATTCATTGGAAAAACATCTTAAAAATTCGTTGGTTTTGAGTGATATTTGTTATTTTTATATAAGCTTGTGTGGTAAACATTTTAGTTAAAAATAACTGATGCAGGTTTTTCGAAAGGACAATCAGACAATTTACCTAGTGTAGATAAGTTTATGGTGGCTTCATACATTAAAAACACTGAGAGTTAGAAATAAACATAGTATTTAAAGAAATTAAAGTTTATGACACTCTATTCAATGGTACAATAAAATAAGCTTTAACACTGACCTGTAACCTGTAATATATCTTATCTAAAAATTCAATTCTTGGTATTTTGGCTATACTTAATATAGGTACATGCATTAAAATGATCTTCTCATACATAAATGGCGTTGTTTTTTCAGAAATATCCCCTACCTATATTATTTCTTCTGCAAGCTGTTAGCCATTTTGATCGATAATTTTTATCTTTAAGCACGCGAATAAACATTTTATTTGCTGATTTAATATAGAGGGAGAGCCAGCAACGCTTTTCGACATGTCATTTCAGCAGTCGTGAAAATTTAGGTACTAAATCTTATGTACCTGCTGAACAATAAAAGTCGATTCTGGCAGCCCTCTGCGGCCGGGATATACTACCCCAAAATTACTAAGAGGGTGAGAAATAAGATTCAATTTAATTATAGCAAGTCATGAAATTTCAAGAGGTTACTTTCGATGGTATTTCTTATTCATAAAAATTATTGCCAGAACATTTCCCTCTCTCCTAAATGTTGCCAGAACGCTGTAAATGTTTCTTTAAAAAAAATACCATTTTTGTTGTTTCAAAAGTCTTGAAATTTTAACAATAAATAAAATATATGTAGGATAGGTAATATAAGAAGCCAGAACAAAATTCCATCACTAACTGTCTGCCAGAGCGAAAAACGTTCCCATTTTAGTGCAAGCAAGACAGTTCAATTTAGTTAAAGTAAAAGTCATGAAATTTCAGGAGGTTACTTTCGATAGTATTTTATATTCATAAAAAATATTGCCAGAACATTTCCCCCTCCTAAATGTTGCCAGAAGGCTGTAAATGTTTCTTTAAAAAAATACCATTTTTGTTATTTCAAAAGTCTTGAAATTTTAACAGAATAAATAAAATATATGTAGGATAGGTAATTTAAGAAGCCAGAACAAAATTCCGTCACTAACTGTCTGCCAGAGCGAAAAACGTTCGCATGTTAGTGCGAGCAAGACAGTTCAATTTAGTTAAAGTAAAAGTCATGAAATTTCAGGAGGTTACATTCGATAGTATTTTTTATTCATAAAAATTATTGCCAGAACATTTTCCCCTTCCTAAATGTTGCCAGAAGGCTGTAAATGTTTCTTTAAAAAAATATCATTTTTGTTATTAAGTCTTGAAATTTTAACAGAATAAATAAAATATATGTAGGATAGGTAATATAAGAAGCCAGAACAAAATTCCATCACTAACTGTCTGCCAGAGCGAAAAACGTTCCCATGTTAGTGCGAGCAAGACAGTTATATAGCGGCCTGCTGGTTAGAGAGAGAACGTATATGGAGAGTAAAACAGGCTAGATATATAAAATTCAAGAAAAAGATGTACTGAAAAACTAAAAACATTTATTTGATGTTAAAAAAATATTAATGTTTTACTCATCTTCTTCATCAACTTGATCATCATACAAATTGACGTCATCCTCATCAGATACGCAATCATTCGAATCCTCGATGAAATCGATTTGAGATATTATTATATGCCATCATATGTAAAAATGATTGATAAAAATTGAAGACACGAGTGGATGAAAGGTTTATGTCGCATTTTCGAAAAAAAAAAACAGTTTTTTTATAAATGAAGGCTATAAGTACACAAAATTCCCTCTGCCCTCAGGCATATTACATTTGTTTCTAATGCAAAAATATCTGATTTATAAATTTATAAAGTATCTATGTACTGTTGAAGTTGGTAGGTTGTTAAAAACTTTGAGATCAATTATCTCAAAATCACTTTGTTGTTACATAGACCCTTCATCAACTTGTGTCTTCAATTATTATATCTCTTGTACTGAAAATAGTTGAGATAATAATAAAAAAATATCAAAAATGTAAAGAAATATATTGGACAGCTATTTTAAGGTGGGGTCCCTCATATAGATGACATGTTGAATACGCTGAAATGGTTAACTATGAGGCAGTTTTGCCAATATAGTGTGCTTGTCTTCATTTTTAAAGTGTATAACAATTTACCTGGACCAGGTTTAAGGCATTTACTAATAATACATTGTGAAACGCATGAGCATTACACCAGAACTGGCAAACATTTTCACATGCCTTTAGTTAAAACTGAGCTACTAAAGAACAGTATACATTCTTTAATGGTGTAAAAGATTACAATGGTATACCATAGGAGATTAAGCAAGCTAGAAACATGGGAACGTTTTTCGCTCTGGCAGACAGTTAGTGATGGAATTTTGTTCTGACTTCTTATAATACCTATCCTACATATATTTTATTTATACTGTTAAAATTTCAAGACTTTTGAAATAACAAAAATGGTATTTTTTTAAAGAAACATTTACAGCGTTCTGGCAACATTTAAGAGGGGGGGAAATGTTCTGTCAATAATTTTTATGAATAAGAAATACTATCGAAAGTAACCTCCTGAAATTTCATGACTTTTACTATAACTAAATTGAATCTTATTTCTCACCCACTTAGTAATTTTGGGGTAGTATATCCCGGAAGGGGCTGCTAGAATCGACTTTTATTGTTCAGCAGGTATATAAGATTTAGTACCTAAATTTTCACTACTGTTGAAATGACATGTCGAAATACGTTGCTGGCTCTTAGTCTAATAGTTTATTACACAGTGAGACTATACAGTGTTTATAATTAATAAGTATTTTCCATTTCTCAACACAAAACAGAATCATAAACCAAACAAAATCTTCAAAATACGTGAATTCACAAATGGTAAATTTGCAACTCCCGGATTTTTTTTTGATACGAATGAAATTTTAAATAAACTGCAAAATATCTGGCAAGGATAGCGAAAACAGATAAAATATATTCCGGATGTTTTGCGAGGTTGAAAATTCACAGCAGTATTTCAATACATTATTTGAATGTTATATGAAATTTGACCTATTTCCAATTTTTTTTTTGTCAGGCATTACTTAATTTTTTAAATAATAGGTAATTTAATTAAGTTCCGGTACATTTATGAGATTGAAAATTCAGATTATGTCAGTTATTAATGTCGCAAACATTTGCAACCCGATTTTAAGAATTTCGCAATTGTTTAGACCCCCATATATTGTTTAAAACGTCAAAATCGTGGCAGTGCCAGACAAAAAAATTGTGAAAAAAAAACTTCCGGGGTAGAAAAAATTATGCAAAATTACAACCGGGTTTGTGATCCTATTCTGTCGCATAAACGATCATTTGCATAGCTTTCGCAATTTTTAACCCTTTCAGATATGGTGGTACACTGTTTGAACCATGCAAATTGACTCGTTCAATACAAATAACGTACCGCATATGTATATGCATAGTGGACTGTATACGCTGTATATACTGTGTACTTTTTCAAAATCGAAATTTTTTATTTCTCACCCCTGCAGATGGTTCCATTTGAAGAAAAAACAGTCCCCTCAAAATATTATTGAGGTAAATTGAAGGCAAGGGGTGCCGCAGAATGCATTATTATGCAATAATAAAAGTAAATGGAATTATTTACATTCTTTGATTGATGCATTGTTTTTTTTTTTAATCAGCAACATTTATCTTTAGAATGACTAATCAAGTCATACAAATATCAAAGACATTTTCTGTTGTGACTATGACATGTGTCATACTACTGTATATTCGTAGTCTAAGAAAACTAGTTTTTGAAATAAAACTCTCGTTTTATCTTTGTGTATTTTATTATGAAACGTTTTTTTCATACACAGTACCAAATATTATCCCAAATCTACAAGATATATAGTAATAAAAACAATATTTTTTGCACTAGGCCAAAGCATGCGACAGGGTTTCTTTTTTTACATTTGGAAACTGTGATTTATAATCATTTACAACTTGGAGTAAAAACTGTTTTTGGTCTTCATTTTTTGTTAAAATGTCATTATAGTCAGTAATAAGTTTGATTCCTCTCTCAGCGGCATCATTTACAATTTTAATTTTGTTTACAATATTGAAACATCGGGTATAACTTTCATTTTCTCTCCATGTTGTTGGATCATTTTCCAAAAATTCCATAGACAAACCTAATTTTTGAAAAAAACTGTTTAGTGTTCTCGCATATGAAGTCCTGAATTTCCTTGTTTTCAACGTCAGTAATGTTACTAATCATAAGTCGTTTAATACCCTCTTGATTTGGTGCTTTCCTATTCAAAGCTTTAACCATTTCTCTTTTAGTGGTAACTGAAATATCGTCATCAAAGAAAGATAAGCCAACATTTACTGAATTAAGGTACCACAAATGGTTCACTATTTTCCTACTTGCGGCTTGAGATATTTCTTTGTCAATATTTTGATAATTAATGAGTTCTTTACAAAAGTCTAAGTCATGAAGCGGTGCTTTACTAGCAAATGACGCTGTAAACCAGGCCTTTACATAAACCTTTACAATAAAGAGACATATATCTTCAATACCTATTTTTCTTTTTTAGTTAGTTGGAGCTGATCTTAGAAAAAAAATATTTTTAGACAGTAAATGGCTTTGGCCATCCAACGTGCGTGATGAAATGCCCCTGGTTGATAGAATGTCGTGTGAGTGAGCTCTTCTTCAACAAAAAGTTTAGAAAGCATTAAAAATTCTTTATAATCATCACGAGGCTGTTGCAAAATTAAAGCTGCATTTAGAAACTTTACAATTTCGGCTTTAACTGGTTGTAAAATGTGTTTAATTTTTGATACCTGAAATCCAGTTTTTAGTTTATTTTGATCTATTTTAGGCCAAAATTCCCTAAAACGTTTAAATAGTGGCACATTTGGACCAGATGAGGAAGGCATTTTTGTGTCAAACACACTTCTCAAAACCACTTCAAAAATATGATGTCTACAAGGAAAATGTAGAATATCTCTTTCTAATTTTTGTTGCAATAGTGTGGCTGCCCCATTTATATAACCCATATTTGATGCTGTTGTATCACAACACAAAGCTATTACCTTTTCTTCCAAATTCCATTCACAAAGCACATCATAAACTGCTTCAGTCTGTTCTCTTCCAGTTGAATTGGGCAAAGCTGGTACTCCAAGTAGTTGTTCAATATCTCCACTAGTAACTAAGATAGCAAGTCTATCGATATTTTCCATTCCAGTGAGAGAAAGTAAAAGTTTTCCATCCC